>OY829915.1:184575385-185802052 GCA_963691935.1 Nephrotoma guestfalica | reverse complement strand
ATTTGAGAATATCCTACCAACTGCGCCAGTTAAATTTGTTGTTTCACTTAACTTAAATTTTTTATAGCTGTGGAAATTTCCACAGCTTTACTTTATTTCAAATTTAACAGAGTTTACACTTTAAAGATATAATTATACTAATTCAAAGTTGTTAATTTGGTTAGTGATTATATAGTAATTGAAAATGCTTATTTAGTAGAAAATAATGTTAGTTCGATGTTGTTGCGAAGCATGCACGTGTACGATGCTATTTGCTGGTTTTGCATTTCACGAGTTTTATGTGTCTTCACATCCGTTGATTTCGTTTATGTTGTTTATGCGGTTTCAAGTAACGTTCGGGTTAAAATACCGATGATGATGTAGCCTTGGTGTTGTCCGGTTGTATATGGTTGTTAGAGGTACGTAATTGGATCGTTTGTCGGTGACTTTTCCCATATAAATAGAGAACAATTGTTAGGCGTTCCCAAAATATTAAGAGCAATTGGTTTGGAAATGGCAGAGTCTGTTTTCAAAAACTTAATCGATTGGAGAGTATAGCTGACGATGTCATGGCGGCTTGCTTCGATACAACATATTAAAATACTGGAAGATTAAATGGAGCAGCTATTATTTTAGAGCAGAAACTGGAACGAAGTTTATTATATCTTCCTTGTCGACAGCATGCATATATGTGAAATTACGTTGTGCGCTGCAATTGAATGGCAATAGCAATTGAAAAATGGGCAATACATTGTGAGATTCAAGAATGACAGGAATTCCTTGAATAAGGATAATTTCAAATTTGGCATAGCTGATCCCAACGTTCATACACAATTAAATGATGAGCAAGCGGAATTAGCGGATATATTTGTAAGAACGAATTGGCAAAGGAACAAGCTCGGGATGATTACAAACAATTATTGTAAATCACTCGAATTTTTTGGGCATGATCCTAATGAAAATGTCCGTTTCCGTTTGCCAGGGCCTATGCATCATGCTCGCTGGGTGTCCAAAGAAAATTATGTTTTGAGATTATTTATCTTTCGTGAAGAATTTAAGCTAACAGCACAAGAACAGAGGAATTTCCGGGACATTTGCATTTTTTGCATGTAAAAATTTGGTTTCATTATACTAAAGCTGCTAAGCACTAAAGATGGATTTGAATTATTTACGAGATATTTATGCCTACAACACATGACAAAAAGTTGGCAATGGCTGTACTAAATAAAATGTGTGGTCAATTGTGGTATTTGTTCGACGAAAGCATCACATTCCCTTTTTTCGACGAAAATGTCTCTATTTCCAGAGCAAGCAAGAATGTTGCAACAGTTGGATATGATGAGGGATGGAGAGGCCTAGTCTAGTAAGCGCGTCGAGTTGAAAATTGATGGTGTGAAAATATTCATTACGAAACAACTAGCAGATTTTGCTACACCAAACACGGGCAATTTTTTTAAACAGTTCAAGATTTCCACAGATTTCTTTGACAGAGTTCCGGCCTCAGGTTGATAATTTCAAGAACCAAATGAAAATTATCAATTAAATAAAAGTTGTAATTGATATTGCTGAACGTGGTGTTAAGTTAATACAAGATTTTAATAAGAAATTAACAAGACATGAAGATGACATGCAATATTTACTAGAAGTAGTAAAGGACTACACACAGAAGTGTCCAACATATACCAAAACATCCTTAATGGGTAGAAGATTATCCTAGATTGGTTATTTTTATCATAAAAATTAATTCATAATATCATTGTATAAAATGGTATCCCGCTAGATATTGGACCTTTCGAAAATAAGATAAAGACCGCCGGAATCATACTCTATAAAACCAAACCATCTATGGCACAAGTAACACAATGAATTGTGCTTCATTTTGCACTATATGATTTTTTCAGAACGATATAATGACAGCCGGAACCATACAAACCTATAAAAAACCATGCTGGCCGAAACCAAACCAATTATAGCACAAGTAGCACAATGCGGAACCAATTTAGATTAAACCATATAAAGCCAGCCGGAACCAGAGTTTTATTATCGTGAACCATTAAGAGTTTGCACAATGAGCACCAAATACTTAAATGGTTAAGCTTTCAGCCGGAATCACTGGTCAAAGCCAGCAGGAATCATACCCTATAAAACGAAACCAACTATGACATTAGACCGGAATCATGTAAACTAGCCGGAATCATGCCAGCCAGAACCATGGCACCCTGAACCAAACCAATTGCGATACTATAAGATTTTTCAAATGGAACCAAAAGTAAGCATTCGGAACCAATTAAAGTGTTATCAGAGTTTTATCAGCCGGAACCATTAGTAGTTTGCAAAATTATCACGAAACACTGAAATGGTTATGAAATATATAAGCTTCCAGCTGAACTATAACAAGGTCAGCTGGAACCACCGCAATATCAGCCAGAACCAAACCATCTAAGGTGTAAGTAGCACAACGTGTTGTGCATCATCCTGAACTATATGATTTTTCGGCCGAAACCATATAATGCTAGCGAGAACTACATGAAACGAGCCAGAAGCATGCCAGCCGGAACCAAACCAACTATGACACAACTACCAAAATGCACTGTGCATCATTGGGTATTATCTGATTTTTCAGCCAGAAACCACAGTTTTATCACTAGGAACTATTGAGAGCTTGCACATTGAGCATAATGCAATGAAACGGTTATGAAACATTAAAGCTATCAACAGGAATTATACCAAGGTTAGTCGGAACCAATACAATATAAGGCGGAAATATATAAAGCCAGCCGAAACCGCGCCAGCTGGAATCAAACAAACTATGACACAAGTAGCTTGTGCATCTGATTTATCAGTTGAAACCAATATAAAGCCAGCCACAACCAATTTAGGCCTGCCGAAACCAGAGTTGTATCAGCCGAAATAACGTGGAACACGGTTTGTGACCTCATATGATTCGGTATGCCGAAAATTTAAAAGTACACAACAAACATTTTATATGGTTCTGACTAATGTTTGCAATTTTTGACGGTCGATATAGTCATTCCAGCTGGTGGTGTTATGCTCCAGATGGAAGGTATGGTAAAATGGTAAAATTCATTGTGCTATATTTATGCCATAGTTGGTTTGGTTTGGCCTGTCTTCAAATGGTTTCGGCTAATATTGTAAGAGCTTCAGCTGGCCTTGTTGCCATTCCGACTGAAAGCTTATATGTTGCGCAACCATTCAGCGCATTATACATTATACGCTGGCAATAATAGTTCCTGCTGATAAATCAAATAGTGCGCTCAATGATACACAATACAATGTGCTGCTTGTGTCATATAATTTGTTTGGTTTCGGCTGTTCGGCTGGACTTATAAGGTTCCGGTTCGATCAACATTTGTTGCGGCTGAAAACCTAAATAGTGCACAATGATGCAAAATGATGGTTTTTAGTTTTGTTTGGCTTCATATGGTTCCGGTTGATTGTGTAGTGGATCCGGCTGACCTTAGTATAGTAACAGCTGTAAGCTTATATGTTGCACAACCATTTAAGCTCATTGTGCAAATTTCTAATGATTCCTGCTGATAAAACTCTGGTTCTGGCAGACTTTAATTGGTTCCTGCTGGCTTATTATTGATGCCGTTTGATAAATCAGACAGTGCACAATGATAATGTATCTTGCTACTTGTGCTTTAGTTGGTTTGGCTCCGGCTGGCAGGGTTCCAGCTAGCTTTATATGCTTCCGGCTGGAATTATTACGGCTAAAAATCGTATAGGGCACTGAGTACAACAAAACAACAGATGGGTAATCTACCGTTATTTCGGATAACACCTTCAAGTGCATTTTCTACAGTAGGTGTTGATTTCCCGGGACCTGTCAAACTTAAATATAAAATATTGTTTGATTGTTAAAGCAGTCCACGTAGAATTATTATCAGATTTGACAACAGCTCGTTTTTGGTCTGCTTAAGCCGCTTTATATCCAGACGCGGCATTTCAAAACAAATATATTCCAATAATGGATCCAACTTCGTCGGTGCCAATAGAAAAATCAGCCAGCTGTTCAAGAGTAGCTCTCTAGCCTTCACCATCAGCTAAGAACCTTTTTCGACCACCAATCAGATCGACTGGCATTTCTTTACTACATCGTCACCATATTTTGGCGGCGTCTGAAAAGCCGGTGTTAAATCGACGAAGAGACACCTGATTCGTACAATTGGAAAATCTGCACTGACTTTCGAGGAATATTGCACCGATTTATGTCAGATCGAATGCCTCTTAAATTCGCGACCCATTGGCCGTATGGATACAATTTTTCCCGAGAATTGTGAAATGTTGACTCTAATTGGTTTAAGGAAAAATACATAAGGACTTTCAAATTCTAACAACTGTAAAAAAGTATCATTCATTTAAAAAAATATTAAAAGTTATTTTGAAATTAGCTTTGTTTTCAAAAATTCTCTAGTTCATGCCCTTTCTAATGGTACACTACATATCACAGAAACCATTCATTTTGTAATCAAAATAAGAGATTCTATTTTGTCAGGGTTATCCCGCAAACTTTCCATCGTTTTCAGCAGAAAAGATGACAGAAATATTGGTCTTAGGTCCTTAGGGTTGCTGTGCGAGCTTCTACCCTCCTTCGGGATGAAGATCACTCTAGCCTCCCTCCATTTCTTCGGGATTTATCCCAGCTTCAGATACATTTTGAAGATAACCTCCAGCCCGGGAAGTAAGACCTCCGAGTTCTTCTGAATTTCTGCTGGTAAAACTCCATCCGGACCAGCTGATTTAAAGGGCTTAAAACTTTTAAGAGACCATTTTATCTTCCATGTATTCAGAATATCTTCTGTACACAACAAGTGGAAGCCACAGGCACCCCTCGACCTGCAGTCAACAAAAGGCCCCGCAATTGACGCATCCTCACTTCCCGGGTAAATTTCCATCAAAAGGTCAAGAGTCTCTTCACTAGAAACCGTTCATTCGCCATCCAGTTTTATCAGATAGCCTGGAACAGCTGGACTAGTAGAGAGCATCTTTCTTAAACGCGAGGTATTCTAGACCTCTTCCATTCTATCACAGAAGAGCCTCCACGAATTCCTTTGCGTCTTTCTTGTTTCCCTTTTGTATACTCTGAGGCACTCTCTATAGAGGTTCCAGCCTTGACTTTCTCTTGATCTTTTCGCACTATTGAAAGCAGACCCACACACCTGATCATTAGTAACAGTATTTACTCACCTTATCGCAACAGCCGTGCTACGTCGGTTAATGGGACCCAACGGAGTCGACGGTATCCTCCGTCTCGCTCCCTCCGAAGTCCTTAAATTTAAGGAGATCCACATCTCCCCCTCAGAGTCGAATGAGTCCCCTCTCCCTATCCCTAGAAATAGTTGATCTCTAAGATCCCTAGTTAGTTCCTAACTTGGGTTCGCCACTAGCTGTGATGTTTCCTCTGGAGAGGTCTGGAGAGGATTTCTTGTTAACCCCTTCTCGGGCAGCGCGGTGCTCGGTTTTACCTCGTCGAGTATTTCGGTAAATTCAATTACTTTTGAAACTGATCGAAAATTCTGTCCTAAAACCGGTCTTTACCGTAGTAAACAATTAACTTTAAGTTTGCCACACAATCCTCGAATAAAATGACATTGCAGAATACAATAAAAATTATTTCGTGTCTTAACGACTACATACAAAATCGTTATGGCCAAAGGCTAGATTTTGGATAATTAAAAAAAACTTTCACATGTCTCAGTTACCGTGACACTTACGAACATTTTGCGGTATAATCGTTTTTCTTGGACACGATCTATCGTGTGGACAATTTATCGTATGCCAGTTTATCGTAGTTTGTAAAATTGGCCCTACGACAAAATTATGTGTAAATAAAAAATTAAAGTGTCTTCGGTATATAAAATTATATTGAATTCGGCCTTTATTAATCGATTAAAATGGGTTTGAATATGTTCGGTGGAATTGAGATTCTTAAATGATTTTTAGAAGAAGCTCTAAAATATGGCCAACTGGGACGGAACTCGGCCATTTCTTAACCGATATTGATGGGATTTTGTATTTTAAATGGAAATGGGGTTCTAGAACAGTTTTTGGACAAAGTTCTTGAATGTAGCCATCTGGAACGGAACTCGGTAATTTGTTAGCCGATTATTATGGGATTAGGTTTGTTGGATGGAAATGGGATTCTAGAATAGTTTTTGAAAGAAGTTCTGGAATGTGGCTACCTTACCACTGATACCCGACTAAATCATGAAATGGCTGAATTATTATCGAAATATTCGCATGAAGTGCTTCAATAATCTAACGGACAGTTTGAACGTATATGATGATGAAAGGGTTGTTGTAAGTTGTATATATGAAGATGATAGACGTTTGTCGCAACTACTTGGCCCCATGTTTTTGCTGATATATATAGTTCTAGTGAAATATCAATCTTTTATGAAGGCGTTTATAAAACCAATGGATTGTAGAATTTGATCTCTGATTTGCACATTTAAATCTTCCAGTAATATTTTGACGCCGTATTGTAGTATTTTGTTCACGATTCCATGATGTTGTTTGTAGAAAGCATGCTTGATTTAATCGAGTTTATCTTCACTTGCGGCTTGGATATTGACAAACGAAATGTCAAAGACGCCCAAGAAACTTGAGTACGAAAATATGATGGCTAATATGTGTGAAGTTAAATACGAATTTATGACGTTAGTGATGAATAACCCAACTCCAAATTCGGGCTTGTTCGTTACTGCTTCCACAAAGTGCGTTCCGTATGTTTCCGGTTATAATAGACGAAGCTGTTGCTAATTTATTGCCTCTAGCGCCAAAATATCAAGTTTTTATTGAAATATTTGTTCGTACTTTATTAAAAATGAGAATGTTTGATGCCAATCGCACTGCATTTCGCCAAATATTTATTTTTGTAAAATTGTAAGATTTTCCGTTCTATGTCGTCAATCTATTTAAATTATATTTGATGGTAATATGAGGGCGAAAATTCCTTGATTGATAGGTAACTCTAAATGGTCTATTGGAAACGATTCGAGGAAAATTATGTTTCTGGTTCTTGACTTGACACTACATGTCAGGGCAAGTTATTGATCCGGAAAACCAATACAAGGTTAGGGGCGACGTAAGCAGACGACTATTTTGGGCTCATAATGTAATCAAATTTCTGGTAGGACTAGGTGCTTTAACATCTATCACCAGTCTGTCCCGAGTGGCAATATTCCATTACTTACAAAAATTATTCTAGAATCCAATTTCCATCCAACATAACAAATCTCATGATAATCGGTTAACAAATGTCTGAGTTCCGTCGCAGATGGCCACATTTAAAAACTGTTTCAAAATCTTTTAAGAACCTCATTGCCAACCAACATAATCAACACCAACATAATTGGTCAATAAATTAACGAGTTCCGACTTAGGTGGCCATATTCCAGAACTTCTTCTAAAAATCAATTAAAACTCACATTTCTATCCAAAATACTCAATCCCATCATAATTCCAAAACTTCTTCCAAAATTCATTCTAGAACCCCATTTCCATCCAACATACCCAATCTCATCATAATCGGTTAAGAAATGGCCAAGTTCCATCCCACGTGGCCATATTCCAAAACTTCTACCAAAAATCAATTAAGAATCCAATTTCCATCTAACATACCCAATTTCCCAAATGACCGAATTCTTATACGAAATACATTATGAACAAAGTTTTATGTTTTAAGATACTTCAAATTCAAGACATTGATTGTGATATACGATAAATTGTCCTCACGAAGAACTGTTCTACGCTGAACTGTTCTACGATAAACTGTTATACGCTAAATTGTTCTACGATAACTTGCTCCACTATAAATTGTTGTACGATAAATTGTTCTACGGTAACTTGGTCACGATAAACTGACAGCAAATCTCTTAGGACATCAGTTCTATATGGGGTGAAACTTCCCAAATGACCCTCTCCCCAATCTGCCAAAAAAAATTGTCGGTTTCCGCGCCAAACACCAGAAGTCTAGAAAGACCTTGCCAAATTAGTTTTGTTGTTGGTACCGTACCTTGAGCGTCTGTGAACTTATCGACGAAAACATGATGAATAGAGTTGAGTAAATGGATCGGTTGTTTTGTCCGCCACTGTCCTTAGGAGTAGCGCTTCTTTATTAAGTAATTTCAATAATTTTATTTTATTTTGTTTAGCATATTCACCCGATTAAATTATTATTTAAATCAATAAGACACTTTTCATGTTCAACCAATCAAGAACCAAGTTCTTTAATTGATATTTAGCTCCGTCATTTAAACTCGCGCGCTAAATTGAATTAACGCTATAATCTTTTAAAAGACGGTTATCATTTATTAATAAAATATTCATATTTATATGTGATATGAAAAATTGAAATCTAAAATCTTACCGCTAGACTAATTGGATATCTCTAAGAAGTACACCTCAAATACACGATACTGGGTGGGACTAAACAAAAATTATAATTGTGAATGCGGTATGGTGTATTTCGTGTGTGTTTTGATAGTTTTTCCCACTGCCCATCTTTTAAATATTCATTTATTGTTTTCAAAATACATAAAAATGATGATATATTTAAATTGAAATTGTTAAAAACAGGATTTCTTATTCATATTTATTTTTTATTAAATCAACGAAACCAACCAACCGCAAGACGGCTTGCAAGTCAATTTTTTCTTTCTATATAAGACTCGTACCTGTGTACGGTTACCATGATTGAGGCTAAATAGATTAACGTGATTAAATTATTATATAAGTGGATATGATATACAGTGAAAATTATCTGCATATCGATGTCAAAACCTATATGATATATACTTATTAGCTTATATCGTGCCTTCGTTTATCGAATGCAAGCGGCAATTAGCAAAATTTATGTTTATTGGGGCAATAAATTACTGTGATATGTTGGAAATCTATTAGATTTCTTTATTCTTAAATAAATTGTTTAACCTTCGAATTTATTTATAGTATACGATTTGTAGTTACATTTGAACAAGTTTTGTATACACATAAATACGAATTACATTCTATTTCAGACCGGGCTGCTTAAAGGTGCCAGAAATAGCCGACGTTATGAAATCCAATTCATTTAAAAATTTAATTTTATACTATTTTACTGCCCCAAAACTCTGTCTTACAAATTTACTAATGTTTTATAAAAAAAGCATGCAAGGATTCAATTCCTATTCTTCGACACCATATTTGACTCAAATTTGAGCCAAATCTGCGATTTCAAAAATGGACGAAACCGAACTTTGGACCTTATTTTTACTAATGAAGCATTTCTATTAAAAACAGAAGAAACTCAGAACATTGGAAATCAATGTAAATAACAGGTTCCAAAATTACCAAAACCCGAAACCATATTACAACTTCAGAAAGGCCAATTTGTATAACTTACAACAATATGTTGATCAAATAAATTGGAATGCCGAGTTTAACAGCAATGACCAATAATCTATTTAAAGGAATTGATTTATTCATCCCCGTGTTTATGAGCAAACCGAACAAATATCCTCCATAATATAACGATCAACTTGTCAGTCTTAAAAACAAAAAAGACACGGTTTATAAAGAAAACCTCAAATTATTTTCCTGGGATAGTAAACAGTAATATACGGCATAAATGTCATTGAAACGATTTTGAAGAACATCACTAATTTAGCTGGAAAACGTTAGTACTGAAAACTACGGCTATTGCGCTAAGCGGTTGCAAATTTTGTAAGTTTAATTCATTCCGATGTAAACATGGACCATTTTATTTGACAGGTCTTCCACCGAGCACCGGTTTTGATAACAATACTTGAATTCATAAAACCACTTTTTTGGAGCTGGTTGCAAATTATTCATTTATTATAGAATTGTGGCGCATGCCATTCAAAATGTCTTGAAAACCGTTACAAACTTTTCGGGAACAAGTTAGTTTTGAAAACAAATGCAATAGTGCTGAAGGCTTAACCAATAGATTGAACGTCCGTCAAGATGTGGTGAGGGATGGTTGAATGGATGTACTAGGGCAAAAAGTAGTAAGACTTTTTAATTTAAATTTCGTGCGGAAATCCATTCGTCGAAATATTTTTTTTTCTATGTTGGTATGACTGTCAGTGACATCTGTGCCAAATGTCACATCAAAATAATCACTAGTGTTTAGTATACACTTGTCTTTCTGAAATACAAAAAGGGCTTCGGCGATTTTTACAATGAGTGAAATTATTCAACAAAGAAGTTCCATTACATTTTGTGTGCGGAATCAATTTTGTGGTGCCGAAACGTTCAGAATGTTGCAAAAGGCCCTCGGTGATAATTGTATGTCGCGAGCAAGTGTTTTTGATTGGTACAAATTGTTCAAAGAGGATCGAGAACGTGTTGACGACCAACCACGTCTAGGACGGCCATCAACATCAACTGATGATCAACACGTTAATAAAATCAAGAAATTGGTGCTCGAGAATCGACGATTAACAGTCAGAGACCTTACTGGCATCGTTGAAATATCGGAAAGAAAAGTGAAAGCACGATTGGTTCCAAAATCACTCAATTTTTTGGAGAAACAGCGTCGCGTTGTTCGCGTGTCAGCGCGTGTCCGTGAAACAATGCTTTCTGACTACCAGGATGCCATAAAATGTATTATAACTGGCGATAAGTCTTGGATCTATGCTTACGACCCGGAAACGGATGATCAATCGGCCGAATATCGTACCAAAGGTGAGTCGAAGCCGAAAAAACCACGTCAAAGCAAGTCAAAAATCAAGGTGATGTTGACAGTTTTCTTCGATTATCCAAGTATGGTGCACTCCGAAATCCTTCCGACCGGCCAAACTGTCAACAAGGAATACTATTTGAGTGTTATGCGTCGTTTGCGCGAAGCTATTTGCAAAAAGAGGCCGGAATTATGGGTCGACAACTCTTGGTTTTTGCACCACGATAGTGCACCTTCTCATACTGCATTGGTTTTACGTGATTGAGACGTGATTGACGTTTTGAGTCAATTGAAGACGTTAAACGTGAATCGCTACGCGAATTTTAGGCTATATGGAAATTGACTTTAACAACTGTTTCGAGGATTGGAGAAAACGTTGGCACAAGTGTATTGAGGCCGGGGAAGATTACTTTGAGGGGGACGAAATAGATTTGGGGAATTAAATAACAAAGAACAAAGTCTTACTATTTTTTGCCCACAGTATTATATTTCAATAAAAAAATTTAATAAAACGTCAGCTGCATCAATGAAAGGTACATATTTGTGGCTAGAGCAAATGGTTACCGCACAGAAAAACGCAAGAAAATGTTGATATGCATCGTATGGTAGAAAATCACGCAGTACTACCGGACCAATGTAATGTAAGAAGGTCCGAAAATCTGTGGCTTTCCAAAATGCAAGACAGTCAAGTGGTCTAACCGCTCGGTTTATATCGTTTGACATGGTACACGTCTGTGATCCCATCTTGAATAAAATGCCATTTTCTTTTCTTGGCCAGCAAAATACAGCAACAATTTTTTCATAATCCCTACATACAGCTGATGAAGCATATCGCATACGATGATGTCATCAACCATGTCGATCGGAAGGCTGAGAAGTGGAAAATCCATTTTATGATGATCCTTATCAAGTTGATGGCGAAAGGTGAAATCAGTTCTTCGAAGCATAACTATGTTCGTGGAAAGTTCATGTTACGTTGTGTATTATCGTATTCTCCAATCACATGACATTTCAGACATCCATGGTAAGCATTAAAATTTTCAGTTGTATACATTTCCGTTCATATAAAAAATGTCATGCGCTTATATACCTTTAAGCATGCGTCGAGCCGGTGCATCGCAAATAAAGCAATGGATTTTAATATCGATTCTATTATTATTAATAATAATTCCGTTTTCCAAAAGTGGTTGTAGTTCATCTACAAGAGGTTTCAAATAATTTTGAACTGAACCAGGCTTGCTATCTCCACAGTAAAGGCCTACCACCATTGGAACAAAATTATCAATTTCAGGTATTGCAACAAGAATTGGCCAACATTGTATTTTTGAGCTTCTGTAAATTGGGATTCCATCAATATTTATATTTAAACTGATTGACATTGGGCGGTCTAAGGATTTAAAATATAATTCTAAGCAATGTTTCACTCCTGCGCGGATCAGTTGGCAGTTTTTGCAATTGTTTATTTTTCAAATAGTAGTTATAAATAGACAAAAGCTCTTTCAATGCAGTTTGTGCTAGATTAAATTGTATCGCCCATCTCTTTATTTTTTGCACAAAATCTTCTTCTTCGTCCTCGCTGTCATAACATTCAGAATCTGACATAGTTTGTGATTGAGATAATATACATTGAGATGGTTCAAAGGAAATACGATGCTCTGCAGCAGCAGTTAAATTGTCATCTGCTACTTGATCTGGAGTTTGTTTATTATTTACATGTAAGAGTTCAGTAAGGATTTAAATTAATTACAAGGTCTCTTTCGATTAATAACTTACGCATATGTGGTGATGATGTTGCTGTTGGTTCACTTGACGCCACATTAACAGGAACCGAATCATTTGATGTAAAAGCAGCCACTTTAATATTACTATTAGCGGCAAAAATAGTATATTTGCACTGGCAAAGAAAAAATTAAAAAGATACAACATACCAGTTACTTTTTTCATTTGCTTTTCTATAAAATGTGGTGTGTTGCATAATAAAGACACAACACCTTATTTGATTGTATATCATAAATGTCAAAACTAGATTATTATAGATGTCGTACTTGTTTCGTTGACTGGCGCAGCAACAATGCTTTCCCCTCGACTTTTTTTCTTTGCGGCATAACAATAACCCTTCTACAATGCCTTTATACCTACTTATCTTACCATAGCAAAATTACTTTTGTCCCGGGTTTTTTGCTTTATGCAATTTCGCTGCTACAATGTCTTATAAACCTACTTAAGCTAATTAGCTTTTTTTTTCACTGCAACAACGTTTTCAAAAGTTATTAAATATCTATCTACCATTTATAACTAATTTGTGTAATTTTTCGGATTTCACAGCGTTGTAAGAGCCCTGGTTTTGCTGTCTAGGACAATTTGCCCATCAAATTGTTACTTGGGGAGAAATAACTTTATCATAAAACCTGTAAAGCACTATTATTTCTTGTTTTATATTTGCACAATTGAACCTGATAGAGTTCAACTAAAAACTGAAACGCATATTGAGAAAAGATTAGGCAACATTTCAAACTCTTTATTCTTAAATTGTGTTTTAGAATTTGTTTTTCTAAATGGAATACTATTTCATTCAAATTAATTATGGAATACTATTTCATTCAAATGACTGGACTTGATGGTATGCGGCATTATGTCTTCAATGGCAACGCGAATATTGTTCTTGAGAGCGTCAATCGTTGCTGGTTTATCGGCATAACACTTATCTTTGACGACACCCCAGAGATAATAGTCCAACGGCGTCAAACCACAGCTCCGAGGCAGCCAAATCACATCAGCTTATTGGCTGTTAATTCGATCTTCGAAGACAGTGCGCAAAAGATCAATTGAAACGTGTGCTGTGTGACACGGTGCGCCGTCTTGTTGAAAATAAATGTTACCTATGTCCTCCTCTCCAAGTGCCAGGAACAAAAAATCGTTTATCATGGCGCGGTAGCACTCACCATTGACAGTAACGGTGGCACCTTGTTCATTTTCAAAGAAAAATGGCCCAATGATGCCACCGGACCAAATTCGGCACCAAACAGTCACTCGTTGAGGATGCATCGGCTTCTCTACGATCACGTGCGGATTCTCCGTGCCCCAAATGCGACAATTCTGCTTGTTTACATAAGCGCCAAGATGGAAATGTGCCTGATCCGAAAAGATGATTTTTTTGCCAAAATCGGCATCTTCTTCAATTCGATCGCAAACCCACTCAGAAAACCGAAAACGCAATAGGTGGTCTCTTTGCTTCAATTCCTAAACCAACTGAACTTTATACAGGTGCCATACCTAGGTCTTTATGCAGAATTCGTCACAATGTTGTGCGTCTACCGACCAAATTAGCCCGCCCCAATGAAACCTGTACTATAATTTGTCACACATTTATTACAACAAATCCCGATTTTATTACAGTTACCGTTTTCGAGGAACGAGTGGTCGGTTTAGCTTACAATTAAACCTGCACCGCCAAAATTGTAACTTTTGATGTAGCTATGATATCGGGATGATTCTTGAACCAGAATTTATTACAAATTAATTACATTGAATAAGTTAGTTCAAGACCACCCCTATACTAACCTAAGGGTAAATTTCACCCCAAAACGATTATATATTTCAAAAACGTCAATTTAACAAAATTTAATAAATTTTTTTACACCAGAATGCCACAAGATTTTAGGAAAAATGTTGCAAGAAGTCTTGTCGAGAGTAGTTAAGCCCTATCCAGATGTGTAATAAATTATTTTTGTGTCACGATACGCGGAATTGGCTCCCAACAGTAGATGCCTCGAATAGGTAATTTAAGGGTCGATTTTACCACATTTAATAATTTATTACACCAGACCGCCACCAGATATGGGGTCTAATGTTACTCTGTGGGCGTTGTTAAGGGAAGGTCAACCTTATACAGGTGTGTAATTAATTATGTTTGAGTCAGGTTACACGGAATTTCCTCCGAACGGCAAAGGTTTGAAATTTCTAATTTAAAGGTCGATTTTACCATCTTTAATAATTTATTAAACCAGACCGCCACCAGATATTGAGTCAAATGTTACTCCTTGGACATTGTGGTGGGTAGGTCAACCTTATCCAGTTGTGTAAAAAAATATTTTTATGTCAGGATACGCGGAATTGGCTCCCAATGGTAGAGGCTTCAAATAGGTAATTTAAGGGTCGATTTTACCACCTTTAATAATTTATTACACTAGACCGCCAATAGGTATTGAGTCAAATGTCACTCCTTGGACATTGTGGTGGGTAGGTCAACCTTATCCAGTTGTGTAATAAAATATTTTTGTGTCAGGATACGCGGAATTGACTCCCAACGGTAGAGGCTTCAAATAGGTAAATTAAGGGTCGATTTTACCACATTTAATAATTTATTACACCACACCGCCACCAGATATGGGGTCTAATGTTACTCTGTGGTCGTTGTAAATGGTAGGTCAACCTTATTCATTTGTGTAGTAAATTATTTTTGTGTCAGTATACGCGAAATTTGCTCCCAACGGTAGAGGCTTCAAATAGGTAATTTAAAGGTCGATTCTACCGCCTTTAATAATTTATTACACCAGACCGCCACAAGACATGGGGTCTAATGTTACTAATTGGGCATTGTGGTGTGCAAGTCAACCTTATCCAGTTGTGTAATAAATTATTTTTGTGTCAGGATACGCGGAATTGGCTCCCAATGGTAGAGGCTTCAAGTAGGAAATTTAAAGTTCGATTTTACCGCATTTAATAATTTGTTACACCAGACCGCCACCAGATATGGGTTCTAATATTACTCTGTGGTCGTTGTAAAGCGTAGGTCAACCTTATACAGGTGTGTAATGAATTATTTTTGTGTCAGATTTCGGAATTAGCTTCAAATTATATGGGTAATAACTATGGTTCAAAAAAGTGTTCTACTTAATAAACGACAAAATTAAAGTTGTATCTAATAAATCATTGAAAATGAAATAAATTTGTTAAATTCAATTGGTTTGTGCTTCTAACGCAAGGCGCGGTTTAGAAAAAATGTGATATATTCGGACATCCAAGATTAACACTATTTTAGATGTTAGATACATGCTACAGTGTTTAAATACCAATATAGATTTTTAATTGTAATAAATTATTAAAGGTGGTAAAATCGACCCTTAAATTACCTCGAGGCCTCTACCGTTAGGAGCCAATTCCGTGGAACCTGACTCGAAAATAAATTATTACACAACTGGATAAGGTTGATCTACCCATTACAACAACCACAGAGTAACATTAGACCCCATATCTGGTGGCGGTCTGGTGTAATAAATTATTAAATGTGGTAAAATCGACCCTTAATTTACCTATTTGAAGCCTCTACCGTTGGGAGCCAATTCCGCGTATCCTGCACAAAAATAATTTATTACACTCCTGAATAAGGTTGAATTGCCCACCACAATGTCCAAGGAGTAACATTTGACTCAATATCTGGTGGCGGTCCGGTGTAATAAATTATTAAAATGGTAAAATCGAACTTTAAATTAGAAATTTCAAACCTTTGCCGTTCGGAGGAAATTCCGTGTAACCTGACTCAAAAATAATTTATTACGCACCTTTTTAAGGTTGACCTTCCTTTAACAACGCCCACAGAGTAACATTAGACCCCATATCTGGTGGCGGTCTGGTGTAATAAATTATTAAAGGTGGTAAAATCGACCCTTAAATTACCTATTCGAGGCCTCTACTGTTGGGAGCCAATTCCGCGTATCGTGACACAAAAATAATTTATTATACATCTGGATAGGGCTTAACTACTCTCGACAAGACTTCTTGCAACATTTTTCCTAAAATCTTGTGGCATTCTGGTGTAAAAAAATTTATTAAATTTTGTTAAATTGACGTTTTTGAAATATATAATCGTTTTGGGGTGAAATTTACCCTTAGGTTGGCATAGGGGTGGTCTTGAACTAACTTATTCAATGTAATTAATTTGTAATAAATTCTAGTTCAAGAATCATCCCGATATCATAGCTACATCAAAAGTTACAATTTTGGCGGTGCAGGTTTAATTGTAAGCTAAACCGACCACTCGTTCCTCGAAAACGGTAACTGTAATAAAATCGGGATTTGTTGTAATAAATTGTAATAAATGTGTAACAAATTATAGTACAGGTTTCATTGGGGCGGGCTAATTTGGTCGGTGCAGGTTAATAGCACTCAATTCTTGAGCACGATGACGAGAGTTGACGTTCCCGGCGACTCACGCACATTCTCCGCTACAGCATAAACATTTTCGGGTGCACGCTTGGTTGGTTGCTTGGTTCGTGTTGGTTTATTAATTAGCAAGCCTGTTTCTTTAGCTTTATTCACAAAATAACGCACATATGGCGCTCCCGGCGCTTCGTTTCTTTCGAAAACCAGACGCAATTTTCACACACATTCTGCAACATTACCATGATTTTCGAAGTAATGTTTCAACATTTCCCAGCGTTGTTCAAGCGAATACACAACCATTTTCGTTCAGCGGAAGGATAAAACTAACTTTCTGTCAAATCAGAAGTGAGATAACCATTACCATACTCAAAATAACCGCTAGTTCAAAAAAAAGTCAGATGGCCCGCCCTGTATATGCAGTGGGGCCGTTATAGATTTTTTTTAATCTTAAAACTTTGCTATAGTAAAAAGTGTAATGGCGGTTCGAATCAATGACAAGCCATCGTAGAGATGTCTACGCTTAACAGTATAGTATATCGAGTAAAAGTTCCTGATCAAGGATGCATGTATTAGGTGGGTCTGCACTGACAGTTAATAAATATAATCGCTATTTTCAGTTATTTAGGCCGTAGGGGTAGTAAAAATCAAAGGATTATTTTGAAAATTTTGACGGTTTTACTAACTTGCTAACATAAAAATAGAGTCAGACCGATGGTAATTTTGCTGAATAAAATAATTAAATTAAAAAAAAATTGAATTCAAATAATTCTTAGTTCTAATTTTAAAATTGAAAAACATCTATGACTGCCCCACAACATAAATATGTTGGCTTCTAGAAAAGATTAAGAATTGCCTAATTAACATGATTTTATATACCGTTAAGCTTAGACGTTAAGATCTCTACGATGCCATGTCATTGACCTTCGAACCGCCACTACACTTTTTACTATAGCTAAATTTTAAAAATGAAAAAAATCTATGACTGCCCGCCCCACCGCATTAAATATGTTGACTTCTAGAAAACATTAAAAATTGTCTAATTAACATGATCTTATATACCGTTAAGCGTAGACATCTCTACTATGCCTTGTCATTAACTATTGATCCTGTAGTAAGGAAGGTAGTAAGGATGAAGAGTGTATATCGGTAAAATTTAATCAGAATATTTGTGTATATACACTTTTAAGGTTTTGTAAGGTTTTTTATCAATTTGTAGGAAAGTTCACACTACCAAGCAAACATGCATGACGTTCATGTATAGTGATCGTGATCGCAGCAGCCATCATATATGTGAAGCAGAGAACACAAGTTGCTACAACTAGGCCCGGGAATATGTTACCAATTCAACTGGTAACGGAAAATTATAAACATAAAATGCTGAAATACAGCATTTACTTGAATCAAGTAATTTTACAATATAAACTGGAAAAATTTTATAATAAAGTTACAAGTTACGAGTATAATACCTGTAAAGACATCGCTTCTCATTTATTAAAATAAATTGTTTTGGATTAGTGGACTACACGGTAAAAAAGTTCTTCTAATTTTAAAACTTTTCTACTGCATATAGGCTGTAAACAATTTTAGTTTGAAATAACAACTTTTGAAAGTTTACAAAACTAAACGGAAATATTCCAAAAATTGTTGAATAAGGTTTATAATTTTGATTTAGAAGTTTTGCTTCAAATCATCAAAGTTTGATCATTTAAAATTTGATGTTTTAAAATAAAACAAATACGTTGTTAATTCAATAACTCTAAGTTAGAATAAAAAATTTAGAGGTTTTGTAAACAAACTTTGTATTAAAAAAAACTTATTAGTTGAATATCTATTTGGAAAAGTTTTCTCGATTTTGATGCCAAAAAATACCCTTCCATTTTGAATAAGTTTGTGCCAATGCCTATATTTCTCAAGAATAACATAAACAATTTTAATGGTTTCGTGTTGTTCTGGTACTTGGCTTTCGAAATAACCCGAAGAACCACCTGATACTACAGTATGTTCTTGCAGTCTTTTTATTATTAAAAGTTTAAGATCAGGCAACAATTTAAAAATATAATTCTGTAGCTTTTCGTTGTGAAGGTGAGAACGCAATTTAACTGAAACATGTTAGTACTGAATACTACCGCTATCGAGCTGAAGACTTGTAAATTTTATAAATATAATTCATTTCGATATAAACATGTGGAATTTCATTTGACAGGTCTCACACAAACAACAGTCATAACACTTACGATATCAATACTTTAATTCAAGAATCCACCGTTGTGGAGCTGGTGGCATATATAATGTCATTGAAACGATTTTGAAGAACATCACTAATTTAGCTGGAAAACGTTAGTACTGAAAACTAAGTGCTGAGCGGTTGCAAATTTTGTAAGTTTAATTCATTCCGATGTATAAACATGGACCATTTTATTTGACAGGTCTTCCACCGAGCAACGGTTTTCATAACAATACTTGAATTCATAAAACCACTTTTTTCGAGCTGGTTGCAAATTATTCATTTATTATAGAATTGTGGCGCATGCCATTCAGAATGTCTTGAAAACCATTACAAACTTTTCGGGAACACGTTAGTTTTGAAAACAAATGCTATAGTGCTGAAGGCTTTTAAATAAACTATGGCCTGTAAGACCAAGTTATTGAAAACCTGATAAATTTGATGATAGATGATTCTGGTCCAAAACCACTTTTCGCGACGTTGTATGGTCCCAGATCCAAAAAATACAAATCAATAATAGTTAGAACGTCCGTTAAGAGGTCTGCAGGGATGGTTGATTTGATGTACTAGGGCAAAAAGTAGTAAGACTTTTTAATTTAAATTTCGCGCGGAAAACCATTCATCGAAATATTTTTTTTTCTATGTTGGTATGACTGTCAGTAATGTTTAGTATACGCTTGTCTTTCTGAAGTACAAAAAGTGCATTCGGCGATTTTTACAATGAGTGAAATTATTCAACAAAGAAGTTCCATTAAATTTTGTGTGCGGAATCAATTTTGTGGTGCGGAAACGTTCAGAATGTTGCAAAAGGCCTTCAGTGATAATTGTATGTCGCGAGCAAGTGTTTTTGATTGGTACAAATTGTTCAAAGAGGGTCGAGTACGTGTTGACGACGAACCACGTCTAGGACGGCCATCAACATCAACTGATGATCAACACGTTAATAAAATCAAGAAATTGGTGCTCGAGAATCGACGATTAACAGTCAGAGATCTTACTGGCATCGTTGAAATATCGGAAGGATCAGTGAAAACCATTTTGAAAGATCATTTGGGCCTAAGAAAAGTGAAAGCACGATTGGTTCCAAAATCACTCAATTTTTTGGAAAAACAGCGTCTCGTTGACGACTGTGAAACAATGCTTTCTGATTACCTGGATGTCATGAAACGTATTATAACTGGCAATGAGTCTTGGATCTATGCTTATGACCTGGAAACAGACGATCAACCGTCCGAATATCGTGCCAAAGGTGAGCCGAAGCCGAAAAAACCACGTCAAAGCAAGTCAAAAATCAAGGTGATGTTGACAGTTTTCTTCGATTATCGAGGTGTGGTGCACTGCGAATTCCTTCCGACCGGCGAAACTGTCAACAAGGAATACTATTTGAGTGTTATGCGTCGTTTGCGCGAAGCTATTCGTAAAAAGAGGCCGGAATTATGGGTCGACAACTCTTGGTTTTTGCACCACGATAATGCACCTTCTCATACTGCATTGGTTTTACGTGATTTTTTCGCCTAAAATTCCACCCATATCGTTCCGCCCATATCAACCACCGTATTCGCTTTGTGAAACAAGAATTTAATTACAATGCTGGTTGTTGGACAATCGAATTTGAGCTGTACATATTTTTGTATTGGCTGGCGGCAGGTGCATACAATCGTTTCACGTTCCCAAATCTTCAATTTTTGACATAGTTCAAATATTATTGGATCACCATCTGGTGTCTACATACTTGCCAACTCCGGATATCCGTGTATAGTAGCTCCAGTTCCAATAGTAACGCCATTTAAAAATGCAAACACAGAGGGACAGCAACAATTTAATAAATGTCATAGCAAAGCGCGATCAATTGTCGAACGATCTTTTGGGATGTACAAAAAACGATGGCGAACTCTATTTAAACGTCCTCTAGAAACGAATATAAAAACATCTGTTAAAATTATTGCTCGTATGTGTTATGTTGCATAACATTTGTATCGACAATGACGATATTGTAAGAGTTGAGATTTCTTCTGAGTCGGAGCCTGATAACGTGATTGTAACTTACGCAGAAAATTCTTCTGAAGGGATGAAATTTTTAATAATTTCTGCCTCGGTTTCAATATAATTGATTAATATTTATAATTGTAACACAATTAAATAAAAGCGCAATTTATAATATAAATAAAGTAAATCCAATTCAATATGTTTATTTAATTAACAAAAAATTTAAATACTCGTAATGTTTTACAAAAATTAGTTTGGCTGTATCATTTTAAAGGCAACATATTTTTCGAATGCAACGACAGATCTTTCCATTAACTCATTTTTTTCCATAAGATTAGTCACCTCATTCAATGCAGAATATTTTGCTTTATTGCGTTTCTGTTTCGGGTTCTGTGAAGCGGTATCCACGGAAGTATCCATTAAATTAATCGGTTCTATTATGTGATCACAACTAGTTTCAATTTCCTAATTAGCTGCAGTAGTATCATCCATTTCTATCCCTGTACCACTTGGTGGCTTCCTTAAAATTTTGTATTTCGTGATCAAATTTTGCCATTTCCCTTTAGCTTGCTTTACTGAAATCGGCAATCCCAACTCGTCGATTATTTTTTGATAAGCTCTTGCCGCTGTATTTCGAGTTTCTGAAAATGTGTGATTCCGGGATATGTGAGCTTCAATAAATTTGTGGGTTTTGCTATTACTCCCTGTAGAAGAATAATTGTTAAAATCATTTTATTGAATTTTTTGAGGTTATAATACAAATGATTATTTTAATTTTTATTTACATTGGAAACTCATTTTTAATTATTTTCGTCGATAAATTTATTTTAATTAATCAAATTATTCTTTTTTTAAATAGACAAATTTATTTTAATTAATTAAAATAATTGTTTAGTTATTTAAATTTTAAATTAATGTAACAAATTGTTTTTCAAATTTTGCTCATGTCCAAAATGCATATAAAAAACTACATAGCATGCAGTTTTGGAAATGCACATTTTCTAAAATAAAATTCGGCTTTGATTTGCTTTTAAAGATAACTTCACTCCGTTTAAAAAATGCACACTTCTTATTAAATACACGTTTCGGATCCACCCATTGTTTCTTAGATTTATTTTTAAATAAAATGGTTTGCATTTGAAGATGATTTAGTTTTAAATTGTTGCAATTAACTGTTCCGTTCAAAAATTGAACTATTTAATTTTAAAATAGTTAGAGTGTTAGCTAGATTGTTTTAAAATTCGGAAAAACTGTAAAGGTTTGAAAAAACGTTTTAAAATTCGATCAGATTTTTTACCGTGTAGCTCCAACCCACGGTAGGCGCACTAATTTCATTCCAATAAAGTGCCATACACGCATATTAAAACAAGTCATGCTAGTTTCTTAGATACAATTACTCTATTCCTCTTAAAGCAAATTACACAAATCCGATGTATTATTAATGTTAATTGAATTTTAACCGCATATTATGTCAGAAGATATTATTAGTAATTGACTCACAGAACCTTCGCATTAATTACGTGTATACCAAATAGGTACGCGTATGGTTCAACAAGATCATCGACATTATTAAAGCAGTTTAAAAGTTTTTAAAGTGTGTATGTATGATTAGTTCACTCGCCCAAAAAGCCAAAAACAAAACAAGAACTAAAAACGACCACCCATCAAATTCAAAGTATCTTTTGAGATTTGAATTAGGAAAACAAAGACCGTACGTATACGAGTATGCAGAAGAAAAATCTCTATTCATATGGACAACCAAAAGATAAAAATTCAATCGAAAATGTATAATACGAGTATAATGAAATCAATATTATTAATAATAATATAATTTTAATTCTAACAAATAAAAATGTCCAATTATAGTGAGATTTTTTTATTGCTATATCTTCGTGCTATGGGCTGTATGGAATAGCGCGCTGTATCTGTGTATAAATTCAATAAAACAAAGACAACAAAAATTCTGTTAGACAAATTCTTGGGTTTTATTCGAATAATTAATCTGGGGATTTGATACTTTGTTCGTCGATTTCCCAAATTGCATAATTTGTTTAGTGTGCTTTTGTCTTATTCTCACCATTTATTATGTGTAGTGTCTTACCTCTCTAAAATATATATATATGCTTTGTATAGTTATATACGTAGAATTTGTTATATAGATAACCGATAATTAATCATCTTGGACCATCTACGAAAATAGATAAAACAATAATTTATTTATAGTTTTGTATTATATGCGCGACATGTGAGTAATGTCGTCTACTCGATGTGTTCATAAATAAACGAAAGAAATAAAAGAGACATGACCACAAAATGACATTCCGCAGCATAGACACCAAAGAAACAAAAAAAAAATTCAAAACAATTCTGGGGTGTTAAGTAACACTTTGCGAGCCGATAACATTTACATTTTTATTTATAGTCACGGATATAAATTTATAGTGAAATTAGGATTGAGCCGTGTAAATTTGCCACCATTTCCATCAATCATTTTACATCCAAAATTACAAATTATGATAATAGGAGTTTTAATCTCTAATACCATACAGTTTAACCCATGTGTGTGGCCGATACGCTTTGAATATTAATTAAACAATTTGAATATGAAACACAGATTTGAGATTAACATATTTAGCGTTTCGTTGATTGGATTTGTCTAATTTTTATTGCAATTTGTGGTTGATCTAAAATCTTGCCGAAACCTATATACTCGTATTTCAGTCTGACACCTCTCAAAATTATATCGTATCTTAAGCGTGGCCAAAATTTAAATTTTCTGCACACCAGGAACTAACGATGGCCTAAATTGGTTTGTATATAACTAACAAAACCTTCTAAAATTATTTTCTTATAATATGAGGTTTCCACCTTCCATTCAGTGCAAAAACAAACTCACTAGATGTCAGATGAAGTTTACGAACCTTACCACATTTTTAGACATGCCCAATCAGTTGGACAAAGGTGAAATTAGATCGGTAGAAGAAAATGTTTATGTTTATTGTCCGTGTGAATGATTGAACAAATTCATGTACACATTATTGCGTGTATAAGTGGTGAGGTGGGGCGGCTTTTAAAACAAAATTAAATAATAAACCGGGATGGAGATAATTTTAGGAAAAGTTGGATCAACTAGGAGAGGTAGCAGTGGAGCAAAAACCGTGGAGATCAGGTTGTATATTTTCATTTTACCGAATTTTATTTTAAAAATTATTTTTGAAATGTCTTTCGTCTCGTGTATGTGATTGGTGTGAAAATGGTTCAATCGTGTATTTATTGTTTAAATTGTTATTGTAATAAATATTATGTGATAATCTAGAATTGAAATCGATATTGATTTAGAACGTACAGTTTCCTAATCGTTTTATACACTGAGATTTTTAACTAACGATAGGATATGATACATATTTAAAGGCCTTTTGACTGTGCTATAAGTAGCAACCAGTTTTAAAATATTGATTGGGATGGTTATTAAAAAACATTTTAAATCACTTAAAATGTTTCCCAATTGAATAATAAAGAGTTTAAACGATTTTGTGATTACGATTCGAAACTCTAATGTACATAATAAAATTGTCCTCGAAACTGAAAATTTTCAGCCGGATCGTTTATATTACAACTAAAAACTGTCCCGATTTAGAATGTAGCGAAAACAGTGATCACACTAAATAATTTTAATAAAGGCCTTTATGCCTATTAGACTATCAAACTCAACTTGATTCAAATTTGCATAGGCATTATTCAACTAAAAACGCCTTAACTATGCAGCAATTATAATGGACTACAAACAAAACCAGAAACACGATTAAACGACTTGTGCCCGAATGCGACAACAATTGTATTTTAAAAACCTATTTCTAAAATTTAGTTAGAATCGCGTTGATTTTTTAAAAGCCTTTACGGGTCTTTCTTAGTGGAAATATATTTTTACAGTAGAAATTTCTAGGCAAAATCAATTAAACCATTATCTTATGACTTTATCATGAAAAGGCCTTTTCGGTGCTATACTACTAATATCAATCAATTTTACAGTCAAACAAAAATTACAGTAGAAATCTATGTAAACTCGAATAATAAAACTCTAGAACCCTCGCCAACGGTAAAGTTTATACTGAAAGAGCTTAAACAATTCCTTTAAAGACCTTTATATTTATAAGTGTCAAATTTGCTTGGATACAATAATTTTAAAATTAATTTGTGCGTAGTTCATGTTTCAATTAGTTTTAAGAAAACTAGTAGCGAGTACCATCTTTGCCAATGATTGTTAAAAGTTTTAATGATCTACCATTATTACTTAGAAGAAATCAGTTTTGAATTCAATCAATCAGTTTTAAAGTAACAAATTACTGAATCATCAAAATCTAATCGAGTTTAAATGGAAAATCTATGTAAGTGTAACTTAAAACTGGCTGAGAAAGGAAATCACACTACAATTTAGATTTAATAGGTAAGAATTATTGATTTTAATAAAAGCCTTTACGCATATTAGACTATAACTAGGCGTGATTCAAATTTATATTAGCATTAAACCCATAAACTATGCAACAGTTGTAATGGAATACAAATAAAATGCGAAACACAACTAAAAAACTTGTGTCTATTTTGCATCTACCGCACTTAGTCGTAAAATATAGGATGTACCAATCCAATATAATATTTTTAAAAGCTTTTACGTGTTCTTTTTGCCAAACACTTAATGGAAATATATTTACGAACTTAAAATTTATAGGCAAATCAAAAACCACTATCTCAAAATTTTATCGTGAAAAGGTGTTTATGCTGTTATACTACTAATCAAGCAATTTGGAAATTAAATTAATATTACACGGGAAATCTATATGACGACAAAGTTATTTTTTACGCGTTACGTAGAATAAAATAATTTTAAAATTTATTTGTGCGGTGTTCATGTTTCAACTGGATTTAAAAGAACTTGCAACGAGTACCATCTATTGTTTAACAATGAATGTTTAAAGTGAAGGCAACTAAAATTTACAATATCTTAAGAAATTACTGAATCATCAAACCTAATGGAGTTTAATAAATGGAAAACTATGTAAGTCACAACTTCTTACAGCAACTTACAATGATTTTTGGCGTTTAATATTAAAGTTATCATTCTACCAGTGGCGAGTATTTATTACATCAGAGAAAGTAACGAGATAACTTAAAAAGCCTTTTGGGTTTTCAATTTTTTTAGAGCGATCAAATAAAAGTTTCTTGTATTTCTATTATTATTCGACCTTTAGAGCGAGCAAACTGATGTAAAAAAACATGAAATAATTTTTACCCAGTTTGATTTAAACCGAGCGAAAGAAAACAAATATAAAATAACTCAGAATATTGCATTTAGACTAGTGGAAAAATATATTTTTACAGTTGAAATTTTTAGGCAAAATCAATTAAACCACTATAACTTTATCATGAAAAGGCCTTGCTCCCTTACTATTAATATAAAAAATTCAAATTTTACCAAGTAAACCAACTGAATGCGCATTTTTGAATAAAGGCATATTCGGTCTCTCTGCCCGCTTTAATTTAATAAAAAATATGCCATAATATTGATTGCTTACATTCTAAAGAACTATAAAAAAACTCAAAAGGCGTTTTCTTAATTCTCTATGCGCTTCATATACACAACAAAAACCATGTTTTTAACGTCGACCGAAATCGGCAACGAGCTACGCATCGGCCATGGTAAGAGGTACGAACCAGGCTGTGACAAAATTGTTTTTATATATAATTATGAGCCGATCCTAGAGTCGTTTGAAAAGGCCTTTTTGAAAATTATACAAAAATGGCTCCCGAGAGACCGAGGTTGAGTTGGTTATGTAAACAAATGGTAAACAAATTCAAATGTGTTTATAATTATTATTAATGGCCGATTAGGTAAAACGTTCAAGACGATCTTGCCCACCGGAAGACGAAACCCAAAAGAGGTGGTTGCAGCCCCGTTCGTCAGGCTAGTAGACTAAATATTTGTGTTTCAATTTGTTTAAATAATTTATGCAATCGACCAATTCAGCACTCCTATACTAGCCACAAGTTTCCACCGACTTATTCATAACACTATACAATATAAATAATATAAAAAGATTATATACTTGTGCACATAAATTAAGCAACTATATCAGCAACATTTTAATAAATAAAAAGCAGACATAAAATATATAAAAATAAAATTATGATTAACCTGTTTTATATAAAAATGTATGCTACCCACGTACTTTTATTAAGGAAAATCAAACTGGAAACAATGGATATCCACTCTATCGGCGGCGCTCACCAGATGCCAATGGCAGAACGTTCATCACTCAATTGAAAGGAACGGATATCGAGGTTGACAATACATGGATCGTGCCATATTCGCCAATATTGTCTAAGGCATTTAAAACGTTGAGTGTTGCAGTTTGGTGAAATCGATTAAGTTTGTTTGTAAATACGTCACCAAAGGAAGCGATATGGCGGTTATTGGCGTTGAACGAGATGAAATCAGCAAGTTTCAAATAGGCCGATATGTGAACTGCAACGAAGCACTCTGAAAAATATTCTCATTTGCGATTCATGAACGTCATCCGACTAGTGTGCATCTAATAGTTCGTTTGGAGAATGGCCAAAGAGTGTATTTCGACGTAGAGAATGCAGCACGGTGAGTGAAAAGACCACCAGCAACAACATTAACGAGCTTCTATGCAACTTGCGCCAGTGATCCATTTGCGAGAACATTGCTTTACTCGGATATGTCTCGATATTACACATGGAATGCATCGTCGAAGAAATGGTTAAGCAGAAAGCAAGACCAGTAGGTGGTTATCCAGGTGTGTTTTCAACTGATGCATTAGGACGAATTTACACAATCCATCCAAAGAACGACGATTACTTCTACCTTCAGTTACTTTTGGTCAATGTGCGCAGTTCAACTTCATTTGAGTCATTGTGAACTGTGAATGGTACGGTGTGTGCAACATTTCGAGGAGCATGTCAACAGTTACAATTGCTTGAACACGACAATCACTGGAATAAAACGCTAGACGGTGCAATAGCTTCTTCGCCAATCAAGTTCGAACACTTTTCGCTATGACCATTTCCATATGTCAGTCTTCTGTCGATGATGGAAACGGTGGACTATTTTTTCTTGATGCGCAACACGCGTTGAAAGGTGGAAGAACGGCACATTCAGCACTAAAGCTTCCGTTAAACCTGCAAATCAACGAAAATCCTGTTTGCAACATTTCAAAGCAATCAGACATTTCAAAAGTTTTGAAAAATTGTAAATTGATCGTATGGGATGAGTGCACCATGGTGCATACACGATCATTAGAATCACTCGATCGAACATTGAAAGATTTGCGCAACAATAATGGTCGCTTTGGTGGCGTGATGATAATGTTGGCGGGCGACTTCCAACAAACACTTCCCGTGATTCCGAAATCAACATCGGCGGATGAATTAAATGCATGTCGCAAGTCATCCTATTTGTGGCGATGAATGAATATGCGAGTGTTCCTCGAGAATCGGACATGGGCAAATTCAGGTAAATACTTCCAGTGGTTTAATATCGATTCCATCTGAAATCCAATTCACTTCAACGAAAGATGAACTCATCACTAATGTATATCTGAACATTGGTCAAAATTATCGTAACTACGATTGGTTGAGCACGCGCGTATTTTAAGCAGCGAAAAATTTTGATGTCAATGACTTGAATTGGACGATTTAATATCAAAATCCGGGAGAATTGCATTCATGCAAATCGATCGATCGCGTTGAAAACGAATACGAAGTCGTCAATTATCCAGTGGAATTCCTAAACTCTTTGGATATCATTTGCATCTTAAAGTTGGATCTGTCATCATGTAACGAAGCTAATGAACAATGTGATAGTGGCATGGATTTTGAAAGGGCCGTTCAAGGGAGTGTTGACAACCGATTTGCCGTTCCAGTTCAAACGCATTTAGTTCCCAGTGAAACTTGCATTTGCGATTACAGTGCGGCATTAATCTGGAAATGGCACGTGTTCCCGAGTTGGGAAACCATCTTCACTTTTCATTTACGTTCCGGAGGCGAAAACAAAAAATGTTGTGTATCATCAATATTGGGCGGAACCGGTCGGGTGAGCTTTCCGTATAAATATAGGATATTGAATTGAATTGAATTTGAAAATTCAAAAATTCTTTCTTGAGCAAAACGAAGCTCTAGTGTCGTATATTTAAAGTTTCCCACATACATTATTATTTTGCTTATTCGTCCCATTGAAACAACAAGACGATGACATAATTTTGAACCATCCCGAAATCAAACAAAAATTCAAAATATTAATTCTAAAATAACAAAATTAAAATTTAATTTTAAATTTATACAATTTTTTTTTATTACTTCTCCATATTTTGTTATTGTCATGTCATCCACTTAGTTGGATCGTTAAGTCTTTAGACCTCTCGTTATGCTATTGCTTATATGTACGGTGGTACGTTCACTTTACATATAATTAAATAAAATAAATAAATCAAAAGTTATAACTTATAATCACTTCAATGTTATATTTTTTTGTAGTTTATTTTGATCCAATTAAAATTTAAGTTAAAAATAAATAAAATATTATTTTTATAAGATTTAATAAGAAAAATAATACATAACTAAAGTCTCGAGTATTTCCCACTCGAATGCTTCGTGTATTAAAATTTTTTAAACAAAAATATGCAACTCATTATTAAATTATAGAAACTGAATGTTATACACCGAAGCTTTAAGACACTGTACTCGTACATAAAGAATTAAACAAACAAATATTTTGTAAACCCTTTTTGCCGCACGGTTTAAGCCCCCGAGTATTATATTCGTCTCTCGACTTTTATACAAAACAGTAAGTAAATAACTTATAAACTCCGTCTCATTATAAAATGCATCTACGAGTACTTTACGAATTCCCAAAGTACGAAGAGTAATCCCACCAATTCAATCCCAATCATCATTTTATTTATTTTGAACTTATCTTTCTTCGTGTGGTATTTTATGGGCATCTTGAATGACATGAATTTCGACTGTATGTTCACGTTACATCATTTTAAGTTACTTATTATTATTGCTGTGCAACTTATTTGAATATCATCAATTTCATTTTACCACAATAATAATAAACAGATTAAAAATTATTCGTCTCGTCGTCAAAATACAAGACAATAAAATTTTTTAAAAATTTGAATAAAATTTAAGAAACTGAATATTAAAAGTCATAAAATGTACTCCGCTAAAGAATGACATGGATCAAGAGATTTTTTAATAAAAATATTTATTTATTTTAAAGTTTTTAACCCTTGACTGCATTCATATTGCTTTAAAAATAATTATTGAGAATTGATTTGACTGTCTGAGGCCAGGTGTAAAAAATATACCGGCCCAACAAAAAATTTACCATATCGGAATGAAAACGCGATTTTGGTCAAGTCTGACGTTAGTTCACTATTAACAATTTGATCTATCGAAAATTTATGGGAAATTTGTGAAAATATGGAGTTAAGTTTTTTAAATTTAAATGACACAAATTTGTCTTTTTCAAAATTATGTGATGACTCGGAGTCAAGTTCTTTCCAAAAGTGTTTTGAAGTTCTTGAAAACACAAACTATCTTGACTCTTGAAGAAATGTGTTGCTTGAGAGCCAACAGCGATGAATAATAATTCCCAGTCAAATGGATCAACAAGCAGAATTTGTTTGGCCAATCATTTTTTTTTTATTCAATATTACAACTGATGCAGAGATCAGCAATTTGTTTATCTTAAATTATTTTCTCGGTTGATGATGAATAATAATCTACTTTTAGCAAACTGCGCTGGGGCCGAAGCACTCCCAACTCACTATTTACGTCCTACCTTACACCGTTGCCAGTCAATTCGATGACGTACACCTACGAGTATAGTTACGTTCATTTTCATCACAGATCGTAATATGATGATGAAAAATCCCTTTTGCCTCCTGCACCCATAGATTTAACCACTGTGCCATTTAGAAATGTTGGTCATTTTATAATAATTTCTTATTCTTCTTATAACTCCCGAACTCCAGCGGTTTCTATCTTAAGAGTCTTATTACTCAAACGCAGGTGTGTCCAACATACAACGTTTATCTGCAATTTCATGCCGAGATAAATGCTGTATGTGTTTCGTTGCATGTTTGTTTACTTCCTCAGTGATATATTCCATCTGTAAGTCTCTATGAAGGATGTCATTCCTAATGTATCATGGGGCATTCACAATCTCACACAGCTCTTTATTTTGAAAGCATTATATCATATGTATGTATTGTGAGATCAAAATTTCTCGCCACGATCCAGTCAATTTTCCTATACAGGGTGGCCGAGACCAAGTGTTACCAAATGAAAACGCTGTAATTTTTTTAATTTTGATTATTTTTTATTGAAATTTCGTGGGATATCTTAAAAACATATTATATTTTATGAAAAACATGTTACTGCTCGATATGACCTCCTTTGGCTCTGATTATTTGATTCAGTCTTTCATAGAAAGCATTGCATGCTGACCGACCGTGAGCTTGCGGAATTTTATTCCATTCTCGAACAAGAGCTGACTTCAATGCATCAACACTTTCGTATTTTTTAGTGGACACCTTACTCTCCAAAATGGACCATATGGAGAAATCCATGGGATTCAAGTCTGGTGAATATGGTGGCCATTCTTTCGACGAAATCAGCCGCGGAACGCAATTTTGTAAAAATTGCTGTGTCGCTCGAGCTTTGTGTGACGGTGCCGAGTCCTGTTGGAATATCCAACGGTTCGTACCAAAGTGCTTACATGCCCAAGGTAGCAAAGCATCGTTTAGGATCTTTTCGCGGTACACCTCTTGGTTTACCTTGACTCCCATTGAAGTTCGGCCTTCAATGCTCGTGTTTTTTCAAGCCTAACTTTTTTTGTACCTCCGTAAGATCTTCAACTTTTTGTATCTTGTATGGGCTTCAAGTGTAGTTCATTTTTCAATATGGTTTGAATGCTGTATAGTGAAACATGTAGACATGCGGCTAATTGATTGGCACTTTGACGAGGATTTCGTTGGATTCGTTTCTTCACATTTCGTATCATTTCTTTTGATGTTGCTGTCTTTTTAGGACCGCCTCTGTTGCGTTTAGCGATGCTTCCAGTTTCGTTGTATCGAGTTATGGTTCGATACACAAACATTTTATTCACATTCAAATGCCGCAGCTGACGAACTATTGCTGTTTGTGAATTTCCACCCAAATACAGTACAATTACACTATTACGTTTGAATTCCATTACGATTTTTTTATGAAGATATTAATTTAGAACAATTATTTGTTGACCACATGTAAACAACTAACCAAACTTCAATCTGTCAAAAAATTGACGCGCGAAAATGACAACTACACAAATGACAGCAGAGTGAAGTCAGTAACATTTGGTCTCAACCACTCTGTATTTCATGTTTAAATCTTTTTTTAACTTTCTTTTTTTTAGTAAAATAAAGTAAAGTAATCATGAAAAATTTTGGCTTCGAGATTTATGCAGAGTTTCTATTCGTGCTATTCGTGATATCGCCTTGATATCGTGTGTGCTTGCGTATGTGCGTGCATGCCAGCGTGCAGACTAATTGTCTGTGTCCTTTACAGCCCAGACAGAAGAAAAGATTCCCTAAGAAAAGATTCTAAATAAAATTTTTCGTCTAAACACTAAAAGATTCTAAATTAAATTTGCAACAATGTCGGTTCGGATTAATTTTCTAAAATTTAAGTAGAGAGGTCGATATTTGGTCGATCTTTCTTTTACGTGAAAATTTTCAACCTTGAGATTTTTGCTGATTTACCTTTCGGCGAAACACAAAGTAAAAAAAAGTGATTTTTAGAAAAACTCTTTATGTATGTATGTGTGTGCGTGGTCCCGTGCAGACTAAACGTATGTGCGCTCTCTATACAGTCCAGACAATTTGTCCGATCGGTATGAATCTTTGTTTTGAAGTTCTTTTCATTAATTCGATGAACTCAGTGATTTTTATTCGAAACGGTCCGCCGAAAGTGTCAGCTTCCATAGGGAAGCTGACACTTTCGGCGGACGATTCATTAATTCGATGTTTTGGCCGCTTCAGTTCAGTTGTTCATTCGGTTGTTCGTGCCGATGACACCGACCATGCCAGGCGACCATTTACTTCAAAGTGCTTCGTGTGCAAACAACTTTTGCTAGATTTTGTTCATATTGGAACACCCATACCATCGACTGCTGTTTGGTTTCGGGATCATACGCATAGATCAAAAGTTCGTCATCTGTCACGATGTTACAGATATGTTTTGAATTACTGCAATCATATTTTTAGATCATTTCTACTCGTGTAATTATGTGCGATCTAGCACGAGCAAATCTTTCTGACAGCCAAATATCCATGCATTATTGAATGTAAACACTAGGGTTGCCCAAACCCGATTTATAAAGGGCAATCACGTAATCATGAACATATTTTACCTCGAGTTATGTCACCAAATGCCCATGTCATCTATACAGCCCAGTCGGGTTAACTAATTGGGGTAAATAAAACTTCATTCATAAGCTTTCTGGATAAATTAGAAGATTCCAATGATTTTTAGTCGCTTAAATAAGCTTTTTGGTTTTTTGCAAATGTTTTGAAAAGTAAATAATTTACGAAAAAACCCATTATAAACTATAAGATTTGAAATTAAACTTGCAACAATACCGGTCAAAATAAGTTTCCCAAAATTAAGTGGAATTGAATAAATGCAAAATACTATTCTTGGACTGGACAGATTAATCCGAATGAAACTTCGATTAAGCTTTATCCACAAATAATGAGATCTCAATGATTTTTGGCCGAAATCGGACAACCGGAAGTTACAGCTTCCATACGAGTTTTTTAGATGTTTGCAAATATTTTGAAAAGTATATCATTCGCAAATGGGAAGAATGATTATGAACTAAAAAATTCTTATTAATATTTCCTATTGGGTGTACAAATGTATTTCCGACCTTTTTGGTGAAATAAAAGACATTAGCTTGTGTAGAAAATGAAAGAATGTTTTATTCAAAGTATGCTCTTTCGGAAGCTATAACCTTCGCCCATCGTTCAGGCAATAAACGGATTCACCGAAGGAAGAAGTCTGGTTGTTTCGAGGCGATCCAGTCATCGACTCATTTTTTGAGTTTTCATAAGAAGTGAAGTGCTGCTGTGCCAGGGCTGATTGCATCGACAGGAACAAGTCGAAGTAGAATATCCCAGTTCTGCCCGTCCAAGTAGTTTTTGATAGGTATAGCAACATGTGGCCTAGCATTGTCATGTTGCAAAATAATCTCATAAGTCCCATTCCGGTCGTTTTGCAGTTAGAACTTGCTTTTAATCCATCAGTTGTCGTCGATAAACTTGTCCTGTAATGGTTTCATTCTCTTTCATCAGCTCATATTTGCTTTTGGCTACTGCCCTGGTTCACCTGGCTTGGCCCACGCTGATTTGCGCTTTGGATTGTCATAATAGATCCACTTTTCATACCCAGTGATGATCCGATGCAAAAACCCCTTCCTCTGTTGTCGTTGAAGCAACAATTCGCACATGGTTTTCCGACGTTCCATGTCCCGTTCTTTCAACTTGTGTGGCACCCAATTTGCCAGCTTTTGAACCAATTCCATTGCATGTACACGTTGCAAAACACATTGTTGTGTAATATTCAACTCTTTTGCCAATTGTTTTTCGGTCTGACAAGGGTCCAAGCAATCAAGCAATTCTTCCAATTCTGTATCTTCAATTTTTTTGGTCCGCCTTCACGTTCTTTGTCTCTTACGTCAAAATCATCAATCGTTAAACCACTCTTTGCATGTTGTATTCGATGGAGTATACTCACGAAAACTTCCACAAGCAAACGATTTGTTCCGCTGAACTTTTCTTCGACAAAAAATAATGAAGTAAAACTTCCCGCTGCTTTTTTTGCACACAAATTATTCGACATTTTCAATTACATGAAAATAATTGTTGCGTACGTAACAAATGTCACTAGTGATTATTCAAGCATAACATCTAACCTCCAAAAAACATGTATTGCCCGATTGAATAATATGCAAGCAGTGATACTAACGGCACCTCTATAGAAAGGCTGGAAATACATTTGTACACCCAATACAATACCGTTCTAGACCATTGCCAAAATTTAAGCGAAAATAACAATTGTTGACAGAAAATGAAACTTCATACCTAAGCCTTTTCCACTATTTGGGAGATGAGTTATTTTTAACCGAAATCAGCCCACCGAAAGTGACAGCTCTAATGGAAGCTTATATGTTTTTTGCATATGTATTTTGAGCAGTGTATTATTTACGAGAAAACAAATTATAAGCTAGCAAGTCCTAAATTAATATTACAGTAATGCCGATCCAGATCAGTGTTTCAAGATTTAAACGGAAATGACTCATACTTAAACTTTTTCCATAAATTGGGAGATACCAATGAGATTTGGTCAAAATCGGTTTACCGAAAGTGGTAGCTTCCACAGGAGCTTTTTTCAAATATTTTGAAAAGTACATAACTTACGAAATTACGATTAACAAAAAGTTTGTAAATTAAATTTCAAACAAAATTAGTTCAGATCATATTTTAAATTTTACCGGAAATGACAAGTTTTAATAAAAAAATCGTTTCACTTTTATTCAGCATCTCTACAGACCAGGCGGATTGACTATTCGAAACAAGTTTTTACTAAAGTTTTTCTCATTAATTGGGAGATCCATGCGAAATGTGGTTAAGACACAGATCTGTGTAACATAATTTGAGCTTCCGTAGGATCTTTTCAATCATATTGCGATATGAAGATTTTGAAACAAGTGTTGACCGTGTTGGTTTTCTGAAATTTAAGCAGGAATAATGATTTTGAATTCAAAACAATTTTTATCACAAACCCTGCCTGTATAGGTCAAATTTTCCGCTTTAGAAATTAAGTGTGGTGTATTCAAGAACTATGAATATTTGGCGTAAAAGAAAGTTGGGTATTGGCCACAACAACTATGCCACTCCATTTTTTTGTTGATGTGCTTTTTCCATCTTAGCTTAGCATCGATGGTCATGCCAAGGTATTTAGTTTGCAAGTATAGCTTGAATATAATTTGGTTTGAGTTAAGAACCACAGGAATCCAGTTTACGTTTCGGTGTGTATAGTTCACATGTACTAATAAAGTGCGCCATTGTGTTAACGGCATTTAGAAGTTTGCTTCTTGCTTCCAATGTATCCATTTGCTATTGTAGTACCTTGAGTATTCTGTAAAGTATACGCTATACCTTGTGCCATACCTGGTGATATTCTTTTTAGTTCACAGTACACGTTAAGTTTGACCCGAAAATGGTGATCTGCGATATAGGAATTAATAATTTGATAAAATTGCTTTGGTAGGTATCAATGAAGTTTAAATTCAATCTCTTGGTGCCAAACTCTGTCGAAAGCTTGATGTGCATCTAAGAAAATACAGAACCATGTCTTTCTGTTCTGAAGAGCATTCTCAATGACACCCGTTATTCTGCAAACTTGTTCAACGCTAGAATATATTTCTATAAACCCAAATTGGTGTGGTGGAATTAAACATCATCCATCCGGTCCATAAGATTTTTTGCCGTTTGCTGGTTTTTCTGGTTTAGGAATCATAAATACTTCTTCCATCTTTCATTACGAATTTACGTGTTACGAAACACATTTTAGTCCGAAGGCTGCATTAATTATTTGAACTAATTTATGCATTCACAATTTGCGCAGTAATTAAACCATAACCTGGAGCTTTTCTGATACTTGAATTTGTCATGATTTCAGTTTTTAGTTCTAATAAGGTCACATGTCTTATGTTAAGATCAACTCAAATTGACCTCGTTAGAGGATGGATTAGCCAAATGGCCAGTTTTGAAGCAGTCCAGCACTACAACCAAACCGATAACAGTCTTCTATGGGCATTGAAAACGACAAACGAAGTTTCCCTAAAGAACATTCTAATGGTGGGCCCCACGTATCAACCAGCATAATGCTCTACCTTAATTCTGGTTTCGTACAAATCCACCAAGCTGATTACCAACGAATGGTTTGGCTTGATTTGCCTATGAAACATTTTCGACTAAAAACGGTTACTTTTAGAACTTCGGTAGCACCTGTTTTCGAAGAAAACCGGTCAATGGTCCATTTAATAAATGGTATTGCATCAACATTTTTCAATTGACTCGCATCGTAACGAATGACTTTTACGTTGAAGAACTTTTAATTGGTTTCAGGATATTGAACAGGATATCGAAGAATCAACCAAACTCAAGGGCGGATTAATATGTTCACTTAAAAGATGCTCACTCAGAAAACGAGTTTCTAATATACCTAAGACCTGACATTCAAGGTCCTCGGATTAGCTCGGATCAGATTTTGTTTCCCAAAAACGGACTCATTTTAATTGAAAGTAATACTAAATGAAAACACACGATATACAAAAGGAATTTCAGAATCGAAATGTAATCCACTTGGATGGCTCGCTCCTTCATCGAAATCCTTCAATTTTACGGGGTCATGATGCAAGTGAATTAGCTTATACCGTTGTCTTTTACTGTCAAAATTCAAACATCAAGTTTTATTTAATTGTGTTTCTTAGCTCATCTTTCTAAGCCTGAATAAATAATTATAAAAGTTAAAAGACTCCTAAGCACCACGTTACACAAAGTTTGTTTATTGAGTGTAGCCTATTAGAAAAAACGAAAGACATCAAACCGTACACATAAAATGAAAAGGCAACAAACATAATATTACATATATAAGGAAAGTGTAACTTATTGAAAATGATATCATCAGTTTTGACAAGTTTAAAAAATCTTGCAAGTAAAGATGTCGATGAAAATTCGAATGCAAAATACCGCGAACACACGAACAAACCGAAAGCGAGCTTGGTAAAGCATATTAAATAGAATATAGTAACATAGTAACATAGTAACATAGTAACATAGTAACATAGTAACATAGGAAAATAGTAACATAGCAACAAAGTAACATAGTAACATATCACATAGTAACATAGTAACGTAGTAACGTAGTAACATAGTAACATAGTAACATAGTAACATAGTAACATAGTAACAAGTAACATAGTAACATGTTAACATAGTAACATAGCAACATAGTAACATAGTAACATAGTAACATAGTAACATAGGAAAATAGTAACATAGCAACAAAGTAACATAGTAACATATCACATAGTAACATAGTAACGTAGTAACGTAGTAACATAGTAACATAGTAACATAGTAACATAGTAACATAGTAACATAGTAACATAGTAACATAGTAACATAGTAACATAGTAACATGTTAACATAGTAACATTGTAACATAGTAACATAGTACCTTTTCTCAGAGTGGGCAAAAAATTGCTCAACGCAGAACGTTCGTTGATCTAAAATTTAATTTTGCCAAATCCTCATATCCTAATCAATACATATATGGTAGCTCATCATTCAAAATACCTCCATCTGGTTCCATGTTTATTATTATCGCTTCTCAAACATAAATTCTGAATAGTTAATGGTAGAATTATGATTCGAGGGATTGCGCATAATTGTCACAAGGTAACGAATTTCCAAAGCTAAGCCTTTTAATAGAGTTGGATTTGACCTCTGTCGGCCGATTTCGGTTGCCTCCAAGAAGGTAAGGGGCAAACATGTATGCGCGATGACAAGTTTTATTTATCAAATTCCGTTAATCTTGATCAATATTCGGTTAGCTCACTAAAACAATTCCGTTTGCTTAACCTAATAGCGATTTGAGCTTTTCAAAATGATTGACTCCGATCCTTATTAACTGTACGTCTTGAGTGTCAGTGCTTCTGCTTTCCACTGAAGCATTTCCAACGTAATCAGGATTATTGGTATATTTTAATTGTCTTTTATTACGAGTAACTCCAATAAGTGTGCGGATTATAGTCTGGTGATCACTGCGTGTGTGTCTATAACGAAATCTCTAGAATATCTAAAAAAGCATTCTATTAAATTGGTTCCTCGATTGTTTGATACTCCGATGTATCGCATTTTTCATAAGTTGATTTAACAATATTTGTCTCAAGTTTGGATACTGGTGTTTTGCAGCTATTGAAAAAATGTTCATTGTCGTTTTGTGGATTTGGTTAACATGTTCGCCAAGACAACTATGATCGCGGTACGCGTGGTATCATCTTCGTTAGTTCGATTCTTCCTGGCGATGTAAACAGCTATATTATGTTACAGTTGCTTAATGGTATGTTTTTTTGAAGGTGTTGCGGAGTCGGATTCTCATTATGTTGTTCATTGAAAAGAATTTGCCGATGAATTTAATACTTCCGTTTTTTTCATATAGCCAAATTATAGGGTGTGCAAAAGATTTAACTGTACCCTCTCCAAAGTATACCTCACCATTATTGAAAGTACTTTGAATATTCCTCCATATTGCTTGTGGACACTAGTGGATTCATTGCCGGGGTACAGCCCTGATAGCATTTTATACTTACTGCCTAGTCATCCTCAGCCTAGCTTTAAATTACGCGCATGTGTGTATATACGGATGTGTGTGGTGTACGCATGTATTGTTCGTGGTCGCAGACATCCTAAATCTATTTCAATTTTGAAGATTTTATCAAATTTGAACCGCCTCGAACTCTCCCTAGTAAAATACATGGTTGCTCTTGATATATTTGATTCCTAAAAATTTTTAAATTATTGGAATTGCATCGTTATTAAATCTTTGTCGTTCGCTAGCAAAAATTACCTCATACACAGCATATGATCGATATAAATTTGTGTCTGGTGCTGCGTGTATATTGCATGTTTGGCCGTACTCATTTTTTCGACAACTTTAATATTTATACATAATATGTTGCAATGCAATATGCGCATGCCTACATACGTAACCATATACATAGTCATATTGGCATATTGCAATAATTTAGTTATGCATTCAATTTTCAACATATGTGCGCGCATGCAATCCTTATTATTGAAATATTTATATTCGTATACAGCAGAACAGAGATCAGCGAAAGGCTGGTATGTGTATATTCAGAGTACCTTTATGTATTGTCGAGAGACGATGTATTCATTGCCATATTATATTTCAAACAGTGGGTAGCACTCAAATTTTAGATTAATTATTTTGAATATAAATTTTGAATTTGGATTTGTACTTTTATTTATTGGAACTGTTTCGATTTATCTATAAGAATTTATTTATTTGCTCGAATTTATACAAAAGTATATTGCTTTGGCAATGCGAAACTCATGTGGTCGATAAACGAAACAGAAAATCAATGTTACGAACAATTAAAATTAGATTTTCTCACGAACCGCTGGTACGTGTGTGTGTGTGTGTGTGTGCGCGCCCTTGCTAAATCGCTTGCGTGTGTTCGCGCTCGCTTAATATGTTTGTAAGTAAGTTAAGGTCAATAAATATAACAGAAATTGTGCGGCGATCCTCCTCGGGTAAATAAACTTTACGTTTGCATTCGTTTACAAATATTCAAGATATTTTAATTACAAAGTCAGAACGTGTAGAAGAAATAGCTTCCTGTCTTCTGTAATTTCAACAGATAATAAATTTTTCATTTACAAAATTTAGTTCCGTGATTCAATAATTTCCCAAAAATTATTTATTTTTTCTCGTACGCGATTTCCAGGAATTAGCATGTGAAATATTATTATTTGTTAGTGATTTTCTCAGGACAATTCGCAGTTATAGTTTTTGTATCATAAACTATTACACGTCTTATATATGTTTGATAAAATCAGATATGAATAAGAATACTGGATATACTATCCATGTGGGCCTCCGTTTTCTTAAATTTATTTTCAAGCTCCTGCTTGATTTAACCTTACGGACAGTATTTCTTCTCTATTAGCTTTTTAATTTGAAGATCTTGGGTAAGCTGAATTTGGTCGAGTTTTTCATTCTGCACTTTCTGCTGTTTTCGCAGGTAGTGCTACCAATTGGACTTTTTGCTCTTTACGTAGATCAGCAAATTGTTCATGTTACTCGGCTCGCAGTTCCTCCATTTGATGTAACTGCTCGGCCTTCTTGTTTCCCATATAAAGGTTGATTTCTGTTGTCCGAGTCGAGGAGACTTTAGTGATATTGTTGTTTCGGTTTGATCCATCGCATCGGTTCCCCCATTTTTTGTTTCTTCCTTGCAAGGCTGGACTTTTTGTTTGCCGTCTCGGATAACTGGCATCGTTCCTGATTGTCTTGAACCAAAACTACATAACATTTATGAATTTCAGGCGATCGATTCGGATTCATACTGAATTTTGCAAAAAAAAAAACTCAGCGTTCAAGTTAAAAATTTGATTTACACTAAGACCTTCTTTAACAATTGCACTATTTATCACTGTTCTCACTATTTTACAATTGCTGTTCGCTTTTACTTTTATCTTGCACTGTTTACTGGTTAAATTTTAATTCGAGTAAATCAATTGCACGTAGTTGTTAATTCCAGTATTTTCTATGGTGGCTATCCCCGCCGTTTACAATTGCCTTTGTTATTCTCAAAATCTTCTGCACACCGGATGCCATTCTAAAATCAAATCTCTAATCAGTACCATAATATTTGATGTGGTAACTTCGTTGCATATAGCTAGAATAACAATTACTCAATAAAATTATTGCCTCGAGTTGGAATAGCACCAATGACCTTTCGACTAGTTAAACTTAATGGTGTATATTTGAACCACCGTTACATTTGTGTAGAGTAGAGTTCGTACCAGTATTGTAGTTTTCAAGTTGATCATGCTTTGAATTACGGATGCTACTTTCTGGTGAAAATGGCACGAATGAAATTTTATTCAATCCAACTCTATTCAACCTACCGCATTCTAGAATTGATTGAGTATTTGCGAGGACAGAGGCGTTCCTACTTCCGCTAATGCGTTGTTTTATTCACTTGGAAGCTGAAATCAAGATTGATATTTCCTAATTAAATTTAAGATTTTTACTTTGTTTAGTTTAGGGTCGGAATATTAATCATCGTATTTGGGTACTGCATACTAATTCTCTAAATCAAGATAATGTGTAAACGTGGAAATTTTAGTAAGCTTTCCGATTTCACACAATTTACAAAAACAATTCTATGTTATTTTGGTTCTTATTGAATTTAGACTTTATCTTGTTTTTTAGAGCATCAGGGTGTTTTAGCAGAAATTACCCACCTAAGCGAACAATTAAGATCTAAAGGGTGTTCTAATTTGAGGTATCTTTTTAAATTTTAATTGAAAGACTTCTCATTTATTTTAATAATGAAAAAAAAATGTCGTTCAAGTGACTTTCGCTAATAGCTCGGCAGGCTGTCAATCTTCTACCAAAATCTTGAATAACTCGCATAATGATAGTTCAATTAGTGATATTTGCTCGATGATGTTTTATTTGAGGTGTTGAGCAGTTTGAGGATTATCAGCATAAACTTTACTCTTAAAGAAATTGAGAAATTATTCGATTATTAAACTTCTCTTTCAAAAGATCGATTGTTTCGATATCGTGTTCCATTCACAGTGATTGCATCGCCATTTTGATTTTCGAAAAAATATGGACCAATTACGCCACCATACCAAAATCCACACCATACAGTAATTTTTTTGGAATAATTGTCTTTTCAAACAATTCTCTAGGATTTTCTACTGCCAACATTGTGGCAGTTTGCGTTTGTTGACATAGCCGCCAAATTCAAAATTTGCTTCATCGATGAAGATAATTTGCTTGAAAAACTTCTCATTTTCTTCTTATTTTTCTATGGCCCAATTACCAACTTGCCGACGTAATGCGTGGTTATTTGGCTTTAATTCTGGTGTTAACTATATTTTGTAAGCTTTTACATGAAAATCTTTGTGTAAAATATTGTACAAAGCTGTTAGTTTGAGGTTTAATTGATGTGAACAACGATGAATTGATGACCTTGGCTCTTCAGCAACACTTGTGCTAACAGCTGCAATATTTTCACTTGAACGACCAATACGATGATAAATTCTGCCTCTCTGATCTTGTACTGAACCAGTTTCTTCAAATTTATTGATGATAAATTTAATTGCAAGGTTTGTCGGATCAATTTCTCTATCGTGAACGAATCTTTCTTCCAACTTCTAAATAGCTTTCACCATATTTAAAAAATAATGAAAACACATTGCTCAATCGTATATCTCTACATTATTTTAACTAACCGGAATGTTTGTAAAGGGTTATCTAATTCAAGCTTGATAAAGTAAACTTAAAAAAAACACACAAAATATTCGGAATGTATTGTAATTTTTATTTCATTTTACAGATTGATCCTTGCCATTTTTAGTTAAACAAGATATCATTCAAACGTCCTCCACGGGACTTCTTACAGGCCTTGATTCTTTTGCGGTAATTTTCAATGACTTTTCGGCACATTTCGGGCGGTATCTCGGCCATTACCTTACGAATATTAGTTTTCAATTCGTCAAGAGTTTGAGGATTGTTTGCGTAAACACGATCTTTCGCGTAGCCCCACAAAAAGAAATCCAAAGGCGTTAAATCACAGGATCTTGGAGGCCAATTGACATCAGCCAATCGCGAAATCAAACGTCCAGGAAATTTCTCTTGCAAAAGATCTCGATTTGCTCGTGTTACGTGACTGGTTGCTCCATCCTGCTGGAACCACATATCGTCAAGATCATAATCTTCGATTTTCGTAAAAAAATAATCGGTTAACATGCGGCCATAGCGCTCAGAATTGACGGTAACGGTTCGTCCATGGTTGTTCTCAAAAAAATACGGCCCAATCACACCACCAGACCACAATGCGCACCAAACAGTGACTTTTTCCGGGTGTAATGGCTTCTCTACAATCAATTGTGGATTTTCTGAGCCCCAAATTCTACAGTTTTGCATTTACAGTTTGTATTTACAGTTACAGTTTGTATTTACTTGTCATCTGTTACTCAAAAAATTTTAAAAGAAAAGAATATTTAAAAAGATTCCTCAAATTTGAACACCCTTTGCAAAGATAACCAATCCAGAGCAATAATCTTAATATACGCCGAAGTCTTATCTTACATTAAACTAAAAGTTTGTTTCGTTATACGAGTATACGCCAATAAGTGGATTGTTTTAGGTTTTAAAGGTGAGCTGACGTTCAATTTTTGAAAATGAAAATTCATATATGATTTCCTAATTCTACAATAAAAATGTATTGAAAATATTTTATTCTTAGTGATGGGGGGAGGGGCTGAATCAACGATGACATTAATGCATGTGAATCTTAATTTTCTACTAGATTTAAAAACTGGTGTTTAACGCAGGTTTAGGAAAAATTGTGAGGTTGTATTAGAGAAGTGCAAACATTTAGGCGATTTAAAAAAATGAAAGTTTTGATTAATTTGCTTACCATCTCATTTATTCAGAGTTTGCTAATTCTAATTTTTAATACACCACGCGTCACATTTTAGAGAAAGTTCCAGATTGTACCTTTAAATTTGTGAAAAGAGCAACCGACTATTTGTATTATGTGCTCGAATAACCAGTTTCAACTTCTATTGAATTCTATACCCTCAAGTTTGGCCTGGATTGCATCTATCCCTTATTCTGTTCGATCACTCAATCTTAGCGTAATACTAAACACATGCCCAGATTTTTCTCATCGGCTGGTAATATCTGTTCAGTCAGGTCTGAAGTTCTAATCTCTATATACGTACATAGGCTGTCGTAAAAGTTTTTCGAAAATCTTAATACTATAGTATTTTCCGATACAAATCTCTATGTCAATCAAAAAGTGTAACATTTTTGGAGGTTATGTTTCTCAGAAGTCATCTGTCAGTTCGCATCGCAACATTGCTTTTTATTTACTTCAAAAATTGAATTCAGTGAAAAAATGGAATTATCGTGTGAAAGTTTTCGTGTGAAGTTTTTTACGATTTTCGAAAGGGGCTAACTCAACAACAGTGCTGAATCACTTCATTCGACATTTGGCGGCGAAGCACCATCCTTGACTAGTGTTTATAATTATTACAATGAAGCGTTGTGCCAGAAAACTGATTGAAGAGGATCGCCATGTGACTTATCGTGAAATCGTGGGATGCCTAGGAGTACCTCCCAAAAAACAGTTCTTTACATTTTTTGATTTTTATAATAACTCGGACAAATTCTCTCCGATTTGATATTTTTTTATGATATGATGGTAATATGGTATGATAGTATTATAGTGTGATGGTACCTTGTTATAATGGTGTGATGGTATGTTAACAGAATCTCAAATCCAGGAATATTTTTATATATTTTAACAGTACCACATATATTAAAAGTAAAAGTAAAATAAAGATGAAGGTAAAGGTAACGGTAACAGTAACTATAACGGTAAAGACAATATAAAGAAATGCAGGTTTTGGTCCGACGAAAGAATTTTCACCAACCTATATGAAATTTTGCAATATCAGATGGGTCGTTCCATAATCAGCAACAAACCGGAATTCTTAATTTCCCAATTCACGAACTTTGCCCAACTGTAGTTCACTTCAGTGTGCATTTGAAATTTTGCAACGTGTTTATTTTAGGTCTTGTCGTTGCCCAAGAAAGAGCTGAACAACCACCACACACAGCTCTAACTGCTTTTTTCTTTTATACTAACTAGACGAATTTGCCGAAGCGTTATTGTACTCTGAAATCCCATAGTATTACACTTGGAACACATCTAGGAAAATTGTATGTATGAGGAAACAAGGCACCAGAGTCCCTCGTTTTAGTGATGTATGTGAAACTGCCACAATAGGAAGGGTATATACAGTCCATTCAAATAACACTGAATGTTATTACTTGAGACTGCATACAGTAAGAGGACCAGGTGTTTCTGCATACAGTAAGGAGGACAAAACATCTTTTATTACTCTTAAAACCTTAAGTGGAGAATTGTGTAAAACTTTCAGAGAAACTTGCCAGAAGCTTAGTTTATTCGAAAGTGATCAGCATTGAGATTCTACTTTATCAGCGGTCACTGTGAATAGTTTTCCGTCGGAGCTAAGAAATCTGTTTGATATGATATTAACAACATGTGGGCCGTCAAATCCATTAGGTTTATGGAGCAAATATAAAGGAAGTTTAAGCGAAGATACACTTAGAGAAACACTATATGAATTAATACAACTTTACAAAATTCAACAGAAATCTTTAATCAAGCTCTCAGCCTTCTTGAAAATAAATGTATTTCAATAAACGGGAAAACTCTACTACAACTTGGGTTAAAAGGTCTGACTCGAAATACGTCTATTGTATTAAATAGAGTTGTTCTTGGAGAAAGGAATTATAACTATAATATGTTACAAACATTTATATAAACTAATAAGCCGCTCTTAGTGGATGACTAAAAATTAGCATACGATGGAATTATGGAAACGATTGACAACGGAAGAAGAGGCATATTTTGTCTAGATGCATCAGGTGGAACAGGAAAAATATTTCTAATCAATGTACTGCTAGCTGAAATTCGTAAACACAATTAAATCGCACTGCCACTTGCGTCATCTGGAATACCGTCTACACTGTTGGAAAGAGGCAGAGCTGCTCATTCAGCGTTTAAGCTACCATTAAAACTTACACGTGACACTCTGATTTGCAATATTAGCAAAGGAGTTGGACAGACAGAACTACTAACAACACACAAATGTGCGTTTGAAGCTTTTGAGAGGACGCTACAAGGTTTGAGAGGCTAATGGGACGAACTCTCGTACTCCTAACATGAGACTTTCGACAAACCTGGCCAGCTATACCACCATCAACACCAGCAAATAAACTTGATGCATGTCTTAAGTCATCTTATATTTGGAGACATGTTCAGAAACTGAATTTATCAAAAACTATGAGGACTGGAGATTAATCCAATTGGATTGGTTTTTTGCCACCAGATTTCTTTCATAAAGGGGTTTCAGTAAATTGTTGAGATCATCACCTCGATCCGGACTCTGCTACTGTCACCGTCGTTTCGGCTCACGCGCTCGCAACACTGATAAGGTGTGCAGTTTTCGACCGGTAGCTCATAGAGAAGCTACTTCCAAACATTATAAGTCTTCGAAAACCACTAAAACCGGCTGTCTCTACGGCAAACAGTGGAATTGGTTCATCTCGCCGTCTTTTCATCCAAAATTACGAAATTAACTTGCAATTTCTGATCGATTCGGAGGCTGAAGTATCTGTTATACCCGTAAACAAGTTTAATCGACATGCTAAAGACGCCATTTGCATTCTTACCCTAGCAAACGAATCCCCAATTTCCACTTACGGCACAAAAGTTTTGAAGGTTAATCTCGGTCTCAGGCGTTCGTTCACACACCCCCCCTGCTGAATTTCTGTTCAAATACGGTCTCGTGGTCGATTGGAGGAACAGAAGACTCTCCGATTCATTTACTACCCTCACTGTGAACGCAATCATCGCCCAAGTTGATACGCCATCTCCAAAATATTTCAGAGTTAACCACGATTACGGCGCTCTTTTAAAGAAATACCGACAAATCGACACAACGAAACTAAAAGCTGCAAAAACTGAATTTCAGTTTATGACAGACATCGGAATCTGCCGCCCTATCCTCGTTGCGAGCAGGTCCGAGATGGAACACAGTGAACAGTGAAGCCACTCGACTTGAGGAGAACCAACATCAATCCGCCAAATACAGTAGTTCGTCGGTCTGGTGAACTATTACCATCGCTTTATACCACGATTAGCCGAACTGTTATCGCCTATTCGCAGGCATTTGGCCACTTTACTCAAAAAAGGCAAAAACAGAAGAAACTTCTCTTGGCCCGAAGGTTGCACAGAAGCTTATCCAATCCGATAAATGACCGATAAAACCGTAAGTAAGATCTTCTACAATGAGTATATCTGTAGATACAGTGTCCCACTCTTCATCACGGCAGACCAAGGAACGCAATTAGAATCAACGTTGTTCACCAAGCTCACGAAGCTCCTAGGTTCCCATCGCATTCGGACAACTGGCAATTAAAATCCGCCTTAACAGGTCGATGTAATACATCCCATTGGAGTTCTGAACTTCCAACTATCCTATTGGGTATTCAAACCTCTGTCAAGGAAGACTTAGACTACACACCAGTATAGAGCTAGTATATGATCAAAACATCAAGGTTCCCGGTGAATTCTTCATCAACGATCAAAATTCGAACCCAAACACAGATACTTCGGATTTCGTGAAGCAGCTTTGTACCACCATGGTAGCCTTAGTTGCTACAGGCACACGACATCCAAACGAACAGGCAACGTACATTCCCAAAAATCTGGAAACCTGTTCACACGTATTCGTGCACGTGGATAGAGTCAGAGGTCCTTTGAGTACACCCTATTCTGAGCCGTATCCAGTAACCCTAACAACCCGGAAATTTCGCAAATTCTTTGTTGTGGATATAGATGGAAAATCAACACCAATTGGCATCGACAGGCTTAAGCCAGCATACGGAATACTTGTGGTAAACCCAGTCGAAAAACATAGTGTTCGAAAAACGGTTAAATTTAATTTAAACCACTACGGTTTTCGATCCAGGAGGGGAGTGATGTAGCGGCTCAAAATCCTTTTCACTTCGTGGCACTCCTCGTAGCAAAACTATGTAGTTATAAACCGCGCCGCGTAATTACGAGACATAACTCGTTTTGCTGAATAGAGCTATTTCGCCACCTACATTAGCGAATCTCGATATTTATCGATTATCGATAAATATCGAGAATTAAAACCATTCGCACGGAAAAATAAAAGAAGAAACGAAAAAGGACAGTCGGGTTTTAAAGCTCAAGAGACACAGTCTCATACATGCACACGCGAGTGAAAATAAAGAAAAAGTGAAAACCAGAAGTGCCGAACAATCGTCCACCGTTGAAGTCGTGGACTTGTGTTAAAAATTGAATAAATAATAAATAAATATTTATAAAAATACAAATATAGTGAGTGTTATCATTTAATAAATTAAACCCGCTATCCTCACTATAACTTCATATAGTTTTTCTAAATTTGGTTATGTCATTGATGTGTGCTTTGTATACAACTTTGTTTATATAAGATATATCTTATTTGAAATGAGTGTCCTGTTTGGTCTAAGTATGCCGACCTCCAGTTGTAAATAGCCTTACCTGTGTATACAGATCTCTGCACAGGTGGGCCCATGTTTCTCTAGACGGCAAGGAAAGAGCCGCCGTCTCTGTGAAAAGCTTCTGTCAAAACTGACAAGACTCTGCCTTTTTGGGGAACATGCAAAAAGGCTGAATCTACAGACGAATGACTTTGTAGAAGTTGCATGGAGAGGAGGAAGAGACTTTAGATAACTTCCTGTGCTCGTGCCACTATCATACAGAAACCATAGGCATTTGGGCGTGTACAGTATGGCCAGCCTTTTAGATTTCGCGGACTGTGGAGTGCGAGATATTTTGCACTACGTACGTAGCTTCGAACGGTTTTGAACAGGGGTAAAGGAGAAATAAGCTCATGTGGTATCACAACGTGCCGCTACTGGTCTAAGTGTGCGGAAGCATCCACTTCAAGCTAACCAAACCTAACCTTGGCATAAGTAAAACACACATATATGGTGGATGTGGTTTTTCGGCCTTGATATGTTCGGCAAAGTTGTTTGTCTTGGCTTGCGCAACAACTTTGCTGAAGAACGCAAAACAAAAATCTTAATGGTTACACAAATTTTGTAACTCAGAGCCAACACGGGTGTGAAGTATTCCAGATTTTCCATAGATGTTATGTATGTATGAGTATCACACTGTTAATTCAAATTCAAATAGGAAAAAAATTAATCGTATTGGAAATTTTAGTACAATCATATAATAAAAAATATACAATATTTTCTAAAATAAAAATTTATGAACAAACTCAAACACGTATTGTGTAGAAATTGTCGAGATTTCTATTAAAACAGATTAGAACTTTAAAACGAATAGAATAAATATTTTAATAAAACAAGGAAAAGGTTTAAATTCAAATATGAGTTAAAATGACATAAGAACACCTAGAATATAAAAATTTTTATCAAAAAACCCAAATTCAAGCATTGTAAGCACCAAATGGTTGATTTAGGTGACTCAATGACCAATTTCATACACTATTAGCCGTTTTGACAGATAATGGCCATCTAAGTTTGAGTTATACTGACATATGAACAGCTGGAACATCAAAATTCGTAGCAATAAACTCGAAGTCGCGCATTCTTAGCACTAGGTGGTTTTAGTTAGGTGACTCAATGACCAACATCGTGTACTAGCCAGACCTGAATCACGATCTCTGGGAATGGCCGATAATGGCCATCCTAATTTCAGTAAAAATGACATCAGTACACCGAGAATATGAAAATTCGTAGCAATAAACCGGAGGTCGTGCATTATTAGCACTAGGTGGTTTTGTTTTGGTGACTCAATGACCAACTTCATACACTAGCCAGATCTTAATCACGATCTCTGGGAATGGCCGATAATGGCCATCCTAATTTCAGTAAAAATGACATCAGTACACCGAGAATATGAAAATTCGTAGCAATAAACCGGAGGTCGTGCATTATTAGCACTAGGTGGTTTTGTTTTGGTGACTCAATGACCAACTTCATACACTAGCCAGATCTTAATCACGATCTCTGGGAATGGCCGATAATGGCCATCTAAATTTGAGTAAAAATCAGTACATCAATGTTATCACTTTTACTCAAATTTGATAACATTCCCAGAGATCGTGATTCAGATGAATTTTGGTTTTTATACTTAATTGTGATGGCCATTGACAACCATATCTGGAGATTGTGATCCAATTCTCGCTAATTCGTAAAGTAGTTGATAGGCATCTACCTAAACACATCTAGTTTTAATAATGCCCTGCTTCAGGTTTATTGCTACGAGTTTTTATCGTCAAGTTTTACTGCTGCAAAAGAACATTCTTATTTGCTTCTAAAAGTAGATAATTCTTAAGTTGATTTAGTATATTTTTTAATCTCTGGAAAAATCTCTGGAAATTTTGTTAGTTCATATGAAACTCAAAATATTCTTATTAGAAATTAGTGGAAAATTCATAAATGGTTTGAGTTCAGTATATTTGGTTTGTACCTCGACTGTTTTAGTACAACTTTTGATTGAAAATGTAGGGTTATGTTACTATAATATTTTATTCTTCGTGATTTATCAATTAAAATTTTAATTTTTACTTTAGTTACAAGTTACAATATTTTTCTGCCATTTTAATTAAGACAATTTGATATATGCCTAATAAATAAACTGATAAAATTTGCTCGATTTCGTTAAACTGACCTTGATATGCTTGTTTATTAAATATCGTCAATTCAATGAATATATATCTGTCTCTTGTTTTTATCTCACTTTTATTTTATATAAATGTTTTGAATTAAAATAATGTAGAAATTTTGTAAATTGTTTAAAAATGGGTTCTATGCTTTCTAAACTAATTAAAATAATGTAAAATCGAACATATTATTTTACTTTTCATTGACGATTTCGCAAATTAAAAATCATAACAGTGTACTCCACACAACTACATAGAAAGGCTTTAAAACTTCAATTGGAATTTGCAAAAGTCCAATTGGATTTGTATACGTATATGATTTTAATCTATGGAAAAATCTATGGAATACTTCACGGGCCCAGAGCCAACACATGTCGAAAGCGATATCTCATAGGGACTAATTTTGAAATGGGACTAGCACTATTGAATTCAGCATACTCGAATTAGGTTTTCCCCCTGGGTGCCCAGCTTGTCACATTTTTCAACTAGCACAGTGATAATTATGTCAGTTGTCTAATAACATAAAATGTTGGGTATTGAGTAGGCAAAAGTAATTTATAGACTTAACATTTTGATGTAACGATACTTTTGTAGTAATTTGTGGCTTTCTGCTCAGTTGATTTAAGATTAATTATTTTGTGATTATCGGATGACCTTATTACACCAAACATAAATTAATTAAAAGTAACATGACTTGTACCGTCTGTATCATTTGAAGACGTTTTACGCACAATCCCCATATAATGTAAAACTTAAATTTCCAACTAAAACTGTTTTCAATTCGATCGGTTGTTAAAAATTATTGCACATAAATAATTCTTGAATAGGCGATCGTGAAGCTTGGTACTATTTAATTATAATTGTTCGGCCATATATCGCGATAAGCTGTACGCTACACAGCATATTTAGATACACACAACCGTATATATTTTGAAACGACACGGAACACATAAATTATCGCATTAGAGTTTCTATTTAAAACTAGATAAAATAAACTAAAATAAATTTAAAATTGAAAAGAAAACTAAAAATTAAATTAATAGTAATATTATTTATATTTTATCTTTTTTATATAAAAAATTGATTTGTAAAATCAGAATGATTTCATTGACAATAAAAATCATCATGAGTTAAAAAAAACAGAAAGAAATCTCGAGATGCGACCGTGTGGACCGAGGAAAAGCTGTTGGTCTCTTATACAACTGTGATTGTGTTGTGTGGACAAACAACGAAAAAGACAGCAACGACGACTAATGGGTGTGATTTTTATACGGATTTCTGGGCGATATGTTAATTTTATTATTAATATTATTATTGTTATTATTATTATTATTACTATTATTTTCTTCTTATACACAGATCTTAATAATATTTTCAGTTTCAGAAATGCTGGGAGAACTTTTTTTTGTATATGCCAGTACGACTATATTATATATGTGGTGTTGTTGTAGCGTCTTAAGACGTTTCCATTATATTATCTATATCTGTATATCGCGCGCGCTGATACAAGTGTGAATAAGAATGTGGTTATGTTTGTATTTACACAAATTAATGATGGCGATCTTGAGTTTATTAAGTTTTATGAAAGCTTTGGTTCTTTTTTGTTTTGTTTGTGGTAAATGGTGCAATTATTAATGCGGATTATCTTTTAAAATATTTTTTCGGTTTCTTAGGTGACGATTATGTTGTAATAAAGATATAAGAAGTAGAAACATTTTCAAAATTCTTGTGGGCTGCTGCCGTTGTCAATAATCATGTAAATCGGTTTATAATTTTAGGTTTGGCTAGTTTGATTAATAATGAATTTATTTATTTATTAGGGATTCCGCTCCTTGTCAAATCGCACAAATTTTATTTTTTAATTTATTCTTATAATTTGCACGTTTATAATGAAATTTCAAAATTAATTAAATCATTTTTTATTTTATTCTTTAATTACTTAGCATAAAAATACAATTTGGCCACCGAATAGCAAAACTGTCCATAAAGCTGGCAAAATCAACCTTGCACTACATTAAAAGACACAATGGATAATTATAGGCTAATGAAGGCCCTATAAAAAAAATTTTGAGCTCCTTCCCTTCCAATTAAAGTGGTGGGTTCTGCTAGCTGTAGAGAAAGTTCACAGAACCCAAAGGCTAATTTTAGGCCAGTTCCAATACAATCTTTTTGGTCCGTTCAAAAAATGTAGGCTTTTCAACTTTAATGGTATCAGAACCGAAATCAAAAATCGAACCAAAACAGAAATTAGGCAGCAAAACCAGATCGATTGACATCATATAGTTTTACACTCATTTTGGTTTATCAAATGATTTTTTTTTCAAAATTTTAGGCACATATCGTTCCTGTCCACCCTTTAGACCAATTAAATTAAAGTGCTAGCAACTCACTTCGAAAATCTGATCAAAACCGGAATAAAAACGGAAAACAAGATCTATTGACTGCAAATAAATTTAAACACGCATTATGGTTTAATCAAATGCCTCATTACAAAATGTTAGGCTCTTATCGCTTTAAACCAACTGTAGGTCATTAAATTTATAACTCGCAGAACCCAAATAGTAAATCGAACCAAAACCCGAATTAGAACGCAAAACGTGATATAATGACATACAAATAATTTAGGCCGTACTTGTTCTTGATCAAGCTTTAGGCCATTTAATTTGAAGCTAGCAGAACCCAAAACGAAAAACGGACCAACGGAGCCCATATAATGAGGCATATGGTTAGGCCATAATGCGTCTAAAATTATTAGTATGTCAATTAACCGTGTTTTGTATCTAATTTCGGTTTTGCTCCAGTTTCTCAATTAGGTTATGCTATAGCTTTAAATTAAATGATTAATTAAAGTAGCAGCTAAATTTTTTAATGTGAAATTTGACTACGTTATAGGTTCAATTTTGGCTCATTATGATATCACAGGACCCGACATCATATTAACTCCCAGTGATACTCACATAACGTAAAAGATCTCGCACATTACAGCTTTCGATATCAGAGAGGCTGTCCATAGTTTTTTTTTGATGGGCGGAGGAGGGGAACCTTCGATAGGCTTCACGCGTGAACCCATATATAAAACTCGTGATAGTGTCGGATTCTTACCGACCAAACCACCACCCCCAATAAACTATGCCGTTCGGCCCCGTGGAATTATCGCTAGGTATTACTTAGCGAGGCAGGCTCAGCTATCGCTGCTCGGCTGTAATTAACTCCTCACTGAATTTCTGCTTCTTTCGAGGCGTCTCAACTCTCTCATTATCCGTGAGACACTTCCGCTTACGACGTTCCACCCATCTTGAGATGCCAGCATAAACTCCACTATATTTTCCGGCGTTCGTTGGACCCCACGTACACAGATACTCCTTCTCTCCTCAGCAAATCGTGGACACTCGAATAATACGTGCTCTACATTCTCCGTTACTCCGATGCATAAAGGGCAATCTGGTGACTCTTCGTGTTTGAATTTGAACAGGCATGATCTAAAGCAACCATGACCCGTCAGAAACTGCGTCAGATGGTCATCCACTTCACCGTGTCGCCTGTTTAGCCACGCCTCGATGTAGGGGATCATGCGGGCGTATTTACCGCCAGAGACAGCATGATCTCCAAGGAACTAGTGGGCGTCGTTTTCAACGCCCTACTAATAAGCAAACAGGTTGAACTGTTGTACCTTCGCTATCATGTTCCTGTAAAATAATTTTTCCACGGCTAGCCACCATACCCTCACACCATACAGTTGTTCGGGCCTTACAACTGCCTTGTAAAGCCAGTGCACTGGTTTCAAGCCCATTTCCTTCCGATAGCATTTTTGCAAGAGTAGAGTGCCACAGTGGAGTTCTTCACTCTTTCTATCGTGTTTTGTTTCCAACTGAGCTTACTGTCAAGAAGAATCCCTAGGAATCTCACCTTATCAGCAAGAGGCAGCCTAACTTGGTGGAACCATTACCGGAATTTTATATCTCCTAGTGAAAAGGACAGCTCTGTTTTAGATGGGTTAATTCCCTATCTACATCACATCTCTGATAATATTAGGTGCTTCCCCGAGACAGCTATAGCTACGTCATCGGCATAGGAAACCACACCTATTCCTTTCCTTTTCTTACCTATTCCTCCACCTTTTCTCCCTCCAGTTTCAATAGTAGTCCATTGATTACTACATTCCAAAGAAGGGGGGAGAGGACACCTCCCTGAGGTGTTCCCGAACAACCCGTTTTCTGACGGAACCTTCCTCTATCTCCACAATAACCCTTCTGCTAACTAGCAGATAAATTATTAGCCTGTCTACAGGGTAATCAAGTGGGAAGCAACAATCCTTCCCTAGTTGCCTCCCCCTTTACGTTGTTGAAAGCGCCCTCGATATAGAGAAACGCCACCAACGAGTATTCTTGAAAATCCTGAAAGTGACTTCTCAACTTTCCGAGCCAAGGTATGTAAAGCCGTGTTCACGGACTTACCCTAATGGTACGCATGTTGAGACTGTGTCCAGTTTCTGGGTACAATTCTCGAACTAATATGGATATCCAGCAACCTTTCCATGGTTTTCAGCACAAAAGATGACAGAGATGTTGGTTTTAAGCCCTTAGGGTTGTTGTACGAGCTTCTACCCGCTTTCGGGATGAAGATCACCCTAGCCTTCCCGCATTTCTCCTGGATGTCCTCTAGCTTCAGACACCTATTGAAGATAACCTCCAGTCAAGGAAGTAAGCCCTCCGAGTTCTTCTGAATTTCTGCTGACACAATCCCATCCGGACCAGCTGACTTAAAGGTCTTAAAACTTTTAATAGCCCATTTTATCTTCCGTAAATTCAGAATATCTTCTGTACACAACAGTTGGATGCCGCAGTCATCCCTAGTTGCCCATTTGCCATCCGATTTTATCACATAGCCTGGAACAGCTGGGCTAGTAGAGAGAATCTTTCTTAAACGCGAGGTGTCCCAGGCCCCTTCCATTATATCACAGAAGAGCCTCCTTTACGCTTTTCTTGTTTCCCTTCTGTATACTCTGAGACATTTCTTATAGAAGTCGCAGTTTTGACTTTCTCTTGATCTTTCGCTCTATTGGAAGCAGACCCTCAGTCCCGAGGTTCACCAAACAGGTTTTAACTTTCTCCTCAGCTTTGTTAATGGACAAGCTTTCCTCGTAGAGGTATTGCAAGCCCTAGTAAGAGTTGTAGTTCTTAAAAGAATCGAAAAGTAACTCACCCCTGTCATCGATGTCCGTGCTATCCCAGATGGTATGGTGCGCGTTCGCGTCGTATCCTAGGATAACTCCCACCTTCCTCCTTTTCGCGTCACAGTTCCCCAGTAAATCTGGTGGCACTGGCTTCTCCCGGTCCATGTATGCGGTTGCAAGCCAGAATCTCTTCCCATCCGTCTTTATACTGGCCGCAGTAATATCTCCATTGCACTACTGCGCTCCTCTTCGCTCGCAGACCACAGATCTTGTTGTTTTTAATCCAAGGTTCTCGGATCAGAGTTATCTCCTCACCTGACTTAGCAAGTCTGAGAAGTAGCGCCGCCGAAGCAGCCTTGATGTGAAGTAGATTTATTTGCACAAACCTGGTAACGTGATAATATTCGCACAAACCTGACGTTATAATGAGCGTCAAACTATTTATCTTTTGCTACTTCTATGGTTCTTACTTCTCCTAATACTAACCTGAAAGTGAATGGTGCGATAAAAAAAAGTTACGTGACCATGACCTGTAAAGCGGATAAAGGCAATACAATTACTGTGCTCACAAGAATCGATTACTGTAATAAAATTTCTGATTTTATTCCAGAAAGCAAAGCAATAGTGCTTGGTAGGGATCCAACTAGGTCTTTTAAGACTTCTGTCAGTAAGTGTATCAACCAATGCCAAAAGGTGTTTAATGGAACTGGTTGGAAGTACTCTGTCATGAATCCATCTGCTCCGATTCTTTATGGTTTACCAAAAATCCATAAGGAGGGCATCCCGATTAGACCAATAGTTGCGTATTGCAATGCCTACAAGCTATGTAAGGGTTTCATAAACTTTTTGATCATTTCACTTTGGCCTACTCGGTTAAGAACTCGGTAGAATTGATTAGCAAAATTCAAGACGTCGACATTCCACTACATTCAGAACATTAAACGGCATAAACATTTATAATTTAAAAGCTATTCATATTCAGGGGCTATACTCGAATTAATCCGATACAGAATTATATAATCTACTACATATTTTGTTTTATTTTACTTTTTTGGGTTTTTTTTTTTTTTTTTTAATCCATGCAATCTTTTCTGGGGTCGAAGCACTCCCTGCTCTTTCGCGGTTGATTTTCCCGTCTTGCTTTACGCATCCCTGCCAAATCGAAGACGTACGGCTATAGGACCGATTTAAGTTACCATCTGCGCATTGCATAGCTCCATGCCAGCCTATAGTACTGGGCATGGAAGATGGGTCGGCCCATGAGTTTTGCACGCCGATAGGGGGTCGTAGTTGTGTTCCTTTTAATCACAGATTACAATCTGTTGATGAAAATTTTCTTTTGCATCCTGCCCCTATCGGGATTCGAACCCGGTACCTCCCGATCCAAACGCCAAAGCTTTAACCACTGTGCCATTGGTCGGACTTTTTTGGGTTGACAGTAATATTTTTTTTTATGATAGTATCACGACAGATTTATTTTTGGGCTGACATTAAATCATGGCGGGTTTTTCTTTCGTTGACAGAATACTTATTGGTTTGGTCTATTTAAAATAGAGTATTTTTTAACATTTTTTGGCTGTCACTTGCCTATAGTCAAATTCAGTATATTTTAGTATTGCCATAGATGTTTTTTGTTTTAGAATTTGGGCCAACTTCATATGCATCTAAAATCTAGAATGAAAAACACATTGATTTTTTGGGCTGACATCATTAAAATGTCGTGATATACAATTTTTTTGGGCTGACAGTTCATACGTGACAGAAATTATAGTTTTCGTGTTGCCAGCGCGTTTTTTTTGGGCTGACATTTGGGCCAACTTCACATACATGAAGTGTTTTCTAAATAAACATGACAATAAGATATTACAGTTTTTTATAAATACATATGACAAATAAATAAATATAACAGTTTGAATTCTAACCCCTGGTGCCAGTAGACACTTTATCGAATGCCTGCGCTACATCAAGGAATATAGTTGAGCATACTTATTTGCTTTGCTTTCTTCGTTAAATCCAAACTGTTGTGGGCGGATAAGATTCCTTTCTTCGATAATTGGTTGTAGTCTTTTAAGAAAAACGTTTTCAAATAGTTTCGATAATGTCGGTAGCAGAGAAATTGGCCTGTACGAAGCTTTAGCAATCGGAGGTTTGTTCGGCTTAAGTATCATAATTACTTCTGCAACTTTCCATTGTCTTGGTACATATCTTACAAAATACTGCATTAATTACTTTTAGAAAGAGACCTGCGTTTATAGGATGAACGCGTTATTATTATATTGGTCGAGACTAATGAATGTTTTCTTTAAAGAATCTTCTTGAATACTGAAGTTACGACGCTTTTGCGATCATACATTTATTATTGTTGTCGATAGTTTTACGAAAATGTCAAAAGTCCACGTCTAAAATTTATACTGTGTAATTTTCACTTAATATACGATTTTATTCAGAAACACAAATATCGCGAAAATGGCAAATATCCGGAGAACATTTGTAACCACCAACCGGTACTTAGTTAACTACAGGTTGTAATATAACACTGTACATAATCACACTGGGAGGGATATGTAATAAAAACATTTTTAATTAACCGCAAATGAAGAAACCGTTTTTAAACGATCATACCTCATCAATTTTATTTCCGAAAACAACTTCAGCTGTCAACACTTTATCCCAAAATGTTTATATTGCCGGTGAATGGTATATCGCTTGAGCATGTACATATTCAATGTTCAGGTACATATATAATGAATTCCGTTCCCAAGAATTAAACATGTCATAAATAATTTTGGTAAATTTTTTGCTTAAATAAATAAAAACAACACGCGTAAGTTCAATATCTTCGCGATTAAATCACGTAAATGCATTGTAAGATCAAATAATTAATGTTCTTTTTATATTTAAATTGTGCATGAAATTCGATTCTTTGTGTGTGTCACATTTAAACAAAATGGATTTATAATTATTGACAGCAAATTAACATAAAAATTATAATTTTATTACAAAAGTCGTTAATTGCAATTTAGTACTTGCGCAATTAGCGCACACATCAGTATAGTACGCCTTATTCCCAAAAATTTATGTTGCCATTGCTGTTGTATATATTTTAAAAATGTTATGCGAACGACAAAAAATAAATAAAAGTTTTGTGCAAAAAACCAAAACAATAGCTGTTCACTGTTGAGCGCGGAGCTTATTCCGCGCCTCTTAATTATAGCTTTGTTTAAAGAGTACACACACAATAAATATTCTTCTTCTCGTATATATACGAGTATATTATATATAGTCAAGTCAGTAAGCGGTAAGAAGATTGGCTCCGCCTTATGTTTATGAAGAGGCGGTAGTTTGATATTTTTTTTTGCTTCTTTTATGTCTTATTATATTCGTTTAACGTCTTATAAAACGTGGAAATGTTTTTTTTTCGCGTATACATCATCATGACATGAACAGAAGGTTTGTTTTATCAAAACACAGCAACAACAATAACAATACCGACAACGACGGTAAAAAAAAAAAATTTTTTTTGGAATTTATGTTTTTGGTGCAGAAGCTCTTTGCCGGATGTATATTAACACTGCATTGTATTACTAATTTGGAAATTTGACGATCGAAATGTCACAAAGTTAAAAATGATATTTATTTTCGTTGAAGCTCTCGAAACAGCAGCACCGCAGTTAATTGAACTGCCCAAAATATACTAAATATACTACTTGACTTATGGGAGTGGAAAGGCATAAAAAATTAACAACAACAACAATACCATATCATCTTATTATATTTATATATAAAACACTTGTTCTTCTACATCTTATATATACTCGTAGTCAAGTGAATATTTTGATTTTGATCACATGGCGCGCATACCCAATAAATATTGTGTAATTTATTTGCTGCGAATGTATTTGTTAATATTTTGGCTATGTATTTACGCAAGAATGTCACTTTGTATATATGCGCAAGTCTTAATGAAACATCATAAACATTCGCGATAAGTTTATTATGCGAACATTCGCGGCAGCGTCACATAATCATCAAAAATCATTCGTTTTTTTTTTGTGCCGGCATCATGTTTTTATGATTTTCAACTTTCACTACGAAACTATGTACAAGAGTGTTAATTAGAATTTATAGATCAAGATATTACCGCGCGGCTTAGCAATTTATTTGCTAATTTGGAATGTGAATGTGATCCATAATTGGAAGAGAAAAAATTAAGATATGTTTACTGTAAAATGAAGTGCGCACTCAAACACGTTATTTTTAATTAATTTATCTATCGAATATAAGTTATAGTATTGCTAAATCGATTGCTGCAGTGAAACTTATTTCTTAAGTAAAGCAATTAAATGTTGTAAATAAAGTTTTAAATATTAATTCTTTCGGTAACTGAATAAAGTTTATACCAAAATGAGGTTCCACAATCAAAATAATTTGGTACAAATGAAGTTAAGTCTAACTTGATTGGCGGAATATGGTATTCTTATTGAAGCCGCTCTTAGAAGAAAGGACATTTTCCTAGATCAAGTTTATTTTTGTGCTGAGATGTTCTAATCCATCACTTTCCTCGTTTCGATAGAATAACTGAATTGGACGGCAACGAAGTAATAATATAACATGCGCCTGAACGTTTTCCCGAACCATTCCTAGAACATAAAAAACAAAAATTAGGAAAAGTTTAGCAAAAACTTCGCAGGCCTATATAGAAAAATAAAGTTTTTCCTAAAACTAAAAATACATCTAACTATTAGTGAATATATTGATTGATTGATTGATTGAGTGATTTTGAATGCACGACCACGTTCTTAGACAAGATCTCCCGGGAGACGCCGGGCCCACCGTACACTCCTTTTACATATAACAAAACCGTTTTTTTTTTGGCAGAGCGACCCGGTTACAAGAACCTTGATCGTACAACACAAGACAATAAAAGTTTTAATGACCATCAACAATTGCTTCTTGGAAACAGCACCTAAAATAAACCTACATTAAAAATTCTATTATTCGTGTGCCTCTAAAGCTGAAATGTAAATTCATCATTAATTAAATAGGATTAATAAATTTTGATTTGATTTGAATGCACAACCAACAGTAGATGTGACAGACCGGGCCCGGTTGCAGACTCTTTTAAATTGTGTCAGCTTCCCTTTTAGCCGCATCTGAAATTAATTATTATTTTGAAATACTTTAGTTAAGTATAGCCATCAAAACCTATAATGTTAGAATATGAATTATTTGCTGATAAGTGCTATTGGATCCGGAATTCTTTCCCTAACAGCCAATATTTAATTTAAATTTTATTATTATAAACCAGTTTTAAACACTAACACCCGGAGTATCCGTATCTAACCAGCACCACTCTTAAAATAGATTAACTGCTTTACCAAGAATAAGTAAACTGTTTAACTTATAATAACTTATTATAACTAAATACTAAATTTAAATAGTTAATAACTGGGTGGCCTTCCAAAATATTTCCTGTAGATTAACTTAAGATTAATGACTACCACTTCACTTTACAATATTCGAAAGTTTAACCAACAAAACTGCTTCCCAAACACCAATGTCCAAGAAATTAAATTGGTTATTAAATTGAGTTGCATAGATACTATTAATTCCGGAATCCTTTCCTAAATCCAGATTAAATTAATTTTATTATTCCAATCCATTTTTAAAATATTATCACACCCGAATATTAGTCATTAATCAGCACCAATCATAAATTAGATTAACTATTTGCTCCGGAATAAGCAATGAATAAATTTTTCTTTTCCATTTAAATAAGATTAAGAGTACAAAACAATAACCTATCTAAGTGAAACTCATACGATATCCGAAAAAATTAAGAAAATCTATTTAATAATTATCTAATTCCTACTGTTAGGTATTTGAACATTTTGCGATAGTAAATATTCTATCAAAATTGTAGGTGAATTTTAAATTTATTGATTGATTGATTAGGGTGTACAGCCAAGACTAAGCAATTATCCCGGATACGCCGGGCCTACCGTACACCCCTTACACATATAACAATACGGAGAGATAGGAAAGGTTATTAGATATGATAGACGTGACCCGGTTACAGACACCTAAATAGTCAATAGTTAGTAAAGCACAAGCACAAGACGACACAATAATTTTTGTTTCCTGAATATAAATAATCAGCAATCAAGATCCTAAAAAATGTTAGTTAGTAAATTTCCTGAAATAAAACTTCATTATTATGAGTGATTAACCATTTCCTCCACCCATATAATTAATAACCAGCAATAACTATTTATCCAACTTAGAATAAGCTAACCAAAACATTTACCAATTTACAGTCTCCCGTTCAACCTAGAAAATAATTCAATTAAAGAAGTGCCATGAACCCCGAAAATACAAAAAGTATCTAAATACAGCAATATTTGTCTGCATTTAAATTTTATTCTGTAGTCTCCAAGCCATTTATAATTTATCTAACTATTAGTGAATATATTACACGAAAATAGATCAACTACACGATGAACGATTGATTCAATGATGATCCAAATCTTGTTCAACAAATCTGAGCAACACATCATTTACAAACTTCTTGATGACTTCGAATTCTGAACTACTCGTAGTTTAGGAAGCAAAATTATGATGCAAAACGATTCAATTGATGTACAATTCAATTCTTGGGGGTTTCATCAAATCTTACCCCCAAATCCCGAAGAGATTTTCCTGAAATTTTTTGCATGGCTTAAACTGACCAATATCTATCTGCAAATATTCGCTTGTTGATGATTTCGAATTCTGCAGTAGTTTAGGAAAGCAAAAAATATAAATACAAATCGATTCAATTGATCTAGAGTTCAATTCTTGTGGTTTTCATCAAATCTTACCCCCAAATCGCCAAGAGATTTTCTTGAAACTTTTTACATGGCTTAAACTGACCAATATCTACCAGCAAATATTCGCTTCTTGCTGACTTCGAATTCTAAAGTAGTTTGGGAAAGCAAAATTATGAATGCAAATCGATTCAATTGATCTACAATTCAATTCTCGGGGGTTTCATCAAATCGTACCCACAAATCCCCAAGAGGTTTTCTTGAAACTTTTTGCATGGCTTAAACTGACCAATATCTACTCGTATCTACAAATATTCGCTTCTTGATGACTTCGAATTCTGAAGTTGTTTGGGAAAGCCAAATTATGAATGCAAAACGAATCAGTTGATCTACAATTCAATTGTTGGGGTTTTCATCAAATCTTACCTCCAAATCCCCAAGAGATTTGCTTGAAACTATTTGCTTGGCTTAAAATGACCAATATCTATCTACAAATATTCGCTTATTGATGACTTCGAATTCTAAAGTATTTTGGTAAGCAAAATTATGAATGCAAACCGAGTCAATTAATCTACAATTCAATTCTTGAGGTTTCATTAAATCTTGCCCCCAAATGGCCTAGAGATTTTCTTGAATCTGTTTCCATGGCTTAAACTGACCAATATCTATCTACAAATATTCGGTTCTTGATGACTTCGAATTCTGAAGTACTCGTAGTTTAGGCAGGCAAAATAATGAATGCAAAACGATTCAATTGATCTACAATTCAATTCTTGGGGGTTTCATCAAATCTTACCCCCAAATCCCGAAGAGATTTTCTTGGAAATTTTTGCATTTCTTAAACTGACCAATATCTATGTACAAATATTCGCTTCTTGATGACTTCGAATTCTAAAGTGGTTTTGGTAAGCAAAATTATGAATGCAAAACGATTCAACTGATCTACAGTTCAATTCTTGGGGGTTTCATCAAATCTTACCTCCAAATCGAAAAAGGTTTTCTTGAAACTTTTTGCATGGCTTAAACTGACCAATATCTATCTACAAATATTCGCTTCTTGATGACTTCGAATTCTAAAGTGGTTTTGGTAAGCAAAATTATGAATGCAAAACGATTCAACTGATCTACAGTTCAATTCTTGGGGGTTTCATCAAATCTTACCTCCAAATCGAAAAAGGTTTTCTTGAAACTTTTTGCATGGCTTAAACTGACCAATATCTATCTACAAATATTCGCTTCTTGATGACTTCGAATTCTGAAGTGGTTTGGGAAAGCAAAATTATGAATGCAAAACGATTCAATTCAATTCTTGTGGTTTTCATCAAATCTTACCCCCAAATCGAAAAAGGTTTTCTTGAAACTTTTTGCATGGCTTAAACTGACCAATATCTATCTACAAATATTCGCTTCTTGATGACTTCGAATTCTAAAGTGGTTTTGGTAAGCAAAATTATGAATGCAAAACGATTCAACTGATCTACAGTTCAATTCTTGGGGGTTTCATCAAGTCTTACCTCCAAATCGAAAAAGGTTTTCTTGAAACTTTTTGCATGGCTTAAACTGACCAATATCTATCTACAAATATTCGCTTCTTGATGACTTCGAATTCTGAAGTGGTTTGGGAAAGCAAAATTATGAATGCAAAACTATTCAATTCAATTCTTGTGGTTTTCATCAAATCTTACCCCCAAATCGAAAAAGGTTTTCTTGAAACTTTTTGCATGGCTTAAACTGACCAATATCTATCTACAAATATTCGCTTCTTGATGACTTCGAATTCTAAAGTGGTTTTGGTAAGCAAAATTATGAATGCAAAACGATTCAACTGATCTACAGTTCAATTCTTGGGGGTTTCATCAAATCTTACCTCCAAATCGAAAAAGGTTTTCTTGAAACTTTTTGCATGGCTTAAACTGACCAATATCTATCTACAAATATTCGCTTCTTGATGACTTCGAATTCTGAAGTGGTTTGGGAAAGCAAAATTATGAATGCAAAACGATTCAATTCAATTCTTGTGGTTTTCATCAAATCTTACCCCCAAATCGAAAAAGGTTTTCTTGAAACTTTTTGCATGGCTTAAACTGACCAATATCTATCTACAAATATTCGCTTCTTGATGACTTCGAATTCTAAAGTGGTTTTGGTAAGCAAAATTATGAATGCAAAACGATTCAACTGATCTACAGTTCAATTCTTGGGGGTTTCATCAAATCTTACCTCCAAATCGAAAAAGGTTTTCTTGAAACTTTTTGCATGGCTTAAACTGACCAATATCTATCTACAAATATTCGCTTATTGATGACTTCGAATTCTGAAGTGGTTTGGGAAAGCAAAATTATGAATGCAAAACGATTCAATTGATTTCAAAACGTTTGTGACAAATAGAATCTCGACGATTAAGAACACATTACCAACAGCAACTTGGCATCACGTGAAGTCTCAGGAAAATCTCGCGAACGCCGCCTCACGTGGCATAACACCCAAACAGCTCATTGACAACAACTTATGGTGGCATGGACCAAGCTTCCTAACAACTATGCCACCGCAGTGGAATACTGAAGAACCCTTTCCGGATCCACCATTAGATTTACAAACAGAGCTGGAAGAAAAGTGAGTGCTGGCGACGGTAATAAAAAGGCCGCAACTACTTGCAGAGTTATTTAGCAGACTGTCTACATACAGCAAATTCAAGCGCACGGTCGCATATTGTCTACGATTCATAAATAACTGCAAACAAGAAAATCGTAACAAGGGTTGGCTAACCGGTAATGAACTTAAGGCAGCAGAAACAACAATTATAAAAATAACACAAGAGCAAGATTTCCAACCAGAAATCGCCCGCATGAACAAGGACAGAAGGGTAGAAAAGGACAGTAAGCTAGGTTCTTTAAACCCCTTCCTAGACGCCGAAGGCTTTCTCCGTGTGATGGGACGCCACCAAAACTCCAATCTGGCAACCGCCAGCAAACAACCTATAATTCTAAGCAAAAACAACATAATTACTCAACGGATAATTGAGGAAACCCACCAAAACACATTACATGGTGGCACACAGCTTACCCTTGCAATGCCGAGACAAAAATATTAGATCATCGATGGGAGACGAGCTGTAAAACAAGTTGATTTGATTGATTGATTGATTTTGAATGTACGACCAAGTTCTTAGGCTTGAGTTCCCAGATGACGCCGGGTCCACCGTACACCCTTTTTTACACATAACAAAACCGAAGGATTGGATAGGTTAGTTAAGTGGGACAGAATCGGCCCGGTTACAGACACCTAGGTATAGCCGATAGTTAGTAACACAAAGACAACACAATTCTAATCTACTAGATGAAGGATAAAGGCTTAATAGGTTAATGGATAACGATGGTATTGGTCTTCAACAATTGCTTCTTTAAAACGGCAACCTAAGAAAAAATATTATTATTTCACATGCATCTGGAATTTTCCTGAAATTTAATTCTATTAATACTTTTCGGCTTCCTAACCAAAATTGGTTGACTCGACCCGTTACAGACACCTATGTAAAGTCGTTAGTAATAAAATGACAACACAATTCTAAACTACACAATCAGCAATTACAATGAAGCATTAATTCACAAGCATCTGTAAATTTCCTGAAATTTAATTCTGCAACTCCGCAACTTACAGTAGAATTTCCTGAAACCAAAGTTATTTGAACTATATTCAAAATAACTCTAAAATTCATTAGTATATTTAGGACAATATATATACAATATAATAAAATTATAATGGAATAAAATAAATGTAAAGTAACGATTAGTATTAACTAAATTAATTTGGTTCTCATAAAACAAATAAAATAAATCGAATCCAGGAAAGGCACGCACGGCCTTCCTAACTTCTAAGTCTGTTGATTTGATGGATTTATTTATAAAAACAAATATTTATGAAAGTCACTTGTCCTTGTCATCCCTAATCTAATACAAATATGTTTATTTATAAAAATAGAAAATGACCAAACGAAAACTGGTTCCAAAAACAGCTAATCTGGAATCTGTAAGGTAATGTATTAATAATGAATGTTTTTCACAGCTTTAGAATCCCCAATACCTAAACAAATTCAACCAAAATTAAATAAAACTATTAAAGTAATCAGGAATCTGTAAGATAACAGAATTAATAATAAGTAGCTAGCACAACTGTAGGATCCTTGATAATCAAATAACCCAATTATATGGTTCAATGCTTTAATTATAAAGTAAATAAATCAGAAAATATTAAATTAATCTACGATAGTTAACTATTGTATATATATATATATATATATACATATACACACACATATACACATACATATACATATATATACATATATACATACATATATATATATATATATATATATATATATATATATATATATATATACATACATATACATACATACACATACACATACACACACACATATATATATATCTACAACAGCATTAAATAAATTATAAATTATATAATCGACATACGTCGATAATTATTTGTCCAACCTAGAACAAGTTAACCAAAACCTTTACCAATTTACAGTCTTCCAAATAATCTAGAAAAAAATTTAATTAAAAAGTGCATGATCCCGAAAAACTATCTACATATAGCAAATTTGACTGCATTTCAAATGTACTCCGTAGCTTCCATGTAATTCCAAATATTCAAATATTCGCAGAAATAGCAAAGTTATAAAGTTAAGCCAACAATTCCAATTCGGTCACAGCCGCCTACCTCTACATGTCCTAAACTAGAGTTCCAAAATTCGTTAAATTATTATTTTCACGTTCAAAACAAGAATAATAAGAAATTTAAGAAATTTAATTTAATTTTACACTAAAACCTAAAATTCAAATTAATAAATTATTAATTTATACTTCTACAAGGATCTGTATATATGAATGCGATAATACGTTTTCCGCGGAACCAATCTACCGTGTAAATCGGAGGATGGGTGTATATGAATGAATGAATTCATCTGTCAAGGAGAAAACGAAAAGTACAGAATAACCACGATCATGCTTGTTTAGTTTCTATCCAATTTCGTCATATATTTATCCCCTCAAAATTTTGTTTTATGTATTTTATTCGTCTATTTCCTGTTTATTCTTTTTTAGTTGAAACTTGGAAGGGATAAATTATAAAACACTAAGCATGATCATAATAATCTATTCTCAGTTCTCACTCACGCAACAAGCGCAAAAACAAAAAATAGAAATGTATGTATCTATTTAATATACTAAACCAAACATATAAATGAAATGGTATTTTATTTTACGCTCCTCTCTTAACACGTTTACGCAAATAGAAACAGTTAAACACATATTTTATATAATTAAAATTTATTTCGGAAAAATATGAATTAAAATAATGAAAAACACTTATCTTAGGCATCCATTGGAATCAAAAAAGTCATACATATTGAAGATTTACATACACTGCGTACGTTGCGTTCAAGCAACGGTATCAAAATACATATAAACGAAAACGTTATGTACATATTTTATACCATCACAAGCGCACCGTACACAGATTAAAATAAATATACAATACGTATAACTATTCACTTCACTTATTAAATTCACGCAAATTATTATTGAAATTATTATTTATTAAAATTATCAACTATATCAATATTATACTTTTTATTAGTTATTTAAAATACATTTAAAATAAATTATTTATTTATTTAAAGGAGAGACAAAAACACGTCCTTCCTCTACGACGATCAATCGCCGACCGGGAGACGAGCTGTAAAACAAGTGATACAAAAATGTATAACCTGCTTTCGCTACAAACAAAAACACATGGAACAACTAATGAGTAGTCTACCGTGAGCAAGAGTGAGCTCGGGAAGACCGTTTTATAAAACGGGAATCGATTATGCAGGACCCATCCAGCTAAGAACCACCATAGGATAACAAATCCTATAAAGGCATTGCCCTATTCATATGCATGACAACCAAGGCCATACACATTAAGATAGTGAGCAGCCTAACAACAGAGGCATTAATAGCGACCTACAAAAGATTCGTTTCTAGACGAGGGCTTTGTACTGATATAGTCGCTGGAAGAAGACGTACAGTTCAGCTATGGCCACATTACCCGACGACGTAGCAGCTATGTTAGCTAGTGATGAAACGACATGGCACTTCATACCACCTCATACCCCACATTATGGCGAAATATGGGAAGCAGGAATAAAATCCGTGAAATTTTATCTTAACAGAGTAATAGGAGATTCAACTCTAACATTCGAAGAATTAACCACTCTCACCACTCAAATCGAAGCGGTCCTCAATTCTCGGCCGCTCGTTGCACTAACCAACGACACAACGGATACAACAGCGCTAACACCAGGACACTTTCTCATTGGAGATGCTCTTGAGGCGATGCCGGAAGCGACAACCAGCAACATAGGATTAAGAACGAGATGGCACATGGTCGAAAAAATGGCGCAAGACTTTTGGAAGCGATGGTCTTCTGAATACATTCACCAACTTCAACAACGGAGCAAGTGGAAAACCTCCCAGCCAAATTTGGCGATAAACGATCTAGTATTGGTGAAGGATGATCAACTACCCCCAACCCGATGGAAATTGGGACGGATCACAGACACTCATGCAGGAAAAGACTACTTGGTACGAATAGTAACAGTAAAGTGTAAGGACGCGACCTACAAGCGACCAATAACAAAGCTGTGCAAACTCTCTATTAGCAACGATCCAAGTGAGATATTGCCTACGAAGGCCATTGCATCGCGCAAGGAAACAACCACCGGGAAGGCCAGCGCAATTACAAGTCAAAACAACAAGCCGGTATCCAGGCAACAACCTCACCGTCGAACCAAAACGACTGGAAAAATAAACTACATGGCACTAGCCATCCTTTCAGTGTGCTGCCTATTTGGTTTCGTCATCATTCCATTGGGATACATTTCGAGGAATTGGGCAAGTTGGAGATTGTGACGACAAAATGGACATTAGTTGTTCAATACAATTTATCTTCCTACTGGGAGGAAATTGACAACTTTAAAAGAGCCCACACAGAGTAACAATCAGTTTGTAAGGAGCTGTCCGGTTTAAAATACGATATCATTCTTCAGCAACTCTTATTTCAATATAATTATTTGATAGGAGACAACGAGCTATTATTTGAAAGTAATAAGGATCGTAAATGAATGAAGCGAGGTCTCGGTGGCTCAGTGGGCCTTTTACTAGGGGACCTATTTGGAGTACTCACCCAGCGAGAAGCTGACAAGTATGAATCCTGTTTTGAACAAATTAACAGTGACGAAAATTATCTCTTGACTCTCATCAAAAATCAAACAACTATTGTGGATAACACCATTAATTTGGTAAAACATAATACAAACCTCACCACGGCATATATAAACAACTTAATTAAATACCAACATCGTTTGCGGCAGGAAATGTTGCGGTCAAAAGAATATATCATGCTCATCAAGACGTCCTGCATCCATCAATACTTACCCCAAGTCAGTTGGAAGAAGAGCTACAATTCATGCGACAACACGTGCCGGTGACCATTACTCTACCAGGACACGACATTCACGACCTGCACCATGTGTATGAAAGCATGCAAATCCGCAGCCGAGTAACTCAAAAATAATTGAAATCACTTTACCACTGTCGTTCGTTTGGGACTATACACTAATATATGTAGTCCTAATTCCCAACATCATCCATGGAGGCACTCAGTCACAAACCATTAGCTCCACTGACTATATAGCACTGAACAATCGACGTGAACACTTCGCATTATTAACCAGAGAAGACGTACATAAATGTCAGGTATTTAAGCCTGTACATCTCTTATGCGGAGTATCACAAATTAGCAACACTCCTTCAAATCAAACGTCATGTGAGGTAGCGATATTACAACGAAAGAACGAATTGGACACCGTATGCGGCACTAGGTCAACAAAAGCTATTAATCATTGGATCAAACTTCACGCTGCCAACCAGTGGATATATGTAATAATACTCAACGAAATCACAATCGATGTCATATGTGGGTCTAGACTCCAATATTACACCATCGTAGGTTCCGGTATAGTGGAAATCGAATCCGGTTGCGTGCTCAGAGACTCTGACGTTCAAATAATTGCTGTATAGGAACAGCTAAACACAATATAAATAAATTTGCTCAGCACGCAACTCATTTAATGCATAGGGCTAACAACCTACGGGAATTCAGTGCTGTGGTCAAAAATAAAGCGCATAACTACAGTTAGTTTAATTCTCAGTGAATATTTGGAGCTCACCAATGGTAAACCAAATACTCACCTAAGTACAGAAATCTAGGCAGAGGCCAGATTTTTACACTTATATAAATCAACAAATTTGCGGACCTTTAAACCCCTAAGGCTGGAGAATTGTTTTACTTTCTACTTCTAATTTATTATTAAAACAGTTCTTGTGCTTATGTGAATGCCTTTTTGCTGCCTTTATGCTTACATGAAGAAAATTGAGTCAATTTTTCTACGGCTATTTTAAATACGTCGATAATATAGTTTTTCCACAGAAAACGGCCAAAACAACAAAAAAAATTTGCTGCCTTTTTCTACCAATGTAAAGAAAGGAGGTCGATAATGCAGTATTACCAAAACCAAACTTCCGACAGCATTGCTACGAGTTTAGGAATATATTCGTAAGCGATTTTGCAAATGAGGACAATCATAAAAATTTACAAACCTTTAGCACATATTATTATAGATTACCATAGTGTCGGGTGCATTCGTGATTAGCGATTCACATACGTTAACACCAAATTTACGACAATTATTAAGCGATCAAAGAATCGAATTGTTGCACCCGCATAAATATTCTCTCTATATAGCTAGACTTAGCCACCGTAAGAGATGCAAATTACCGATAAAAATCAATTTAAACGTTTTGATATTTTCGTCTCATTTGAATGACATCATAATTAGAATAAAATTTTGATGATTCAAGCAATTATAAAATCTTGACAAATTTACTCAAACCTATTATGCGCGATTTCCTTCAAAATGACACATCGTTTATCCGACATTTTGATTAATTGTCTGAACGAATATTATTGTTTGTGTTTTATAGGCGGAGATCGATTTCGCGACGCATATACTGAATAGAGATTTACAATGATTTACATGACATTACCTACTATTTACCATTTCATGGCTTTATCTTATATACGATATGACTTTTTAATCCCAGCCACTGTACAAAATTTATTCGTATAATTAAAATGTTATTGGTCAGATTTACCAAATTTGTTTGCAGTTTACACATGTACAGGTGAGTATAACAATAATGATATCAACAATAACTACATATATGCGACCATGAAGACGAACCTTGATTTAGAAACAAATTGAAAAATTTAATAGGATTATTTACCTTACGCCCGCAATCGTACGAGTACATCTGTTTAAATGTAATCTTCCATTTAGGCATCGTAATAAGAGTTACGTTTTATGACAAGTGTAATAATTATTCCAACTACTCAACTCAACTGTACCAGAGAAGAAGTGCGAGTGAACTATTTAGCATTGCAATTTATATTCGCATGTACACAGTTTACTATACCTCACTGTATACATTCTGTTGTCTTGTTCAGTTTCATTGTTGAACACACATAACTATATCTGTTTTATATAAATTATCTTTGACACATGTGTTGATATGGAATCAAATTGATCATTGTATTACAATCAATTCAGTATTTATTCCATTTATTTATAAAAATAAGAAATAAAAATTTATTTATTTCAACAATATTTACAACATTTTTTTCACTTTATTTTTAACGATTTTATTTTCAGTTTTATTTGTATAGAGAATCGCGCATTACATTTCAACGAACGAAAAAAATGTTTGATATTCCATTTTCCAATTTGTATTTAATTTAATTTGATTTAAAGGTTAGTAAGATAACTAATTGTAATCAAATATATTGTGTATCTGTTTGTAGATTTCTGTACGAGTCATAAATGTAAGTTGTATAGGGTGCTGTAATGTATGTAGAGATATTTATATCCGTGTAGAGTCAATTTGCACGGTTAAATAAAATGATTTCATGATTTTTGGATACGAGTAGGTAAACGTTGGAAACGAAACAGTTGCAGACGAAACAAATAAACAACTGACACCTATTTGAGCCTACTTTTATGAGTTTCTAGTTAAAAATAAGCATTGTGCCGTATTGTCTACACCGCGTATAGTTAATTGATATTTTACACGTGTAGAGAATTTATGTAGATAATATATAAAATGGCGTAGATAATGTAGAGAATGTAAACAATATGTCAGAGTCGAAAATTATTATTTACGTTAGCAAATAGCAAAATGTTCGCTCCATAGTGCGACATCGAAGAGGATTCTTCTATTTTCAAGAGCGCAGAGGATATGTTGCTTACACGTGACATTGGTGGCCCGCGTTGTATATGTTAACTTGCATATATGCTTAAGTTGCCATATGCTTGGAAAACGGAATAATCGGTAATATTTGTATTTCAATTTGCTTCAATTTCAATGACCACCACACCACACAATAAATTGTTAAAACACAAAAAGTTTCTCAAACAGTTAACAGTTAACATTTAATGATTCAAGTTCCATTGTGTAAGCAATATAACTACATAGTGAAAAAGAAATAGGAAAGGAAATCGTCGATTGATTATAAGTTGATTAGCTCAAGCCGAAACCAGAGTTTTGTTAGCTCGGAACATTAGGAGCTTGAACACTATGTCAGCCGGAATTAAAACAACTATGGCCCAAATAGCATAATGCAATGAACATCATTGTGCACAAACTTATTTTTCAGCCGGAACCAATATAGAGCAAGCCAGAACAATATAAAGCAAGCCGGAACTATTACAGCCGGAAACAAACAAACTATGACACAAGTAGCATCGGGTGACATTATATGATTCTGATTGCAAATCTCGATGATGAAAATAGTTAATGTGTTTCTGTAGGGAATAGATCAGGCTGGCTTTATATAATTCCGGCTGAAAAATCAGATAGTGCACAATGATGCAAAATGCATTGTGCTACTTACTTATGCCAAGTTGAACAAAATGTTGAAGTGCCGATAAGACAAAGATTCACTCGAAGTAATGCAAATATTGCTGCCGTTCAGGCAAGCATTGCTGAAGACCGCAATTTGTCGATTCCAAGACGTTTTCAAGAATTGGGACTGTCTCAAACGACAACCTGGCGGATTTTGAGAAAGGATTTGGGTTTGCATCCGTATAAAATTGTTCTCACTCAAGAATTGAAGCAATTGGACCACCGTAAACGTCGTGAATTTGCTGATTTTACCTTGGAACAACTTGAAAACGATAACGATTTTTTCTCCGTTGAGGCTCACTTTCATCTGAGTGGTGCGGTAAATAAACAAAACTGTCGATTCTGGAGCGAAGAAAATCTACAAATTATTCATGAAAAACCATTACATTCACCTAAATTGACAGTTTAATGTGGTTTTTGGTCTGGTGGAATTATCGGTCAGTATTTCTTTCGAAATGAAGCTGGTAACACCGTTACTGTCAATGGAGATCGGTATAGATCGATGATAACCAACTTTTTATGGCCGAAATTGGAAGAAGTTGGTCTTGACAACATTTGGTTCCAACAATACGGGGCTACGTGCCACACACCAAGTGCAACAATTGAATTATTGCGAATCATATCACTCTTATTGGAAAACCCTATAGTTGGTTTGGTTCAGGCGGCCTGTATATGCGGTTCCGGCTGAAAAACCGCCTACTAATTGAGCAATATCCAAATGGATCCAGCTGATAAAACTCAGGTGCCGGCTGTCTTTAAATATTTCCGCCTGGCTTTAAATGCTTCCGGCCGGCTTAATATTGGTTTCGGTAGAAAAATCAGACAATGCTCAATGATGCAGTAGTGTATCTATATAGGTCTTGGTTTTGATAACGATTTTGTCAACGCCGCTATAGTTCATAAATGTACAGTCCCACTGCTGTTGCTAATTTATTATAAATTATAGCTCAAACTTGAAGCAGATGCTTTATCATTTATTTATTTTTAACCGTATAGATGATACCACATGGAAAGAATCAAGCAACAATTTCAATACCAGCATTCTAGTTTACAAGTCCTTCGTTATTCGTGGGAACATTTTCCTAAACTATCCAAAAAATAGAATTAGGATTATTTAGAAAAAACTTCACATGTTTGAACGTCGGAAGTTTTTCTTAAATATTAATAATCTTAATCTTATTTTGGAAAAATTTTGTTCAATCCATTAATAGAAGATATTTTTACACGATGCCGTTATTCAAACTAGTTCATATGAGTTTGAAAGAAAGCAAAAGACCGATAGCTTAAATAATTCGGAATTCCTTAAAACACCTAGGGCCTCCAGATTTTTCAATGGAATGGCGTTTCTCTGTCAGTTTTGATCCAGAACAACTCAAAAGCGCGCTTAGTATTTGATAGCGGTGTTTCTGGAATTCGGAAAATTGGTCGGAAAAACCATACGATATGCAAATCGGCCTCTTTACAAATTTGATTTTATAAAACACCCGGGGCCCTTAGATTTTTCAATGAAATGGTGTTTATCTGTTAGTTTAGATCTAGAACAACTCAAAAGCGCGCTTAGTATTTGGTAGCAGTGTTTCTGGAATTCGGAAAATTGGTCGGAAAAACCATACGATATGCAAATCGGCCTCTTTACAAATTTGATTTTATAAAACACCCGGGGCGCTTAAATTTTTCAATGGAATGGTGTTTATCTGTCAGTTTTGATCCAGAACAACTCAAAAGGCGCTTAGTATTTGGTAGCGGTGTTTCTGGAATTCGGAAAATTGGTCGGAAAAACCATACGATATGCAAATCGGCCTCTTTACAAATTTGATTTTATAAAACACCCGGGGCGCTTAAATTTTTCAATGGAATGGTGTTTATCTGTCAGTTTTGATCCAGAACAACTCAAAAACGCGCTTAGTATTTGGTAGCGGTGTTTCTGGAATTCGGAAAATTGGTCGAAAAAACCATACGATATGCAAATCGGCCTCTTTACAAATTTGATTTTATAAAACACCCGGGGCGCTTAAATTTTTCAATGGAATGGTGTTTATCTGTCAGTTTTGATCCAGAACAACTCAAAAGCGCGCTTAGTATTTGGTAGCGGTGTTTCTGGAATTCGGAAAATTGGTCGGAAAACTCATACGATATGCAAATCGGCCTCTTTACAAATTTGATTTCATAAAACACCCGGGGCCCCTAGATTTTAAAATGGAATGGTGTTTATCTGGAAAACCCCTATGATATGCAAATTAACCTCTTTACAAGTACTTTATCACCGTACTTGTTTGCAATTTTTCATATAATTTATAGTTCACTCGTTTATACGAAGTTTCACGCATACATTGAAACAAAAATGGCGGATTTAAATTTTTAGGAAAATTTAGGAAATACTTCACTATCATCATTCGTTTTGGTAGCCAATTAATTCCGTATTATAGAGAATGTATGTATCTCATATATTAAAATGCTCTTTGAAAATCAAAGGCTTCAATTTACAGCTATAAACTACAGCTGTAAATATTTCCGTTCGGGAGATGGCCTAGGTTTTGGGCAGTATAAGGGCTAAAAATCTGTTTGTTTTGGAGACCTTGGAATCACTGAATAATATTCCCACGCGTGGTACTGCTCTTTTCTTCAACATTGACCACTTTTTTGCTCGGCTTAGATCTACTGATCTTTCAGGTATAACAGCGTCGGCTTTAGACTTAAAAATTCCTGACCACCATTTGATTGAAATATGGTTTAAGGTTTGGTCAGATACTCTTAACTGGCTCTAATTTGAACCGAAATTCCACGAGAAGAAGAAAGAAGCTCAATCTGTTATTATTGTATGAAAGGTTGGATCTTATGGACTGGGGGTTCATTTTTAACATTGACCTTCCATCGCTAGCTTTTGAGGTACTGTCAGATAATATTTTAGAAAGCTGCTACTCATATTGCACATCTAAAATCAAACGCTCACAGGCTTGGATTTCCTTTGACCTTGCGTCGACGTATTAAAAAAACAATAAACTGCGAATCAAGTTATCTAAGCGCCCTGATGCAGTAGTTCGCGCAAGCTACAATAGAATGTGCACCATAATTAATGTGGATAGCAAAAAAGAAAAGGAAATCTATTATGCTAAGCGTTTTTCAGTTAACCTTGGTGATATAAAAAAAATGGATCTTAGTGAACGAAATCTTAACTCGTGAACCTAAAACGCCACTAGTTAAATATATTTTAGCACAGAACAGAGAACTTCTACGAGTGGTTTAGCAATTGCTAATAAGTTTAATTGTTATTTTTCTAGTATTGCTAAAGACCTAGGTGCTAAATTGGACTCTAGCAACACGTCATCTATAGCTCCGATTTGCCTTTAGATTTCAGTCCGTCAATGATTTTTATGGCCCCAGTGCCTAGTTATGAAGTTTTTTCAATTATTTGTACCTTGGAACAGAAATACTCATTTGATAACATTGCCCTGAGTAATTATATACTAAAATCCATTGCTGGACATATTAGTCCTGTTCTTGCACACATTTTCAACCTTTCCTATGAGCTGGGAGTTGTACCCGATCGATTTAAAATAGCAACTATAATTTCCCTTTGTAAGAATGGTAATCGCCACGACAAAGGTAACTATAGTCCTATTGCCTTGCAGCCAGTAATCCTAGAAGTTCTTGAAAAGGCAGTTAAAATAGGGTTTCAAGTTTTTTAGATTAAACGGGTGTATTGAGTATTCAATGCACCGCTAATATGCTTTCGACATGATCGAACACAAGCCTCTGCTCTCTATTGTGTATAATATAGAGTTTAGGGGAGTTTCAAATAAGTGGTTAGCATCGTATTTAGATGGTAGATCGGTGAGAGTTAAGATAAACGACAAATTAAGCGATCCGAAATTTATTGGGGTTGGGGTTCCCCAGGGTTCAGTATTAGGCCCATTGCAGTTTCTTATTTACACTGGTGTTTAAACCGAATCTTCATGGTTATTCAACCGGGTTTGCCGATGACATAGCATTGGCTTATTGTGGGAATTCTTTCAGTAACAGTTATTTCGATGATCAATACTGATCTAAAAACTTTACTCTCATGGTTCGACAAGCATCGTCTGATTGTAAGCCGGAAAACTAAGTTTACGTTGTTTAAATTGTCTGGTAACGTTAATTTGGCCTTTTTGCCTCGAGTGACTAATCGCAGCAGGCTTGAATGTGCATCTATTGGTTGCCACTCTGAGTGTTTTGACATCGAACTTGTTGACTCGTTTAAATATTTTGGTGTTTACTACACTTGTCTGAATTGAAAAACGCATGTAAATTCAGTCAATCGGTATCTGTCTTCAACAGCTAGAATTTTTTACCTCCTACTGACTATTGTCCTACTCGGGTGTTAAAAATTGCTTTAAAAATGATGTTGAGAATATTTCTAAAGAAACCACGAACTGAACCATCTTGGAATTTATTCACTACAACCAACATCTTGCTGTTAAAACACTTCTATGTCTATAAGGTATTATTGAGAGTTTTTTTTTAGTCGAAGTGTTCAACATACTCGTATGCGATTTTCGACCACAAATTGACCACTCTATCATCTGCTGTCTGTAGCACATCTAGTTCCGAAAAATCTACTACCAAAACGGTAACCTTAGATAGCCTCGCAACCGCAATTGACGAACTGCGTTTTTAAACAAAATCTATCAAGATTTCGAATTTTTTCTCGTAACAAATCACGTAGTAATTCACGCTCAAGGTCACAAACTCTTTCGTCTTTAGTTAAACGTGACTTCTGTTACTACCATTTTCGATTTGGTGCTGTAGCCCGAACATGTTCTGGTGGCTCTTGCAAATTCGTTGGTCAACCTAATAAAAATTTAAATAACAATAAGGAAAACTAAATTGTACCAAAGTTATCGCGACAAACGATGAGACACATAATACACGTCACCTATTCATTAAATGTCAAAAAACTAACTTCAGTTTTCTTATCGATACCGGAGCTGATATCTCAGTGGTCCCATACACATTTTTCAAAAACATTTCCCGAGACCCAGCGAGTATAATCTTCGCTGCTAACGGTACACTGATAATAACATAAGGCATACGGTTACGTAAAGTCGACTTAGGATTTGGCAGGGGTTTCAATCATCCATTCGTACTGGTATCAGTTACCAGACCGATCATAGGCGCTGATTTTTTAACTAAATTTGGTATTGTGGTCGACTTAAGGAACAAACGCCTACTAAACTCAAACACTTCATTAGTCGTGAATTCAACGGATATAAATGATCCATCACCAACTATTAAATTATTTGTGGTCAACGGCCCATTCGAAGACCTTCTCCGACGTTTCCCAAGCCTTACGGAAGAACCCAATTATGAGTTACAAATTAAGCACAGCGTTGTGCATCGTATTGTAACTGAAGGACAACTGTCATTCACACGTTCGCGACGTTTAGATCCCGAGAATCCGATCTTAGCATCCAAACATTTAGAACACCTTCGCATTTTATTTCAACGTATCATAGATTTCGGCATCGTTCAAAAACCCTCGAAGTGTGTGTTTGGTGAAGGATTTTTAAATTTTCCTAGTCAAAAAATCTCTAAAGATGGAATCCGCCCATTATCAGAGAGAATCGTGGATATAAACGACCTTCCCCAACCATCATCTATACGGCAAGTGCAGCGTTTTATCGGAATGGTTCACTACTATCACCGATTCATTCTTCACTTGGCCGAACTACTACCTACAATCCATACGCAACTTGCGATGCTCCAAAAAGAAAAGAAGAAACATTTTCTTTGGCCACGTGAATGCCAAGCGGCTATGTTAAAAACAAAAGCTGCCCTAATTCAGGTTAGTTTACTTGCACACCCTCTAGAGCATGAAGAGTTCAGGATAACCACTGACGCTTTCAATACCGCACTCGGAGCTGTATTGGAGCAGTATAATAAAGGATGTTGGGAACCAGTAGGATTCTTTTCCAAAAAACTTTCCTCGCCGGAGCGTAAATATTCTGCTTCCGATCGGGAATTGCTGGCAACTTATTGTGTATTTCCGGTGGTTCCGGAGTCCCCGCCAGTCTCGCCAGTTAGACTACATATCTAAATTTACGTCAGATATTCGCTACATTAAAGGAGTAAGTAACGTAGTAGCAGATACCTTGTCTAGAACAAACGAACAAGAATTAGTACCGATATGTCACACGGCTCTAGACATGGAACGGCTCTTATCTCTTCAAGAATCAGATGAAGAATTTCTTCAATGCTCAGGCTGATTCAAAATTCAAATTCAAACGGATACGAGATTCTGCTTCAGATCTAAACGTATGGTGTGAAACATCAACTGGCACAAACTGTCCATACCTTCCGACTGATTTTCGTAAGCAAGCGTTTGAAATGCTTCACGGTTTATCCCACCATGGAATAAGGGCGTCACGTAAATTGGTGGCTTCAAAATATTATTGGCCTAATATGAATGTGGACACCGAATATTGGTCCAAAACGTGCTTGCCAGAAGTCAAAAGTAAATCGTCACACGCGCTCCGAAACTGGTTGTTTCGTTATTCCGGCTGGTATAGGTTCGAGCATATCCACGTCGATTTGGTTGGACCTTTGCCACCGTCAAATGGATATTCATTTATATTAACCATCATAGACCGATTTACGCGATGGCCAGAAGCCATTCCATTAGTAGATATGAGAACCTATACAGTTAGTACGTGCATTCGTTGATCAGTACATCTCAAGATTTGGCGTACCATCCGAGATAACGACAGACCAAGACAGTCAGTTTGAAAGTAATCTGTTCCAGGAATTTAGCAAACTGTTAGGTTCGCACAGAATCAGAACTACTTCATACCACCCACAGGCAAATGCTATGGTGGAGCGATTCCATCGTATCCTTAAAGCTTCATTGTACACTAGATAAAATACGCTGCACTGGAGCTCAGAGCTACCTTTTATCCTCCTTGGTATTAGAACTTCGGTTAAGTCTGACCTCGGATGCACTCCAGCATATCTTGTCTACGGACAATCACTAAAGGTCCCTGGAAAACTATTAATGCATTCTGACCCTACAACATCGACAGATCACACTTCACTAGTCGATCAATTAAAACGGTCGATGCGCAACGTCGTACCTCTAAATACCCGAAATTCTCCTCAAGGGATGAGGGTGATCATGTTTTCGTCAAAGTTGGTATCGAGAAGCGAAAGAATTAATTTAAAATTTGTAAACCTTAAACTAATTTCGCAAAATTAAAATTATAAATTAAATCTTAAAATGTTAACAGATAAATATAAAACCAGAAACCAAAAAGCAAATGTGTTGGCTTTTATTATATAACCAAGTTAATCAGTGAATGGTTATTTGTGAAAATCTTGGATCGTCGAGATCGACCTTGTATATAAGGCCAAACCTAATCAACAACTATAATGGAGATTTTCAGCAACGTATCAGCTTCTTCGTGGCAGACAACCTTTAGTGTACTTTCTCACATCTGATGAACCAAGAACCATTGGGCCAAGCGAGTAAAGTTTTCACACCACTTATACGATGCACGTCCCGACTTTATTATTGTGTGATCTCGCCAACCTTTGGATATTTTCATCATTATTTGAAATGTCCGCAATGCATCTAAGTTTCAATGTTCCGTGCTTTTGTCAACCACAAACTTTGAGCTTGAGTTATAGATAATCCCATCTCTAACTCTGCGCAGTGTATATGAAAGAAGCTATTAATGTGCTTCTAGGAAACCGAGTTATACGTTCACTAGCCAAAAAAGTGTCATCCCTATAGCCGTAGAACGAGTATGTTTAAAACCGTATATTCAATTTCATGAACACAAAGGTCGTGATTTCTGCCCAACAAATAAGAATTTTATTATTCTAAAACGTAAATGTATCATTTTACAATGACGGTGGTACATTGATTTCCATTGGCGGGAAACTAATTAATTTTGATGACTTAAGGCATGTCTCTTATGTCCGTCTATACGGACCGAGGCTATTAAATTTTTTTTTATTTTATAACAAACCCAAAACAACTTAATATCAAAAGCCATAAAATCACACCAAAGATAATATAACGATCGAAGCTGGGCGCTGTTAAATGTATCATCGTTATCGCATGTTTTGAATAATTTCACTTATCGATAATGTGGAAATAAAAATTCGTAAACTAAACACTAAAAATGCTTTTTTTATAATTTAATTTAGGATTTAATATGATAATTTTTTTAGAGCTCGTACCACTAAAATCGATATGTCTCTATTATCAATGTAAAGTATTAAACAAAATTTTTATTGCATTTAAATGGCATTGTTTTAACGGATTGTTTAGATGTATCCGTTTGTGGGAGTGGAATTTATCGATTTAGTGCTTAGTGGGATTTCTAATTGGCGTCATATTTCTAAAATTATAGATGAAGCAAGTTTATTGAATATTTTTAGTACCCGTGTTAGTGTTTAATAATCTATTGTGTTGGCTATTACATGCGTTGCTATCGATAGTACCAGGGGACCGAGCTTTGCTCAGTGAAAAGAAAGACGGTTTTTATAATCTCTTTCGCAAAACAACTTGAATTTCATTTTATTTTACTCGGCTGAGACATAAAAATCGATGTTGCCGAGGTAATCGTCGTCGCTGTCACTACCAAGACTTATAGAAGTTTCATCAGCAGCGTTCAATGCTTCTTTCCACACAACATTATACGTGCGACGTTCATTTTCCGGTGGTAACAGAACTTTCAAGCTATTTGGTCGTTTGACACGGGAAAATGCTACGTATGCAACATTTCGCGGCTGCAGACAGGTATTCGAAGGTCGACGCCAACAAATTCGAACGTTTGCCCTTGAGATTTATACACGATCATCGCAAGCGCTGGTTGAAGTGGATATTGATGTCGTTGTATTGTACATCCAAGTTGACCTTTACTGGAGTCGAGCGTATCTCGAGGAAGGAGGCTTTTTCTCCAGTAATTATTTCTGCTTCCATTGCACATAACCACCGAAATATCTAAATTAGCATAATTATCGTATTTTTCTTTAGTTTTAATTCAAAATCAGCAATTTCGATCGAAAAATTCAGGCGTGGGTTCAATACCTCCTTCCTGTTTATCCTTCACATAATCATGACTTTTACCCGATTTGTATTCTCCTGGGAGACGATCGACGACTTCTTATTCAGCGAATAACTCGTTCCTTCATTCCATCGTAATTTGATTCGCAAGGCAATTCCCAAATACTTATTCGATTAAATTACCATTGGAAATTATATCCACAGGCAATTCGATTTCGTTGAAGTTATTTTTTGGAAGCTTTCCATTTTCCAGTTTCAGAATATACTTTGCGAACGCTTTCTCTTCAGGATCGACACGAATATTTTTTTTAACGAAAAATTTTTGAAATGCTTCCAGAGATGACTTTTTCGAGTGTTTCATTACGGTTGCTTCGGAGTTAAACAGGTAAGCACTGACGAAAATCACCTCCAGCGACTAAAATTTTCCCTCCAAATGGCAAGTTTGGATTTGCAATAGACCGCAACAACTGATCCATATTTTGTAAACCATACTTTGTTAACATCGGCGCCCCATCCATAAGGAAAACATCAACTTGAGCGAGTTAGCTTTGACTGAACTGAAGGTTTAATGCTGGAAATTGAATCTGGCGAAAGCGGAACTCAGACCAAATGTCGTCGTTGTTGGCCACAAAGTAAGTGACACAAGGTCTTTTACACGAAGGTTTTACCGGTACCGCCTGGTCCATCTATGAAAAAACATTTTGTTTCAACATAGTTAGACTCATTAGCTGGACATAAAATACTATCCACAATTTCAATCTGTTTTCCTTGCAGAAGCCTATACATTCGTTCTCCAGTAGCAGCTGACTCATCAGAATTTAGAACGTCCATGTTTTGGTCATCTTCGTAATAGTCAATGTGATCCATACCATATCGTTCCACCCAGAAACGAAAATTTCGACCTTCTGTTGCTGTCGTATTTAACTTGAATGCAATAATACAATAAGGACGTTTGATTGCAGCATCCTCAGATCTATTATTTCGTCGTGCTTGCAGAATAAAACCTTCAGCCTGGTTTTTGAATCTTTCCCAGTGGGCAGGGGTGTTCGCATTACCAAAGGCATTTTGGACAGTGCTGATTCTTTTAGACCATCTATCCACTGACCATCTAGACAAGCTTGTTTGTATGTCGCAAAACGAATGTCATTCACAGTAAGGAGATCATCAAAACTTGTTGCGTCCTTCACATGATAGAGAAGTATTCGCAAATGGAAGCATTCTGGTTGAGCAATATAATTTACTTTATATATTCGACCAATGACACGCAATCGACGGATTTGCTGTTCCCATGTACTCATTTGCATTTGCCAATATAGTAATTCTGGTTTGTTTGCATTTGCTTCAACGCCTGGTTATGTCGCTTCTAACATTGAACCTTTTTGTTCAATATCTGCCAGATCTTCTAGGGCCTGGTCAATATCTTGCATTCGATATTGACCACGTAAATGAATATTCAAGCACTGAACGATATGACTCTTTCTTTGTATTTCGTGGCCAAATAATCGCCAGCATACTTCAGGTGGTGTAATGCAGCGACCTTCCACATAGGCGTCTGCTTCATTATAAATCAAACTCCGCTGATTTTTGACTCCCTTTATTGAAGCGCATTCGTGTCCTTAGTAAATGTATTTATATAAATTTTTTACCGGTCCTATCCTGCCAACATTGGAATTTTTCAGCAAATAAGCATTATATGTGGCCACATGACGATTATCTCGTGTAACTCGGCGATTATCCTTATCTTTTCGACATACTGCAAGTTCATGAGAAAGTTCTTCTCGATTATTTTGGTCCAATTTGGGGTCATAACGACGACGATACTTTGGTTTTTCATCATCCGCTAGAGATGTTACTTCTTTGAATTGCATTGGAAAACCGAAGCGGCACTGCAATTTTCCATTTTTATTGACCATACATGTAGCATCTGGATTTAACTCCACTCCGCACAGATTATGAATCAACCACTTTAACACTAATTCTCGCAATTCAGGGTCGCCGGTATTTGGAATTTTAACTGAAATTAGATCATCAATTTCTTCTGGATTGGATTCGATTTTCATGATTCATGATCAATAGCAAATGCGTATGTGGTAGTCCATGTTTTTGAAATTCGATTGCATACACATATGCGGCCACCGGTCCAAATTTCTGTTCTGTATCCAAAGCATCGATAATTTCATCAAATTTTTGTTTCGCAATTCGAGCGGCGAGATCAGGACGATCTTGAGCGGACTGCTGTATGATAACTCGCATTCTGTTTCGCAGCTAAGTCGTTGTTAAGTCGGGTAACACCTGCGTACTGATCGGCTAAAATAGTTTTTAGATTGAATTTGATCCATTAGACGTGAGCACGTTCAACTCGAATGAAAGTATCGATGACATATTGTTGAAAAAGTAGTCCACCAAAATGTAAAGCGTTGGAAACTGTTTGACGAAGGACCGATGTTAAGTTAGTTTACAAAAAAGGCTTTCGGCGGGTTCAGATCGAAAAGCTATACGTTATTGCGCTAGCTCAAGTCGTGTTAGATGTGGACGACTTGCATAAGGTATTCGAAGTGGCATACCCACGGTATATCCTGACGTTCCGGCTGTATAAAACAATGGGTACGTAAAGGGCTCCACGCGATGGTCGATATTTTTCAAAATGGCAACATCTTTGCCACGTTGTTTTACAACCATTTCATTTGACGGGAAACTTTGATCGGCGTTAAGCGTAAGAACAACGCATACTTCATTACATGCAGGAGGATTGAACTGTCTATAATCTACACCATCTGGCACTGTAAAAATGAGCTGCACATTTGAAGGTTGTAGTCCCAGTGTAGCAGCACACTGATTTATATCATCCTCCATTTCTCGCATCCCCATGTAACTTTGGGCATAAATGTTTTGTTTTCGCAATATAGGGTGGACCAAATAATTTTTTTTAAATGCAATAAAACAAAAATTTGAAATTTATTTTTTTATTGTAAAGAACAATCCTTCCGCTTAATTATGGAATACTATTTCATTCATATGACTGCCTCAGCTGGCCTTGACGTACCCCATACGATCGGCCCAATTTTTGAACACATTTTCGATGGTATGCGGCATTATGTCTTCAATGGCAATGCGATTATTGTTCTTGAAAGCGTCAATCGATGCTGGTTTATCGGCGTAACACTAATCTTGTTGAAACCAAATGTTGCCTATGTCCTCCTCTTCAAGTGCCGGGAACAAAAAATCGTTTATCATGGTGCGGTAGCGCTCACCATTGACAGTAACGGCGGCTCCTTGCACATTTTCTACGAAAAATGGCCCAATGATGCCACCGGACCAAAATCCACACCAAGCAGTCACTCGTTGAGGATGCATCGGCTTCTCTACGATCACGTGCGAGTTCTCCAAGCCCTAAATGCGACAATTCTGCTTGTTTACATAGCCGCCAAGATGGAAATGCGGCTCATCCGAAAAGATGATTTGTTTGCCAAAATTGACAGCTTCTTCAAGTCGATCGCAAACCCACTCAGCGAACCGAAACCCCAATGGGTGGTCTCTTTGCTTCAATTCCGGAACCAATTGAACTTTATACGGTGTCATAAGGTCTTTATGCAGAATTCGACGCAATGTTGTGCGTGAAATGTCCAATTCATGAGCACGATGACGAATTGGCGTTCCCGGCGGCTCACGCACATTCTCGGCTACAGCATCAACATTTTCGGGTGTACACCACGGTATAACCTAAAGAAAGAAGACTACATTAACTGGTTCCAGAAATTAGGAAGTAGCTTCATTATCGGAGATGACTTTAATCTAAAAAATACCTTCTGGGGTTCAAGATTAACCTCTCCAAAAGACAAAGAATTACTTGCAGCTGGTCAATACTGAAACTGTGAATTTTTCTCAGGAGGGAAATAAATTTGGGAATTGTTTAAGCAGCTAGTAAAGGAAAAAATAGTCAGCAGATTCCGTATGCAAATAAGGCTAAATACCTATAGGGATGAACTTAGATACCAGACTCAGATGGATAGAGCACGTTAAAAAGAAAAAAGATGAACTTAATATCAAATATCGAAAAATGTATTGGCTGCTCAGGAAAAATTCGGAATTGTCAACCGTCAAACCAGCACCAAAATAATACAAACTTTTCAGAACAAAGTTCTACGTGGTTAACGCTCCGCGGTACATTAGGGATGATGACCTTCATTGGGACCTAAATATCCAGACAGTTCAAGAAGAAATAAAAAAACTTGCCGAAAATAACATGGGCAACGTATTTATCATCACGTAAATGAAGAGCTTCGTGGTATGTTGGACACTTCACATACAGTAAGGCGATTGCAAAGAACGAAACCAATTGATTTAATGGATTAAGGGCACCAGTGCAAAGACTACTTCAGTAAATAACCTATAAATGGAGCTATCCAATGGGCCTCTTCCCATTCACAAGTGACTAAATTAAGAAAGAAAAATACTAAATGAATTGTATTCAGTTGTAATAATTTAAATTTTAAAAAAATATTATTGTTGATTAACCCTTATTCACGGACGAAAGTGTCGTTATTGGCCTTTCTTTTACGAAAGCGGTTCACTTCAATTGTGGTATAGGCCGATTCAGAGCAGTTTAGAGTTGTGTCCACGTAGCAGTTTAAAGCAATGCAAAGTAGCTTAGAGTGGCTTAAAAAATCCTAAAACGTAAATTTTTCATATTTTTATTTTTATGATGTAATTTAGAGCTGTTTAAAGCAATTTAGGGCGGATTAGAACACTATAGGGTGGTATATTTTACAGCGGTTTGGCGCAGTTTATAGCGCTTGAGAGAAGTTTAACAACAAAAACAAATACAATGAAATTTTACTCTTTTAGTACATTTTTCCTCCCTTTATAATTTTATATGTTTTGGAACCAAATCGCAGGCATTATAGGCGATTGGTCATTTTAGGTGAAGACGTTTTAAGCGAAAGCTTAACATGGAAAGTATACCAACAACAATCCAAGGTCGATACTCGTACACTCTAGGTCGCTTTAAATAAATTTCTCTGTACATTACTACTACTTGTGGTTTTATACTCTTACCGATGAAATAATATTTTTGTCAGAGGAGTCATAATTTGGTAATTTAAACTGTTAAAAAGATTAGCCACGTACAACAAATATAAATGCCGATAAATAAAAAACTACCAACTCCTCATAATTGAATTTTATTTTATCGTCGGTGTACTTATTTTTATGTCTAAAATTTAGTAGAAAATAACAACTCGAACCTATAAACTATGCTGTCTATGTATAATTGTGTGGTGCTGTTTCCACAGTAATCATTTACTTTTGATGTTGACTTGACGTGATACTATTTGAAATTTTGATTGCACCACTATGTACTAAAATTAGTTGCTATTCATTGATTGTTTATCTGCAAACAGCTGAAATGATCATTGTTAATTTGATTAAAACTTTTGTCGACTGATATCGTTACTTAGAGCATCGTGGCTATTGTAACAATTTCTTCAACATATTTTTTATTTTCAATGACCCCGATCAATTTCAAATGATTTTAAAGTGTTTCTATTGCCCATGTTTATCCGTTTAATTTTCGTGCTTATGTATATTAACCATCCTACTCCGACATTTGCGGCTCGAAATGTCCGGCTAGCTTTAATAGAGTCTATTTAGAGGCCACAAACTTTTAGTCTGCACAGATCACACACACACAAAAAGATGTTTTAAAAACGAATTTTTTGGCTTAAGCGATATAGCGAATGGTAAATTTCAAAATTTTCGACACGTAATTTATTACGTAGATTACATAGAGATTGTTTGCGCCCCTGGCGTCGATAATGTAGACAACGTCGACAATCAACGAAATGATATTCGAAGCTCAATTGTATATGAGGTAAGGTCTTATTACGTAATTGTTTGTTATCTAAGGGCCAAAGAAGGTTATATTTAGATTCTCAATTACATAAATCATTCGGTAGTATATTAATCGACTTAAACACCGACCTAACCAAGGTAAATTAAGTTGCACACTGTTAAAATATGTGAAAACTACTTATTATTATAGTTACTTAAATTACTTAAATTTCTGATTAATTAGAGACATCTATATAAAAATTGAAATAGCTACTAATAACAAATAATACCATTTTTATCAAATAGACTTATCTATCGCGATGGAAGATTTTTATCGAGCATGACAGTGTACAATTTTGTCAATGTCACATACAATTTCCAATTACAGTGTTTACATTTGAGAAAAAAGGACTCATTTTAAGAGTTAATGAACCTAATTACCCTGGTGGAGGATACGATCAACTACCGATTCAGCGAATTAGGATATGCGTGAAATGAGTAAAATTGAAGTCCGAAAATGTTTTGTCGAATTTTTAATGCAAGCCGCCAAACGGTTCTGTTATGATGAATAAAGCAACCGGAGGTTGATACTAATAATTAATTTAAAACCATAAAATTATTTATAAATAAATAAAAATTTACTTTAGATACGAAGTATAATTAATATTTATATAAATTGTATTTTACATTTTTGTTTATTTGAAATAAAACTTTGATGCCATTACTGATCTGTGAACTGTATAGCTATCAGCTTTTATGATAGAAACAAAACCGCAAAGAGACGTCGGATTTGTCTAGACAAACAAAACATTTGAGGAAAAAAAGTCACGCCCCGAAAATAAATGACAATTTTAGAGCTAAGTTGATTCTAAAACGTAGATTTGTAACTCCATAAATTTGCCATGAGCTGGCGGCCCTACCATTTTATCAAATGTTGCGTATGACTGAATTTCAAAATTTAACTGTCCTCCATGAGGTTATGATCCAAGCTAACTCATTTACGATACTACACTGACAAATGACCGCCTGATTCGAGTCGCATTCGCTGGTCAATATCTATTGGTGCATTTCTGTATTGACAAATGACCGTCAGAATTCTGTTGGTCAATGTTGACTTACTATTATCGGACAGTTTTCGCTTATAATTTACCATCAGGAATGGTCTTGCCTATGTCGGTCAATTATGACTTACAATAGTTGGTCTGAACAACTAAATTTCATGCAGTCAAATTTGACCAACTAATGATTAGTATATTTGGTCTTTCTTTGGACTATGATTTTCGACCAATATCTGGCAAGGATTAAACGCCCAAATGACTGAACATTTGTAAGCCATCAGACTGATTTTTACCTCTAAGTGCCATAAGCCATTTAGTGATCTTTTTCGGACAGTACTTAGAAAATTGTTTTACGGGTTTGAGGTGTATCTTCCAGCTGGTCCGATTTAATCCAGCGTCCATTTTCATCATCCAATTGAATTTCATCCCTAATGAAACTGGTTCACATTTAATTAGCTCACCATATTTAGTGATAAATACATCAGTTGTTATAGAATAAACTTAACAATTTTTTTTGTGTGTATGTTTTCAGTTTCACTAAATTTCAGAAGAGGTCGGCCAAACATATATGGTTCGAATTCTTACTACCATTTTTATAGAGATGGCACTGTATAACTTGTATAAGAAAAATTTGTATTTACACTGTTTATACCTGACAGAGATTTGGTTAGTTTACTCCAGCAGTTCATAGAAGTCTCAATAACAATTTTTCTGATGTATAATAAAAAATTGCCAAGTAAATTAAAATTTTCCAATCTCCACAAAACTACTAATCAGTGATTGATAAACCTGTTCTAACATTTCAGGTTAGCACTAAATGTTATGCACACTTTGGTATATGAAAATTAGCGACATCTATCAATCACTAAATAACTTCCGACTAAATAAATTGATGGTTACTTCATACCAGTTATTTATAGATGTCTCTAATGTTCATAAACCAAAATTATTCTGATATTTAATTGATAAGTTTCAATTAATTTAATAGCATTTTCGTTCGAAAAGATCGATTTTATTTTTGCCAAAGAACATAAAACAAAAGTGACGTTTGGGTTTGTGTGTGAGTGCAAATAGAAAATAAAAATTTTGTGTTTATTTTTACTGGGAAGACAACTAATCATTTTTGTTTTTCAAAATGGAATACGACGTGTCACAATTTAAAATTTGTGTAGATGAAATCGGTTTTGTCATAATTGAAAATGGTAATGGTAATTGAATTTATAAATGAAAATACAGGCGTTCGCTTTAAAAAACATATTTGGAATGAGAAAAAATGGCGCGCAGTTGTTTGTTGGCAATTTCAATTTGAAGTTTAATATTTTGTATATGTGTGTGAAATCTAACAAATTTTTTGGATTTTTGTAATTGATCAGGGAATCAAGAAAAAGATCAAAATAAATCAAATAGTGATCAAAACTAATGTCAAATTATTAATCTGTGATCAAATCTGTTTTGCCAACGAAAATGATGTAACAAATTTTAATTAAACATCAGACACGGTGTGTTTTGCACCATCTATGAACAACTGGTATGAACTAACCGTAAATTTAGTTAGTCGGAAATTTAGACAAAATAATCAATCGTGTGCCTGAGACGACATTAAAACTCTGATACTGTGTGCTTGATACAATTTTTTGGAGTAAATTACTGACTTAAATTAGTTTAGTCATTAATTTACTCCAAAAAATCGTTATCAAGCACGCAGTATCAGAGTTTTAATGTCGTCTCAGGCACACGATTCATTATTTTGTCTAAATTTCCGACTAACTAACTTTATGGTTAGTTCATACCAGTTGTTCATAGATGGTGCAAAACACACCGCGTCTGATGTTTAATTAAAATTTGTTTAATTCTATATTCGCAAATTAATTTGAAGTTTATCAATTGTCAAAATTTTTATTATTAATGGTGGAGAATTAACAATTTTGTGCGCAATTTAACATTACGAAATATCAACAGTGCGTTTTATGAATACAGCGACGACTATCAAATCATTAGTACAAACCAACGGCAGTTTAGTTTAGTGCGGTGCGGGACACGGTATAAGTTACTTGGAAATTAACTTCTATTAACTAAAATTTCCCGAAACAGAAGTACAAAATATGTGGATCATACAACCACTATACTGGCGTGGATGACAAGTAGTTGTCGACGTAGTCTACGAGTAGTCGACGTGACGTTGTAAGTTTGAATTTTTTGACTCATAGATGGAAATTTTGTAAGAATCCCAACAATCAGTTTCGTTGTAAGAATTAGTAGATGACGTGTAAATGCCCAACTCTGATTGTAATCGAGCAAGTAATTGTCCACAATTCAAAATAATTTAATGCATACTGCGTTCACAGCGGTAATTTTTGATTCCGTTTTATTTCATTTCCATCCTAAATTCAGTGTGAATTTCTATTTCAAGATTTCCTAATGCGTCAGATGATTGATTGGGAGAAATTGTTGTCTAAAAATTGAGGGACCCCATTGATATTCTACCTCCGGATTCGTTTAGCAAAATTCAGCGGATTCGGACAAGAATTGATATTCTACCTCCGGATTCGTTTAGAAAAATAATTCATTTTAACAGATAAAAAGTTTTTTGCATCTTATGGTTGTTTAATGAGCGTGATTTTCCGGGGTTCCTCAATTTTTACTTTGGACAGGAAATATGTTCTCAATGATTTGTGTATTCTTATCTGTGTCTAACATTATGTTTACACATAATTTACAAGGTACTAATGGACGGTCAATATGGTAGATAGTGTTCATGTAATATTTTACGACCTCAATCTAAGTTGGTTTATAAATGTGATCTTATCTAACTATATGAATCAAATAGTTTATCATTTGGGCTTTGACCCCCCTAAAGTTTGTGTGATTTAACGCTCCAAAGATCGAAATCAAGTTCGTATATTAAAGAATCGGAATCAATAAAACCAATGCTCCTGAAAAAACCACTACACTTTGATACATAAATATTGTATTACCAGTATATGAAGATCTATGGTCCCCCATATGAATCGTAAATTGACATTGTTATACCAATTTAACATTATAATAATTCTGTAGAACCATTAAAAAATTTTAACGATGTTTAATGTGTATAATGGGGTGTAGTATAAATGTAAGTTTTATCTACAACATCGATATTCAACATCTAGAAGACACAATGTCTTATCTGTTTCTTGTCTAGTTCCATCTATTCTATAATAAAACTATTAACGTATTGTTTAAAGTTTTAGTAACGGGTCAGATTATTTATTAGGTTGTCTTGTCTGATTTATTTATTATCGCTCGATTTTATGTTTCATTTTATTTATGCGTCTATAATAACCATAAAATTTTTGGTAGGCACAATACATGTAAGACAATATTATTATGTGAGAGGTGTAGCTTAAAATTTGGGGCACGCGCCTTATATATAAACATAATAGGTATAACACATATCTCAAACCTAGGTCCTGCAAATCTAGTTCCACACCCATACAAAAGACATTAAACATTAAGACCCAATACCACGCAAACCAACATAACGACATAATATTTTGATTTATCGTTTATCACATTTTTATAAAATTCTAGCAGAGATTCTAGGAATTAATTAAAAGTTTCGATGTTAAAAAGGCCGACAAAATCGTTAAAAGTGCAAGCACCCCGTTTAAGGGCACATACAAACACGATTTTGTATCGAACATTATTAATATTTTCATGAAAATCATCTGCAATGTCATGTACGCATCATGTATTCTGCTAAAGAATTCTTACGTGTTTATGATGCGCAGCTTCGTACCATTGAGGACAGTGCATCAGAATGTATATTACACTCCAGTTATTATTTTGTATACTCGTCTCGTATGTATATGGAGAATGAATACAATCTCGGATGAACATTTAACATAATAAAATATTAATTCTAATTATAGCAAAAATATTTGTTGCAAAAATTCTGATAAACATGATAATAATTAAAATTAACATGTTTTGTGGTGAGTGCGCGCATTGTTATCCACCACAAGGCAAAAGGAATTCTTTCATGAAAATATTTTTTATGCAGTTCTCCTGCAGAATATTTTTTTGTTCAACTATACCAGCACATAACTCTTTCGGGCGGAAGAAACCATCTTAGTCAGTTTGATGTTTTTTCTTTGTTCGGTTTGGGACGAATTAAAAAATTAATTAGTCTGCTTATAGGTTAATTGTAATAATGACCCTCTTTAATCTTTCATTTTTGAGAATTCTGGTTGTTGGTCACAATACGTCTATTTATTGTTTAGCTGTATGCTAATTAAAAACATGGGCATGTCTTTAATTTTAACATAATTGAATACAATTATTTTGATTTGTTGGTATTTATTTAATTGTTTTAACTGTCTCCATTTTTCTCGTTAAACGATTTGAAGAAACACAATGGTCACAAAAGTAAATTTGGTTGTATTTCAGTCGACTCTGTTTCAACCACCATATACAAATAAATTTAAGCTTTGGTCTGTATCTGTATCTCTGTATTTGAATTTCGTGAAACTTAGCATAGCTAACACCTTAAAATTATTTATATTATTTAGTTAAAACCTAAGTTACTTATCTTGTTGACAATCCAGTTTATTGTAACTTTTGTAAATAAGTGCAAAAAGCATAGTTTAATAGTTTAAATCAACAATTTAAACCTCAAAATTAATTGAAAGTAAAAAATAGCTTACCTGCCTTATTTACAATAATGTAATGACGTTTACTGTCAAAACCATGTAATGTATTTCCTCTGAATGAAATATGGCGAAGGTTCTGAGTTTCTATAAATTCAAGGAAAGCTCAGTAAATTGCATGGTCGTTCGAGCTAAGTGTTGGCGTCCAGTAATCGCACAATAGCACACGTCGTGGAAAACGTAGCACGTGCAGGTTGAGGAAATCATCAAGACGTGTTTTGTTAGAAATAAATTGTGGTATCATCAATACCACTTACTGTATTTTTCGGTATACCTTTCGCAGTTGGTAAAATCAGCCGTAAAGATAAAGATGTTGAAAAAAAAACTTGTGGCAAGGTGGCCTACAGTAAAGTGAATTCAGGAATTGTGCTTAAGGAAACAGTGAAGTCAAAAGAAAAGATGCGATTTAATATGAACAACGAAGGCAGGTTACGACCATTGAAAGCCTACGCGAGGGTGCATTAAAGGACAAATGACAAAGCATCTTAATTTTATCCAATCTGTAGCGGATAAAGAAGGTATAGATAGATTTGAATTTATTATGCTCGGGCGTGCGAGTGTGCTTCTCAAACAAATCGAATATACTGAGAATACCCTGTACGAGTTGGACCCCAATCACGAAAGAAATATAATAGTACCATCTTTTACCGGCAGAAAAAGGAGTATTTAGACCAAATCCATTTTGATATTGGAATTTTTGTTCAATGGCGCTAGGTTTGCATTTTCGTTAATCGTTTTGACAAACAAATCATAAAACCACTGTCGGAGTGACAATTGTGACAGCACAAAAATTCCAATAACAAAAGATAATTTTGATAGAATGCTTTCTAACTGTTGAAACATATATCAGTCGACGATTCGACAGAAAGAATCAACCATCCATCAATCAAGCTAGTGGCGAACATCCGAAAATTCCTTGAACCTTCTGATGAAATTATAAGAGGTTTGAAGGCATTGAGGCATGAAGCTGAAACCTAAGATGTTTATCTGCTTTATATTTTAGAAGAGATAATGAATCGTGCGACTAAAATATTATGGATACCAAGGACGCACAAACCGTAGATGAAATTTTTATTGAAACACAACAACTAAGTAAAATCTGTGCCCATTTGTCATTTGGAACAAAAGGAGAGTATTAAAACTGACAATCGAAGGTACAATTGTCTGAAAATCAACCACCTAGTATTTAGAAGTTTATCTAAATCGCGAGGCAGTATTTATGAAAATCAACACGACTCTTTGCTACATTTAGTCCAGCCCAGGGAACAACCAATTTCAAGAAAAGACATGGACACACAACCCGTGTCAAAACCATGCAGGCTACAAGCAGTTCTCGATGCTGGCATGAAAATTAATTCAGTTCTTGCTACTTCGGTAGAAAAGATATTAGAACACATTTGCAGAATCCTATTAGATTCGGGATTAGCTTCCACCTTCATAACGAAAAGGTGTTGTAATCGTCTAGAAATTCCAAGAAGAAATAACCAAACAGTTGAATACGGAGTTGGTGAGTCTGGATCTAAAGTCAATGTCACATTAAGGGCACGAGAATCACAAGCCTTTATAAATACGGAAGCTACACATGCACTAATAATCTTAATATATTTCTAGATGACCCGACATTTATGGCCAAAACCCGATTAAAGCGATAATTGAGCCTCCCGGATGTATGATTCGAATTGCCTTGGATAATCAAAGATCTTGATAACAATCAAATCTTCAATGTAAAATTTGAGAAGCTCCTCCGGAAGCTGCCACTTCTGGTATGCAGATGTCCACACATTTCGCAAAGCTCTCCCAATTTATGTAAAAACTCCAGTATGAAGCTTTATTCCAAATAGTCAATTCTCCTGGTCTGTAGAGATGCCGAATTTTGGTGAACTAAAGCTTTTTTTTTAATCAAAATTCGTCATTTCCGGTAAAATGTAAATTATGATCTGAACTAACTTTGTTAGAAATTTAATTTACAATCTTTTTATTTTAATCTTTCTTTCATCACTAGGATCTCCCAATTTATGGAAAAAGCTTAAGGTATGAAGTTGCATCCCGATCAATCAATACGTATGTGCTGTGCAAGGACCAAATTTTTGTTGAAACACAGTTTTTGACACAAATCGTCATCTAACTGTTAGTTTATAACTGTTTTCCCGTAAATATGCTTTTCAAAACACATGCAAAATACGAAAAAGCTAGTATTGAAGTTACGCTTCTGGTAGAGAAATCAAACATCTCCTACGGAAGCTGCCACTTCTGGCCCAAATTCACTGGACTCTTCCAGTTTGTGGAAAACCCTTATTTATGAAGTGTCATTCAGGTTAAGCGAGGTTGACCTGAACACCATCCCGAAAAGGCCTTTCAATAAAACTGTTTGGGTCCTCGCTTAATAAGAAAAGGCCTTTCCGCCCGAAAAATAATACAAAATAACAGAAAATGAAAATCCATCCCGAAAAAGTATATATAAAATTTTTCTCAGGATCTCAAAAGTTTGATCTACTAATTTTCAAACTAAGTATGTGGTAGATCAATAAAAATTCAATATTGCTATAATAAACTCCAAAATAAGAAAAACCTTCATGATTGTCCATATGTATCTCTGTTCACAGAAGTTTAAACATATAACGGGATATGTTATTTGCTTGACAAGGCCATCAACAATACACATCCGGAAGGCCATTATCATGCGATGGGGATAAGCGTCATATAGAAGGGATTTGCTAACCAAAGATTTTCACTGTGTGATGAATGAAAACGGGCATGTTCGTCCACGTGCTTCTCTGGTCACAGAGGTTTAAAGAAATAACGGGATATGTTATTTGCTTGACAAGGCCACCAACAACGCACATCCGGAAGGCCATTACCATACGATGGAGATAAGGGTCTTTTTTTTGGCACTAGCTCCAAAAATTTGATGCCACAAGGCCCGTTTCAAAATTTACAAATTTAATTTTTACATTTTTTAACATCATAATTTAATTTTAATTTCTTTTCATACACCTAGCACACATCGATCTCCTTTCATACTTCTATCTGATTTGTTCTAATAAATTCATACACATTCTTATATACGTTCATTCCCATTCGAAATAATTCAGTCAAACTACTTGCACTCAATAGAACATCGAACATTTGTCTGCCCTGGTTAAATGCAGAACATTTCAGAATCAAAGTTTCCTCCACAACTAAACAGCGTTCACATAATTCACACACAAACAAATTGCGTTTCTTCAAACATTCTTTCCAATTTCCATGATTCAATCTCACTCGTTCCATAGTTCGTAACATTCTAGTATCTCCTTTGAGAACCTTAAAAAACGGTTGCCTCAAAGGAGACCTAACCAACTCAAAGTTCTTCTTACCTTCCACTTGACATTTTTCAACAAACACTCTCTCCCATTTTCTCCACAGATTCATCTGAAACATGCGAAGTACGTCTCTGGCATCCATGAATTCATATTCATTTACATCAAACAACCCCATTTCGCAAGCATATCGGCTCTTTCAGTACCTTCAATCTGTAGGTGTGAAGGTATCTATTGAAGGATGACCTCCCTCCCACAAGATTGAAGATACTTATACAGCATTTTCACATACAAATTGCCATGAGTTCCCCACCTTTACTAATTAATTCCAACCCGCTCCGGGAGTCGGAGAATAACACTATTCTCCTTCTCCCTTGTGTCACTATTAGATTGCTCGGAGGGATGTTCGGATTTGCCGGACGAATCTTGGAGAATATGTTAATAATTTCCAAGATTACCAGTGATCTTGTTGTCTTTTTGTAAACCGCCCCTCTTTGCAATCTCTCTTTCATTTCATTCACCAATTTATTGTCCTTAGTTAACATTCGCACAGTCTCTCGCACGGTGATCCATTCCCTCTTATGATTAAGAGGTGAATCAGCCAATTCAGACCACAGAGTGTGTATTGGTGTCGAATTGAACGCTCCCAATACCACTCTAGCACATGCATTCTCCACAAGCATCAACTTTTTAAACCCAACCTTAGACCCATCACCATATATACTCATTCCATACGCAATTTTAGTTGACTAAACCCGGAAGAGCTCCCCATTTCGTTTGCTCACCCTTTTAATCACGTTCAATCTACTCTTACAATTATCGGCCAATTTTTCCATATGCACTTTGAAACTCATTCTTCTGTCAATCCAGATTCCCAAATACCTAGTCAATTTCACACATTCAATTCAATCATTATATACTCGCACATCAACCACCTGATTCGTTCTAAAAGCCATACTACAACATTTACTCGAATTTACCCTCAAATTCAATTCACTCAAACATTTGGTTACCTGATTCACACATTCTTGAGCCCGACTCAAGGCCTCCTCGATGGTACTCCCCTTACCCATCAGGACAAAGTCATCTGCAAATTGAAAAATGACTTTGCCCGAGGAGTTACACCTATGTATCGAGCTCGTGTACAGGTTGAAGAGAGTCGGTGAGATTTTACTGTCTTGGGGGGCCCATAGTCACCGATACTTCCAACCTATACCCTCTACCACATAAAACTAACTTTCTCTCATTCATGAACTCATACACTCATTTGCAAATTTTCCAAGGAAACCCCAAGTCCATAAGGATCTGATAACGTTTCCCTGGAACCACGTAACCATATGCTTTTTCTATATCCAAAAATACCGCCACAACATACTTATTTTCCTTTTGTACGTCCCACACATACTTTTCTACACATTCATTAGCAGAGTGGTTGTGACGGAACTCAAAGGTGGTTTCCGGCAACAAATTTCCCTCATTCACAAATTTATCTATACGACCTTTTATCATACCATTCACAATTTTAACAAATACATTCAACATACATATTCTCTTGTAGTTTGTTGCCAGATTCCTATCCCGATCCCTTTTAGGAATACGTACCGCTCTGCTTTCCTTCCATTTTTCCGGTATCTGAATACACATCCATACTTGATTGAGAATTCGAAGCAAGGCCGCCTTGGCTTTGAATTCTAATATACCAATCATTTTATAACTCTGTTAGTTCCGGGGGTAGTAGATTTGGATGTTTCTAAAACCCCTCGGAACTCTTCCCATTCAAACTCCTTACACATATCGTTCATAAATTTATTTCATTATCAGGTAACAAAACCTGATATATATCGCTCAAATTGTTGTGTACGTCCGTAATCATTTGTAAAAAGACACCTCCATTCTCTCTATCATCTAACACTGCATTTCTGCCTTGCGCTCTATAACCTCTCACTCTATCAAACTGATCCCATACACCCTTAGTTGTGGTCCTATGTGTCATTTTTGACACATAGTCCCGCCAACTTTTCCTTTTCGCTCTACGGATAGCCTTTTTCAATCTTTCATTCATTCTTTCATAATTTATTCTGCATTCATGACATAGACACCTATTGAACTCTCTCGATGCTATCCGTTTCCTTTCGTACCAATACTGGATTTCTTTATTCCACCAACCATTCACCTTCCATTCATTTCTTCTTACATGTATAGTGCACATTTCATTCACTCTCTCTATTTCATCCTCAAGTTGTTAACCTCATTTACTTCTTTCATTATGAAAGTCTCATTCATACGTTCGACCCATTTCTTACCATTCATAATGACCTTACGGTGTATGTTAACATTTATACCACCTAAGCATATCCTGATCAAATAATGATCACTACCCAAATTCTCATTTGTGACATTTCCAAGTGACTTGGCCCGCCAGCCCGCTAAATATTAAAGTTAAGTCTATCGCGCTGGCTGTCGACTCCATTCTCGCCATTCTAGTCGACCCACTATCATTCAGAACTACGAGATCGGAATCCAGAATGAGGCGGGCCAGCCAGTTACCTCTCGCATCAGTTCTTGTTGTTATTGTTGTTGTTGTTGTTGTTCTTGTCTGTTAGACGTAGACAACACTGGAGTTGCATAGATACTAACAAATAACAAGTTTCTGTCCAGATTCCGAGTTTTGGCTGCGATGACTTCAATGTGCTCGAAGCGCGGTATGTCACTAAGGACCAGGCTGATATTGGCACGTGTCAATATAGCCACCCCGCCGAAGCCATCAGCCCTCGGTCTGGACAGATAATTGTATCTTTTCATCCGAAACGTCTTACCCTCACGCTCCCAAGTTTCACACAAAATCATCACATTCACATCGTTATTGGTCAGATAATTCCGCAACATATCGCCATTGGCATATATACTGCGAATATTTATCTGACCAATTTTCACGCATTCAGTGGATCTCAGCATTCGCTCTACCATTCAAACAAATGAAGAAAGGAGAAGGCATTTATAAACGCAAATGCGTTCTCTCTCCTCCTTCCCTCATTCATCATCAATCATACTTACATGGTTAGTTCCAAATAATGTTAATTCTTTTGGAGTTAAATTAGAATGTCTCATTGCTAGCCATGCTACATTTTTTTTATTGTCTCTATGTCCATTGCTGTATTACAAGTTGTCTGTTGATTTGATTGCGGTTGTTGTTGTAATCTTTCTTGTTGTCGTTGTACTTGCTGTATTTGTTGTTATAGTTTTTTCGGTTCTAGTAGTTGTTTTGGTTGTTGCGGCTGTTGTTGGTTTTGTTGTTGTTATACTTGATCGTTTTGGTACTGTTGTTGTTGTGGTTGGTTTAATTTTGCCTGTTGTTGCCTTAAAGTTGAAATGGTTTTTGATATGATTGTGGCTTTGTCTGTTTCTGTCGTTTTTCTCTGGTTTGCGGCTTTTGTGGTGTGTTTGGTGGGTTAAAGGCGGTTTTTAGTGTATCTGCGTATGTTGTCTGGTTAGCTGGTGTGGTGTTATAATCGAAAATATTTGGATTTCGCCTCGGGAAACGTTAATCTATCTACAGTTTTAATTTTCACTATTTCTACTTCTCGTTTATATAGTTGACATTCCTTACTGTTACTGGTGTGTGCCTCTCCACAATTTATGCATTTTACTGTAGTGCACGGCTGGTTGTGTGGAGTTGCTTCACTACATTTGTAGCACTTAGGATCGCTTGTGCATCTCTTTTTTGTGTGACCAAATTTGTGGCATTCGGTGCACTTCAACGGATTTGGAATGTACATTCGAATGCTTAGTTGTATAAAGCCTGCCCTCACATATTCCGGTAATACTGGTGAATTAACAGTTCGGATAATTGCTGCTGTGTCCGTTAATTTGTTTTCCACCCATTTCTTTAGTTTATATACCTCTATGACGCCTTGGTTCTAAAGCCCTTCTTTGATTTCCTCCTCAGTTTAACTTTTTAGGTCGTGGTAGAAAATGATACCTTTGGAACAGTTTAATATGGGGTGTTCCGTCACTTTTATTTTGGCCAATTGCTCTAGAGATGTTGCCTTCAGTAATGCATCCGTCGCTGCCTGATTTTTTGTCAGAACCAACAGTTCTCCAGCTCTCGAGCGTTGCGTTTTAATGATACCTTTGGTTATCATATCTAGCGCTTTTTGTATTCCAAAAGGTGAAAAATTTGACAGGTTTTGTCCCACCTGCTCGTGCTTGATTATTAGATATTTTTCATTCACTCCATTGCAATCCATTATATCTGCACCGCCACCGAATCCTAATCTCTTTGTTTGCATTTCTTCGATCATTTTCCTTTTGGAGGGTTACGTATTATTTCCCAACATCCTCAACGGTGCGAATCTATTTGGGCTTTCAAACATCTCCCCTTTTTGGTGTCCAAAGCGCTCCTTTGGCCCACACTTGACTTTGCTTGATGTCTAAAATCACGCCCCTTAAATATAAACAAACACTTGTTGTTGTTGCCACCAAACAATAGTCCACTTAAAACACTATATGCGTCCACCACCTTTTTAATATTTTAAGATTGTTCTTACACCACTATAAAACTATTTTAACTTAATGAAAACCCAAAACCACTTAAATTAACTATTTATCAAATGAAAAAGAAATTTTACACCGAGCTGTCAATTTTTATATGTACGCTTGCCAATCTATAGCACTGGAATGCACCATTTGCTAACCAATGATTTTCACTGTGTGATGTATGTAATCGGCCATGTTTGTCCATGTGCATCTCTGGTCACAGAGGTTTACAGATATGTGGAGATATGCTGGAAGATGTACCAGTGGAATATTTTGAGATATTGACCAAAAACTGAAAATAAATTAATACAAATTTTTAAATTTTCAAAAGAAGTGGTTATGAAATGGTCAAGTTTAGTCTAGCATGAACAGATCCTAGAATTGTGTCCAAAACTTACTTTAAAACCCCTGATCGATACTGCTATCCAAATTTTATCGTCATTCTTTTAGAATGACGGAAAGACGAAATATTGGTAAATTTCAAGATTTTATTTGCCGAGTTCCTTTTCTTCGGAGATCAATCAATTTGTCAGTTTAAGGATCACTTTTAATATTTTATTCCGCTGGGACGTTTTATTTAGTGAAAAAAGAGATAAAAAATGAATAAAAAATATCCGCTGGTAATTATATAACAAAATAAATTGTCTTTTGTGATGGTGCTGCCACTTGCGGCGAGTAGCGAAATCTCTTATTTTAAATTTCAGCTATCTTATACGGCATCTGAATAACTTTGATATAATTCGGATAATCAAATCATAAAGGCTTAAATGACTCAAACTTTTGCTTATAGCATCTGGCGCCTTCTTGTTTCGGATCGAGTTACCTTGAAGAGGGTCGTTGAAGCGGCCAACCCTTTCATGGGGCGTAGTGCAACAAGAAGAATTGATTCATTTTGTTTCCATTTAAATTAAATTTCAGCAAAGGTACATAGGCTATTGTTCTTACAATTTGCTTTGTAGATGAAATCGACTTTTAAGGCAAAAAATCCGAGAACTAGGTATATAAATATGTTTGGACTTCATTTACTTTATATACGAAACCAAATCAATTATGACATCAAATCGATCAACTGTTTTAAAAAAAAACATTCAAATCACTTAATCACCAGTATGAAAGATGATGCTAAACTGCGCCTCACAGCTGACTAAATGACCGACTATATGTATACCCCGAAGTATGTATTTGTAAATGCTTGTATAAATATACAATAAATATAAATAAAAATAGTAATAATTTATTTTTTACAATATAACATATTTTATAATCGTAATACTACATTAATCTTATTTCTCTCAAAAGGTTTTTTTGTGTTTTTCAAAAGTAAATAAATTGTTTGGATGTTTGTTTTACAACGACATTACTTATGTTTCAAGATTTTTTATTTTTCAATTTTTTTTTTTTGTATATCGTGATTCACAAAACAAAACAGATATAATTTATTTATAAAAAAAAAAAATTAAGAAGAATATAAATAAAATATCTAGAAAATCCACATTAAATTTCTTTTCAATTTTCAACAAGGCAAGCAACTTAAGAAAAAGCACTGTGGTACGAGTAAGTACAGAAATACAATTTCTCGATATAAACATTTATTCCTCACGCTTATAAGATTGAGATACAAAAATGGAATAAGAAAACACAAAAAAGATTTAAAAATGATCTTAATCTTTTACACACGTAAAGATATTAGTGGTGATTTGAGTTTTTGTTTTTGGCTGTACCCAACGTACAATGTATCAGTATGGTTCTGGTATATGCTATTGATGGGGTGTAAGAGGTCGACATTTTATATATTCTACTTCTCTACACAGATACACAAAAGGTGATTGATTGATACTTACCTATATATGGATTTATATAGTGAAATGTGGGTGTCTCATTTAAAGATCATTATCTTAACCTAAATCTGATGGTAAATGTTCTCATAATCATATGGATCATATATTCGATTTATCACAAAAATTGTTAACTGTTTTTATCTGAATTAAGGTCAGTAGCTCTCAAAGTATCACAGATTAGAATATTTGTGTATTTTGGACACAAAGTACTTTCAATACGGAACAAGAAATTTCTGGGATATATAATTTATTTATACCTAGTTATCTCGAACTAATAAAAAATGTTGTCTTCTCAGCAGACTGAAGTGACGTTGGCCGAACTAAAAAAATATTGCTGAATATTTAGTGCGAATACGCAAATTAAATATGTACTTCATAACTTAGCGAATTGTTGTACAAATAAATTTGTTGACTCTTTTGTAATTTCGGGGTGAGTTATTAAATTTAAAAATAACATTAAATATAAAAACAAATTAGATAAGCTTAAAAATTAGAATTATAAAATTTTCATGTTCAACATAATTAGTTCTATGAAACTCTGATTTTAAAAAAACGTGTTGTTGAAGAATCGCGGTTGGACGGAAGGTGAAACCGTTTTTACCAGTACTACCTTTGCAATGAGTGTTGTCCCAAGTAATTTTCATCTATTAGCTAGATTAAAGATCATATAATTATTATGCAGGAAGACGTAGCTCGTTTACGTGGCAGGGAAGATCATGTTCGTAGTTCAAATCCTTTTCGTTATAAACAATTCCACATGTTTCTGAATGGTTTCAATTCTAGCAATGTCAGATTGAAAGAAAAGGCGCCCTACAGGAACTGTATATTCCAGCTGTGATCTTATGTAGCTGAAGAGTAAGATGGACAATGTGCGCTGATCGGTTAAGTCTTTGGTCAATCTCTTGTGCTTGTTAAAGGGCATATTTCTAACAAACATCATGCCTAAATCTTTTTTCTCATTTGCTCTTTTGATTTGTATAATCCACAAGAGTTTCTGCTATCCCATCTTTTTGAAAATTTTCAAATTTTTTTCTCTCGAAATCTCGAGAAATATAAATTTAAAATTTTCGAGATTCCCATTTCTCGAGAAATATAATCGAGATTCTCGAGAAATAACATTTTTTAAAGCGGCATGCAATTACAAAAATTTTGTTTCTAATCCTCAAGCTGAGATGTCATTTAAAACATTAAAATGTTTTTATTGCAAAATCCTCTTTTGCAATAATTTATTTTTACAATCAGATAGTGTTTGTCGATATATGTTAGCTTTGATTAGCAAAATTCTCGCAGTTTGTTGGTAATTTGGTATAAAAACAGATTTGTATTCCCCAAATTGTACAGATATGTCTGAATATGATAGCGAGGATGTTTGGAAACATTTTAAAAGAGGCCAGCTTGGTAAAGATAGAGTTACGTGCACCCATTGCGCAAAGTCACTCGCGTGTAAAACCTCATCAACGACGGGTTTCCATCGGCATTTAACAAGTGTCCATAACTTGAAGAGAAGATTAAAAGAATCTTCTATCTGTGCAGTTTCTGAACCGAGAACGACAACCAAAGAAATTAAACGCATCGGCGGGTATTTTACAACTTTTGATACTCACACTGGCAAGAATTGTTTCTAAACTTGCTGCGAAGGATGCAATTTCAATTAATGCAATAAGTAAAAGTGGATTTATCCGAAAAAGTTTACAATTACAAGAATGATGAATTTAATATTTAAATTTCACGATACGTCAAAAATTAAACCATTTCCAAGATCAATCAAATGAAAGCGGCCAATAAAAAATTTAGTATATCTATTGATGAATGGACGAGCTTCCATAATTGTCGCTATTTAAATGTGTATTTATATTTTTCCGATGGATCAACAGAAAATTTAGGTTTGATGAGAATAAAAGGTTCATGCCCTGCTGATAGAAATGGTTCCCAGTAAAACTCGATTGTTTGATTTGAATTACGAAACAGACATTGTTTCTACCACAAGTGATGAAGCCAGTATAATGTTGAAATATGGTAGGTTGTCGCCGGTTTTTCAACGACTGTGCTATAATCACGCAATTCACTTGGTGGTTATGAAAGTTTGCTACGAACACAACTTAAGCGATGAGGTTGAGAATGAGGATTCAGATAATGATGATTTTGAGTCAGATGATTTAATTGAAAATAAATTTGTTGCAGATAACATTCAAATTAATTGTAGTATGCAGATTAAATAAACAATAATAAAAATAAGGGGAATTGTAAAATTGTTCGAAAACTCTCCGGTTCGAAATAGTCTTCTCCAAAGTAATATTAAAGAAATAATTTCTGACGCGCACAAATTACAGTTGTTGTTAGATTGTAAGACCCGATGGAATATAATCGAAAGTATGACTGATCGTTTTTTATAGTTAAACCGGCTATATTAAAAACGTTAAGTGATCTCAATCTTGGTCGTCTATGGGATCACAAAACAGATTTCTAAAAGAAGGGACAATTTGATGATTTCCCTACTAAAGTTTCTTCAGAATCCTAATTACCTTAATAAGCCTGAAGAAGATGAGTTTTTTTCATTGTGCTCAAAATAAGAAATTATCAAAACTGCTAAGACATTGTCCCGGAGATTATTTCAAAATTTAGAAAAATGTTCAGCCGAAAACATTTCATCTTTTGACCATGATTTCCCTGGTAGTTCATCAACGTCTCAGGATGATTTTATTTCTTTAGAAAAACATTTGGAGGAGAGTATTCGGGAATGTACACAACTGCCAACAAAAATAGACGATGACTTTCGCACTTTGTCTACGGAAATGATGGTTTATGAAGTAACTAGTAAAATAACCAGTAATCTTGAAGACTTAAAGAATACTTTATTGTTAATTAAACCCACATCAACGCAAAACGAAAGGAATTGTTCGGTCTTCAGACATTTTTGTAGTAAGCGAAGAGTGCGTTCAAATGACAAATCATTAGATAGTTTAGTCATTTTAAAACTTTTTTCATTACTCGTGGGTAAAATTGATATTCAAATATTTTCGTGAATCTTAAGAAAATGTTTTGGAATTTTCGAATTCTCGAGAATTAAAACTGTTGGAAAATTCGAGATTCTCCAATCTCGAGAACAAAAACAGAAACTCTATACGCCACTGATGTTATAGAAACTAATTGTTGGTTATTTCTACGGCGGAGAGACATAATGTACATTTTTCGATGTTGAGATGTAATTGGTTGACCTAACACCACTCTCTGATTCCATCTATGTCGATTTGTAGTAATTTGGTGTGTTGTGAGTATACAACACTACTGAAGGTTTAGAAATCATCCGCAAATAGAAATTGAAAATGACATTACAGATATTCCATCAAAAAATATGAGAACTTTCTATTGACCTACAAGCGAAGTTTGTAGAACATCAGAGGAGCGTTTTATTGTATTTGATCCTTGTTCTCCAATTTTAATATATTATAATCTAACCGACAGGAATGAGAAAAATTAAATGTCAATATCCGCAGAAAATCCAAAGGAGATCAGACTGACTAACACTTTGCTATGACTGATGGAGTCAAATGCAAAAGTCTGTATAAACTGTGCCCACTCGTTGATATTGTTTAATGGCCTTAAGAACACTACTTGTATACTAAACTAAATTTTTCGTTTTATATTTACCAGGCATAAGCCCATGTTGGAAATAGGAGAAATGTCCTGAAATAATATTTTTGAAATTTTACACACAAGAATTTCAAATAACTTCTTTATCATTGATGCAGTGACTTTTCTTCTGCAGCATGAAATGTCGCTTCTTTTGCTTGATTTAAAATTCGGGGTAGCTTCTGATGTTTTTTCATCTGCTGGGGAATAATATTATACGTCCTGACAAATTGAAGAGTATGTTAAGTGGTAGAATAAATTGATTATCGTTATTTTTTATAATAACGCCGAAATACCATCCGGACTGAAACCTTCCCCAATTTCACTAATTGCATTCATTAAATTGTCATGATGCTTGAACTATCAATTTTGGTTTTGAAGTCGAGATTAGATACGTTGATGATGCTTTCGCTTAAAGTTGTTTGTATCTAATAATCTTTAAAAAGTTGGTTGAATGCAGGAAACTTTGCAGGACTCAGGAAGTAGACCTATACGTAATCTTTCATTGAATACGAAGGTAATCAATCATTAATAATAATCGGAAGAAAGCCGTCGTGACCGGCACTTTTATTAACATCAATTTGAAGCATGCAATAAAGAACTACTTATTCCGTGAACCTAATCAAGTAAAATTATTTAAAGACTTCAGAGTGTTGTGTTACAGTAGATGGTATCGAAGCTGATTCATATACGAAAGCGATAAATCTCGCAATTTTTTCACAAATATTTGAGGGGTGGCTGGCGACCGAACTCTGGTAGGTCATTGCAGATCGGAAACTAGCTACTTCTTTCCTAGTATTCATGAAATTCAGGACAAGATACCAACTCGTTCTCAATTCACACTTTTGAGCTTTCCGAGCTATATAAAAATCTCGGTAGTAATCTATGCCATGTATTTTGAACAATCTATGTGTCTTCACAAACTACCAATTATTAACAATTATACCAAGGCTCCCGGACTTTCGTTTGAATCAACTGAACATGGTACTCGATACTATTTCTGAGTATGTCGTGAAACATTAAAACTACTTCGTTTAAATCCCGTTGAATAAAGTTCGAAATGCTACTTCTAAGAATTTCATTCAAACATGCATAGTTAGCGTTTCTGAAATTAAAATAAGAATTATATAATGGCTTAGGCAAATAGATTAGATAGATTAAACTGTAAGATATTAGGAGTGCGAGTATAGAAACTCTGCTTTTTTTGGTCAAATTCCACTTTATTGAAAATATAATTGTTACAAAGATAAATAATCGAAATATTCGCCTTAACTATCTATGGAATTTTGTCATTTATCAGGTTGGTATTTCAAATATGATGACATCGATCTGAATAAGTGATAATAATCAGAAGGAGCCAAGTCTGGAGAATACATCGCACGCTGTAAAATTCCCCATTGCATTCAATCGAAGTGACATTGCAGGGTGAGTAAAACTTTAAGTTCTCAGTCTTCAAATTGTTTTACTGCTCCTGAACGTGGATCGTCCTCAAGGCTAAAATTGTCATCTCGAAATCTTACAAACCTCTATTTTACTATTGAATGACAAAATATTCACTCAAAGTCGAATTAATCGAATTACATTCCATAGCTTGAGCAGCATTTTTTTTTCATTTGTAAACCGAATAGAATGCCAAAACGTAAATGTTGCGAGATGGATGTCGACCATCTCTTAAAATTGATTCACGTTCCGTGTGCCCACAGTCCAATAACTGGGCTACATTTATCCAAAGTATATTTTAATGTAACCAACTTCAGTGCAGAGTTGCACATCTTATGTATGAAATGTCTAATTTTCGGCTTAATGTCCTGTATCGTGACACTCTGAACGTATCTCCTCTTCTGATACAGTTTGGACACAATTCTAGCGTTCCTTCTTCTTCAATGATTATGGTTGTTGTTACAATTACTCTGTTGCTGCCAACTTCGCATATTAGATTACACAGGAACCTGAATTTCCCAAAAAGATCCAAGCATTGCATCTGTGGCGAGGAATTCATAGTGTATAGTGATATTCATTTTGCTTATTTGACAGCTAGTTGGGATATCACGAGTTTTGATTGAGTATAGTTGCACTCCACAATTGCTTGTATCATTGAGGTAGATGAATGTATTGATTTTATTGTAAGGCGATGATCAGGTATTTCGAATTTGGTTTGATGTGCATCATTGTGCACTATCTGATTTTTCGGCCGGAACCACTATAAAGTCAGCCGGAAAAAGAGATTTATCAGCAGGAACAATAAGGAATTTGCACAATGTGCACAAAGTACTTAAATTATTGTGAAACCCATAATCTTGCAGCCGTAACCATAACAAGATCAACCATATAAAGGAACCATATAAAGCAAGCCGGCACCATACCCTATAGAACCAAACCAACTATGACACAAGAAGTCCAATGTAGTGGCATCATTGTGCACAACCTTGTTTTTCAGACGGAACCATATACTGGCAGCCGGAACCATATAAATCTGGCCGGAACCGTATCAGTCGGATCCAAACTAACTATGGGATAAACAGCACAATGCAATTGTGCACTATCTGATTTTGCATCCTGAACCAGTACTAAGCCAGCTGGAACCAAATAACGCCCGACTTAATAAATAGTCTATATAGAACCAGATCAACGATGTTACAAGGAGCATTGGCGCACAATATATTGGTGCATCATTTTGAACTATATTATTTTTCAGCCTGAACCTTATAATATCAGCCAAGAGCATATAATGGTAGCCGAAGTCGTCAGTCGGAACCAAACCAATTATAGCATAAGTAGCACAATCATTGCGGCATTCAGAGACGTAGCTGTGTCATGATGGATGGATTTTATGAGGGATATTACATCGCTTAATAATTTTGTTGAATCTCGAATGCTTTTGTGTAAAGATTCATAAATGGCAGCAACTGTTGGTCCAGAATCCCGAATGGAAGATCAGTATGTTGATGATACAAGCCGCACTTTTTCTGATATTTTGGGCTCCGGGATCTTCAAAACGTCGAACCATTTACCACTTATCATTTATATAAGTTAGAGGACAATAAGATTTTTTTTTAGATTTCCTATAAAGGCTTGAGATATGATATTCTAATTTTTCTAATTTCCTTGGAATATCTTTGTTAGTCATGAAAATTATTTCATTGAGCACTGTAAAGGGTAATCGATATGTTGTCTTAGTTAAATTTTAGACTGATACGATCTTCTTCAACGCGAGTATAAAATTTCAATGATCGTTAGAAAATACCGAAATTTGAGTCAAGGTATGACTTCTCTACCGCATCCATTCACCGACCTATAGGAAGCCATTATACTCGCCAAAACATTAAAAAGGTCTGCCGCCATCTATTATATATAGGTTTCAGTGGTTGCTTACTGCACACTTAGGCCAATTTTTAGGCCCATTGTGATTCCACTCATTCACTCCACATCATTAACCCACCTACTTCACCTACTCACACAACTACAGTATACCACCTGCACATTGCAAGCTCCATGTCAACCTGTACATTGACATGGAAGGTGAGTCGGCGCGTGACACGGGATTCTGCACTCCATCAGAGGGTCTTAGTTGTATTTATTAGCATCACCGATCGTAATCGATGATGAAAATTCGATTTTGCATCTAGCCTCTGATGGGATTCGAACCCAGCACCTCCCGGTCTGGCTTCTATTGGATTGGTTTTAAATTATAGACTATTGCAACACTTTTTCAATGATTTGCTTGAAATTTTGACAGCTCGTCAGTTTGATATTTCGCGTCACGAAACATATATGTTTTTGCTTGAGGAGCATTCCGAAGTATGGAAAACTTACTTTCAAAGTCAGGGTTGTAAAGAACTATGGATAAATATTTATCTTTACATAAACATGTTCGTATAAACACTTAATCGTAAGACCAGTTAATCGAAAGACCAGTTTTTCGTTAGACTAGGGAGCTAATCCAAAACCACATCAAAGTATCGACGATTTTATTGGTTCCCAAACAATTTTCTAATAGAAATTTTACAGTTCATCGAAATAAAATTATATCAATATTAATTAGACTTTGAAACAGATTATTGTCATAAGGTGCACAATTGATTTGACCCAAATTGAATTACTGTATAATAATTCGAATATTTCGGAAGCTTATGGTGCAAGTGGTTGGTCCCAAGTACCCAAATATTTCGTGTTTTCATATATTACTGGAAAAAAATATAAGTAAATTTTTTTTAAATTTCTTATTATGACTTATTCAAGTTCATCGTAAAAAGCTGAATCTAAAACTGTAACACACTCTAAGTCGCAAAAACTGTGTTCAATAACTCTACTCATAAATTCTAATTATTTGTCATTCGTCGGTTCGATAGCCCATTTTAAACAGTTTGGTCAAAATTCGGGTCAATGCGTACTGTTCTAGATAAAGAGGAGAAACACCGCACATATTTGTTAAATAACATATTTATGCGAATTACTTAGGATTTATACTGATTTTTTAAAAACGGACGATCGAACCAACGCGTGACAGACAATCTGAATTTATAGACATTTAACACAGGTTTATAATTTTTTGCGACATTCTAAGATAAGATAAGATATAGGGCTAGTTACCTATAGCGTACTTCACATATTATTTCCGAGCAACTAATATTCGAAGAAATCTGCTACATAAAACACGTTTCGGTGTACGAACTGACTAGGAATCCTGAACCTGTGAGGGTCTCAAATACTACAGGATAAATGTTCTAACTTATGGGAAAATCTACTAGAGCAAACTGTCGTTTATCCACAGATTGATGTTTCTGCTCACAAGTGCACCATCATTATTTCAAAATTCCCGCGTTAGTATAAATAATTATTATTTGTATTAAGTTAGAATGTCAATGTCACATGTCACTCGAAATTAAAATTTGTTGAGTAGATTTCTTAAATGAAACTTGTTGCAACAACCCATTTGTAATAAGGGTCCATAATTTATATCGCCGACCCCAGATGTCGTTTAATTCGTTTATCCCGTTAAAAGACCGTATCATGAACATTCAAGAAAACCTAATCCTTTATGATTAAATGTTTATGATAGTATGGAAGTATAAATCATTGTTATAAAATTCAGGTTCGCTGCTTACTCTTAAATACTAATATTAAGAACATTGAAGTCTTTTATTCCACAATAAAAGTATGCTAGTGATTATTATTTTTATACTGGCCTCTATTCTGCTACTATTCTGTTCGGGTTTAAAATTTTAATTAAAACTAACATTTTAAGCACAAAATATTTAGGTGCGAGCACTAATTGTTTATGCACGGTAGAAACTACTCGCATTTGTAAGCTCAAATGAAGTTTAATATTGTGCATCACCAGTATGTGTCACAATTTATAATGGGAAGATTACATAAGATTTATTTATATCACAATCACTTTGCTAAATAGGTTATTTGGCCGAAAATTCTATAACAAAAAATTGTTGAAGATTGATCCGGCGTATGACCGTACAGACTTTCAAGTTTTGGGCAAAGGTATTATCTGGATTATTAATGTTACTTGTATCAATTGGTGCAATATTCTCTTTTTAATAGTGAATTGCTTTTCATTACATACCAAAATCTCTAAGGTTCATGAAATCCCTTTTCGCGCACTCTTTCTTATACAGGGCGGACGTGAACCGCGATAACGAACTCGAGATATTGAGATATGAAAAACAAACTATGCTAACAACAGCAAATTTAAGTTCGCATTACAAATTTATTTTAATTCAATTGCTCGGTACAAGCTGTTCTAGTCCTGTTTTATCACAAAATACTTTTTGCGCGGTTAAACTAGCCACGATTAAACAAGGGTTCTTTCCATTATTGAAATTATTTGAAAATGAAAAAAGCCCACTTTTCATTATTTACCTGATTTCTTGTTCACAATTATAAAGTTTCTTAAGTTTCACTAGATAAAAGAAGTTTTGAGGACGTTATTTCCATAGACGTATTAGTGAACGGTAAACATTTAAAATCGCATCCGTTAATAAAACTGGCTAGAAACGATTAGAAAACCGCGAATTAATTGCATTCTGTAATAAAGAGACTGACTCCTCCCTTTCGGATGAGTAACGTACACTAGCCAATTTGAAGGTTTTTATTGTGTCGCTCTTATTGGTCTACTATTCGCACCGTTTAATTAAAGCGCTATATCTAGAAGTGAATTCGTAAGCTGCCATATATGACAGAGATGCTGCTTTACCTATTTAGCTCGCCGTTGTTGTATAATGGTCATTTTTGCACTTAAATTTTAGAAACTTGATTCGATATTGATAGTTAACATTCCGGTATTTCTGGAGAATACTCTGGTTCTATTCCCATGTTTCTATTCCTGTTTGGCTCACCATTGGTAGCTTCTATCTGGTAATATTTCAAGCAGAGCCCAATCCTAAGTTTTAAGTATAATGTAACTAAAAGATAAGTTCCATTTTATGTATATGTTATGTGAAGAAACCCGGACGCTCAAGAATTACTAAAACAACATTCTCATAAACGAGACTTAATAGCAAAGGGTAAAGATTGATGATTGCGTACGGAATGCGTATTCCTTTAAAGCTTAGCGAAATTTTATTTATTTTAGTTAACGCCAATTTCAAAATTTTTTATCTTTGGTGATTCCAGTAATTATGCTGCTTGTTTCAGGTTCATTCATTGTTCGCTTATCTACAAAATTAATTTTCAATGTCAAAAGCTATTAATCCTTTCATCCATCAGTTTCAATAAAACTTGTTTGCTAATTTTGCCCATATAACAAACTTATCTGTTGATGTGCATTATTAAGCGATTTTCGTTTCGATTTCAAAAATTTAATTTGAACAAAATTGCGATTTGATTAATTGACATACACAATAAAATTAGATTTACTGATATAAAACATATTATTCTTTGTCATTTGAATCGCGCTTAATTAAGATGTTTTAATATCTCTAAGCAGAGAAACAAATACACTTACATAATAAATACAAATAAGACACGGCGTTAGAATTTTCAAATTGTTTAATACAAAAAATACAAATTTTGTTCGTTATTTGGATTGTGGAGTAAAATACGCCTTAGTCATCGAAACTCAGAAAATATTTTTAAGAACACTAAAAAGAAAAGCGCGTGCAAGTCAAACATTAGTAATTTTCATAACAAAATTAAATGTATTGCGTGCTCTAATATTTACCATTTATTCTGTGTCGGAAAAATCGGCATGATATTCAAAACATTTCGGCCATCTGGCAGTGCTGTCAAACCGGTCCAACCACTAAAATATTAGGCAAAAATCACAGGGAACTCCCAATTTACAGGAAAAGGTTAAGTCTAAAGTATCACTTCGATCAACACGTCTGAGCTGAAGAAACTACACAAATGTTTAGTCTTCACGGCACAATAAGCCACACTCACAAAGACACACCCACACAGAGAACATTTGAAAAAACATTTTCGTACTTCGACTATTTAGAGAAAAGAAAGCCTCGAGATTTTTGCAGATTTACCATTCACCACATCGTCAAAGGCAAATAAATAAGTGGTAAATTTGCCGTGCTCAACGACCAACTTTCATTACCACAAATGTACACATATAGATCTCGAATACAACACACTGATTGCTAAAGCGATAAATTAAACTTATCTGAGATCATGATACCAGATATCATAAAAACATAAACTCGGCGTAAGGGTTTTTGTAACAGTTTTATTAAAAATTGAAAATATTTCACATTAAAATGTCTTTGATGGAGTGCTACTGGCGAGGGCGATTTTATTTGTTTTGCCATGTATAGGGTTTTCCAATAAGAGTGATATGATCCAAACTTTTCTCGCAATAATTCAATTGTTGCACTTGCTGTGTGTCACATAGCCCCGTCTTGTTGGAACCAAATGCTGTCAAGATCAATTTCTTCCAACTTCGGCTATAAAAAGTTGGTTATCATCGATCTATACCGATTTCCATTGACAGTAACAGTGTTACCAGCTTCATTTCGAAAAAATACGGAACGATGATTCCACCAGACCAAAAACCACACCAAACTATCAATTTAGGTGAATGTAATGGTTTTTCATGAATAATTTGTGGGTTTTCTTCGCACCAGAATCGACAGTTTTGTTTATTTACCGCACCACTCAGATGAAAGTGAGCCTCATCGGAGAAGATGATTTTCTTAAAAAAAATCGTTATCATTTGTAATTGCAATTTGTAAAGGTTGTTCTTGTGTATATCTCACCATGATGAAATTGTAAACATTACTGAATACAATGAAACAAAAAATGACAGATCATGACATATTACAAATGGCCGAAACGTCACTTAAAAATCATATCATTCCTATTGGAAAACCCTATATTTGCATTATGACGTTTATGGTAATTTCAGTTTATTTTAGGAATCCTAATATATACACCGAACGTTTTAACTTTTGTAAAAATAAATTTTCTGTTTCTTTTTATACAAATATCAGCAATAAAATGTATTTTTGTGATAATGATGCCTCTAGCGGTGAATAGCAGAAATACATCATTCTTTCTGGAATTCCCGAGTTTACATTGTTTTTAAGATCTCCTTTTCTTGTAGGTATTCAACATCAAGTTTCAGGTTGGACACATTTTCTTACAGAATGGAGTTGCCTGAATAATATTTGTTATTTGCGCTCGCAGCTGAAAAAGTGTATTCATAAGGAAATGTTTTATTTCAATCTTTAGATGTTCGAGTCGTTGGAACCCGTCGGTTGTTGTGGCATTTTTTCCAACGGCCTGTATTGAAGGAAGCTGTACTTGAACCCACGTTGAGCTGATTGTAGAGTTTGAATACTGTTAATCATATATGCACAATAGAAACATTTAACTTTTCGTTCACGCTTCAAGCAAATAAACAATAAAACGAAACATCCCGAATATGAGAATCGTCGGTAAAAGATTTTTAGCCAAAAAGCGTCGACTGCTTCTCAAATTTCTGTTAAAGAATTCGGAAATTTATTGAAACTTGTTGTGATCAATAAAACAAAATTACCAGCCATACGGGCGTCTCTGAAAATAGATGCTCGATTGTCAACGAAGGTTCACCTGTTACCAACGAGATGAATACTGCTTGTGTACTCTAATGTAATTTTAAATGGCCACAGACAACTTTACCTGTTCAGCAGTTTTATGTAAAAGCACGGGATAGGATGAGATGTCATCAAAGTGAAAAAAAGGAAAAAATCCCTACAGTTTTTCCAAGTGGGATTCCAATATATAAAGATTGGGATTCTATTGATCCTTCAAATAACAGGCCAACCTCTGTACTGTCATTAACCACAAAAATATTTGAAAAAATAGTAAATATGCGCCGGACGCAGCTCTTAGAAAATAACCAAAATCTGAAAATTTTATTCAAAAATCTAGGTATCAAACAGCATTTCTGAAACTAACAAATTTTATTACAGAAAACTTCGATAAAAAGCAAATTGTTGTACGTCTGTTTTTAGATTTAAAATAATGCTATTAACTAGGTGCCCAAAGATAATATTATTTTATCATTTGCCTCTCGCATTACACTCAGAGAAAACCTGGGTCAAAAGAAACAAAAATCTGGGTCTATTTTGCCAAAAAATTGGTGGTTCTCGATCAAACAAACCTCTTAGATAAAGAAACAAACAAGATCTTGGTTGAATAAAATTTTAATTTTAATTAACCAAATCGTGGATATTTAATTTTTAACTCGGTTAGTATAGCCAAAACATATGGTTATTTCATTGGATAGAAGTGGAAAAAAATAGGTAACAGTGCCCGGCTAGTTTGTAAAATTAACCAAGGGAAAAATTATTTTACTAATGACTTGTTAATTCTAACAAAATTTCTTAGTAAATGTAACAAAATTGGCGGTTAATTTATTTAAGTTTTTTCGGTTTTTCGGACAAAATATAATTTTTATTGGCATACATACAATGTTTACGACTTTTCTAGTCATAGAAAAACAAAGAGGCCATTTCCTCACAATATATCTACCACAAAAAGTAGAAAAATTTACTCCCCCCCCCCCATTTTAATCCCAGGGTTCTGGTGTAAAGAATGATACACAAACACTTACAAAAATGAAACTTAAGTCTCTCTTCTTGGCAGCGTGGTTTTGTACTGTGGTGGTACCGTAGTGTACCGTGGTTTATACGGCACATTTCCTTTGAACTTGAGGGTACCACTCCACGCCGCTTCTTGTATACTGTTGTTGTTGTAGTTCTTCTTCTAGCTGAATCGGGTTTTTAATTGGCACCTGAAGATCAATATTATCCTCAATAACAGTTGGTTGATCTCCAGAATGAAAATCGCAATTGCATAGTCTTCTTGCTGCGAACAGCTCTCTTCCTTTTTAGAGGTTACTCTTGATCCCCAGTACGTGTTTTTTGCATTAAAATCACCTTCCATTATGAAACTTGATCCAAGTGATTCAAATAACGTGCAATAGTCTGCTTTAATTAAATTATATCGTGGGGTGCAATATATCGACGTTACACTATATTCTTTGTTGTTATTTTTTAGAAATACTTTTAAGGTGACTACTTGAATAAATTCCTCTTTAATTTTAAGATCTATAAAGTGTTTGATGTTTTCTTTTATAACCACCGACGATCCTTCCCTTTCCCTTCCTGCTGGATGAATGGCGTGGTAACAACTGTATCCATATATTTTATGATATGAAGTTGAAGTAAAATGGGTTTCCGATACTAGGCATAGATCTATTTTTTCAGTATTTAGGAAAATTGCTAATTCTGGAATATGTTGCATTAGCCCATTTGCATTCCAGGTGATTATTCTTAATGTTTTATTTGTTGTTGTTTGCATCATTTCATTCATGGATTTCATTTAATTTAGAGAGTCTTGCTTATCTAACCTGTTGCTTAGAGCTTGAAGGCATTTCTCTTGTTTAGCTAGATGAATGTTAAGAGCTTCCATGCTTTTTAGTATATTTTGGAGCACTGCTGTACCTTCAGTAGTGCCCTCCAAAATAACTGGTTTTGTTATGACTACTTGCGAATGTAGTTTTGGTTCTCCCGTTTTACTAACATGAGGTTTAGGTTCTTCTTTGGTGGAAGTTTGATAATTTGTTACTGATTTTCCTGGACTTTGTTTCGCATTTTATTTCTTATTCTTTGTAGCTCCTTAACTATTTCACATCCTCGATAGTATGCGGGATGTGGCTTATTGCAATTGACACATTTTGCAGCAATATTTTTACTTACGGGGCATACCTGGGCATGATGCTTTCCGACACATTTCACGCATATTAGTCTCTCTTTGGCAATATTTCCGCGTATGATTAAAACCTTGACATTTTTTGTACTGCGGTATTAACCCGCTATTTTTTCCAATGGCTCTAGTTAACTCTCATGTTAAGTATTGCCTTGATAGTATATACACATTTTCCACTTTTAGTATGTAATTAAAAGTGAGCATAAATAGTAGCCCTCTTTTGTTAATTTAAACTCCTTGTTCAGTTACGATTCTTTCTTAATGATGTTTACGGCATTTTCTATTTGATAATCCTTTTGCTTGAGATCCTCAATAATTTCATCTTTTGTGCAGGTTGGGTGAAGACCTCTAGCCATAACTTTGATAGTCGATCATTCTTATCCTCATAGGTAAACCACTGATGTCCCGCGGAGTTAAGCCTTGTAGCCAAAGCTCTATAGGTTTCAGAGTCTACAACATTAATTTTTCAGACGCCATTGTTTCCAGACGCCATTTGTTTGATATCCCGACGACATTTATTGGTGGAGGTGATTTTTCTTTTGGTTTAGCTGCGGTCGTTGTTCTAGAGCTAGTCGTTTCTTGATGATTAACTGGTTTCTAGAAACCTCTTTTGAAGTTGATGCTAAAGTTGCTGCCATTTCTGGTGACTGTTGCGCTTTCATTTTCTTACTTGGTCTTTTATTCCGATTCAACATCCAATTTGTTTCTCTTTCCAATTCTTCTTCATCCGTATGGAATGGATTAATGTCATCGTCGACTACAGGGCTAGGTGTCGTCCCAAGTTCTGCACGTGTTTCAACTGCTTTTCTGAGTTCCTCATTCTTTTTCTTTAAAATCTATTGGGCCTGCCTCCTGGTTAGAATCTATTGGGCCTGCCTCCGAAGAGTGTGGATTTCTCAGCATATCTGCTGCTGTACCACCTGGGTATTACATTCCGTATTTGTTGTTATTTGTTTTAGCCAATTTCATAGGCTACTCATTGTTTGTTTTAGCCAATTTATACGACTGGCATTTGGTCCCCGTTAGCACTTTGCTACTGACGAAGCAGAACTCGCCCCCCGCGACGAGGACGTGGCTACCTTGGTGGTACGTAGGTGTACACAGAGACAACCGAAGCCCTCTGAGTACCCGAGGCGGGGGGCATTAATTAAGAATGAATAGCATTATAAATCACAAACAATCTTTAACAGATGATAACAGACGTGGATTTATCATTCGTTTAAACATAAAAATATGTACAGTTTAGTTTTGTTAAAATTAACTGATATTTTGTTAAAATGAATAAAATCCAAAAGTAAAATAATATCAGCCCTCGTATGTGACATGGCTACCTGACAATCTCTGGATTCATAGAAGAGGGTTGTATCGTCAGCAAACATTCTAATATGACCCGGGAGCGGTTAATTGGCCATATCATTTACGAAGATTAGAAATAATAAAAGGCAAAGGACACTCCCTTGAGGAACACCACAGTGCACACCTAAACTGAAGCTTTTTAAACCATTTAGAATCACAAACTGCTTTCGATTACTAAGATAGCTAGCTAAAAGTTTGTATGATACGCCACGGAAGCCATAAATTTGTAATCTTTGCAGAAGTAAACTGTGATATATACAATCAAAAGCATTACAAAGATCTGCTCGAGGTGAAGTTAACAGTTAACCAATTTATTGAAATTTTCCGATAGTGTTAGTTAACCAGTGGTTGATCGTTGCCTTCATTTAAATGCAGCTTCTGAATATGGAATATTTAAGGAGCTAGACTACAGGTTCATATTACTTAATTAAGACATAAAGATGAATCCCTTATTGTTATCCATCCTTGAATCTTAGAAATACCTTTTCATTTGTATTCTCAATTGATTCCTAGTGATCACACCATTGAAATTCTTATACAATGAAATAGCCAATACCATTCGGCGGCGTTTCAAAGACAAATTCGTCGAAGAGACTTGTTGTATTTACATGCGTCCATAAAGAAAATCCTGTTTAAGACATATTGAAGCGAAAGTCTGAAACCAGAAAGAAGTTCTGGTCTACACGGAAACCAAATACTTGGTGTTAAGTTTCGTGCGCTTGTATCCAACGATCCTACATATTTTGATTCATTAATACCTCTTTCAGATTCTCGTAATTGCCAGAAATTTATCGATAAAATTATCGATAAAAGAACATACAAATAATGGCGGAATGAAACTATTGGATTAAGGGAAGTATAAAGCTCTACAGTAACTCTACTGTAATTACAAATGGAGAGCCTCCGGTAACCGGTTTTGCCTCATCCAAAATGATTTGTGAATTATTATCATACACAGCCGACCTTTAATCTAATGTATCAGCGACTATGCCAAAGACCGCGATTTTACCGCAGTCATTTCTGGGGTTACACCAGATCAATTCTGTCACATGAATATACTGGAAGAGTTAAATATTTTTAGTGTGTTAAAGTTATTAACCATTAACATTAAACTTTGTTAAAATTTATGTAACGTTTAAAAACCCTATTTTGAATCGCCCACTAAATGTAATAGAGGTATTTTTCAGAAAATGGCAATAATTAAAAATTTCTTCAAAACAATGGTAAATATTTTTAAAACCATAAGGAAACTTATGGTTGTATGATAGCACATTAAAGAGCTGCGTGTTTAGGCTCAGGGTTCATCACAGAAATCCTGGACTATACAAATCGATTGAGAGTTATTGATCATCTCAGAAAATACTGGGGTGATTCCATTGAAGTTTCAGCTCGTAATACATAAAGGGTGTCAATAAGAAGTTCAGATTTAAAAATTTAATAAAACAAAAACGGCTTAATATAATCTCAAATTATTTCATTCAAATGGGAGCCGCGGCTGGCCTTGGCATACCCCATTTGGTCGGTCCAATTTCTGAACACATTTTGGATTGTGTGCGGATCTATTTCGGCAATGGTTGCATCAATATTGGCTTTCAAATGCTCAATTGTTTGTGGATTATCCATATAACACTTGCTCTTCAAATAATCACTTTGCATCTGACAAATAAAAAACCTAAGGAGTCAAATCACAGCGCCTTGCCGGCCAATTCACGTCACCATTTCAACTGATAATGCGGCCATCGAATTTTTGACGCAGTTTCGCTATTGTAACGCCAGATGTGTGGCATGGCGCACCATCTTGTCGAAACCAAAGGTCGTCCAAACCAATATCTTCAAAATATGGCCACAAAAAAGATGCTAACATGTGGCGGTAGTTGATTCCGTTGACCGTAACGGTCACGCCGGCCTCATCTTCGAAAAATACGGTCCAATAATGCCGCCACGCCAGAAGCCGCACTACATTTCCTTGTGGATTTTCCGAACCCCAAATGCGACAATTTTGTTTGTTTACGAACCCACCGAGATGGAAATGCGCCTCATCTGAAAAGATGATTTTTTCAGCAAAATCCTCATCAATTTCGAGTTTGTCGCAGATCCACACAGTGAATCGATATCGAAGCGGATGGTCACGGGGCTTCAATTGCTATACCAATTGAACTTTATAGGGCCACACACCAAGATCTTTACGCAGAATTCATCGCATGGAAGACCGGCTGATGTTCATTTCCGATTCACGATGACGAATTGATCTTCTCGGCCGTTGGCGCACATTTTCGGCCACCGCGGTGATTAGAGTACGCGTTGGATTAGTCGACAATCCCGTATCACGCACTTTATGACCAAACTGCTTGATACCGTTGGGTGAGAATCCCATGTTTTGCGATTTTGATCCAATTGTCTTTGTTGTGGAAGTAAATTTCCAACACTTTCCACTTAACGAAATAACCGGTATGTCAAATCTGAACCGGTTATTGTAACACCCTATATACATAGCTTTTTCAGTAATTTAATAATTTGTCCAGTTTAGAGCTCAGTTGTGCTGCTCGATATTGGCAGATTGTCAGATTTCCATCTTTGGCACCGGCCTAATAGTTCAGTAATCAGTTTTAATAATATATTGATATTTCTATAGTTTAAAGCTCAATTGTGGCTCATGAACCTATAAAATTTCATCAAACTAATCATTATTAAGATGAGCTGAAGAGACATAAAAGTTATACAGGTGAAATACTGTGTTTTAAAAAATGTTAAAATACACCACTCGCAAATTGACCTAAAACTCACTGAAGCAATTATATTGATAATAATTAGACATTTGGGGTCCACGAAAAAATTTTGTGAATTGCCACATGCTCTAAAATGTACAATAAATTAAATCCTTTAAAGTAAACTACATAAATCAAAATATGTGTGTTTTAAACAGAAAATATTCCTAAGAGCTACCGGGCAACTGCGTCTTTCACAAATAACGTGTAATATGATACATTTTTCAGCATCCTATCGAACGTTACGCTTGTAGAATAAATTTTTACTCTTTTCAGTATCAAACGTTATATACCATCGAAATGTATATGAAATTATTTTTTAAAGCTCATAAGTGCTTAAATTAAAAACACCACATTCTTCACTTTCTCGGCAAGCATCCCGGTTTTGTGTTTTACATCCTTTTACATAATGTACAGAAATTGTTATCAGTATATACAGTATTCACTATATGCATGAAGCGCAAGATAAAATGCTTTCAAAATCGTCGTGTAAATGACTTGAATCCGCACGACTGTGTATGTATGTGCATACGTGTGTATGTAGTAAGAAATGGAATTTTTTCAGCTTTAAATTATTTTGATATATACGAGTAAATGTTATAACCAATTGACATGCCTTGGCGACAACATTAAGTAGTTTTTGACATTGGCTTTTGCTCTCTCTGTTAAATGCAGAAATGTTCATCATTTATATATTTAATTTTTATTATGTTTTTGTTTTTATTTCTTCTTAATCTTGTATGGGAATAAAATGTCACTCATTTTTCATCCAAAACGAAAGGAACAAAATACTTAAAAAATAAACACAAAATTGCTAGACTTTAATTTTCATTTTTGTACTAACCTGAAATGCGTTTTCACAGAGTTGTTTCCGAAACCGTAAAACTCTCGGGTAAGAATTTTTGTTGTGCCGTCACATTAATCAATGATTTATCCGTGCCCAGCCAAATATAGGTTACCTATATGCGCAACGTCCATCGTGTCTTTCCACGCGGCATGTAAAAAATATTCCTTACCTGTTTATTAAAGGCATACACGTTACAAAACGCAGTACTGACGCAAAAAAAATCATTCGTCATAATTTTTGTCATTGCAATTCATCCCTGGAATTTAATTCCTTTTAATTATTTTTTTATTCAATTTCGAATTTTTTTTTTTGTCTTTTTGGTTATTTCGCGTTTTCAGTTTTGTGTCATCTGGTTAAAGTGAAGCAACTTAAATTAAAAACAACAACAACTACAAAACTACAAAAACATTGCAACAACAACACAAAACGTTAAAAACCGAAAAATAAAAATATTTTTGGACTGCATATTTTCATCCCAATCTTGTATTGCGATTGTATGACGACATTTAATAAAAACCAAAAAATCTTTAACAAAATTGTCATCTCATCATAATGATCAAGATGTTGGATAAAAGGTAGGTTTTAATGAATAATTAATTTTTCTGCGGAGATGTATAGTCATTTTCCGTTTGGTTTATCATCTGAATTGTACCAGTATTATAAATATCGTATACAGCCTCTCGTATTTGTATAAAATAAACATTAAACATAATTAGAGAGAATAATAATTGTCCAAAAACACTTTCTTGAGTTAACAGAAATGGCTAATATAAGGAAAAATGTTGTTTAGAGCAATGGGGAGGCTAATTCTGGCCTAGTGATTTTCTATGACTTATAGTTAACTTCGGTCGGTAAAACCAAGTTATTGAAATCCTGATAAATATGATGAAAAATAACCTGGCCTTAGAAGGCCTCTGCTCCAAAAAAGCACAAAATCACTAAGGGCTGAAACCTCACGAGGTAATCAGAACTCCGATCCAAAAATTGACAAACCCGTAAAATTCACGGGAGAAATTAGGAATACGATCATAATTGAATTTGAAAAATTGTTTATCATTACTACCTCAAACGGGTCGGTTAGTTGAAAACTATATGATATTCCTTTACATTTTTCCCATATGCTCGTGTAGTATTTCGATTGAAAGGCCTTTAGTTCTTAAATCTATGCATGGTTGAAAAAGTCTTGAAAAATTCTGTAAATGTTACAGAAGTACCTTAGTTTTCAAAATTACCGTTGTGGCGCTGAGAGCAATTATAAGTTTCTCATTTTCATATGCATATGGCATATCATTTGACTGTGCGTTTTTACTTTGCGGAAGCGATTGAAGAAAAATTCTTCAGAATTGTACTGAACTTTATTAAACCAAATATGTTCCATTTTGATCCATGACCTTTTGCCATTTTTCTGGTAGAACCATGATCCCATCACTGTAGAACTTCTGTAGTTTAGAGGCGAAAAATCGAGACAAGTAGACCTTTCTGCTGATCAATTCTGAACGTTTTAACTGAATTGAGCCCCTTAAACACGTTAGTTGCTGACAGTAAATATTAGAATCAATCGTTTGGCCCTGTGGCAACACCTCATAATGCACGATTCCTTTCCAGTCCCACCAAACATATATCATTACCGTTTTCGGTAAAGAATTATGCGTTCCAAGTTGATAACCTACCTTTGGATATTACCGATCACAACTTGACTAAACTAAAATATCAAGCTCTACTTGTCGCAAGATTACGTTAGGCAGTAATGCGGATTATCCTAGAGTAAATTATGATATCCTTAAAAATTCTTTGCTATTCGAAACTTGGGATTCAGTTTATTGCGAAGCTGACTGCAACATAGCCTTCGAAAAATTTCTTATCATTCTTAAATCGCATATCGCTTCTTCACGTTATACAGTAGCTATTGATAACACTAGAAAACTCAAGCCATGGACGAACTCACATCTTTTATGTCAAATAAAAAGTTTTGTCAAATAATGTGAAGAGAGCAGTGTCACGGCTATAAAGAATAATTATTACAAAAATTATTTTTCTTCAGTAGGTAATAACTCTAAAAAAAACTTGGAAACTAATTGATGAGGTTCTAGGAAAAAACTTAGGTCAAAAGCCAATAACCCGCATTAGAAAATTAAACACAGATTTAGTTGTTTCTGGTTTTTTAGCCTTTCCAATGAATTTAATAACTTTTTTATAAACGTTACATTCGGCACATTCTCAATGTTTATCAATACCACATTATCCACAAACCGCACCGTGAATTCTCAAGATTTACAACGGGTTATTCCAATGATTACATGACACCTTGCGTTTTTGAACCAGTACAATCGGTTGAACTTCTATCCGTAGTTTAAATTAAAAAATTTAAAAACAAACCATCCAAAGGTATTGATGAGATTGACAATTTTTTACTGAAAAATTGTTCTTGGTATTCGTTAGATATTTTGTAATATCTGTTAAATTTAAGCCTGGATAGGGGAATCGTTCCAGACGTATTTAAACTAGCTCTGGTAATACCTCTTTGTAAAAAGGAGATGAGTTGGAGCTTAATAACTATAAGCCCATAACTCTTTTATGTATTTTTTCTAAACTTTTTGAGAAAATGGTGAAGCGCAGACTGCTCAATTATCTCGGTAAGATTAAATTTCTAAACGAGAAACAATTCTGTTTCACATCGGGGGAATCTACTAGGGAGTCATTGTTGCACTTTAATAATATATATTTGGCCATAAACAAGTTTCAAAAGCCTATTTCTTTATTTCTAGATATATCCAAAGCATTCGATAGTGTTGATCACGACATTCTGCTTACGAAATTGAGGTTCATATAGAGGTGAGAGGCATCATACTAGATTGGTTTGTTAGTTATCTTAAAAATCGTCGTTAAGTGGTTAAAGTGGGAAGCTCTATCAGTGTCCCAAGTAACTTGAGTTTGCTATTTCTTATATACTTTAGTTCCATTTTCGAAATCAATCTGTTGGGGCAGACTACAGCTTTCACCGACGATCTGGCGTTCAATTATCCATTTGATTGCAATTCCTCAGAATCTCAAATTGCATTACAAAATAATTTATCAAAACTTAGTAATTGGGTCTATTACCATCGGTTGGTTGTAAGCGATAAATCTAGAGGTATGAATTTTACATCACCAAACGTAGGAATTGTCCCAAATACACTGACGTTTCATAGCTGCTTATGCAACATCTCGTTGTGAGCACGAAACCATCGAATTTTAATAAAATAAAATTAAATTGCAAAACGATTGCCTCATATCTAATCAATGGAAATCGAACCTACGATACAGTTTTTATTGATGAGTACATGATGGTGCATGCTGGATATATAGGACGTGGTTATCCTTAGTAAATGTTCTAAAATATATCTTATGGGTGATAAAAACCAAATACCATATATTGACAAATTACGTCATGTCAACATGTAATTTTCTGATGCAAGCGCATTCGTAACAAAGAATACTTGAAAGTGACGTATAGATAGTTGAATGTGACGTATAGATGCCCAGCTGATGTTACATCTGCTGGGCATCTATACGTCACATTCAAGTATTGCTGTGCAAATTTCAGCCAAATTTATAAACCTGCCGTCAACTTTGATGTCGATACCTCTGTTGGATAACACATTCTATCTAACCTTTACCAAAGGTGATAAACAATTAATCTCCCAGCTTAAGATACCAGAATCAAGAAAAGTCATGACTATCCACGAAGCACAAGGATTAACCTCACCAAATATGAAATGTATAAGAAACAATTCTCAACCACTTGAGCTGTTCGATAGTGTACTCCATGACATGGAGTGCAATTTCAAGCCACACACCCAATCATTTAGATATTTTTCATCAGTGGCAATGATAGACTAGACTTACTTTTAATGAGAGCTCGAACCTACACTAGTACTCACAAAGTAAATCAACCCAGTCAGTAAAGTTTGGCTTATGAAAAATGTGCAATTTACTATCAAAACGTCAACAAAATGGCGTCAAAAGCATCTAAGTTTTATAACTTCGTTTTAAAATCAAACTACCTAATCTATGTAATTTGTGAAACTTCATTAAAACCCGGCATAATGAGCAGTGAATTTTTTGGCCATGATTACGTTGTCTACAGATGCGATTGGTCTCTCGAAACTACCTCAAAGAAATTGGGTGGTGGCGTACTGATAGCAGTACATTCTAAACTCTGGAATGCTCTAGTAACTTTAGCCCATCGAGAGTTGAACAAATTGGTGTAAAAACCAAACTTAGCCAAACCAATATTTTCATCTACGCAGCATACGAGACCACCTCAATCAAATAGTGATCATTACGCAACTTGCATCGATGCGATTGATGAAGTTATTAATACAACAAACTGTAGTTCTTGTGCTTGGTGATTTTAATCTTCCAAATATAATCTGGTATCTGGACCCGGACCAAAATTGTATTTTTCCAAGCAATATAACAACAGATGTCGAATCTTTATTTGTGGACGCCATGCTTGGTTATAATTTGAACCAGATAAACACAATTGCTAATAATCGTGATAGATTACTGGATCTTGTTTTCAGCAACGGCATTGACACTTTCAAAATTTCAGAATCCGTGTTACCTTTTGTAATTAACGATATCAATCACAAGTCTTTAAAGATTGTATTTGACTCAACTAATTTAATGGCGAGTTCGGAACACCTACAACCAATCAAATACAACTTCAAAAAAACAAACCGTGCGGGGCTACAAAGTTACCTAGAATCCATCAAGTGGCAAACAACTCTCAATTCCAATGATATAAACGAAAATGTTGATAAATTTAATGACATTATGCAGCAAGGCTTCGAACTTTTTGTACCTATGTGCTGTAAACCACAAAATGCTCACCCTCAGTGGTTCGATGATAGACTAGTTAACTTAAAAAAATCGGAAGGCGAAAGCGTATGCCAAAATGTTGAAAATCTGGTTAGAAGCCGACAAACAATGTTTCTACAACATAGTAACGAGTTTGAAATTTACTTCAAAAAAAATTTCTGATTTAATTAGACAGCAATCCTAAAGCTATGTCATCGGTACGAAGAGGTATTTCTTAGAACCGAGCAGCAATTGTCCTTCACAAACGCTGTTAAACATGAAACAAATCTTAAGGACGAGAAACCGGTCTTTTCGAAAAGTTATAGATACCCTCACATTCATAAAGAGGAGGTACAGAAACAAATAAGCAAAATGTTACAGGACGGCATTATACGTCCCAGCTTTTCACCATGGTCATCACCTATTTGGATTGTACCCAAAAAGGCTGATGCCAGTGGAAAAACGAAGTGGCGATTAGTGATAGACTATGGCAAACTTAACGAGAAAACTATCGAGGATCCGTATCCCTTATCAAATATTACCGACATACTCGATAAGCTGGGAAAATGCATGTACTTCTCAACATTAGACCTGGCATCTGGTTTTCACCAGATAGAAGTAAGGCAACAGGATATACCCAAAATTGAATTTTATGTTGACCACGGACACTACGAGTACGTTAGAATGCCGTTTGGTCTAAGGAATGCACCTTCAACATTCCAGAGGGTTATGGACAACATCCTAGGGGATATCCAAGGTAAATCCTGCTTGTGCTATATGGATGACATTATAGTCTTCTCCACGTCACTCCAAGAGCACATTGAAAATCTTAGGCAAGTCTTCGAGAAACTACGAAAAGCTAACTTGAAGGTACAAATAGACAAATCCGAATTCCTACACCGAGAGATCTCATTCTTGGGTCACATCGTTACACGTGATGGGGTTAACCCAAACCCGAGAAAATAAAAGCCATTAAGGGATTCCCCGTTCCGAGAACGGAGAACCAAATTAAGAGCTTTTTGGACCTTTTGGGTTACTACCGAAAATTTATAAAAAAAATTTCCGACGTAACCAAACCCTTAACTGAATTTTTGAGAAAAGGAAAGGAAATAATCCTTAATGAAAGATATTTAGAGTGCTTCAAATACTGTAAAAATTTATTGTGCAACGAGCCAATCCTACAATATCCCGACTTCTCCAAGGAATTCATCCTTACTACCGACGCCAGTAATGTCGTCATTGGAGCCGTCCTCTCACAAGGCCCCATAGGTAAAGACAAACCAGTCTGCTACGCATCTAGAACCTTAACGGTCACGGAGCAGAACTACTCCACCATTGAAAAGGAGCTTCTGGCGATTGTCTGGTCCACAAAGTATTTCAGACCATACCTCTTCGGTCAGGAATTCAAAATTGTGATAGACCACAAGCCACTGACTTGGCTTTTCAATCTTAAGGAGCCCAATTCGAAACTAATTCGATGGAGGCTGAAACTCGAAGAATATGATTACGAAATCATATATAAAAAGGGCGTCAAGAACACCAATGCGGACGCATTATCAAGGATACAGCCTGAATCTCTCACTGTTAATAATATTAACACTTCAGATGTTTCCGAATCCTCAACGGAACCAGAAATTGAGAATGAAATCGAAAATCTAGTACCAACAACAAATTCTCCCATAAACCAGTTCAGTTCACAAATAATAATAACGATCAACCCTGAAATGCATGGAACAAACACTATCAACGAACATCCATTCGGGAAACACCGAGTAATCACCTACATGCCTAACCAACAAGCACCAACCGTCAAACGTAGCATTGCCGCACTGGTAACGAAATATCGAATCACAGGCATCATGTGTGATGATTTAATATTTGAAATCGCCAAAGAAGTCTATAGGGAAAAATTTGGAACCGCTTCAAAACACTATTTAGTAAGATCGCATGTTCTCCTAACGGACGTACCAAACTCAGAAGATCAAAATGCGATGATTAGGAAAAGACACGAAGAAAATCACCACAGGGGAATATTAGAAAATTTATTAAAAGGACCCACTATTTTCCAAACATGAATATTATTCAATATTACGACCTACATCAATAACTGCAGCATCTGCCTACAAACGAAATACGACAGGCACCCGTTAAAAATCGAATATGAAGTCACTGAAACACCTAGACGGCCTATGGAAATCTTACACATAGATTTCTGCTTTTTCGAGAATCATGCTTTCCTCACAATTTTAGATAAATTCTCAAGGTTTGCTGCAGCCTTTCACATGAAATCCAGGACCAAAGAAATTCAAAAAAGACTCACCCAATTCTTCAGCGTACATGGCAAACCCACAAAACTAACATCTGATAATGAGGGGAATATGAACACATCCTCTTTTAGATCATTCCTACAGGAATACAACGTCCAGTTACACCATACCTCTTCATGTTGCTCTACAGGAAACTCCCCCGTAGAACGATTACATTCACCTCTACAATAGCTTATTAAAATAGCTCATATTAAGAAACCTCACGAGAATATAAAAAACTTGATGCATGACTGCATCCTCTCATACAACAACACAATTCACTCTGCGACTAAATTTACACCCTTCGAACTTCTAACTGGTCACTACACAATTCCGGGCCAACCTGTTGACCCCGCATTTGCTAACGCGCGAGAATACCTATTCAACTACACGTTATCATACGATACATTGTGTAAACGAATCTATGAAGAAACTCACGCGAAGAAGACAAAATTGATTAATCAACTTAACGTTGATAGAATATAATCCATGTACGTATAACAAACGACGATCCAAGATTAGGCCAGGATTCGTCGTAAGAAGAGTACTAAAAACAATAAAATCACTGTCCTTACAAAAGATGGAAAGTACCATAAAAATCTCATAAAACAACCATTTCAGGTATCCCGTAACCATGAGCCAAACACTCAGGGTGACCAATCTAGACACCAACAAGGGTCTAATACCGATCAAACTTGGCCAAGGCCGAGTAGTCAATAAATACACTAGAATCATTCACCTTATCGATACCAGCCACTACGAAGACAACCTCCGCACCATCCAAGAGAATATTAATCTAGTAGAGGAGTCAATAAGTAACAACAAAGAATATCCATACGCCTTAAGAAATAAGATAGAAATCCTCCAGCACAAAGCTAAAGAGTTAAGCGAAAGCATCCATCTTTTGAAACCTACACGGGTCAAAAGAGGCCTAATTAATGGATTAGGGTCATTTATCCAGGACATCACGAGAAATTTAACACGACCTGGAAGAGATTGGAAACGCAATTCATAACCTTCACCAAAATCAGGAAAGGTTAAACGAACAAAACAACGCCTAAATTACTATCAACCAGGGGATGATTGACAGGTTTAACTATATACAAAAATATGTAAGAAATAGCAATAACAAAATTACATTCGAATTGAACAGACTGACTAACATTACTGAAACAGGATTACACATAATTAGATTAGACCAATACATTGTTAAATTGATCAACACTTTAGACACACTATCTAACCATATCGATGATATATTGGACGCACTCAGTTCGGCCAAACACCGACGAATTTCAAGACATCTACTGACCAACAACGAAATTCACTTCATTAATGATTTATTCGCTCAAGACCACGTAGAAATCCTAAATCCCAACAATATCTACGACCTTCTAACATTACAAGGCTATTATAATCAGTCAAAAATCGTACTCAGCATTCAAGTACCATCCTTCTCAAAACCAATATTTAGTTACTATAACATCAAACCTATCCCTTCCAAAAACTTAATCATTACACCAATCCCTTCCTACAACATCATCCTAAGTAAAGAAAATTATCAATTCGTTTTTGAACCATGTGATGAGATAGAGACTACATACTATTGCAAAGAACAATCTCTACGGAATATATCGAACACCTGTATAACAAACATCATAGCGCAGAAACCGGCTCGATGTAACCACACCGATTTCGACCCAGAAGACGAAGTCAGCGAACTCATAAGCGGGAAGATATACGTATCAACAACAAAGGAATTACCGTTTACATTCACATGTCATCAAAGAGTAAAATCGATCCAAGGTCAAGCACTGATCGAATTTGATAACTGCGAGATCAATATTCAGGGCATTACATACAACAACAATAATTACATCTACAAGGAACATGAAACAATCTTACTATCCTACAACGATGTGGAAAGCCATCGCGTGATACCTTCATTATCGCTACCAAAAATGGCCAACTGGACGATCCAACATAGAGAACACATACAATTATTGCAGGAACAAGCTCTCTCGAACATACAATAAAAATATACAGTACAAGCGGTATATTAATAATTATTACCCTTATAATAACCATCTATTGTATCTGGATGAAATGCTGTAAGACCCCTATGGCCTTCTCTTCGGCGGGAGGAGTTACGTTCCTCTACACAAACCACGTCACGAGATACAACAACGACCATATGAAGATAGGGAACTACTTTTCAATCGCACGCGGAGCAATACATTTCAAACCACGCTTAATATAAAACGCACAATAAGCATAAATGCTCAAACCACGCGCAATGAAAGATGCAGAATAAACATAAATGCCCAGACATGCACTTATGCTTAATCAAAATATCAGGTGTCTTCGTTTTTAGATTAAGTATGAATTGTAGTTAGTTCTTAAGTTTAAGACTACAACTTGAAAATTGTAAAAATTAATAAATAAAATTAAATAAAATAAAAAAAGAAGAAATAAATAGAATAAATAAGAAAATATCTCTTTTTTTTTAAATCAAGTTTTTACTAAAGTTATAAGTTTCAGCTACCAATTTAAATGATATTTTGTTTTCAAAATTACAAGATCCGACCACAGTAAAGGAAGAGTCCAATTTGATCTATCAAACAAAATGTAATGATTGTAACGCAATTTACACGGGACAAACCAAACAGTTTTTATGACAACGTTTTTTTAACGTTTTATACGTGGTGCAACGGGAAGTTCAAATCAAATGAGTGCACTTTCGGAACATATTAAAGGTACCAACCATAACATTATTTTGGAGGATGTAAAGATTTTAGAACATCAACCAAATTTCAGGAAAAAATCTATTTTGGAAATGCTACATATAAAATCCTGTTCAAATTCTATTAACAAAATTAACGATTACGCTTATATTGGCAGTTCATACGATCTATTTTTATAATTTGATTTTTTGCTTTTACACATTTCCAATATTATTTAACGTGGAAGTGTTTTTTCTGTAGATACGATGTCACAATTTGTTGTCTAGCTAAAATAACAAATATATTTTTTCTAGTAGCTAACGATATCTACAGAAAAATAGCTACATTTTAGATAGCCTTGTATTGTTTTATTATTCTTTTGAAAATGGAACCGAAAAGGTGCGAAAGCTAAAGAATTAGTAGAGAGTTATAAAAAATTTGGGCTAAATACTGTTAACTATAATTTATAATAAAGGGTGATTTTTTTGTGGTTAGGATTTTCATGCATTAGTATTTGACAGATCACGCGGGATTTCAGACAAGGTGTCAAAGAGAAAGATGCTCAGTATGCTTTGACATTTCATAATGAATAGACTTACTAACGAGCAACGCTTGCAAATAATTGAATTATATTACAAAAATCAGTGTTCGGTTCGAAAAGTGTTTCGCGATTTACGTCCGATTTATGGTCTACATAATCGACCAAGTGAGCAAACAATTAATGCGATTGTGACCAAGTTTCGCACTCAGTTTACTTTATTGGACATTAAACCAACCACACGAATGCGTACAGTGCGTACAGAAGAGAATATTGCGTCTGTTTCTGAGAGTGTTGCTGAAGACCGTGAAATGTCGATTCGTCGCCGTTCGCAGCAATTGGGTTTGTGTTATTCGACGACATGGAAGATTTTACGCAAAGATCTTGGTGTAAAACCGTATAAAATACAGCTCCTGCAAGAACTGAAGCCGAACGATCTGCCACAACGTCGAATTTTCAGTGAATGGGCCCTAGAAAAGTTGGCAGAAAATCCGCTTTTTTATCGACAAATTTTGTTCAGCGATGAGGCTCATTTCTGGTTGAATGGCTACGTAAATAAGCAAAATTGCCGCATTTGGAGTGAAGAGCAACCAGAAGCCGTTCAAGAACTGCCCATGCATCCCGAAAAATGCACTGTTTGGTGTGGTTTGTACGCTGGTGGAATCATTGGACCGTATTTTTTCAAAGATGCTGTTGGACGCAACGTTACGGTGAATGGCGATCGCTATCGTTCGATGCTAACAAACTTTTTGTTGCCAAAAATGGAAGAACTGAACTTAGTTGACATGTGGTTTCAACAAGATGGCGCTACATGCCACACAGCTCGCGATTCTATGGCCATTTTGAGGGAAAACTTCGGAGAACAATTCATCTCCAGAAATGGCCCGGTAAGTTGGGCACCAAGATCATGCGATTTGACGCCTTTAGACTATTTTTTGTGGGGCTACGTCAAGTCTAAAGTCTACAGGAATAAGCCAGCAACTATTCCAGTTTTGGAAGACAACATTTCCGAAGAAATTCGGGCTATTCCGGCCGAAATGCTCGAAAAAGTTGCCCAAAATTGGACTTTCCGAATGGACCACCTAAGACGCAGCCGCGGTCAACATTTAAATGAAATTATCTTCAAAAAGTAAATGTCATGGACCAATCTAACGTTTCAAATAAAGAACCGATGAGATTTTGCAAATTTTATGCGTTTTTTTTTAAAAAAAAGTTCTCAAGCTCTTAAAAAATCACCCGTTATAAAAGCTCATTAAATAATTTTAAATTTTTGTTTTAAATTAAATTATCTGAAATCATAATTTCTTTAAATAAATAAAATAAAATAAAATATTTTGTAAAGATTTTATATGAGGTAAACAAAATTATCCAAAAAAAAATCTACAACTTTATGACTGAAATTTTTTGATATTCCCGGAGATCACTAATACCTTGATTTAAACAACTTGCATTGTGCCCATCACATTCTATAACCACAGCAACAAAAGAACAAAATATTTATTTTCATAATTCAAATTTCACACAATCATGTGTGCAGCAATGTGTCAGATGATTTATTATTATTGAAACTGATTTTTATAGCTTTTTGATATCTTATTTCTGATGAATATTTTAAAATTTATTATTAAAATTTAGAAACAAAAAACAAACATTAAAATATTCTTCACAAAAACCTACAATCTTCAAAAACCGAAAAATTAGAATTTGTCAATGTTTGGTAATTTATTTAGATATATAGTGGGACTAATTCTAAAATGGCTGTATCACACTTCATAGGTGGCCGTTTTTGTATAACGATTAATAACAATTTATCGAATAAAGCGTTGTGATGGCGCCGTCGTAATATATTTTTAAGGACTACGTAATATATTTTAAGGAATCATCTTAATTACATATAGAATCACCTCTATAATCATATTTGCAAGCGAAACGCGGAAAGCGCAGACCCAACTAACGAACAAACCAAAAATCTCATGTAAATTACGTATGGTATGCGGTTGATTCTAAACTGATAGATAAAAGTCATTTTTTAATGTCTTGTTGTATAAATTGAATTTGTTAATATGATTATGAAACTAACAAGTTTATAATTCAATTATAAATTCAATATCATCATCATCATCATCATCATCATTGATTTTTAGAACGTGTGGTGGTTGTTGGTTCTTTTATATAATGATATTGTGCTATGTGGACATTATGGGATGAAGAATACAAAAGACAACAACAACGGCGAGAAAAAATCTAAAATAAAAAAATCAAATTTGTCACCTTTTCTTGTTTTATTTTATTTTTATTTTAAATAATTTAATTTATATATTTACATAATCATTTATATTAAAAGCATTTTTATAAATAAAAATAAAAAAAAAATATCAAGAAATAGTAAAGATTCTTTACAATGACTTATTATTTTTATACCTCACACATCGACTCTTTAGAGTGAGAATTTAAAACCTGAAAATATACTTAACATTTAAATTTTTGTTTCTTGTGTTTTCTTCTTACCAACAAGCTCGTTGTATATACGTATGTATGTAAGAAGAAGACGTCCACAAGACGAAGAAGTTGGTGGAAAAAAATCTATTTTAGAAAAATCAGGTGACAATTTATTGGAAATGATGTAGCCATTTGGAATGGTGTATGTTTTCTTAAACATGTTTTCTGGTGTTGTATTCGGGGTTAAGACGACGTGCGAGAATAAAATTCTTCATTTCATGTATCTGTGAGTCAGTGTGTATGTTACTTTCTTATATTTAATTTTTTATTCAAATTGATCATTGAATTGCCGGAAATTAATTTTACACCAAATGACATCGTTATTAATTATGTAAAGTTATTTCGAATGATCGCATCCTTATGAGAATTTCGAATCTTTAGTTTGAACCGATATGCGTGATCAACATACATAATATAAATAAGTTTATGTCAAACAGCTGTTTACCAATGGGATATATTTTAATAATACTGTTACGATTTCGGACGTTCTATTCGGATTCATAATGGATATTGCGCAAATAAAACTGAGTGTTTGCATTTAAAGTTATAAACTTTATTTATCAACTTCTACAAATTCACTATTTTACTTTTACTTTCACACTTCACACTGTTCGCTTTACACTTCTTAATTTGCAGTGGTCACTGCTAAATTATAACTGTGCCTGCATTCATGTATGTGAAACTGGCCCGAAAAGTAGCCCGAAAAAAAATTGTGTCTATGCTTTATCTGTAATCATTTCGGTCCGGCCCGAAAAATTTAGAAAATCTGCATTACCTTTAATTCTTATCCCGAAATTTTTTTCACATCAGCATACTACAACAAAATTTAATTTTACAAGCCAACACTAAAAAATAGAATAAAATTTAATAATTAAAATATTTGTACGTACATGAAAAGCAATTTTACTGACAATTTGAAAAACATATTCTACGAGAGTATTACGTATGATTCTGAAAAAAATACCAAAACATTTTCCTATGTGGCGATTTTCACAGTAATTGACTGATACTTCAGCCACTGTCAAGAATTACTGTAGGCCATTTGGAATCCAAACAAAGTAGCCCCAATTCTGTACGAGGTGGAAAGAAGGTTCGTGCCAGCAGAATTTACTTAAATATAAGTCCTGCTAACTCCACCCATATGAAGTAAAGAATAACTAACTAAAGATGTATTGGTAATTTTTTTTTCCATAGTAATTTTTTTTTTTAAAAACTAAGTATTAATGTGTAGGTGCAGAAACGAAAAAAAATTCAAATTTACATTGCATTGTTAGTGTACCCAACACACTCTTTGGTAGTTTTTTTTATAAAGGTATCTGTCAATGAGCGTTAGAGCAGGACCTATATATAAGTAGATTTTGGTACCAATCTCAGTATGTAACGATTTTCAACAGAAAATTTACTAAGCAATATTCTTCTGTGGCGGTTTTCACAGGGATTGCCTGAGACTTCGGCTACCATCGATAAATCGTGTAGGCCATCTGGAATTCACATAATGTAGCCTCAATTCTGTACGAGGTGGAAAGAAGGCTCGTTCCAGTCTCAGTATGTAACGATTTTCAACAAAAAATTCACTAAGAAATTTTCTTCTGTGGCGATTGTCACAGGGATTGCCTGAGACTTCGGCTACCATAGCGCAATAGTGTAGATCATCTGAAACCCAAATAATGGAGCCCCATTTCTGTACGAGGTGGAAAGAAGGTCCCAGAAGGATCTAAAGTCTCAGGCAATCCTTGTGACAACCGCCACAGAAGAAAATTGCTTAGTAAATTTTCTGTTGAAAATCGTTACATACTGAGACTGGCACGAACCTTCTTTCCACCTCGTACAGAATTGGGGCTACATTGTTTGGATTCCAAATAGCCTACACTAATTCTTGACAGTGGCTGAAGTATCAGTCAATCACTGTGTAAACGGCCTCATAGGAAAATGATTTAGTATTTTTTTCAGAATCATACGTAATACTCTCGTAGAATATGTTTTTCAAATTGTCAGTAAAATTGCTTTTCATGTACGTACAAATATTTTAATTATTAAATTTTATTCTATTTTTTAGTGTTGGCTTGTAAAATTAAATTTTTTTGTAGTATGCTGATGTGAAAAAAATTTCGGGATAAGAATTAAAGGTAATGCAGATTTTCTAAATTTTTCGGGCCAGCCCGAAATTATTACATTAGTACATTCCATGTCATCAATTCCCCTATCTTGATTAAACATCATTAACCGTTGTTAATTCCAGCATTTTCCATATAGACTATAGAAGCTCTCATTCCACATGAAATGTATTCTAAAATCCCATTTATAACAGTAATTGGAAATAATACTTCATGCGAAAACATCAAAAAGACGAAAAAGAAAACGCTGAACTCTACGAACAATTAAGAGAAATAACGGAATTTACAACTAAATTGAAAGAAGAAGTTACTATTTTAGAGAAAGATATTGAAGACGACACTTAACCATGCAATCGATGATGTCATTAATCCATTCCATACGGATGAAGAAGAAGAATTAGACAAACGTAAAAAAAATGCTATCACTTTACTATCATAACTGACCACTCTAGTTTCAAGTGGCTAAAGACTCAGACTGATATGAAAGGAAAATTAGTTCCGGATGCACACATAGTTCCGGATGCAATTTTTCGGCTTTACAGTGAAACCATTTCGATATTGGAAATAGATCTAGAACCGGTAGCTTTCAAGGATCTGGACTACGTACAACCTCGTAACAAAATCATGGCTGAACCTACAAATTACCCAACGTTTCAAGTGAAGACCGATAGAATCTATATTAAAGTTGCAAGTACACTTGACCCGGTTCTGATTGTTATGCCTGAACAACGGAAGATTTGGATATCCCAAAGTATGACGGGTGACCTAATTAAGCACCTATATGACGAATTGTACGGTTTGTAAAATGGCTAGAAGTGCTAATACCTTAATGAATCCTCCTTTGGGACAGACTGTGTTCGCCGAAAGACTGCAGGAGCGAATTTATATAGATTTAATGTGGTGTTGAGGTGACCACACAGATACGGAATCCAGGTGTAGTAGTTACGATCCAACCTTGTACCTTGGTTTTCGACCAACGAACCCTAGTCCGACGAGCCCTACTCCAAATAAACCCGTTTGACAAAAACACCTGGAAGTCAAAAAAATGGATCGTTACAAAATGTCGCACTTCAATATAACCGATTATATCAACCCGTGTGAAGTTTTCAACATTTATCAAAAGTGTAGCTACACAAATTAACAAAAAACAAAAATGTAGATACACAATTTAACAAAAAGTGTAGAATTGCATAAAAAAAAATATGGCAGGGTTGAACTCGTTATAATTTCCACTAAACATAATCTAATCTTATCAGCGGCATATCACTGTGACCTTCGGGGATTTTTTTTTTGTTTCGTGTAAATGGAAATAATAATATAAAAAGTGTAAACCGGGTCTTGTAATGCCAGTATACTCAGATTTATGGTGTCATCTCTAGAATTAAGTGTTAATGGACTTAAACATCCATAAGACCCGGTTTACACTTTTTATATTGTTATTTCCATTTACACTAAACAAAAAAAAAACCCGAATCCCCGTAATTCTACACTTTTTATTAAATTGTGTAGCTACATTTTTGTTTTTTGTTAATTTGTGTAGCTACACTTTTGATAAATATTGAAAACTTCACACCGGTATTATATCATTCATTGTTCCATCTGCGGTTTTTACTACTGAGGCTAGTTTTTTATAACGAACGTCATATCCGGAAATATTTATGGTAAGATAGGGTCGTGGATCGTTTAGCAGAGGGATAATGGTTTCTGAGCAAGCTCGTTTGAAGTTTTTACGGAATTTAAAATATTAATAGGATCGCATTCGTCTTTTACTGATTTGTTTAGGTTTGGAAATTGTTTTTTCAGAGTGGGTAGTAAATTTTACAAATGTACTTGAATTAGTCACTAAGTGTGAATGCGTATACTCGTGAAATCTTCCCGTTCTGATTCTGTAGGTACTTTTGAAGTTTTGAAGCCCCATATCGCGACAGTTCCAACGCAAGTAATTTATAGGTTGGAGAGTTTCTCTTGTATTTTTCCGTTCTGTGTTATGCCTTGACGGATTGATGGCTTTAAGATGCGGTTCCTGTGAATACGTCACTTGCGATGGTTCATAATATGATGACGGATTCGCAAAGGTACGATTTTGGGAATCTCCCATAAAACCATCATCAATTATCTCAATAACATTAACAATTCTCGGAGTTTTCGTCGCACTTCCAATATGTGTAGCCTTCTGGGCCCATAATTTCTCATATCGTTCACAAATTACTCGAAGTTCATCAGTGGTAAAGAACGGAGTAAACGATAAATTGGCTTCTTTGTATGTAACGCCCATGTTATCGCGGATTATTTCCATCAATTTCGTTTCCGAGAACGGTCTTACAAGTCTACCGTTAAGGGTCTCCATTTCTAACAAGTACTCTGATATTGCTTCGTGTTCAGTTTGTTTATTGTTCTAGATATACCTACGTAATACCCGATTGCATTCGGTAGTGCCAAATCTATCCAAGAGTGCTTGTCTTATTTGGAAATATGTCGCATTGGGAAATTTTCGTACGTATACCCAGTACCATTTTTCTGCCTTGTGGGTTAATAATTTGGGGATATTTGCTTCTACTCGATTCAGAGAAATATTTTCCTTGCGGACTAAATATTACATTCTAAAAAGAAAATCGTAAATATCCAAACCCTTTGTTTGTCCCGTGAGGGAAATTTTCCATTTTGGATCACTTTTTAAGTAAGATCCTCTGAGTCATTAAAGATCTCTGATTTTGGCTCCGCCATCGAGAACGTTCGGGCTGGAGTACTGTACGGTATACTTGGCGGTATATTTGTTAATTGGTTCATTGAACTTTGATACGGAATTGTCGTAGAAGCGTAGCATAGGGAAAGATACAACACCAGAATAAGTAATAGAGGATATTGCTGAAGACGCTTGGTTGTCTACTCCAATGTAAGGTAATAATGCCGCTAGACAAGTTGGGCGTTAAACCGCAATAAAAGACCAAATAAGAAAAGAAAAGCTCAACACTCAATTTGTATTTGATCGTGTTGACAACCCGCTGACAGCGTTGACTACTCGTAGAAAACGTCAATAACTCGTAGACAATGTCGGCTACTTGTATACAACATCGACTACTCGTAGAAACAACGTCGACAAATACTTGTAATCCACGCCAGTACTGATTGTATGAAACACATATTTCGAACTTCTGTTTCCAAATAAAATAGCGGCGATTTTTTTGACTAACATTCGAAATTACTGACTGAACTTATCTGCCGTTCGTTTGTACCAGTGATTTGATAGTTGTCACTGTATCCATGAAACGTATTGTGCCTATTAATTCGAAATTGCGTACAAGTGCATTCACCACCATCGATCATAAACATTTCGACAATTGATAAACTTCAAATTAAATTGGCGAAATAGAATAAAACTAACTTAAAATTAAATCAGTATTAAATATTAAAATATAAGATTACACACCGTATTTTTAATATCGTCTCGTGTCTGAGGTTGACTATTTTGACTAAATTTCCGACTAACTTGATGTTAGTTCATACCAGTTGTTCATAGATGGAGCAAAACACATCGCGTCTGATGTTTCATGAAACATCAGGATCATTGTGGTTTATGAACATTAGAGACATCTATTAATAATTGGAACGAACTAACCATCAATTTAATTATTCGGAAATTTCATACCAGTTATTGATAGATGTCGCCAATGTTCACATACCATGACCATATACCGTGTATGAGATTTAGTTTAGACTGAATACTTAGTTCGGAGTTTTTTTGTTGAGGATATTGTCCAGGTAGAACATGAGTCACTATATAATGACAAGTTTAACGGTGATTTTTTTTAAATATAACTTGAAGTTTGGGGATCTGGTCCAGGTTGAGCATGTATTCACTATAATGACACGTGTAACCGTTTTTTTACATTGCGTCCCTTTATACGCAATGAGAATTTAATTTAGTAATAGGAGCAATTGATGGCCGCCATTTAAGCGCAGAGACATTATCTTCCAGTGGTAATACAAATACGACCCAACTAACGGTAATATTTAATTTTCGTTACATTCTTTTACAGGACCATCTTACAAATGACCTTTTAAGTCCGCTAGTTACCCCATTTACTCTGTACTTTTGCTTTTGTATCCGTGGCTTATACATCGACAACTGTTTCGTATTTGCACAGTTGCAGTCGATAGATTGGGTGATATTTGCTTGTTTCCGCAAATGGATGTGCATCATACAATACATCCAGCATGCCAAACGAATCAATATCCGCAGGATGTACATGTTGATTTGCGCTAAACTGATAGGTTGGCATAATGTGATGTATAAATTGTTCTTACCACAAATAAATTCGCTCCTAAGGTCGTGATAAAAATTTAATATATGAATATGTTTGGCACACTCACACTTCATATTTATAATCTCAGTTAGTATATTTGTATCGCGTTTTCCGCGAAATTTAAACTTCCATTGACATGATTTCGTAATCACTATGAAAATAGAGATAAAATATCAAAATTGTATACTGTCATGGTCGATAAAAACATTTCATCGCGATAAGTAGTCTATTTGACAAGAGATGGTGCTCTATACAAAAAATATTTCAAATTATATTTATTATATACAGGGTGGCCCATATAACGTTTGCAATTTAATTTGGCTCTAATTCAAAGACGAATAATAGATTTTTCAAAGCGGTTTGTTTTATTAGAAAGAGTATACATTGCCATTAAGTATGGAACACAATTTCATTCAAATGACTTCCTCGGCTGGCTTTACAGTACTCCATTCTGACAACCGAATTTTTCAGAACATTTTAGAATGTATGATATCTTGGATAGTCGCTGGATGATTAGCGTAACACTTATCATTCATGACTCTCCACAAAAAAAGTCCAACGGAGTCAAGTCGCAGCTGCGTTACGGCTTGACATCTCCGTTACGTCGACGATTATTCGACCCCCGAAGACAGTGTGCAAAAGACCGATTGTTAGCGTTTGCTGTGTGGCAAATTGCGCCGTCCTTTTGAAACAAAATGTCGTAACATCACTAAGTGCTCGAATACCATAGAAGTATTCAAAGTTATTTCGGATATTAGTTGCTTCATCTGTATATACAAATTTCCTTCCAGAATTGGACAGTCACAGGCTCAGAAAATGCGGGCGATAGACCCAACGGAAATTTCATATCATAATTATTTGTTTCCTCTCGGGTAGTGAAAAAAATTTATAAAATTTTGTTCGATCAATAAATGTTTTATGTTGATCTAAAAATTTTATTCCTGTATCCTTTATAGTCCTTTATAGTTTATTAGCTAATGGTCATCATATATTTTTACCGGCAACACTGCCACGCTGCCACCAATAAAATATCACCATACACATGATTAATTAGCTCTTGTATTTATACGTTGACGGTGCGTTTCTCAAACTCCTTGTAATTTTTTGGTGGTTGCTTATTGATTTGTTCGTATGTTTTCGCTTTTCTTCAACTTTTCTTGTACATATATAACGTATTTTCAATTTTTGCGTGTTTTGTTTTTTGTTTTTGGTTTATTTCGTTTAATGAATTATTATCAGAATGATGGTCATAATGATTACCATTTTGTCATCAAAAACCGCATAACGTGATCATGTTCTTGTTTTTTAAAAGATTTTTTTTTGTTCAACGTTTATTTTGGACATTTGATAATTCTGTTATATTCCTTTTCTTTTATTTATTTATTTTATTTCATTTTTTTTCTTTTTAATTTGAAATGTTGTTTTATTAACTAGTTCTCTTAAAAACACAAAAAATATCACAAAGATTTGTTAATTGCTTTGCTTTTGTTGCGGTTTAAGTAATTGTCTGAATTTTTTGTACGGTTGGTCTCGAAAATTTGAGTTTTTATCAAAAAAAAAAAAAAAAAAAAAATCTGTTTATTTTTCATGTCGGATTGGTTTGTGTGTGGATATTTTATAGATTTAGATAAATATTTTAAATTTCTCAATGACCATGTTACGTATTTGTCTGTACATTTTGAATAACTTTTAAAAGTTTATATCGGCTTAGGTTTGGCGTTAGTCCACGATGATAATTAAAAATGTCAGTTCACTTGGAAAAAATATATTTTGATTAGCCTGTTGGGAATTGTAATCTTAAATTTCTGTAAATGATACATCGAACCGCACAAATAATGGTTACACCGCATTTAAAACATAATAATTAATTGTCACACGAAGAAATCGAAACTCATAAAACTGGCTCATATTTACAATAATTAAGTACGTTAAAGTACTGATTATGTGGTTAAATATGTTTGTGGTTGTTGAGAGTGTCGTCTCTACTCAAAACAATATGTAGGATTAACAAAACGATGAGTCAATTCGATTATTTTAAATAAATCTGTCTGGGGCAGTTACTACCTAGTTTGTCCAAAGGCCAATATATGTTTGACCAATATATTTTACGCAAGTCAATAATAATTTACAATATTTTTTTGAAAAGACTGGAACCCAACCAGTGTTCCACACTCAATGCTGAAAGAGCCCCATGGTTTAAGCAATCTTGGCAAATTGAACCAGTTTTGGACCAAGGGCGTCAATTGATGTAAAACAATCGAGAGGGAATTAAAAACATGGGATCTGATCGTAAAAGCAGGATAGCTACAGACTTCCGTTGCAGGAAAATTTGTGATTTTTTTTTAGAACATTTTATTATTTGTTTGACCCTGGCTTAAGATTAATTAACCGCCGTGTCGATTTGAGATTCCGTCTCCTCACAACACCAAGCAACGCTATAGAACCTGATATATTTTTAAATTACAAATTTGCTTTGATTGCTATTTTGGCAAACGTGTGACACTACTAGACATAGTCACAAAAATGCCTTTCCTCTGAGCACTACGAGTTAGACACAGAAGTAAAATTAATCAATCATTCGAAGAAGCGAATGAAAACTAAATTGATAGACTGGTTTACAGTAAATAGAAATATAAACTGTGAATCTTTAGAGGAAGCAACTCACCAAGAAATGGTGAGAAGGTCAGAAGGTTGAGACACCAGTAGCCGCTCATAAAGCCGAAATTATCGATAACCGCACGTTTTTCGATATATTTCGAATTTCTCATCCGATAAAATCTATATCCCTTCATTCGACGGGAATAGAAAACAGGTGATGGCATCGCTCAAAACAGCCGAAGAAACACCGTGTTTATTCGAACAAATAGTTCCCCAAACGCAATTCAAGCGATAAAAATAAGATCGAAGGGAGGGTAAAGGATATAATATGCCTTCCAGGTGACCCTAAACCTTTTCAAGAAATAAAAAAAATTCTGCTCGAACTTTGGGCAAAAAAGCAACAAAAAACTATGAAACCATTCATAGCTTTTATAACAGAACTAAAGAAATAATGCAACACATTAAAATGGAGGATGCCTTTTCGGCGTTCACCTATGGCCTGAAGAAGCCATATTGTGGAAACACACAAGCGGCAAACCCCTGAAACATAGAAGAAGCATACGGTTTCCTATGTAAATTTAATATAGTAATGAAATACGTAATTTCAGGTAAAAAAAATCAAACAAAACCAGAAGAATTTACAACTTTTCAGAATAAAAAGTTAGATAAGTCACCTACGGAGTATATGAAAATAGATCCCTCAACTAGAAATTCCATGTCGAAAATAATCAACATATTACATTATTTTTGGATACAGGTACCAATAAAAACATAACAAAACCGAATATTATACCTAATACTCTCATTAATTTGCAAAACACCTTAGTGAGCAATATTCTAGCAAAAAGGGCAAAATAAATATTATAGGAAACAAATTTACCACCCCAAACTTACTATATAAATTAGGTTTTCATAGAGTTTTTGATGGTATCCTATAGGATCCGAATCACTAGCCAAATGAGTGGTAACAAAAAATTTAAATTTTACTCACCGGAAAATTTCTACCAACATACGGTCATATTTGACACTTCAGAAAATGGGGAATTGGCCTCGCCCAAGTATGCAGAATTAAATAGTAAAATAACCATTTAACCGGGTCTTTTACGCCTCTATCTACTAATTTTTACGTGATCGCGTCGAAAACCTGTCTACAACGTTAATACTAGTAGGCTATGTAGACTTCTTGTCGACAACGTCCACTACTCGTATACAACGTCGTTGTAATTCACGACAATGCAGTGATTGAATGGTTTACATATTTTGGACGTTTGTTTCCGGAGATTTTAGTTAATGCAAATTATTATTAAAATATGTGATACACAATGTTGAAAAACCGATCCCATTCGCTTCACGAACACTAAAATCAACAGAAAGAATATACGCAACAAACAAAAAAGAGCATTAATTATCATTTGGGCCGTAAAAAAGTACCAACCTCACCTATACGGTAGCAAGTTTATATTGGTTACGGTCCACAGACCACTAACGTTTATAAAATCTTCGTAGAAAAACTCCAAATTTCTTAGATGGAGGACTCGAGCTGGAGAACTGTGACTATGAAGTCAGAAGAGAAAGCAAACGTTGTGGCAGATGCCTTAAGCAGGATGCCATCTTCAAACGGACCGAAAGAGTTAAATACAAACGAACATCACGATAACACGTCAAGGGTATCTGAAAGGACACTCGAGAATAATCCCTGTGGAATAGAAACAATACTACAGCCACCAAAGAAATGTCGGTTGCTCTATACAATAACTCGGTTTGCCCCAAAACGAAGTAATATGCCACGAAAATACCTTCATAAACCAAATAGATATCCAAACACAAGCCAACAACATATTCCAAATGGAAAAACAAAATGAAATTAACAAAGAACCACACTAATTAGAAGAAAACCAAATATAGTCTCTATAAAACCAAATTTAAGAACAAAGGCTCAGCCAAGAGCTATTGAGACACAAATCCAAAATGTAACTTCCAAAACTATTCAACCAATAAGAAAAAAAGGGAGGAAAAAATAAAATTTAAGACTAAAACGAAATAATTAATCAAATTTAGTTTTTAAAATTTCAGAATTTCATTTAAGACATAATCAGGATCACAATATTTTTTACAAAATAATATAGCAATAATTCTGGTATCATCAACAACACCCTAACAAAGGAACATCCCAACACTTTATAAGGTGGACGAGATCTATTCACAACCTCCAACTACAAAAATTTCGTGCAGAAACACTCAGAAATCAAATAACTCGAGCATGAACGCATTAAACCATTAGTAATGGAAACGAAAGATAAAACTTTAATGGGCAACGTGAAAAGTGAAACATTGACATCAGATTGTGGCCAGGTAACTGGGAACTTCGTAATCACATTTTAGAATTGTACCGTAACGTTGAAGGATGTTAAATAAAAAGTGAAGCTCAGGAAATACAAAGTGCCTTATACTAACCTCCAAACAACTCGTCAACTGGTTAAGGCCGTTAACATTAACCTTAATGAACAACAAAAATTCCAGAACAGAAAATAATTAGCGTACGTAGCTGTAAAACAAGCGGATCATCAATATTGGATATGGTCCTTATCACTTTGAATATCGGTATCACCAATCAGCATTATAATTTTATGCATCTACATTTACATCAACGCATTACTAAAATAGAAGTGAAAGATGAAAGCAATCCAAATTCAACAGCTTCCCAATTAAAAAACCAGTCATGCTATTCGGATTTGTTAGTGAAACTAGGCATAGGCCTATTTCTAGGCTATATCACCCGGGAGGAATTATGCTTCCATCAACGAGTAAATATGCTGAATCGCCTCATCGAAATGACACATATATGCATAAATGAAAAGCTGCAATAAACCAAACATCGCGGAGCCCTTGATTATGTAAAGATAACATACCATCTTGCAACACATATTTTGACATTTCGTTAACAACATTAAAATGAAAAACCGCACAGATTAAAACAACAACAACAAAAAAACTAAAATTCCAACCGAAAGACTTAAGTATTATAGACATTCCACAAATAAAAAAAAAATTCCCTCAATTTTTCATTTTTCGTTTTTTTTTTTTTGCTGATTCGAAACCCGGCTTATAAAAAAAATGTCCATTATTGCAATCGCGATTACCTCATGCCATTAATTTCAATATACACACAAATTTTTTGTTTTATTTTCCATTTTATTGTTGCGGTGCCAACCAATCATGACCGTGTGTCCGCAAGAATCAATATTATTGTCAAAGTTGACCACGACCGTTGAACGATTAATTGTTATGTGATTTATAGCTTCAGTTGAGAAAGATAAGCATGATTTTCTGAATACGTTTGCTAAATAACACACATTCATCTTTTAATAATCGGAAACGTGTACATGGTTTAATCCTTTAACAGGTGGCTTAAATCCCACCAGTTTTAGGAATATAATTGAATAAAACGTTTTTATTTTATACCGAAAAAGGAGGTTGGGAGGTCGTATCATAACTGGTTAAGCGTACAACAGTTGCTATACGGATTCATGGTTTACTGGAAAAATACTTCACGAACGAAATTCGACGCCCTTATCTTAATAATATAATTAACGAACATTGAACAATATTTAAGGCTAAAAAATTTGAACCGCTGGCGAAAGTAATGCTCCTAATTATTGTTGTTTGTAGAAAATTTGAGACAACCACTTAATACTTTGACCAACAATTGTTGCTGTTTTTATGTAAGTTAAACCTGCACTGTCAGGTATTTTATTAACTGTCGTTTATATAAAGAGGTAAGAGTGCTATAATTTTGATAGGAAATCCGGGTTCCTTGCTTACTCTTATATATTTATACCAAGAAAGTTGAAGTCTTTTGTTTCAGAAATAAAAAGAGTGTATGTACATCATACATACACTCTTTTTATTTCTGAAACAAAAGACTTCAATTTTCTTGGTATAAATATATAAGAGTAAACAAGGAACCTGGATTTCCTATAAAAATTAAGTTGTTCGTATAAATAAGAAAGAATAATAATTAGTGATTCCATGATATAGTTTTTTAGTTTTTATAACGTTGGAATTTCACTAAAAGCACGCGCAGGATAAAAATGGCTAAAATTAGAGTGAGCTACTCGTCCATACTCGTGTAGGTGCACAAACAATTACAGAAGTGGTTTGTGCACTGACCAAATTTTCTTAAACTTGCAAGTTATATTTAAATTTTGTTCAGGTTTGTAAAATTAAACCAATTTGTGTCAAATTCGGTGTAATGGGCTCTCAATCGTTATATAATTGAAAAAAATTATTCTGCCATATGGAATATTTTATCACACCACTATTCGCTATATAGAGCTCAATGCATCTTGTTAAATTCGATGTTCGTTAAACTCGATGAATTTGGCGTTAAAAGTAATCTAAATTTAATTACCATTGCTATCGCATTTAATAATGTTGCCTACAGGTTTACCATATATAGTTTTGTAATAAATTGTAAAAAGGCAAGCACAAAAGTCCGTTCACTGGCAGGTAGGTGCTACAAAAAGCAAGCATTACTCCAACGTTACCAGTCAGCTGTCACTGATTATGTCGACAGCATAGTAATAACGAATAAATTCCACTGAACATCCAGAACCAGTGAATAACAAGACTACAGAAATTCTGCAATGATTACCGGATTATGCCGCTAGGTTGACGAAAATAAATTAAAGTTTTGTGATAAATGGTTGGCTCGTAACACTAGAAGCACTCTAGTTGAATACTTAACAGCCCCGACAAAACACATTCGTTTCCAACCGAAATAGAAGCTCAAAATACTCTCTTGCTAACGCCTGGAATTTCACTAACGACTTACAACCCAAAGGTAAGTCACGAAGGCAGCAATGATGAGAACTGAGAGAGTGTATGATGTTCTCCCAATAATACAAACCTACTTCACAAATCTGATAAATCTATATTACAGAAATTTATCCGCCGGGTGAGGTGGCCTTGGTCGATTGTCTCACAGTATAGAGGAAGTAGACGGAACTATTAACAGAGCAAAATTATTGAGGCGCAGCGCTCATCATGGCTTTCTGGAACCAAGAAAAGCTCCTGGAGAATTAGAAGAGACCGCGCCCATATGTCTGCTCTACAAAACAGGCAATCTCTTTTTCCTCCAAATAGGCCAACCACTAACTAAATGCTTCACCGTAAGGATGATTCTGATAAAATGTTGGGACCACAATAAAACCATAAATCGACTCGTTGTCTCGGAGTCTATAGAAAATCACATTTCCATATTTTTTGTGACAATCAAGATTAATTGATTATTATCTGAAAATCACGATCTAAAATTTAATCGAATATTAAATTCGTTATAAATCGATCACGAAATAAAACAATTTCCAAAGGCAGCGAAATCATTGGATTCAAGCCAATTTAGATGATCGTAACCCCACCATGGTCTACCAACAACAAATGATAAACAAATTGTTCCAATAACAGCCAGCCGATGAATTTTTCGAGAAAGACCTCGACTCGCCTAGGATCTACCTGCTTTTAACAAGATGTAAAAAGCTGAATTCGATTCAATATCTGGCACACGAATTGTGGGATAAAACATTACAGTTGGCAGAATACCTTATAAAAGTATATAACGTTTTAGAGCTGATATGCCGCATTTGACACAAATTGGATTGATTTTATAAATACCTTATGAGGATCACAAAGTACATTTCAACCAGGTTGATAGCAGGTGTTAAAATTGAGAGCGAGAGCAAAGAATCGCCATAGAAAGAGGACGACCATATGCATACGTTAAAATCCATTCATGGTATATGTCAAAGCTAGGGAGAGAAAATAACCCATCATACTTAAAGCGACCATATTTAAAGGGTTAAGAATCGCTTGGTGTTTTTAAAAACATCGGACCTTTCCCACGACGGTTCTCTGGCATAATTTAAAATTGTAACCAATAGTAAGACTGTTCAAATAAATGGAAAACATCTAAAGGCAATAGATATCCTTTCATTAGATGAAAGTGGATGAAAAAAAAGTTCAAAAAAGTTGTTGGCGGAAACTGAACCAACATCGGTCTAGTTACAATGGCACGTTGACAACTCGGTAAACTTATTGAGTAGGATGAAATCAACTCCAAATTTTCTTTGTGGACCTACCACACTGCGCAGAAATGAGAAGACAAGCTACCGTCTGTTTCTCCTAAAGCAAGAGGTACTAAATGGCGAGAGGAAGACACTGGCATGGAAAGACAAGGAAAAGTGTCATTTCAATTAATCATCTTTACATCATCCAAAATAGCGGAGAAACTTAAGAGTTCCATTATAAGTGAAGAACACCATTGTATTGTAAAAAGGAAAAGGGAAGCATCTAAATATGACAAATAATACCTTCATTCATACCTGAAACCTTATTAAATCACATGGCATGTATTGAAGAAGGTGCCGTTCACCGACCAACAGTATTTTAGATTTAATATCGAAATATCTAAAATAGAAGAAACCTTATTAAGAAGCAAATATACATGAGACAATCGATTGACAGTACTGCAAATAACCTCACCGAGGCAGTATACGAAACACCAAAACCACAGTTCTTTCCAATTAGCATCAGAAGCGCTAGAAAGATGTTCTCAAGCAAATAGTTCGTAAATTGTTTAACAGAGCCGAGCGAGCAAACGATTGGATATCCGAGTGATGTTTATGCCAAATTACCAAAATGTACACTGTATTCTATAAAAGTACTTACAAATAAAAACACTCAAAAATGGAAATTTCATAATATTTGGAAATTTTTAATAAACACAAATATTTTTGCATAATAAATAGAAAATATTTAATTTTTGTGAAAAGTTTTGAGTGGATTTTATAATAAGAAATGTTTACAACAAAACACACTAGGAATCGCACAGAGGTGATCGTAGTGGTTCTGAACTAGTACCTGATGTAAGAAAAAATCTTATTTATCCACTTGCTCGGAAATTTTTGAGAGTTTTGTTATTCGAAAAAGAGCATCATTGAGTCTAATACGAAAATTCTTAAACATCTGATATTATTTAGAGTAGCCCCTACGGATCACACAGAAGTAATCGAAGAGGTTCTGAATTAGTAATTGATGTAAGAAACAAATCTTATTTATCCACATGCTCGGGAATCTCTGAGATTTTGTTATTTGACTGAGAACATCTTTGGGTGTAAAACGAAAATTCTTAAATTTTCATATTACACTCAATCATGTTCTCTGTCGAATAACAAAAATTTCAGAGATTTCCGAACATCTGAATAAATAAGATTAGTTTTTACATGAAATACTACTTCAGAACCACTTCGATCATCTGTGTGCGGTCCTTAGGTTCCGAGTTAAATAAATCCAAATGTTTAAGAATTTTCGTATTACACTCAATGATGTTCTCTATCAAATAACAAATATCTCAGAGATTTCCGAGCATATGGCTAATTAAGATTGGTTGCTTACATCAAGTACTACTTCAGAACCACTACGATCACCTCTGTGCGATTCGTAGTGTGTTTTGTTGTAAAAATTTCTTAATATAAAATTCACTTAAACTTTTCAAAAAAATTAAATATTTTCTACTTCATTTTTTATTTGTTTTTTTATTTTATTTTTTAATATTGCAATCTTTTCTGGGCCGAAACACTCCCAACTGTTTCGCAGTTTGCTTATTTATGTCCTTATACCTTACGCAGTTCACTGCCAAATCAAGAACTTACGGATATAGGTCCGATTTTGTTTCCATCTGCACATTGCATACCTCCATGCCAGCCTATACTGGCATTGAAGATGGGTCGGCCCATGAGTTCTGCACTCCGACAGGGGGTCATAGTTGTGTTCCATTCCATCCCAGATCATAATGTGCTGCCTAACAGCTACAACTTATAATTAGTTCTAGTAATTTTCATACCGAAAGTAGAGCAAAAATTATTCGATTATCACGTCAATCATGTAATTCGTTTCATTGCTGTCAACAAGCACAAATTCTACAAACGTATAGATAATTTAACGGAAGTAGCCTTTATACAAACGAAGAACTCCTTCTTAGAAAGGAATAAAAGAGGCACTTGTTGGATATCGAAAACGCAACATTAAAAATAATACAACACACAAAAGTTGAAACTCGAACCCTTGTCATAAATATTAAACAGGGCGATACATAATTGAAACATCTTCATTACCCTTAACCATCACAAAGCGAAACCACCAAAACATAATTGTAAATGTTACTTATAAACGCATGAATTAGCCATGGGACGTCCACTGTCAGGTACGTTGACCCACAATTATGTTAACCAAGTACGTCAAAAATATCCTGTATATGCACAGGTATGTAGATGGTATGTAGAAATTTTTCAATATTATTCCAAGGAGCAAGCAGGGAGCAGTTAGATAAATTAGAACAAAATATTAACAACATAAAAGAAAAGTTGGAAGCAATCAAAACCAACATTTAGATTTAATTATTCAGAATTCACAACACAAACAAATTTTCAAATATTTGGGAAACCCACACAAACTATACTCGTACCATAAATTTGAACAATTTAAATAAAAATCCAGACTGCTCAAATAAACTTTATCGACTGTCGGGTAGAGAGGTTTGGAAAGCCTACTATTTAATATTAATTTAAGCCGAATTTTTTACTAAATTACATTGAACTCCTAAGTCACTAAATTCACTTATAAGTGAACTAATGAGAAAATACGTATTTACTGGGCAAACAAAAAAGGACACTCTCGCAACCCCCAACAACCTGCCAAGGATATGTGGCCTAACAAAAATCCACAAAACGGAAATCTCCCTAAGACCGGTCGTGTCAACGATTGGATCTTCGTCATACTCGTACAAATACAACATCAAACTCACAACAAATTTCCTGCAGAGAATTACACCTAATAAAATACCGTCCAACCTTTGCATGCCCTGATTGGGTGTTAATTCGTTATATTCATCAGTAACATGCGCACATTACGCGGGGGGGCCTCAACACTATTTCCCAAAATACAATAACATGGTCTATGAACAAACTACGGGTTTGGCAATCACACTTATAGTCAAATATGTTGATAACATCTTCATCATCTCTGACAAGGATGACGTAGAGTCTATTTCTCGCTCGTAGTGCGCCAACTGCCCGAGTTTACCATCGAATGAAGAAAATGGTACTATTTATTTCATGCACCTCCACCTTATCAGATTGGATGAAACAAACTTTAGCAAATAGTATACAGAAAGCCATCGAGAAAGAGTCGACTAGTCGATTTGTGGTAAAGATAGCGGCATAATGGATTTTGATCGCACGAACACGCAGAGATTCCACGCACTAGCTATCTCAGCATCACCTATTGTCCACCATTCCGCACTCATAGTAAAAACATATCGAAAATAAAATTCCGAACATAAAGATCATCTATATACTCGCGAAGAAACTATACCAGTCTTGTACTCCAACCCTTAATTCAAGATCGATAACTAACGAAAGCGTATTGTTGTTTATTCGCTGCTACATCGAGCATACGGAGAGGCCACTAGAACAACGAATATAAGACCATAAGAAAAATTGCTGTATATGACGAAGTAACGAATCGGGCACAGCTTTGTCAACGCATTCCCTCGAATTGCAACACAATTTCGATGGACAACCGAAAGGAATAGGAAATTGAGAGGAATAGGTTAACACTGGAAATATTGGAGGCCTTACTCATAAAAGCTCAGCCAAACACCACCGGTTAGTACACGGGGCGCTCCCTCTTTTGATAATTAAACGTTAGACGGCAAGAAGGTAAGTGGATGATACATGATGTTTGTCGCTTTCCGCTTTCTTAAGTTTTTCTTTATTTTAATTTGCATTTTTAATTTTTTCGTTTAAATTTATTTACAGTTATTCGCTTCGATTGTTAATAATATTCATTTTATACTCGTTCCGAAATTAATATTGCTGTCGCGGGTATTCACTTTATAGAATAAAGTTTGTAATGCAACGGCAATTTAGCGGGGTGGTCGAAAAGACATTCATTGCTTTGGGCTCCTGCTCACTCTGAACACTTACTCGTGCCCTACACACTCTACCACAAATAGACAGAATTCGCACGTTGATACAGCAAATTATTCATCGAATCCCCCGTTTCACAATTTCGCTCTCCCACTTTCCACTTACACACCACTAATGTTATTGGCGCTGTTTCTCAACCAGGATGGATTCAATCAACAAAAAAAAAACCCAACCTCATTCCCGATCACCTCGCCTCGAATTTTACTGAACCATCTGGTTATACACGAACACTAAGTTTATATCATTTGAATAAAAAAACGCGAATGAAGCCAGCGGCAGCTATTAGACACCATACGCAGTACACTTGAGACTAACTCACTGTCCAAGTTCGAATAGTTTATTTTTTTATAACTACACTCAGCCATACTTGCTTATACACAATACCAAAACGTGACACACAAAACAGAATGTGTCATGCACCCCGGCTGAGTTTCCAACACATGATCGTCTGCCCCATGAGCTACACACTAAACCACTCGTCTGCTCCCGTCTTAATATTTGCATCGTATTTTTATCACCGCACCTAGCCTTTTCTGTGATTTTTTCTTTTTGTATGCAATTTCAACTACCGGTCGAGTTGTGACAACACTTACGTCATTTGTGTTATCACAGAAAATTAGTTTAATGTTTGAAATTTACGAAATCGGTCGCTTTACGCTTCAACAAAATTGGAAAATATTGAAAAGTTACTTTCAAAGTGGTAAGTATTCTACCCAAACTGCAAGAAATTTACGTAGAAAATTTAGTAAAAATTAAATACCTACAAGGCAATTTGTGTATCAATTTGTGAAGCGAGTTCTTGAAACTGGATTGTTATTGGATAAGCCAACACGTGTTCGTGCATTTACAACGCGTACAGCCGAAAACATTGCAGCTGTTGCTCAGCTGCAAGGATTGAACATTTCACGCAGTTCTGTGATGAGAATTTTGCATAACGACCTAGGTATGAAAATGTACAAAGTTCAATTAGTGCAGGAGCTGAAGCAAAATGACCATCCGCAACATTTTCAGTTCGCTACTTAGGCTGTGGAACGCTTGGAAGGAGATGAGCATTTTTAATGAAAAATCATTTTTTCCAACGAAGCTCATTTTCACCTCGGAGGCTACGTCAACAAGCAAAAATGTTGCATTTGGGGCTTAGAAAATTCACATGTAACCATGGAGAAGCCGAAAATGACCAAGGAGCCGCTCTTATAGTCAATATGGAGTTATCAATGTGGTTGTACCGAGTCGTAACAGAGATGTCAATTGGCCACCACGCAGCTGCGTTTTGACTCCGTTGAACTTTTTTGTGGGGAACCGTTAAAGATAAGTGTTATGCTAACCATCCAGAGATTATCCAAGAATTGAAAGATCAAATCGAAGTTGTCATTGATGAGATAAGAGCTCCTATAATCAAAAATGTTCAGAAAAATTGGGTTGGCAGAATGAGGTATGAAATTATGTTCCATACTTAATGACAATGTATACTCTTTCTAATAAAACAAACTGCTTTGAAAAATATTCATTCGTCTTTGATTTAGAGCCAAATTATATTCAAAATGGAGGAATTATTTCCTTGTTTCACGAAATATGGTGAGCGCAGAGAGAAAACAATTACAGTACGAGTTTCTTTATCATTATTATTTTCACACAACAGTACTTTAACTTTAACGATATTTGTTTGACAGATAGAAGTCATTTGAAAATTTAAACTGTACTTGCGTATGTTTACCAAGAAACATTTCGATTGGCTTGTGTCGACCTGATACCAACTTTGTTAATGGTTCGGGTGGTGAATGTAATTCTGGCAATTTCACTGTTCCACCCTGCAGGGCCCTGCAGTGTATGTATGAATAAAGTAATGCGTACTCGAACGGTTTCCAGCCTTTGCTTCTCGTTGCTCGACTGTTTCAGGTGGACAGGCTTAAACTTTGCATACTCGAGCTGTTTCCAATCTTGCTTTCTGTTATTCATCTGTTCAGATGGTTTTCAGTTTTGCTTCCCGTAGCTCGTCTTTTCGGAAAGCCTCCTTTCGAGCTTAAGGTACAGATCGACCAATTGCTTGTCATTTCGACCGGCAATAGAAATTTAACAATTGACACCACTTGTGATGTGTTGTTTGTATTTGTATAATTCAATTCTGTAAAGCGTGTGCACACTAACACCGAAAACACACAAACTGCCGCTAAACTATGTGAAATAGACTCATTTTACTTTCTTTTAATAAATGGTTTCAAGGCAGCTATAAAGGCATTTGTTGTTAAATCACTAACAACCTCTAGGTGTATTGCCTTTGTTGTCATACAGAAAAATACCGCGATGCAATAAGCCATGTACATTTTTTACTGCGGCCCACTGAAGATTTTTGTTTGATTGGACCGGCATAGTCAATTCCCGTGCGTGTAAACGGAATAGATGAGTTGCTTCCTTTGTCTTATACCATTTATAATCCAATATTGGCTCCTGACTCGGCTATTTGGCATCCTCCAGGCAACGTTTTAGCATGTTTTTTCAATAATTAATTTAGTAAAATTATGATTTTTTGCCAGAATAATTGAATGTTTAGTGTCGAACAATGATATCGAGTTTCTGATTCTTCCGCCCACACGTAGGATACCTACTTTGTTGACATGGATGGATGTAATTGACACAGAGAACTTTTGAGACTTCTTAAGTTGAAACCCCTTTCTAACATTTCTATTTCTTCGTGAAATGCAGCCTTCCGAATGTTGTAAGTAACTAAGTTTCGACTGTTCCTTACTTCATCAGTCGACAATGGGCCGGATGTTCTTGTTAAGTAATCTTTGCATCTGGCATTGTTGATAAACCTTTTTATATAAGTAATGATTCTGAGCAGGTTCGTGCATGAAGAATATTTTTCCCAAATGTCACATTGATGTATTGATGGTTGCGTGGTGATTAAGATTTTCTTCACTTCTTCCTGAATGCTGAAAATTTAATGTTTTGATGATAGATTCATGCTTTGAAGCCACTTAGACCCAGACCACCACAGCTCGTTGTATTGGATTTCTTTAGGCGTAAGGCTGAAGCCGTGTCAGCATGGTTATCTTCTGATTAGGCATAAAACCATTAGGCTGGACTGATGTTGTTTTGTGTTTCAGCTACACGATTTCCAACGAATACAATTCATTTGTTTGAAGGCCCTTGAAGGCCATATTGATGTTGGCAACTCTAATGACTGCCGCGCTATTCATTAATCTTGACAACAAAACTACCCCGCATAGCTCGATTCGTGCGTATTTATTTTCTTTAATGGAGCTACTCTTGTTTTTGATGCTAGTAACGTAATTTTAACATCTCCGGATCCTAAAATCACCCTGCTGTATATGACAGCAGCATATGTCGTATCCAAAGCGTCACACAGAATCCATGTAATTCAATAACATTGTGATAAGAATTAATCCACCTATGAATTTTATGTTTGCTTACAAGCTGTAACTGTTGCTGAAATTTTACCCTATGCTTTTCCAGGTGATCAGGTAATTTTTCGTCCCAACCAAAGTTTGCTTCCCATAGCTTTTGCATCACTATTTTCGCGGTTATAGTTATGGGAGCTATCCAGCCTAGTGGATCAAATATCCTTGTGATGTTTGATAGGACATTTCGCTTGGTGTGTTATAACCTTTTGTGCAGTTAGGATGATTGGAAATTAAACAACAAACTTGGACATTAAAACTAAATTCGTCTCTTTGAGGATCCCAGTATATGCGCCTAATGTTTTTAGATTTTGATCTTCTGTGATTTCAAATTTCCTCCGGAATTGTTTGTAGTACCTCCCTTGAATTGCTGCACCATTTTCTAAGGTTGAAACCCCCACATTTCAACAATTTAACTAGCTCGTTCTGCAGGTCGCAGTATCAATATTTCATCTAACGAATATTCCCAGATCAAAACATATCGACATAAAAATCTCTTTTTAATATTTCTGCTGCTTTGGGATATATGCAGTTTCTTCGTCATGTGGCAGCTGATGTATGTTCTTATAGTCTGAGAGCCGCTATCAATGAAAACTCTTGCAGTTTCTTTCTGTCCATTATTCAATTCTAGTTTCACTAGAAGTGCCACTGCCGTAATGGCGGTATGTTGATGTAGTAAGGAATGCTGGGTTCCCTGACATCGTTTGTAGATGAAATGTAATAAAACCTTTTACACAGTTCTGCCTTTATTGCAAACTCATACCTGCAATATCTTCACTACTCTTGAATTGTACTGTGGTGAGTATAAGACGAATTCCTTGGGAAGTATTTCACCTTATTGATGTTGTAAACAGCTCCTTCTCTCTTCGATTTAGCCTCTTTGTTCTCGATCATTTCGAATGACTGGAATCGAGTTTCTAGGAATCCAAAGAAATTATCCAGTGATGCCAACTTTTTGGATCTTCCAATTAATGAGTTTCACGGTCCAATTTTGGTGGTAGTAATTCCAAAAATAATGGATCCCATGATGTGATATCGACATCTAGATTGACGATGCATTGTAGAGTTTCTCTAGCTGTGTCGACTAGTTTCCTTATTAGGCCTGCTGACTGTTTGGCACGCCGATATGTTTAACAGTTTCTTGATGTTTGTTGAGACACGTATTCGTTTATTGTTGTAGCGTTGTTGCAACGTACTCCACGCTGTCATATAGTTGTCCTCTCTGTGATGCCAAAGGAGTTTAGTAGACCAGCTGCTTGGATTGTTTCATGACTTTTTATTTAATGCATTTTTGTTATGTTCTGTAGTTCTTTACTATTTTCCACTCTAACTGGATTGCCATGCTTGGATTGTTTTGCATTAAATCCAGCCGTTTAATATTTCTATTAAATGCTGCGAATCATTTTTAAAGTATTGATGTTGTTCTTCGGAGCATATTTGTTTTGTTATCAGGTGATTTTACCCAAAATTTAATAGTTCCCTGTAAACTATTTATTCGATCACTATAGATGTCCATTGCGATTTTTCGTGTTGTATTCCAATACTCATGGTACTTATTAGATGCAAATTGTTAACTCATAGGTCGGTCATTTTGTTTAAATTCGTTGTAAAGTTCGTCCAATTTTTCTTTACGTCTGACGAAATATTCTGCTGAACGATCTGGAATATCCTTTTTAACATTTCCTTTTCTTTTTTGGATTTGAGCAATTTGTTTTTTTCCTAAATCTTCGAATTCCTTTGTAACTCACTTTCTGTTGAACTTAGAATTTTAATTATTACACACTTATTTCCGATAATAACTAATTTTCCAAGTTCTGAAATGAAGTTGCTGATTCGTTTTAGTTCGCTCGTAGAACCAATTTTTAATCCGGGTTTAAATGTTCTGCCGGGTAATTACTTGATTTACTCTCAATGTTTAATTAGAAAAGTGCACTTACCTCAGATGGGGGCTTAGACCAATTTCCAATCCACCAATTTCAAAAGAACTGATTTATTTATTTTAATTATTTTATTTATATGCAAAATTACACAACTGATTACACAAAACAACAACAAAACAATACAATTATATTATATTGCATTTTGGGTTAGGAACATAAGATCCGAAATTTCCTATCAACCAAACACGTTGGTGGCTACAATATTACACATGTTCATTGGTTTTGTTGTATTTCAATTTATACATGTTTATTTGTATTGAATCATTGCCTGAATGTTGGATTTGTATGTCCAAATTGGTTTCTTTGCTGAATGCTTCGGGTGTTTTTGTTGGAGTTTGCCGTCGATTTGGCGGGGGCTGAATCATTTTGGGAGTTTTGGTATGATCGGTCGTACGCTGAAGTTTTTGGGCTGTAGGGTTGCCATGGTTCGTTTGTGATCTGTCATGGATTCGTCACGGCTTTGTGAAGCGTGGTTTTTGTTGAATGGTGGTGTTGGCAGGAGGTCGCTTGGTGGATGGTAGTGGTTTCATGGTGGGAAGATTCATGCCGTCTGTTGGGATCGTTTCGAGGTAATTTTAGCTCCTGGATGGACATTGCATAACTCTCTTGGTACATTTTACTACGATTGTTTGTAGAGGTGGTTTCTTCCACGCTTTGATTTCGGAGATTTTCGGAGAGGGCTATTTTGGTGATGTTCCTTCATCCTATTATTCAGCGTTTGTGTAATAAATTGTTATATTTTTATTTTGGTTTGATTAGCGATAGAATTTTCCGTTTCCGTATTTCTGCTGTGCATTGAGAATATAGTGTAGGTAATTTATGATTAGCTGTTTTCTATATTGTATTTCCTTCATAATCCATCATTTTTGCAAGATTAATTGCAACTATGTTGGAGTTGGTAACGAATCCTATTATTTACCGCAAAATTGCCTTTTTGTGACACTCAATGGGTTACTAGTATTTTCTCACAGCTTATTAGCGATATTTTTGCTTTATAAAAAGAAATATTATTTGCATTGGATTTGGGATTTTAACAATCTTAACATAAAGAATTGTTTATCGGCAACTTCGTTATATCTATGTAACTGAAAAGCTAGAAATATTTGATATAATTAATATAATTATTCAAAAGAAAGAGAAGGTTTGTATACTTCAATACACCAACGACTGGATGTTTGTCATAAAATGCAACGTTGTCAATCTTGACTGTTTTAGTACAAGAAGTATAATTATTAATTCCCAATTTCAAATCAACCCTAAATATTAATCTACATGTACAGTGCCGAGCTATTATATTAAAATTATTCGGTTCTCAGGAAATCTCATTCAAATATATTTAATATACGAGTACATATTATCCCTCTTTTAAGATACTGGTACGATTTATATTTAATTATAAAAATTATAAAATAAACTTATTTATCATTCATTTTAGAATAATTTTTTCAAGTTTTATCTAGTTGCCTTTACTTAAATATTACCTTCCAGCAGGAAAGCCATTGACGACGCACTAATTACTAATTTACGTTTGTTACCAGTCTGAGATGAATCGTTTATGACAAGTCTAATACGAGGTGACAAGTCATAGACGAGTCGCATGTGTCATGTCTGAGATTAATTGTATGTGATGTATCCCCAGCAAACGTAGAAGAAGTTCCAGAACTAGTGCAAAAGTAGTGATAAAAGTATTTGTTTCCTTGTGAAAAAGGATGGGCGTCGGGAAAAATTCATCAGTTTTATAAAAATTGTTTAGTAAACATACGAAATTTTTTGCGAATTCTAAATTATTTAGGATATTTTAATGGATGGATAGTTTAAGGGATATTTGAACGCAATCCGGTAGTTAATCTAGTTAATCTGGTTTTTTTTTTTGCTATTTCGTGTTCGCCCAATTCAACGGTTAAATACTAATGAATTTTAGAGTTATTTTGAATATAGTTCAAATAACTTTGGTTTCAGGAAATTCTACTGTAAGTTGCGGAGTTGCAGAATGATTAAATTAATAAATGTTTCAATTATTTAGGAAGCCGGAAAATATGAATTTAGAATTAAATTTCAGGAAATTTACAGATGCTTGTGAATTAATGCTTCATTGTAATTGCTGATTGTGTAGTTTAGAATTGTGTTGTCATTTTATTACTAACGACTTTGCATAGGTGTCTGTAACGGGTCGAGTCAACCAATTTCGGTTAGGAAGCCGAAAAGTATTAATAGAATTAAATTTCAGGAAAATTCCAGATGCATGTGAAATAATAATATTTTTTCTTAGGTTGCCGTTTTAAAGAAGCAATTGTTGAAGACCAATACCATCGTTATCCATTAACCTATTAAGCCTTTATCCTTCATCTAGTAGATTAGAATTGAGTTGTCTTTGTGTTACTAACTATCGGCTATACCTAGGTGTCTGTAACCGGGCCGATTCTGTCCCACTTAACTAACCTATCCAATCCTTCGGTTTTGTTATGTGTAAAAAAGGGTGTACGGTGGACCCGGCGTCATCCGGGAACTCAACAATAATAAACAATATTATTAGTGAGAAAAACGATTATGATCTAAAATATTCTAAATTAATTTTGCAGCAATGCCGTTCCAGATCAATTTTCCAAAATTTAAGCGGGAATCACAATTTTTGACAAAAAACTGTTTTTTAGTCAAAAATTCAGACTCTGTACAGCGCAGAGAGATTGACTGGTCGAAATGAAACTTCATACTTAATCTTTTTCCATAAATTGGAAGGGCTAATGGGCTATGGGCATCCAGCGGTTCTTTTTCATTTTTAGCAAATATTTTGAAAAGTTCATAGCATATACGACATCGTCCGAATAAACGATTAAAGACAAAAGATTGTAAATAAAGTTGCAAATTTTAACGGATATGACGAATTTTCCAGGCGAAACGACTATTCGGAGTCAAACTGAATACAAACTGTTTTTCATTAATTGGGAAATCCTTGCAAAATTTTATGGACATCTGTGTACTGAAGATTGTATACCTTCTGTGAAAGCACTTACAAATTTTTGCAATGATGTTGAAAAGTTAGGCATTTACAAAAAACGACAAAGAATTAAAAGATTCAAATAAATTTAAAGATTAAATTTTCAACAAGGTGTGCCCTTCTTGGTTTTTTGAAATTTAAGCAGGAATAATGATTTATGATTCTACAAGACAGTTTTACCAAAAGGCCGGTAAGTTTAAATTTTCGCTTTAAATATCGTCGTCGCAGAACTAGAGTACGCTAACCATCAAATTGACATTTAACTGGTTTTGATGGTTTCTTTGGTTTCAAACTATTCTCTCTCATTTGCGTGTATTAACGTTTTAATCAAACTTCTTGTTTTTGAGGAAATTGGTTTTGTGTTTTCCGCTATCCTCCATTTTCAACACATTTTACCGACCAAATTACGCTAAACCCTATTTAACGCTAACTCCACTTTGGCTTTTCTGATTTTAGCATTAAATGCTTTATAATTGAGTTTTTTAAGCGCACTCCAATTTTCATTCCTTAAAAATGGATGATTGTAAAATCAAACCAATCCAAAATCGTGATAAAAGTAGTTCACCTGTACCAGAATTTGATGTTGATCAGGTAAGTGCCAGAAAATGAATAATTAAAATTTAACAAAATAAACTTCATTTACGGTTACTTTAGAGCGTTTCACTGACTTGAAAATTTATTTAATGAGCTAGAACAAAATGATAGTTCAACAGCCACACCTGAAAATAATAAAATTTCGGTGAGCCTGACTATAGAGATTATGGGTGCAAATAAAAATTTATTGAATGAGCTAGAACAAAATGATAGTTCAACAGCCACACCTGAAAATAATAAAATTTCGGTGAGCCTGACTATAGAGATTATGGGTGCAAATAAAAATTTATTGAATGAGCTACAACAAAACGATTATTCAATGACTTCCCCATGCACCATAATTCCACCAACACCTGATAATATTCAAAATTCGGTGAGCCCTACAAAGAAACTTATAAGGTAAAATGTAGATTTTGATTCTAGAGGTATTTTTCAATTCTTCATTGTTCTCTTACAATTTATAGAATCAACAGTTCTTGATTCGGGCGCTGACCCTTAATACCTTCCACCTGATCCTGAAAGAATGATTGACATCTTTCGTAATGGTCTTACCAACATTTGTAAAATTTAAGGCTGCTCTAAAATATTGACCAGTAAAAGACTTAAGTGTCTGGAAGAATGGAAAAAAATGTAAGAACCGCAAAATCTCAGAGAAGGGACGAATTTACTGATAGCTTGCGAATAAATCGTAAACGACGAGAATTGAAAATGGGTTCTGGGGAAACTTGTGCATCTCGCTGCCATGAAGAATTCAATATGTCAGAGAGAAAAATCATATTTGATAGTTTCTAGCAATTTAGTTCAACATCCAAAGACGAATTTTTCGGAAAGCTAGTGTTTAAGGTTCCAGTAGAGCGATCAAGAACCACTAATAAGAACTCTCGCAGAAAGAATACGTTCATCTATCATTTCCTAAAGGTCAGTAAATTAAAGAGAGTCTGGCAATTATTTTTTACCAATACATTGGATATAAATAAAATGCGAATTCATTACTATTTCGCTCATTTAATCGATCAAAATACCACTACATCACAGTCCCCAGCTAAAGGCAGACACAAGAAGAACGAACTGCCACAAAATAAACTGGATGAAGTTGCAAATCATATCAGTGGGTTTGCAACAATGGATTCTCATTATTGTCGTTCTTCATCTACCAAAAAGTATTTGGAACCACATCTTAGTAAACATAAGGAAAATTTACGAATTATATTGCAACGAAATGGACGACCCTGTTAAGTTTTGGACATATAAGCACATATTTGGGACGAAATTTAATTTGGCTTTCTTTCTTCCAAAAAAGGACTTGTGCAACAAATATGAAGAACTTAAGATTAAGGTAAACAACGGTGAAATATTGAGTGAAACAGAACAAAATGATTTTTTGATACATAAGCAAAACAAGTTGCCCGCAAACGCGGAAAAAGATGTCGAGAGAACAAATTGTGAGTGAAATACTTGAATCCTTGTCATTGATTTGCAAAACGTTTATGCATTACCCAAAGCAAATCTCAACTGTTTTTATTATAAACGAAAGCTGCTCCGTTTCAATCCCACTGGATACTGTCAGGATAATATATAGAACTACATATTGTAGTTTCTGGAATGAAACAATGCAAGGACGAGGTGGAAACGATTTTTGCAAGCAGTGATGTCAGATTTTCCACAAACGGAAAGAATTATTATTTGGACAGATTCATGCATTCCGCAGAATCGCAATTCCATTGTGTCTCTAAGTTTCATGAAATTCATGAACGAAAATTCACATATGAAGTTAATTGAGCAGAAGTTTTCAGAGCGCGGGCACTCCATGTTGCATGAAGTTGACGTTGTTCGTAGTACGTTAAAAAGTACTTGAGAAATATGGGAATCTTTGACCCAATTGGATTAGTACAGTTACTTTCTAATGCTAAGTTTCCCAAAATAAAGTTGAAAATAATGCAAATGCAAGCTAGCGATTTCAAGTACTACAACCAAGGGATTGAAAAATTTATTTTTTCTAGTATTTCGTTTACTAAGTACGACATATTAAGTGTGACTCACGTAATATAATGAATATAAACTAAATCAACAAGTTCTCGAAGAGCCAGAAAAGAGGCCGATGAGGTTCAAACGAAAAAATTAAAATAAGCGATCAAAACTTTTATTAAACAGTTTTGAAAACGGAGTAAACCCATAATCGAATATTATACAAAATGCTTTATTAAAACTTAAAATCATTAATCGACGAATTTTAATTATATTTACATTGTTAACGTGTGAAATATTATAATTGTTTAACATTATATTTTCTATTTTGGAATAAAATACGATTTAAAAGCTGGTTGAGCCAGCGACAACTTAAGAGCTTAAGTAGTTCTCCGTTTGGACCACTTAGGGTAGCGGTACGACCACCAAAATTTTAGAGATCAATTGTTTATTTGTGATGAGAAGCCTGTTGTTACAAACGATGATGACTTCCAAATCTTTTGGGTTATTTCTTACAGACAACCCTTGATTATATTGCTTCAGGTTATTTCGACCAACCTGAATACTCTTCTCTGCGATGCGATAATTAATTTGTCGTTAATTACTTCGACGATCGATAATTATTTAACAATTTATTCGCCACTTAGTCACGATAATTTGTTATCTTCTTTCGATAATTCATCAATTTATTTAATAAATCAACTACAACTTTTTTGATCATAATTTTCTTTTATTTTGTTGAAATACAATTGTTTTCCTTTTTAGAACGATGTCGGAAGAAGAATTCCAAACAAAAAACTCAAAAGTGAAAAGTCAAATTCACTTTCTAAACTGACTTGTAATAATCATTAGGATTACCCATTGCATAATAATGCCCTATGAACCATAGACAGCGGTAACATACTGGGCCCCTTGAAATAACTATTTCAACCTAACATTACTTTACACATACAATATGATGTACACATACATTCTGAAGTACTGCTGAAATACAAACTGGGTTCTTTGTAAATGAGATAACCGATTATAAATCAAATGCTGCAAGATGGGGTCAGAAATAGATACTAGCGGTTGCCCGATCAAAAAATGACCCGGAGTCAAACAAATCAAATCACTTGGATCCTCTGACATTGGTGACAATGGGCGGGAATTCAAACAAGATTCTACCTGAATCACCAATGTATGCAATTGTTCGAATGTATAAGACAGTGTATCAATAGTACGAAAAATGTGATGTTTGGCGCACTTCACAGCGGCTTCTCACAGCCATTCCATTCCATACCTTGCCATCATATGCCATTCCATACCTTGTGCAGTACAATAATTATTCACTTCTTCCTGATATTTCTCAGAGTGATATATAATCGTTGTAGTTCCATTAGTTCGTTACGCGATCTCACAAAAATTGTGGCATTGTCTGAATATATGTGTCGACATAAACCTCTTCTCCCAACAAATCTTCGCAGAGTTGCAATGAATGCTTGAGTTGTGAGATCATTAACTAACTCAATATGAGCGACACCAACAATTTCAAATGGTCTGCATGGATTGACACGATGATAAGGTAAGTTACCCATTATTTGATTTAGAAGTCTCGAGCGAGCATGAAAACATCTCACACCATTGTTGACTACAGAGCGACACAATGTACGCCCATTAACTATCCAATACCGAAGTCGCACGCAATATAAAAGTGCTTGTGGCCGGCATGTAATAAACGTATATGCTCTCTTTCTACTAATAGCCGTGCAAACTGAAATATTCCTGGAATGAGTAACTGATGTCGAGCATCATAAGAAATATTTGCATAATGCAACCTTTCGCCAACTCGTAGGAATCCTTTTTCATCTGTTGAATGGAGTCAAATGTTTTAATTTGCTTTTTGAAGAAACTGTTTGATATTCTCTTAAGTTTTTCATTTCGTCAGCAAATTCTCGATTCTGAATATGTTTGATCAAACATTCAGTTGCATACTCAATTTTCAACACAGTAAGTTTTGAATAATTCCGTAACGTCTTTGATTCAATTCGGTACAGTCGTTACATGTTTTACGAACTCACATTGTTTCTTTCTTTTTTAATTCAAGTAGTTCCACATTAACAGAATCATTTGACTCGTGCGGCCAGCATTATTTATCAACTGAATATAAAAACTGCGGACCGTTCCATACAAAAGTTCACTCTGGACACCACGTCGGCAGGATTGCTTTTATACTTGGTACATAATGCCAATCATCCGACAAAGTCAATTCTTGTATTAATGCTATATACGATTAGCAATGAATGTTACAAATTTCGATGGAGAGTTTTTTGTGCGCATCAACGTGATTTGTGAATCAGACCACAGATAAATAGCTGTAGAACTTATATCCATAAGGGATTTCACACGTTCAGCCAGCTGAACAACCAGCACTGCAGCGCATAATTCTAAACGTGGGATTGTATATATGTCCTTTAGCTGAAAAAACACTAGATTTGGAACAAAGCAGTCACACATTCACCTCTTTGAATACATTTACAGCACGAATACAAATTACGCATCCATAACCATTTTCGGACGCATCCCCAAACGCATGCAATTCAACTTCATCAAACTCACGAGGTGCCACACATCGTGGAATAGATACCTGTTTCAAGTCAATCAATTGTTTCTTGAAATCATTCCAAACAATACGCATATGTGACGGTATTTCCGAATCCCGCTCTAATTCCTTTAAACTCCACAATGATTGCATAAATAATTTTGCACTGAATTTTATTGGAGAACACAACCCCAAAGGGTCGAATAACTTTGCAATTTCTGACAGTACCAATCGTTTTGTACCCAGGTTTTCTACATTACAATCAAACTTATCGAAAATGACTTTGCAGTGATCGTGCCTGCTGTCCCAATGAATTCCCAACACTGATTTTAAATTTTTATTGACGATATCGTTATTATTTTTAAGCATTGATCCTAAACACTCTACATTCGACTCAAATTTTCAAAATTCAAAACCCCCTTTTTTCAAAAATTCAACGAAATTATTTTTTAATTTACTTGCCTCCTCAAACGAGTTAGCACCCGTAATCGAGTTGCCAAAAAAGGTGCGCTTCTTGTTCCGTACATGATGGTTTTTAGTCGGTAACATTTAATCTTAGACTCCGAGTGAAATCCCTTGTGACTCCGAGTGAAATCCCTCCTTTCATCCCTTGAAATTCACGATCTGTTTCAGAAACAAGTATCTGACGATACTTTTTTGCGATGTCGCCTACAATGGGATATTTTCGAAAACGAATCACAATCGAAACAGTCATTTAATGAAATACTTGATGATGATCGACTAGATGAATTAAAAACAACCCGAAGCCGAGCTATTCAAATACCTTCCCTTGCCACACAATGACGCGGCAAATAAAAATTTCCATTCATTACACTATTCGAAACAACAGGATCTCTAACTTCTTCCATGTGACCAAGATTAATATACTCAGACCCATTTGACCTTCCCAATTGGTTGATATTTTTACGGTAACGATACCATATAACGACCTGACTTATATAGTGTCACATGATTAAGAAAATGTTGTTCACAAGCCTTTTCTCCCACTGAATACGACTTCCTCGAATGAATACTTTCCAATTCCCAAAATAGTTCAACTTGTTGACTTAATTTCGAAATCGCCTGTAAATATGAATTATCTATTGTTTCATGTAAACTATTCTTGACCGCTACTTCAGTTACGACAAATGACTTACTTCCTATTCCAACAAACCCTGGCTTTTCCAAAGTCAAGACGTTACTACTTGATTGAGCTACGACATATCCAAATTCAGTGTTAATAAACGGCGGTAACACCTTCAACACAGTAACCTTATCTCCTATCAGTAAACGATGATAAATCTCTGCTCCTAATGATCATGTAAACTGCATTAGGCTGGAAAAACAAAGGATCAGCCAAATTAATAATATTATCAATTTCTGATTGTTCAAATTTTACAGTATACGATGGAATTTCACTCGTGATACCATGTAACACCAAAAATGTTAATGTTGCACAAAAATCAGTTAATCATGATTTGATTCTTAATATTGTTTCATATTTTACTTGACTGGTTTTCTGATTGATACCAGAAATTGATACTGATGTAGGTTTTTTGTTAACCTGCACCAATTGACAAACGTTGTCTGTCACGAAATTCGATTGTGACCCAGTATCAAGTAATGCTCGACACGACATTCGAAAACTACTCTCACCCACACAATTACAGTTGGTAACAATATCTGTGAATCTATACTGGTTTAAAGTTAACAGTAATTAGCTCAATTTTAAAAACTAACTTATGAGCTAATTACTGTTAACTTTAATTTATAATAAAAAGCTCATTAAACAATTTTAAGTTATTTAAAATTGAGCTAATTACTGTTAACTTTAATTTATAATAAAAAGCTCATTAAACAATTTTAAGTTATTTAATCTCCGGGTTGAAATATGGAGATATTACAAACAAACAACCAAAGATATTTTCAAAATATAACTTCGCAATATGGCTACAACGTCGTAAAATTATTAAAAAACTTTTTAAATGAAAATAAAAAACTTGCGAAATGCATCAATAAACAACATTTCTTGCTGAATTGTCGAAAAGAAAAAGTATTTTCGAAGACCAGATTTTTAAAAAATGTGTCCAATATTAACCAGGATGTTTTCCTCCGACTTCAAAATAAATTCATTTTTGGATGTATAAATGAAGAAATTAAAGAAACCATAAAAACTGTCGAGGAAACGAAACATAATTTGGATTTACTCCGGCAACATATCGAAGATGTTCTTCCTGTTATTGAGTATGGCGAGTTTTTTACAAAGGCTAAAGAATTTTTCAATTATCATTTTAATGGAAATCAAGGTAAGGCAAAAGATCAAATTTGATAAAATTTTATTAGATAGTTTAAATAAATTGTCTGGAAATTTAATAAACACGGTTGATAAATGGTTAGTGAACATCTCCAATATAGATCTTCCTTTTCATGTCAAAATTATTTTAAGTTTGGGAAACAAATTTTGTCCTCCTTCAATTGGTGATTCAGTGCCGTACTTCAAAATTATTTCTGATGTCGAAAGTGCAATTTTTCATTTGAACGATAATGATCGTTATACTATTCGGAACCGTTTTGTAAATATTTTAACAAATTTTAAATATAAATCAAATTCAAATATATTAACCCCTTTTGAAAATCGTATTTTAAGTTATGTTAAACAGTCAAAATCTTTTTTAAAAGCTAATCCAAATATTGTGGTAACTCGAGCGGACAAAGGTAACGTAACTGTCATAACATCGCGAAGTGATTATGTTACAAAAATGGAAAGTTTACTTAACGATAACACAACATATGTAGAATTACCAAAAGATAATTCAGTTCCGATTCAGAAATCAATAAACAATATGGTTAAAGATTGGAAAAATTCCGGTAATGTGGATGAAAAAACTAGAAAAATGTTAACTAAATATAATTCGGTGATTCCAAAATTATATGGTTTACCTAAAATTCACAAACCTGGTATTCCATATAGACCAATTATTAGTTCAATTAATGGTCCAACACATAGTTTATCGTCATTTTTAGGTAATATTTTAAAATTTAGTGTTGGTAATACTAGTTCTAATATTATAAATTCGGAAGATTTTAAACAAAAAATTCAGAATGTCACGCTTCCACAAAATTACCTCTTAGTTTCTTTGGATGTTACATCTTTATTCACTAATGTTGATAATAAACGTGTTACCAACATTGTGAAAGAAAACTGGAGGAGTATAAAACAAAATTCAAAAACTAAATTGACTAAAGTTCAATTTATTTCGGCATTACAAATTGTTTTGACTAATTCTGATTTTTCTTTTGGCAATAAAATTTATAAACAAACTTTTGGTTCTCCTATGGGTTCTCCAATTAGTCCCATAATCGCAAATTTAATGATGGAATTTTTGGAAAAAATGGGTTTAAATTCTTTGGATGTTCAACCTTTGTTTTATTTTCGTTATGTAGACGATATTATTACAGCAATCCCTGAAGACAAAATTGAAATTTTCCTGGAGGTTTTTAACTCTTTAGATAATAGAATCAAATTTACTGTTGAAAAAGAAATTGATCACAAAATTCCATTTTTAGATTTACTTTTGATTCATGAACCGGATGGAAAAATTTCTTTTGACTGGTACCACAAAAATACTTGGTCTGGCCGTTATCTAAATTTTACCTCTTGGCTTCCTATTTCTTACAAAATTAATACAATACAAATTTTAACTCAAAAAATTCTTAAATTGTCCGACACTAAATTTCATTACAATAATTTTAAACTTTTGGAAAACACTTTGATAAATAATCATTATCCTAAAAAATTAATAACTAAAATGATTTGGAAACAGAGAAATTATTACCAAAATTATAGAATAAATCCTGAAATTGAAAGTACAAATTATTTATCATTACCTTACATAAAAAATCTTTTCGAAAAATTAAAACATTTATTTAAAAATTATAATTTCAAAATTATTGGTCGTTCAGCTACCAATTTAAATGATATTTTGTTTTCAAAATTAAAAGATCCGATCCCATTAAAGAAAGAGTCCAATTTGGTCTATCAAATAAAATGTAACGATTGTAACGTAATTTACACGGGACAAACAAAACAGTTTTTACGAGAACGATTTTTTCAACATATACGTGGTGCCACGGGCAGTTCGAATCAAATAAGTGCACTTTCGGAACATATTAGAAATACCAACCATAACATTATTTTGGAAGATGTAAATATTTTAGAAAAACAACCAAATTTCAGAAAAAGATCTATTTTGGAAATGCTACATATAAAATCCTGTTCAAATTCTATTAACAAAATTACCGATTACGCTTATATTGGCAATTCATACGATCTATTTTTATAATTTGATTTTTTGCTTTTACAAACAATTATTTTCATTTTAAGTTTTTTAAAGTCAAATTTTATTTTGTAAAGTGTTTTTTCTGTATATACGAAAATTGTTGCCTAGCTAAAATAAAAAATATATTTTTCTAGTAGCTAACGATATCTACAGAAAAATAGCTACATTTTAGATAGCCTTGATTTCGTTTTTATTTTGTATAGAAAATATTTTTTTGTAAAATTGTTTTATTATTCTTTTGAGAATGGAACCGAAAAGGTTCCGAAAGCTAAAGAAATAATAAAGTTAGTTTTTAAAATTGAGCTAATTACTGTTAACTTTAATTTATAATAAAAAGCTCATTAAACAATTTTAAACTATACTGGTTTATTCGAATTTATGATGCTTTTAGCGGTGTGTGAATTTCACGCAAATTGTTTGATTGACTTTCCAAAATGAAGCAACGTGTTGTGTTTCATTCCACATAAACTACAAGGAGCACTACAACACTGAAAAAATTCTGGCCTATATTTGATGTAAATGTAATTAATTTCAAGGGTTTTGTGACTTGATTTACACCTATAGAAAAAATTAAGGAATTCTTGTATATTTTTAAGGCCAAGCCTATAGTCAATTTTAATAACTAAACACATTAAATCTAACCTTTAGCCATGTATTTGGCCATAAAATTAATGTTTAAATACATTCTACGATGTAAATTGTAACATTAATTCTAGGAACAATTTTTTAAATTGATAAATATATCATATAAATTATGCCAATTACACATCATTTTGATGGCGAAAAACATAAAAAATTGTGTTTTGATACCTATAATTTATGTAATATACCTTGTTTTAAGATCACTTTACAGTAAAATTACTCTATGCTTGAGGTTTTGAACATTAAAGCAATGAAAATTAATCCTTGAATTGAGAAATATTCATCACTAAATAATTGGATGCTTGTCCTTAATCTAAGGAACTCTTTGTCTTACCTATATGTTTCAGTTACATTAAATATGATTTTTCCATATTGACATACATTTTCCACACAATTTTCAATCCGAAATAAAAAATACATACAATTAAATTCATTTAGATAGTTGTTTTATTAATAGATAACTTATAATACATTTTGCCTATGTCTCTTTATTTCATATAGATTACATACTAGATATTTAAACATAACTTATAATAAAGGCGGCTTAAAACAAATTTTGGCATTTGGTAATTTGTATAACAAAAATGGTTTTACATGAGTTTCGTTCAATTTTATAACATCGAATTCCAGTTCTAAATCTCCCACAATATATGCACTCAAATGTTTATCGTAGAATTCTATAGCGCGATATTGTGTGATTAGAAACGGTTCGTTTTGAATAACACAAATATCATTTATCTGCATAAATTTAATTTTGCTTTTATCAAATATATAAAAATTAATTTTGTAAAGTGTATTTCGAAACGTAACTGAATATGCCAACTGATAAAATCTAGAATTGAAATGTAATTTGGTTTGTATGTATTCAAAATATGGCTTTTCTGAAATACATTGATTGTTTTCTAGTTGATTTATAACAAGTATTTGTTTAAAACCAACATTTTCTAAAACAGTATAAGCAAATTTTAACAAACATTTTTTCCCAATAGAAACAGGAAAATTTTTTCTGGATACTGTCGCGTTAGTGTAAAATTTTATCTCCCTATGCTTAGATTCAAAACGCATGCGCCAATAGTGAATTGGTGGGCCTGAATTTTTGATTATTGAAGGATAATGCGTAAGTATGTGATGTTTGGGCTTCAACTTATCATTGAATAAATTGTGATAGAGCTCATTATGTAATCTATTTTGTTTTGTTTTGTTAAAATTTCGATTCATCAAAGAATCCAAAAAGACCAAATTAAACCTATTCGTACTGTTTTGCTATGTAAGTAATGATCATATTTAAATTTTAGTTTACAATTATTGTCGGAAATTGAATCCAATTCTTGAATTAATAACTTATCCTTAATTGTTCGTCTTAAAATTGGTAAAACGTTATTTTCAAATTCAGGCCACTTCTGTTTGAGACAATGTTCTTTACCAGGATATAACATTTCGAAATCCAAGTCAATCTATTTAAAAAACGCAATTAGATACATTATGTTTAACAATAATTTCATTGCTTCAAATTCTTACCAGTCTATAGCCATCTGGATGCAAATAAATAACCCAATCTTTATAAAAGCCAACGTTATTGGACTTGCTCCGGGCAAGTTCTTGCTGCCGTCCTTTAAAAGTATCCTTTAATTTTATCTCAACTGTGCTCCATGGAGTACTCATGCATCCAAGCCATTCTTTATCTCTTTTATATGCTTCGCTTTGATCGTTGTCTTGCAGCTCGACCGGTGGTTCTAAAAGAAATATAATTTACAAAAACTATAAATAAATATGAAGAAAAAATATAAATTTGCAATAAAATAAAATAATTAAATTAAATTACAAAATTTATTTAATTAAATAATTTTAGTCAATTAAAGTAAAATATTTAAATTATAAAATTAAATAAATTATTTAAATTAATTCAACAAATTAAATTAATTAAATGTAGAAAATTAATTAAATTAATTTACTTTAAATTTCCTTTCATCTAACAGTTTTAAATAATGTTCAAATAATTTTCTACCGCCATTGTGCTAAGTACGGTTTTGTGATGTGTGTTAAAATCGGTCCTGTTGCGTGAAAACCATGAAACCTAAAAATTTCATTGTATAGCTTTAGAGCTAAACATTTAAATTTGAAATTACGTGGATGAAAATACTAAATATAACTAAAAAAAAATCTATTCTAAATTCTATTCTAAATCGGCTAGTGGAGGCCGTCATATCTAAATTAGTAGTCAGAAAATAATAAAGTCAACAGATAACAGAAAATGTTACTGAACATAAAATAGAAATGAAATTGAATTATTTAAGTTATAAAACACTTTATGTTGAGAAATTTTTACTTTCTTTAAGTACTTGTATATAAGAAAATATTACCTATTTTTTCGATTTCATTCAAACGTCTCGCTCGTTTAGGTGTCTCATAATACCGAATTTTATTCAGTACTGGTGATTGATTTCTAAATTTTGTGAACAACCGGCCTGTTGGCCGATAATTTTTTACTCGATGGTAATACTATTCCTGAAACCCATTCCAAAAAATTAGTTTTTTATTTTAAAATTAGATGTTGAGAATTTAAATGTTATATTTACCTTCTTTTCGCCTAAGAAACTATCTTCTATATCACTGGCAATTTTCTCACAATCATTGTATAACATACGTGTATTTGTAGTATAATGGTGTTCCAATATACAGTCAATCAAAAGTTTCCGCTCATGGTTACCTAATTTTGGTGGATTTGTTCTGTTGTAGCACTTCAAAATTTTCTGGCCTCTTTCGGTATTTAAAAATTTTTTCAAATCCTGTAATTTACAAAAATGTTTATGAAATTTTGATCGCGTTGATTAGGGGTTGGTGCGACTGATTCTCAATAAATTTTTAACTTTGGTTTCTAAATTACAAAATTTTAACCAGATTCAGATGTGTTTTACGATTTTTAATGTAAAAACGAACAAGGTAACCAAAGGCATGAAAGATGTGTTTATATATATTATTTACATATGCTTAGCTAATATTATTTATATATGTACTTACAAAAAGCAAAGATGTCACTGAACCAGATGGACCTTGTGATGTTGTGGGTGAACCCCCTTGGGATTCTAGCCAATTATTGACTGAGGTCGATACCGATTCTGTTGTTCCAGATAATAAGTCTACGTTGACTTTGTAACCCTAACATAGGATGTTAAAAACTAATAGGTAAATTCTGTCTCTATATATCACTATATGTTTTACCATGTTTACTCGCCATTCGGTTATTTTTGCTCGAAGTCTTGTTTTTTGGCTTCTTTCCGTTATATTAGGAAACATGGCATCTAAATCTGATTCCGTGATAATCTTGAGATCGTTAACTTGGTCATAACCACACGCTTTAAAATAAAAAATGGGAATAAATGTTTGAAAGGTACGACGTAGAAGTTATTTTAAACAATACCTGCAAATTTTCCTCTTAAATGTAGAAGTTGCCATTCTTCCAAAAGCAACTCAAGCTCATTGAACGACTCCTCCTCCGAATTTTGTAATGCGATATGCAAAATCTGATTTTGAGGAGTGTTTATTACTAGATTATTGCTGGCGCAAAACTCATCAAAAGTTATTACTTTATTTACCTCAGCTTCTATTAAGATGGTAAATAATTTTAAGTTGATCGAATATAAAATATGTATAGGCAAATAATATTATTAAGTTAATTAGTTTACCTTTAAGTTCACTCATTTCAAGTAAATTATAAAATAATGTTTAGGAAAGGGACAACACTACCGTGCTAGTTATAAACTATATTTAATAATGATAAATAAAATATTTATACACGAGTATGTTTTATATGCAAGCCGTATACAACTAAACTTAACTTACAAGAATTTTATTTTTAGTATTTCCGTAGCGCTCCAAATTTAGTGTTTATATCTGCTGTAAAATTTTATATCCACTTAAAAATTGGCCATCTTGTACCAAAAAGATGAAAAGTTTGAAAGCACATGGAAATTTTCACTGTTCGATAATTCAACACTATTAAAGTTTTACCACACTTATACACAAATAGTTCAAGGTAACTTATAGTACAATAAGTAGATAAAATATAACAATTATATGGATATTCTTCTTATTCTTTGAAATAATTCACAAAAATTGAGCGACAAATGCACACTGTAATGTTCTAAGTCTTGAATAGACGTTTACTAAAAAATATAAGTCTATAAAATGTACCGTTATAAATGCTATATTTTTAGGCAAAAAACATTGAATTTTTGCTTTTGGTGCATTAAAGTTAGGTAGTATGTATTCGAATTGAGGAAACCTGAAACAGTTTTAGGAATGGAAACTTTAGTTTTATGAATTAGTATTTAAGATCATGGACCTAAAAATTACCAATATTTTTATCAATTTACGCATAAAATTAAAGTTTTGATTTCTAAAATTTTATTCATAATTTCCTTAATCCAAATAAGAAAACCTCTTATTACGAGTACATACATATACAAACTCATTCATTTACTAATATTACCGTTATCAATGTATTAAAATAAATTGTTCATAGTCCTTTTTATATATGTAATTATAGATAAAATGATACAACCAGGAATTGAATGTACAGAATATTGCGCTCGATTACGAAATGACATCATAGAATTATTAGCCATGTGCTACGCCAGTTGCATGCAAGAAACAATACTTAATACCGATATCATCAAGATTTAAAATGAAACGTATTGCTAAACGGACTTATCTTGTTCCACATAATTCACCATACGAGTGAATAAAATACAATTTTTTTTATACCATTATTTCAGTTAAACAGCTGTATTTCTAAGGTTTAGAGTGGCTAGATCATATTATAAACGAACATTAGTTGAAGTCATATTTAGATTAAATATAAGTCAACAAAAACATTAAATAAAAGACCTTTTATGCGCTTTAGAATGATGTTGGTTTTATTGAAATTAATGTTTCCATCCTAACTTTGAAGTATTTTTTCTAAAAGTATTCCTTCATTTAAGGAAGACAGGATATGTTCACTGATCATCATTTCCAACCTAATTTAAGGGTTCCAAATTCTTATTTTTAATGTTAACTCGCATACAAATAAGGAAAATTCAAATATTTTGCCTTAAATTAAAGAAAATATAAGTTCATTAACACAAAACTGGCGAAACATAGAATGTAAGACCAATAATTTTTTCAGTGAACAAAGCCTATAAAATTTTGGTGATTGTAGCCCTAACCGAAATGGTACAAACAGCGTGCAACTTAAGCTCTTAAGTGTTCGCTGGTTGAGGCATTATTTTCAGAAATTGAATTTAATCTGAATACCCTTCCACTGGAAAATTTGCAAGGTTAGAAAAAGTTTTCCTAGTCTTGGAAATTTAGTGCTTTGACGAGTATTACCAAATCTACATTGAATCAAATTAAACTAATACCATTTAGCTAATGTTCTAAATTAGATAATTATAACCTCCTAAACTTTAATTTTTGTTTTCTCAAAATAGTATTTTTGGTTCTTAGCGTAATCCGGTCCTGAGACGACGACATCAAGTGAAGTGCATTCGCGATCTATGTATACGTTAGTGGTAAAAGAAATTCGGATGTTGGCCATATGTTGGCGATATAATTAAGTTAGGCTGTCGTGTTAGATTCGATTAAAATAATTTTTTAATGGGCGTTTTATAGCCGTTTTTAAATAATAGATACCCAACCTAACAAATTAACCATATTGTATTCCCTAGGACACTGAGAGAGCCACCACATGTAGGCTGCTATTGAAAAAAATTTGAATTGCAGTCGCAATGAGCACAAAACAAATAATAATCTTGTATAAATAAAATTATACATATGTTGATTTCTTATTCTTGCGGTCGACTGATTCATATACAATAGACTTTACTTTTATAGAGTTATAGCCCTCGCTAATAATTCTATTGTCGAAGAATTATTGTATTATACGTCCCTAGACGTGCACGTAGTTAAGAAGCATGTTCAATTGCAGATTAATAGCAAGCAGCCAGACAGACATATTCGTTAAAAATATGTGTGTATACGTATGCCTATAAGTTAAATTGTTCATGAAAAGGTTAAATCAATCTTTCATTGATCATGATCAGATTAAAATTTTAAAAAAAAATCGAAAACATTGTAATAGAATTGTATACATTACAATTAATACGGCTAAACATAATTCATCCGATATAATGTACATACACACATTGGAGGTAAAAATAAAACAACACGACAGATAAAAATAGATAATTTTTATATGATAAATGTAAGAACAGGGTAAAGACATAATACAAAAAGAAATGTCGAAAAATATCTTTAATGCTATCAATATTAAACAACATCTTATTGAATTCATATTTATATATAAAGTAAGATGCATCATAAATTCGTCTTAATACAAATAAATACAAATGCAGTGTGCGCACGCGCACCAAACTTACTCAAACAATTTCTATTCGGAAACTTATTTTACAAAAAATGCAAAAATCAATTTCGATTAACCATTTAATCGACTTGTATTCGTACTGTCCATCCAATTTATAGTCTTAATGTAGACAAATAGGTTTAACCTCAAAGTTCTTTACATATTGCGCAAATTTACTTTACTTAAGTCATGTTCTAATTGATGCAGTCGTTTCACCAGTCGTATTCAATTTTACTTAAAATGTAAAAAAGCAAATTCCTTACTGGAATTTTTATATTTATTTCTGTTTAGTTCTGTGTTACTTATATATACGTTTACATGGCATGCATTGTTGTTGCAATTACGAATTAATCATAAGACTATATGGTATCGAGATAAAGATGTTATTTTGTAATTTATTACATATTGTTGAATACAGTTTGGTATATATGCACAGACAGTAATATGTTGATTTTTTATAACAGGGATTAACGTAAGCAAATGTTTTAGTTTTAAATAGATAAGCGAAATACTTAAGGTAATTTAACCATAAATCGAGTGCGGATTATTTAAGACCACCGACAATAAAATAAATCAATTTTTTTTAAAAGGATTTTAACGAGATCTCGTTCATTCGCCAAATGGATGATTCCAATCAATTTATATATGATTTAATATAATTTTTGTATCGTACGACAACTTTACTAAATTCTAAAAGCTCTTTAACATTTTCGGCGGTTACACACATATGATAGACCGCACTCAAAAATATTCTTAATGCCACATTTATTAATCGAAAAATTATATTTGGTTCACAGATCCACCATTCATGTATATCGAGTATCGACCGCCATGGTAGTATCGTTAAAATACTTATTTTATGGAAAGGCGGCATTTTATAGCCACATCACACTAAAAATTATAACTTTATCAAAATTATAGTCAATCTCTGCGCGCATCACAAAATTAATGTAAACTGTTATTGGTTGGGGAGTGGCGTCTTTATATTAAGCTTTAGCTTTATACGAAAGTATTATTGATAAAAACTCTATTTGCCAATGTTGAAATTGGGAGGCATACGTTGCTTATACATTTTAAAGCAGGTGTTTTAATATCTTTGATGTTAACCAATTAGGGATTGCTTAATTCCTCAACTCGCTATAATTTAAAATGGTTTAAAATTTACTTCTAAATGACAGAAGATAAACAGTATGATATTCCATTTGATTTTAAACCGGCGGATGTTACATCGCTTTTAGAAAATTTGGAATACTTTAGGTATTTTGGATTTGACCAAACTAGTTTGCACAGCAAAAGGCTGTATTATATCACTAAATTCTTAAGCGTACGAATTCGGGGAACGATGAAATCAATGTTGAAGTCGCTGGAGAGAAAAATGTGTATATATGTCACAGACAACGCTAGCCATTGGTATTCACGTACAGAACAACGTTTACAAATTATTCGTAATAATCGTCCAAGTGTGCTCGCTATTCGTCGAATTGTTCGAAATTTTGAGCGTACAGTTTCTTTATATAATGTTGAAGTGCCAATAAGACAAAGATTCGCTCGAAGTAATGCAAATATTGCTGCCGTTCAGGCACGTGTTGCTGAAGACCGCAATTTGTCGATTCCAAGACGTTCCCAAGAATTGGGACTGTCTCAAACCACAACCTGGCGGATTTTGAGAAAGGATTTGGGTTTGCATCCATATAAAATTGTTCTCACTCAAGAACCGAAGCCATTGGACCACCGTAAATGTCGTGAATTTGCTGATTTTGCCTTGGAACAACTTGAAAACGATAACGATTTTTTTAAGAAAATCATCTTCTCCGATGAGGCTCACTTTCATCTGAGTGGTGCGGTAAATAAACAAAACTCTCGATTCTAATATTCATGAAAAACAATTACATTCACCTAAATTGACAGTCTGGTGTGGTTTTTGGTCTGGTGGAATCATCGGTCCGTATTTTTTTCGAAATGAAGCTGCTAACACCGTTACTGTCAATGGAGATCGGTATAGATCGATGATAACCAACTTTTTATGGCCGAAATTGGAAGAAGTTGATCTTGACAACATTTGGTTCCAACAAGACGGGGCTACGTGCCACACAGCAAGTGCAACAATTGAATTATTGCGAGAAAAGTTTGGAGATTCGATGATTTCAAGAAATTGTGATATTGAATGGCCTCCAAGAAGTTGTGATTTACCACCATTAGACTATTTCTTGTGGGGTTATTTGAAGTCATTGTTCTTTAGCAATAAACCAAACTCTCTTCAAGCTTTACAAGCTTTACTAGTGCTAAAAATTCATGGTTTCGAAATGTTCTGCAGGGCACATGAATTGATATGTTTTCCAAAATGTATGCTGAATCAATGTGACCAAGCAAAACGTTACCAATGAAAGCCGCACCTAAGAGAAGCCGTCTGTTTTCAAGCGTGCATATTTTGTAATCCGTGCATCTTGCTGAGTATGGAGGTAACCGAGCCACATTTTCATGGAATGGTAAATTGTGATCGTAATTTCAGTCACTTTTCTTTAACAAGAAAAACAGAAACTTCTTTTGAATGCGTTCAATTCTTTTAATGTGTACATTTGACCCCATTTATAGTATGGCGGTCTGGTGTAATAAATTTTTAACCGTGGTATAAAATCGACCTTTAAATAACAAATTTGAAGCCTTTACCGTTCGGAACCAATTCCGTGAAACCTGAAACAGGAATAATTTATTACACACCTGGATAAGGTTGACTTGGCCACCATAATGTCCACGGAGTAACATTGGACTCAATATCTGGTGGCGGTCTGTTGTAATAAATTACCCCCTGTGGTATAAAATCTACCTTTAAATTTCCTATTGGAAGCCTTTACGGTTTGAAGCCAACTTCGCTGATCCTGACAGAAAAATAATTTATTACACAGGTTACAAAGTCCACAAAGCAACATTTGACTGGTGGCAGTCTGGTGTAATAAATTGTTAAACGTGGTATCAAATTTACCTTTAAATATCAAGTTTGAAGCGTTTGCCAGTTAAATCAAATTCCTTCTAACCTGACTCAAACATAATATTTTGCAAACGTTATAAGGCTGACCTGCCCTCTGCTCTTCACAAAGTTCACAAACTAACATTTGACTTCATATCTAGTAGCGGTCTGGTGTAATAAATTATTTAAATTGAGAAAAGCGAACTTAAAATTATAAATGTGAAGCCTTTACCGTTTGGAGCACATTCCCTGTAATCGGACACACAAATAATTTATTGCACACCTGGGTACGGTTGGCCTTTCCACCACAAGGTCGATCGAGCAACAATTGGTCCAATTTCTGGCGGCGGTCTGGTGTAATAAATTATTAAGTGTGGTAAAATCGACGTTTTTGATAAAAATAATCGTTTGGGAAGAAATTTATCCTTAGTTAAGTTATAGGGTTGGTATTGAACTAATTAATTAATGAAATTAATTTGTAATAAATTCTGGTCCAAGAACCATCCTGATATCACAGCTGCATCAAAATTTACAATTTTGGCGGTGAAGGTTTAATTGTAAGCTAAACCGACCACTCGTTCCTCGAAAACGGTAACTGTAATAAAATCGGGATTTGTTGTAATAAATTGTAATAAATGTGTAACAAATTATAGTATGGGTTTCATTGAGGCGGGCTAATTTGGTCGATGCAGGTTTAAAGCACTCAAATTTTGGGATGCACTAGGTAATTTATTCGTCGACTATTTGAGAAAGGAAAGACCATGCATTTAGAGAAAAAAATGCGGAAAAACGACTCTAAATAAGAAAAAGTGCCCTTTGGCCAAGACAATACCCCAGTTTGAATTGGTTTCCCGCATTCACCTTATTTTTTGGATCTAGCAAATCTCAAAAAAATGGTCCAGGAAAAGAGATTTTGCCTAAATAAACAAACATTTTGAGGCCAAATGTTAGAGAAGCGTTGGATTGAATGTATCACTCTTGAACGGTATCACTATGTTGCTGAATAAAGCCGAATTTTGCAACAAATAAATTTATTTTTAATAGTTTGCCTCGGGACTTACTGACCTCCGAGTAATACATATTGCGGTTAAAGTTCGAAATCAGTAACTGTGTGAAATTAAAAAATTTTCAAAATGTTCACACACAAAATGTTTCTGTTTGTTATAAGTGACAATTGACACTAACAATTTCTCCTTACCAATAAACTCCTTACCAGTTTAGTTTAGTTAGAATAATAATTCACAATTATCATATTTTCGAAAAGAAATAACCGAATTGTGGCTCCTGCGGTAAGAGCAAAAATTACCCATTTATCTTCTTAGATATATTAATACTCGTACGTGACGTTATGGTTGATAAAATCATATGGTAATGAGAACTAAAAATTCAAATTTTATTTAAAATATCTTTTTTTTTAATCCATGCAATCTTTTCTGGGGCCGCCGACGAAGCACTCCCTGCTCTTTCGCGGTTGATTTTCCCGTCTTGCTTTACGGAATTTTTGCCAAATCGAAGACGTACGTAAATGAGTGTATATTTTGACAAACTTTTCACTCAGAGCCAAAACATGTCGAAAGCGATATCTCAAAAATGGGGACTAACTTTGAAATGGGACTAGCACTATTGAATTCAGCGTACTTGAATTAGGTTCACCCCCTGGGTGCGCAGCTAGCACAGTGTAATTTTTCGGGAAAATTCACAGCGGTCATCAAACTGCTATAGTTTATGTATTGACGATGATTTTGTAATAGTAATTCACAATTTTTGCATTTTGATCTGGTGCGTTTTTATAAATCAACGAAGTAAGTTGTATAGGTAAATTATTCAACACACAAGTTGCTATATCAATCTTTCAAAATTCATACTTTATGTTTTACATTTCTTTAAAGGGATTTACCGCTACAGAGGCTATCTAGGGGTGAAACTATAGAAAACGTGAAGCACATTAAAATTTGTGCTATACAATATTAATTCTCAGTGACTTCCTTTTATTCATTCAATGAATGTCATTCACATTTCAATCAACCCATATATACATTTTTCCGCGCACGTCACTGTCTTGTCTTTATAAAGGAAAATGTTCTGTGAATTATACTCGTATAAATATGTATGTACCAATAACTTATAAATAAATGATAAAAATGTCACCATCGTTGAACATTTATAGATAAACGACAGAAGCTAACAATATGTATTAACAGTAATTTTTTAGAAAATGATAAGTAAAACATATAAATATGTTAAGTGCCTAGCTATCTGTGTGTGTATGTGTGTGTGTGTGTAATAATAATTGTTTTATTGTTGCTGTATTATTATTTCTTATAAATGGTGTGTGTACAGCAGATAAAAGTCAAAAACTGATATTGCATTGCAACTTGCAAGAAGAGTCAAGTAAGAATTTTGTCTTGTTGCGCGAGTTGTAACAAACGTGTTCTTCTACAACAAAATACGAGTAATGATAATAATAAATCGAAGACAGATTTTTCTTTTACATTTTTTTTTTATTTATTTATGTCACGACAAAAATAATCATCATCTTAATAAATGATAGATTAGTAAATTGGTTTTGCAAAAATTATAAAAAAAAATATTAAATAAGAAAACAGTAATCGTTTATTGATACGTTTAATTTATTTAAACAAAGTTTTTTTTTTTTAATTTAATGTATTTGAGAAATGACAACAAGCGATAAGAAAAAGGCTTTTAAAGATTTTTACTTTTAATTTCGATTTTTTTTGTGTAACTTGTTAAAAGATTTTTATTTTTAGCAAAAACCATTCGTATTTTGGCTTGATACATGCTTTGATACATTGCAAACAATTACGGCATTTTAACAAATATTTGTGCTTTATACAAACTATTTCTTCAATGCAATATGACAGCATTACCTGACATGAATTTATTATGAAATAAAACAAATCTTACTTCTAACTGATATTGTAACGTAAACTTGGATTGGACTCAAATTCACAGCGTTTGGAATTCGATCAAGTAACTAATATTTTCGTGCTGTTCGTAATACTTCATGTTATTTTTTATGATACTTCTGGCGTTTCTCTTGGCAAATATATTAAACAATTGCTTTGACCTTTATACGTGTAAATAGTTTAAACTTAAAGGATGATATGATCTGTATCTAAGAATATCGATTAAACTGTTTCACAGAAAATGGTACTTTTTCACAGCTATCGTTCGTCTAAGAGGACAAAGATAAATCACCATAGTAATACAGGGTGGGTCATAAGTCACTGAGGAGTACGGGATTGACAGCCTCCACGAAATATGCATAAATGGATACGGGCGTACTCTGGGCAATGTTCTGTAGAACGAACGGTTGCGGTACCGAATCCCTTCGTAGTAGTGAAGCAGAATAGCTAATTAGTTAATCAAAACTATGCAATGGTACAAACAAAAGGAAATAATACCCCAGGTGGTACACTAATACAAACATTGGTAAATCTACTCTCTGTGGAGACTGGCTCTATATATTCTGGGGAGGGCCATCTATTGCATTATCAGGGAACATCAAATCCGTTCCAGAGAAGACCAAATTTACAAAGATCACCGATAAAGAAAAATAGAAGCAAATCGGTAGCTGACCAAGCCGATACTTTTTCTAACGCTATACCTAGACAAACATTACACGAAATAAGTGATTCCACCGGAAATTTTACTTTGCAAATAGCCGAATCTAGTAAAACAACTATTGACCTAGAAAAGGAGAATATGAATCTCTTGGCGAGGCTAGAGCATATGGAGCAATTATTTACCAAGCTAAGCGAAGAAATTGAGTATCTAAAGCAAGAAAATGAAAACCTAAAAATGAATCGGGATTCAAAAGAAGATTGCGATATGTTCAAAACATTTATGGAATAAAAGGAATCCTTCACATGAAGGTGAAAATTGAACCAATGAGGAGAACCACAACACGCATACCCCAATGCAAGAAATGCCAGGCATTTAATCACACCCAAAGATATTGCGGCCGGGATCTAATATGTGTAAAATGCTCAGGTAATCATTTTACCCAGGCGTGTACAATAGGGAGAGATGTGCCAGCCAAGTGTACAAATTGTAAGGGCCAAAATCCGGCTAAATATCGAGGCTGTGAGGTTGCTAAAAAACTACAAAAATTAAGAGATAAAACAAGAAATCAATCGCAAAATCACGAAAATCGAAGGGTTTAAATATCAAATCAGATGAATCAAAACCGACAACCAAGCAATACAGGGCAAAGAAGTTCATTTGCGCAGGTAGTGAAAGGTTTGGGTTCATCCAAACATATGGGCTCTGAAAGTAACCAAATTATTGAAAACATTATGAACAGCATTGCAGCTATTACAAAGCGGCTAGATGACCAAAGTAATCTGAACAACATGATACTTGATCAACTGAAGAAAATGCAACTCCCTCAACGCAATCCAACAAAAAATGTTACGTAAGAACACAACTTTCAAACTAGCAATCTGGAATGCGAATGGCATTATGCAACATATTCCAGAAATAAAAATATTTTAAAATTCAGAAAAAATCTACATTTTCTTAATATCTGAAAGCCAACTAGTTAAATCTTCGTTTGTTAAAATACGGGGTTATAACTTATATCACTCCATTCATCCAGCGGAAAGAGCAAGAGGTGCTTCGGCATTACTAATAAAAGAAAATATAAAACACCATTTAGAATCAAATATCGAAGAAGAAACAATGCAAGTCGCTACTGTAAGGATTCAAATTAAACACAGACAGCTTACTGTCACTGCAATATATTGTCCTCTTCGGCATAACTTGAAAAGGGAGGACTACCTTAAACTATTTAAATCGCTTGGACGTGATTTTATTATTGGAGGTGACTTTAATGCGAAAAACACCTATTGGTGATCCACGTCAAAATGTAAAGAATTGCTTTACGCAGGGCAGACATAAAAATGTGAATTTTACTCTGGTGGTTCCCCAACATACTGGTCCAGTGTCGGAACGAAGATACCTGACCTAATAGACTTTTATGTAGCAAAAGGTATATCTCAGAACCACATTCACATTGAAGACAGTAATTCTCTAGTATCGGATCATTCCCCGGTTATCATGACAGTCAGTGAAATGGTAATTCAAAGGGAAAGTGCCCCCAGATTAACAAATTCAAAAACAAACTGATATCTCTTTCATGAGGTATTGGAGGAAAAATCAATCTTCAGGTGCCGATAAGAAATCCCCACCAGTTGGAAGATGAATTAGAACAACTCAATGAAGCAATTCACTATGCTGCTTTGGCAAGTATCCCCATTATACAAAATAAGAAGAAGCTTAAAATATCCTACCCAATGGAAGTTAGTTTAGAGAGTTGGTAAGACAAAAACGACGGGCACGTAAAACCTGGCAAATAACTAGAACACCGGAGAACAAAACGATTCTTAACAATTTAGGTAACAGTCTCAATTCCCTTCTTAAAGAAGTTAAAAATGCATCAATCAACAGATATCTAGTTAGCCTAACCGATGAAAAAAATTTTAACTATTCTCTGTGGAAGGCGACAAAGGGACTCAAAAGACCGAAAATGCAAGTGCCTCCACTTAAAATGGAGGATGGAACCTGGGCCAGAGGTCCTAAAGAGAAGGTTGATCTGTTTGCGGAGTATCTCGAGGATACTATCCAACCACTACCAAGGCAAACGGCCAATGAAAATATAATGTCAATCCAAAAGCTAGATGGCCTTGATATATGCCCAATAACTCTCAAAGAATTAAAAGAAGAAGTAAAAAGCAACATGAATGTTAAAAAAGCCCCAGGATATGACTTGATTACTTGCCTAATAATCAAGGCTCTACCAGATAAAGGGTTTCGTAAGCTATTACACATAATCAATGCAAGCTTTCGGTTAAAATATGTTCCGTGGCAATGGAAAGAAGCAGAAGTAATCATGATAGCAAAACCTGATAAACCACCTAACCATAAAAAATCATACAGGCCAATTTCATTGCTGCCAAAACTCTTTGAAAAATTATTACTAAAAAGACTTAAACCAATAATTGAGGACCGACAACTAATTCTTACACATCAATTTGGATTCAGGGAAAAGCACTCCACAATTGAACAGGTGCATAGAATCACCAACGTTATTGAAAGAACGTTAGAACGCAAAAAAGTATGCTCCAGCATATTTCTGGACGTCGCCCAAGCATTCGATAAAGTTCGGCACAGTGGACTGGAATTCAAGCTGCATAGAGATCTGCCGAGGCAATTCTATGCCATACTAAGATCTTATTTATCCAATAGACATTTTCGTGTGAAATATATATGAGGTTGAATACTCCGAACTAAAGAAAATCTCTGCCGGTGTCCCACAGGGGAGTGTCTTAGGACCAATCCTGTGTTTATTATATACAAGGGATATCCCAACAACAGATGAAGGAGCCATAGCCACCTTTGCAGATGACATAGCAATCATGGCGATTGGAAGTAATGTCGCTGATGCAACGAGCAAACTCCAGAAAATTACCAATGAGGTTTGTAACTGGACTAAGCGCTGGAGAATCAAGCTTAATGAGACGAAATCCATGCATATTAACTTTACATATCAAAAGGCTTCCCATCTACCGATAGTAATTAACTCACGTGCAAAAAAATATGCAAAAAAGCTAAATATCTGGACATGACTCTCGAAGCCAAGCTCAAGTGGAGAGAGCACGTCAAAAAGAAAAAAGTAGTACTAAATATTAAGTTCAGAAAAATGTATTGGCTCATAGGTAGAGGCTCTGAGCTTACAATATTTAACAAGCTGCTGCTATATCGGCAAATACTGAAGCCGATATGGACCTACGGTATTCAACTCTGGGGATGTACTAAGCAAACAAACGCTAACATGATACAGACGTTTCAAAATAAGGTTCTCCGTAGCATCTTAAATGCTCCGTGGTGCACAAGAAATGAAGACCTTCACAGGGACTTACAGATGGAATACATCAAAGATGAAATAAAAAAGCACGCCGCCAAACACGAAATAAGACTCCAGGAACATGGAAACCCCTATATTCGCCGATAACCCTGTCGTTGAAAGAAGACTTCAAAGAACGAGACCACTTGACCTAGTAAACATACCAAATTAAAATTATATTTTAAAGGTTTAATTAATTTTGGGACTAACCATTGGGTTTCATCCCAACAAATCAGAATTGTTTAAGAACCTTTAAGGCCTAATTATGACGGATGGTAGAGAAACTGTAAAATAACCTTGTTTATCAAGGTTAATGCATCCTTATAAGAGGCGGTTTAATGCTAAATTCACATGTATAAATTAGTAAATCGAATCATTCGATGGGAGTTTGGAGCACTGCATATTTACCGGCATGTGAAGTTTTTGGACACTTTTAAATTTTTGGACACTTATAATTTGGACAGAAATTTACTTTATTTTGAGTGTCCAAAAATAATCTTTTAGACAAAATATGGATTTTCATATAATTGGACAAGTGTGCATTTCTAAAAAGTGGAAATAAAAAATTTTGTATTTCATATTATAACTTTCAGAAATTATTTTAATCATCAGCAATATAGCACGCATATAAAAGAATGTAATTATAGCTTATGGTAAATCACAAAAACCTCAGAGATTGGCTCGCATAGTGGCAATATAAAAATCGCGAAAAGCGTAAATGTTCAAAAATTACATACGAGAGCCCTATGGCTCATTTCGAAATGGCATTAGGTGATTTTAGTTATACAATGTATGCCCTTTCAAACCTATATAGCCACTATGCGAGCCAATCTCTGAGATTTTTGTGATTTACCATAAGCTATAATGACATTCTTTTATATGCGTACTATATAGGGTTGGCCAAATAAACTTTTTTTTAAAATGCAATAAAACAAAAAGTTCTCAATATTTTTTTCAAATTTAGTTTTTCATAGTAAAGAACAATCCTTCCGATTAGTTATGGAATACTATTTCTTTCATATGACTGCCTCGGCTGGCCTTGACGTACCCCATACGGTCGGTCCAATTTTTGAGCACATTTTCGATGGTATACGGCATTATGTCTTCAATGGCAATGCGAATATTGTTCTTGAGATCGTCAATCATTGCTGGTTTATCGGCGTAACACTTATCTTTGACGGCACCCCAAAGATAATAGTCCAACGGCGTCAAATCACAGCTCCGAGGCGGCCAAATCACATCAGCCTTTCGGCTGATAATTCGATCTTCGAAGACAATCGCAAAAGATCAATTGTTGCCTATGATTGATCAAATGTTGCCTATGTCATCCTCTTCAAGTGCCGTGAACAAAAAATCATTTATCATGGCGCGGTAGCGCTCACCATTGACAGTAACGGCGTCTCAAAGAAAAATGGCCCAATAATGCCACCGGACCAAAATCCGCACCAAACAGTCACTCGTTGAGGATGCATCGGCTTCTCTACGATCACGTGCCCCAAATGCGACAATTCCGATTGTTTATATAGCCGCCAAGATGGGAATGCGCCTCATCCGAAAAGATGATTTTTTTTTGCCAAAATCGGCATCTTATTCAAGTCGATCGCAAACCCACTAAGCAAATCGAAAACACAATGGGTGGTCTCTTTGCTTCAATTCCTGAACCAATTGAACTTTATACGTTGTCATACCAAGGTCTTTATGCAGAATTCGTCGCAATATTGTGCGTGAAGTGTTCAATTCTTGAGCACGATGACGAGTTGACGTTCCCGGCGACTCACGCACATTCTCGGCTACAGGCATCAACATTTTCGGGTGTACCCTTGGTTGGCTGCTTGGTTCGTGTTGGTTTATTAATTAGCAAGCCTGTTTCTTTAACTTTCTTCACAAAATAACGCACATATGGGGCTCCCAGCGCTTCGTTTTTTCCGAAAACCGCACGCAATTTTCGCACACATTCTGCAACATTACCATGATTTTCGAAGTAATGTTTCAATATTTACCAGCGTTGTTCAAGCGAATACACAACCATTTCCGTTCAGCGGAAGGATAAAACTAACTTGACTTTCTGTCAAATCAGAAGTGATATAACCCTTACCATACTCAAAATAACCGCTAGTTCAAAAAAAGTTAGACGGCCCACCCTGTATATTGCTGATGATTAAAATAATTTCTGAAAATTATAATATGAAATACAAAAATTGATATTACAAAAAAAAATTTTATTTACACTTTTTAGAAATGCACACTTGTCCAAATATCTGTCTAAAATCCATATTTTGCCTAAAAGTCCAAATTATAAAAGTGTCCAAAAACTTCACACCGGTTGCATATTTAACCGCTAATAAACTAATCGCAATGCTAGTTTACAATTAAATTAAAAAGATTTCATCAATGAGGATAAAACAACCTCCAAAGATAACCCATCCATATTTAAATATTATCTAACCATCTTAAAAAATTCAAAAAATTTCGAATTTATTTTTTATCCCATACTCAGTTAAAGGTAGCCAAACAATTCCTTTATAAAATTCCAATCCAAATGGGATTGGTTTTCTTATTCCTTCCAATTTTTTAAATACATTATTATTAATTATAAATATTTACTTAGTACTAACTTGTAGGTACTTATGTATGTATGTAGCCAGACCTAAACACTCATACATTCACATGAAATATGAATGTAATAAAATAAAAGTCAAATAGTCGATTAGTGTAACCCGCGCGCACTGTTTGATTTATTAATGCAATTTGTAAATTGAACATGAATAATACCAAACCGTGGAATGAACGTCGATTTTATTTTAGGTTTTTTGTTTTTTTTGAAACAAAGTGTATGAGGAGAAAAAAATAAGAATTGTGTAAGTATGGATATGTGTAGCACACATGCATATATACACAAATAAATCCACGGGGGCGGTCTATTTGTTAAACTTTTAACTTAAAGTATTTTTTGTGAACTCGACATGTTTAACTTTAATACTACGAGTGTTTTAGTTTTGAATATATTGTGCATCGTGTGTGTGTGTGTATATGCTGCTTCTGCTCCAAGAACACCAACAACAACAATAAAACAGTAAAAGAATAACAAAAGATGATGAATTAGTCTTGTGTGTTGTCCTTTTTCGTATAAATTTTCTCTAAAAAAAAAAAACGTAAACGAACAGAATCACATTAATTCATGTCAAATTTGGTTTCGTATACGGTTGTGGATTAAACGTCTTTTTCATGGCACACAACAATAGAGAGAGGATCGTGTTGAAGTTGTACCTTCAAGGATCAAGATCATAATAGTTTCATCTTTTTCTTGTGTGTAATGAAATTTGATTTTTACGGTGACGCATCCGGTTGGAAATCGATAATTAGGTTATATAAACGAGCAAACCGTATACACATATATAATACGCATTGTTTTGTCCAAGATTAAGATTTGTTCAAGTGTTTCTCATCATCAATTTAAATATATGTACATACACACACATAACCATGGACACAAAAAAATGAACCAGATGAACGAGAATTCTGTATATAGGTACAATTTTTTGTGTATTCAATAATAAATTTGTTTCACAAATAAACCCAGCAGGGGGTTTCAAACATTTTTCTTTTTAATGTCTTTCTATTCTATAATACATGTCTATTAAATAGAATGGTTAGCCAAATTTAATACATTTATTATAAACATTCATATATGTATGTAATGCACGGTAGAACCAGAGAAATATTTTATCCATGACCTAGAAGTATAATTCCGGTGGAGTAACATTGGGAGCAACATACACAAAAAATAATCGAATGTATATCGCACGTCACATTTGTTTCACTGTCCTCTTTATTGGTTTAAGTTTGTTACGATTTTGACATATAAGACGGCGAGCTGAATATATGTGAGGTGCACGTAAAAAATATTTTGAACACATTTTTTTTTTTTGTGTACAAAGTGTTATTTATATGTAAGTATATGAATTTAAAAAACTGAAACCGTGTGTTAATTGTGGGCACCGCGAAAATATTTTATTCGACACACAGTTGTGTGTTAATTCGATATTGAATTATTAGCGGGTCAACTGCAATTAAACTGTCTGAATAATATATGACCAATATTTCATTATTTCTTACACTTTATGTATTTATATTTTTTAATCAGCTGTTTGCATCATGCACCACACCAAAATAAAAAATTAATCGTTTATTTCTGCTTTATATTCGGTATAATAAATGACTGAACCGGTAAAGGAGACTTGATATATTAAAATATAAATGGATTAAATGTTAAAGTTCCTAGAACGTTAAGAAATTTATCAATATTTTGGTACGGTATATTGTGTATATATTTTAAAAATTAAGCCCATGAAATTAGCTGCATATGATAATAAAATAAATATTTTAGAGGGTACGTAACTACGTACTGGGTACCCCACACACAATATAAAGGACACAAAATTAATTAGTTTTTTTTTCGGTGCCGGATTTAAAATAATAATTTGTCTTTTTATTTTGATCACCACTTGCATACGAAATTAATCAAGATTTTTGGTTGTATGATAAATTGAATTGAATTAATTGTATTTACAATACCTTGGGTAAAATACGGATTAGTGATGGAGTTTAAAATATGCTTTTAATAAGATTCGGAACTACAATAGTGGTAGATTATAATAAGTTCATCTTGGAAAGGCGATTTGTGGTTGTAAGCACTCTCTAAAGCAACCATGTCTTGGTTTTCTTAGAATCGTCTGTCTCGGGGGGTATAAACTCCGTATTTCCGAATTGTCTACATGTTGATGTCGAAAATAGTGTTGAAATTACTCCTGAAAACTAGTCCTGAAAGGCATATACATAAACAAAACCTCATCCTGAGGCTATATTCTTGAACTATTACGAAAATTGTCGGTACCTTGACACCATTACGAAAATAAGACATTATAGCAGGTGATTTCAACGCCACGCATACAAATTGGGGAAACACAGCAAACAACATCCGAGGAGTAAAATTGGCAGACTGGATGGAGAGCAACGACATCGAATACAAAGCCAAACTATATATACCGGACAGCCCCACATTTCTACGATCAAATAACATACTGGACTTTGCAATTGTGGACATGAGACTGAACATACAAACAGACGCCCGAGGGAGAATACCAGCACACACATATGACAGCGACCACAAAGCGATTGAAATCACCTGCAATAATTACAATAATCAAAATCACTCATTTTCATGAGACACACTTAACGTAGACTCAGTAAAATTCAATTTCAATAATTCAAATTGGCCTTTATGGCAAAATAAACTAGAAAAATATACTACAAACATTTAAAAAATAACAACATAAATCATATTGTACCAGTAAACCGGAATATAACTAACAAAGAAATAGAAACACACATAATAACAATAACCAATTTAATAAACACGAACATCAAACAATCGACACCAAAAATAACTCAACATAACAATATGGAATGCTACACGAACAACACCATAAAAAAGCTATACAAAACTAAATCACAGAGAATCAGCCTGCTAAAACACGGAAGAACAAATGGAACATGGACGGAACAACAAACGAGACTTATAAAAGCTGATATACGACGCATCAACGAATTAATCGCACAAAATGTAAAACTAGAGGTGAACAAAAAATGGACGGAATACATCAGCCAAATAAGCCCAGGACCAAAAATGTTCCGACAAATAAAACGGATCAGCACGGAAAAAATGGACATAGAAATCAAGCAGCTAACGGTAGACGAGAACGAGACAGCGAACATGCAGACACTGGGAATGGACTGGCAGACAATGGAAAAACACGCAAATGGATACAACAGTTACGATCAACAGGACAACTTAAACATCCTAGGACATTACATTCAAAACACAACAATTCCAAACCCAGCACTCGGGAAGCCAGCACACGAACAAACAATAAATATTCACATACAAACATTAAAATCACTTTTCGCACAAAATAATAATAATCAAATAACTAAAACTAAATTCACTAACAATAATACAGCAATAGAACCAAATAATAACGATAAATATTTTATAACACTAACAGACTTAAATAATATATTAAAATGTTTAAATACAAAAAAATCGTTCGGCCTGGACAACCTACCGTGCGTAACGTTAAAACACCTGCCAGAAGGACTAACCCGAGAACTGTGCTGCTTAATAAACCAGTGTCTTAACAACAGATCGTTCCCTGAAAATTGGAAAACAGCAAAAATATATCCTATACGGAAAAAGGGAAAATCACCGACCGATCCAATTAACTACCGACCAATAAGTCTTCTCTCGAACCTTGGAAAAATCTACGAAATCATAATATATGATAAAATCCAAGATCATATTAGCGAACACCAAATTCTACCGGACAATCAGTTTGGATTCCGAAAACATCATTCCACCATCCACCCAATCACCAAACTGACGTCAGATGTGTGCAGAAACATGAACCAAACTGATAGTACTGGTACGATCCTAATTTATATGGAGAAGGCCTTCGAATCCGTGTGACTAGATGGATTGCTATACAAAATGGATAAAATGCAATTTAATAAAGACATACTACAACTACTATACGAGCTCCTATACAACAGAAAATTTAAAACTACAAACGGTAAGGAGATATCGACAAAAACATTCAGCATACACAACGGATTGCAGCAGGGATCGATCACAGCACCAATATTATTCAATATTTACACCACGGAATTAATTGAACACGCAAAAATCAACTCGGACAAAATACAAACAATAGCGTACGCAGACGACCTGGTGATATACGGAACAGGAAAAAAGGTCACGGACATTACGAAAAACATTCAAGAAGCAGTAAATTTCACAGTGGATTACTTGCACACATGGAGGATAAAAGTAAACCCGGCTAAATGCGAAGCAATTCTGTTTAGAAAGCCATACCAATTATCATCATCAGATACACGAAACAACTGGAAAAAATTCAAAATAAATATAATTGGTACGACCTGTGAGCACAAGCCAGCTGTGAAATACCTCGGGATTCGACTAGACAGGCTGCTATACTTAGATGAGCACATCAACACACAAATAGCGAGTGCAAAAAAAATTTTTCACAAAAATCGCCGAATCTTCGGAAGCAAAGAAATAGCCATAAATGTCAAACAAATATGCTACAAATCTTTGGTACGACCAATATTATCATATGGTTGCCCGATATGGTGGAACATAGGTCCATACACTATGGAGAAACTCCGCATCTTCGAGCATAAATGTCTTCGATACTGCCACGGAGAACACCGAACAGCACGCTCCGGATACAAAAAATACACATCCGACCAAATACAGTATGAACGATTCGGAAAAGATCGGATAGACCTCCACATATTAAAATTAGTAAGGGACCATATCAAACGCTCAACACAAAACACAGAAAACTCGATAATATTTGCTACCTACTATACTGAAGATAGCATCATGAGGGGAAGCTGCACAAAGGACAAGAATCCCGGACCGGAGACATTCATTTACCTAGACAAGGAAGGATACATACAGGACGCAACGACAAGATACCCTAAACTCTACCACCTGGAAAGACGACAGAACATCAAAGGATTTGAGGATGAGATCTTTAAACACCCTAACGCGACAAACCTATACAACAGATTTAAATTTTCAAACATTATTTTAGATACGGTGCAAACAAGGAAGGAGAGACAAAAATACTGGTGGCTGCAGAACGAGGCAACCTAAACAACACAACAACAACGGACCGGACACAACACACATAAATAATCCATAAGAAATGATGAGCCGAGAGTGGGAATGGCAGAGGGGAACGGACACTGAAGCGAGTGATCCAAAACCATTCCACAATCACTCTGGGACTCATTTCAATTAGAAAGTGTTTAGGCATTTTATCTTTTTTTTGGCCAAAAATACTATTAAGTAAAATTTGATTTCACCTAAAATTTAAAAGACCCACTTGAATTGTATAATGATAACATAACCGGGTATGAGACTCCTTCGGGAGCATGTATCCCCATTCATTGTAAAAGAAACGGACGTTTTTTAAATTATTGTTGTGTATGTTTGTTCTTAATATTATTAAATTTATAAATAATAACAAAGAATATGGTATATCGTCAATATATTGACCGCACCCCCCTCCCCCCCTCGCACATAATTTAATTAAAGAAAACTATTTCACGTTATTTAAATCACTTGGATCAAGTTTCATAATCGGAGGTGATTTTAATGTAAAAAACACCTACTGGGGATCAAGAGTAACCGCTCACAAAGGAAGAGAGCTGTTTGCAGTATGAAGACTATGCAATTGCGGTTTTCATTCTGGAGATCAACCAACTTATTGGCCTACGGATAGAAACAAAATACCCGACATCATTGACTTCTATATCAACAAACGTATAGACGAAAACTACATATACCTAGAAAGCAGCGAGGGGATTATGTCGGATCACACGCATGTTATTATGACAATCGATACAGCTAGAAGAAGAACTAGAACAACTCAACAGCAGCATAAAAGAAGCGGCGTGGAGTAGTACCCCCTCAAGTTCAAAGGAAATGCGCCGAAATGCTATTTATCCACCAGAAGTTAGGGAACTGGTTGCAGCAAAACGAAAAGAAAGAAAGGCCTGACAAAGAAGTCGAGCGCCAGAACATAAAACAACTCTAAATTTGTTATCCAATAAACTAAAGTTGCTAATTAAAGAAATCAAAAACGAATCCATTAATAAATAAACCGAGAATAAGAAACCGAGTACTCCCTTTGGAAAGCGACAAAAAGTTTAAAACGACCTAAACTACAAATTCCACCAGTAAAAACTGAAGATGACATATAGGCTATAAGTGTATAGCAAAAAGCTTCGTTGTTTGCAACCCACCTCGAGAACACGTTCCAGCCTCTACCTAGACAAACTGCAGAGGAAAACATACCACCGCAGTATATAAAATGGATGAGCTGCAATATATCTCCTGTCACATTACAAGAATTAAAAGAGGAAATCAATCTTAACCTAAACATCAATCAATCTTAACTTAACTTAAACCAAACAAACCACTTAATGACAAAAATTCGTATAGGCCGATTTCCTTATTCCCAATAATTTCAAAATTATTCGAGAAACTACTCCTAAAGAGACTAAAACCAATAATAGCAGAAAGAAATCTTGTTCCCCCACATCAATTTGGCTTCAGAGAGAACCATTCAACAATAGAACAAGTACACTGAATTACAAACATAATTGGAGACGTACTTGAAAAAAAGAAAGTATGTTCAAGCGTCTTCTTGGATGTAGCGCAGGCCTTTGACAGTGTATGGCATAAAGGTTTGGAATATAAATTACAAAGAGACTTACCAAAGCAGTTTTATGAAATTCTAAAATCTTACATATCTAACCGACACTTTCGAGTTAAATTAGATGGCGAATACTCAGAAATAAAGAAAATATCAGCAGAGTTACCACAAGGTAGCGTTCTGGGACCAACTTTATATGTTCTATACACCTCGAACCTGCGATAGAGGACTAACATAGCGACGTTTGCAGAAGCAGTTGCTTGTAGAAGAATCTACAAGCAACTTGCAAAGAGCTACTAATATTGTCAGTACCTGGACCAAGAGATGGCGAATAAAACTTAATGAAACAAAATCTGTTCACGTAAACTTTACGAAAAAGAAGGTTAACTGGATACCAGCATAATTGACCTCCCAGTAAATTCCCTATGCAAATACGGCAAAATACCTAGGCATGACTCTAGACGCGAAATTAAAATGGAAATAGCATGTGAAAAAGAAAAAAGAGGAGTTAAACATCAAATACAGAAAGATGGATTGGCTCTTAGGAAAAAATTCTGAGCTAACTCTACATAATAAATTGCTACTATACCGGCAAATCCTAAAACCTGTGTGGGCTTACGGTATTCAGCCCCAGAGGCTGTACAAAGAAAACCATTGTCAATATCATCCAGTCATTCCAAAACAAAGTCCTTCGTGGAATAGTTAATGCACCGTGGTACATAAGAAATGACAACCTCCATTGAGATCTGAAGATAGATTTCGTTAGTGAAGAAATAAGCAAACACGCGAGAAAACACATGCAACGTATTAGTCTACACCAAAATGCTGAGATACGTTGTATGTTGGATGATTCTAAACCAGTAAGACGGCTTCGAAGGAAGAAACCGCATGATCTTCAAGATCCAATCAGGATCGACTAAAAATATAATAAAATTGTAAAGTGGACTAGCCAAAGAAAGGGCTACAACCCTCCAAACAAGAATATAAATTATGAAAAATAAATTACTAGATGATTTGTAAATCAGTTGTAATAAATAAATATATAAAAAAAATTATTAAATTTCTCATATTTTTAAGAATAGAGGTGGGTATAACAAAAATGTCTTTTGTTTTAGGAAATAAAATGTAAAGGAAAAAATAGAATGTTAATTATTATTTCGAACAAAACATTATTCTGGACATCAAATAGAAATAGAGTTGTATTTACAAAAAAAAATTAAAACCGGAGTAATTCTAAAAAATGAATCCAAGTTTTACAAATGATCACCCTAGCAATAAAGAAAAAAATGAAATCACCTTTTTTACTACCTAGGTAAGAAAATGTATATTACATCTCTAAATAAATAATTTGGGACATCGAACTGTGTGAAATCATTGCGTTTTAACTACGAATATTTAAAAAAATTACTTAAGGCCCCGATTCAAGAAAACACGTGGTCGATTTTCAAAGCTAAGACACAAAAAATTGGTTTATTTTATCTAATAGATGGAGCGTACAGTACCATTTTGAACTTTCATTCAAATTGTATCATTCGTAATTTTGTAAAGTTTTATTTTTTTAAACGTAAAACGAAAGAATGAAAAATGTTTTGTTCCATTTACCTAATGGTTTGGATACAACACAACATATTTATAGTTATAATTCCCGTGAAGTTTGTCCTAACTTTGTCCTAAAATTACAGAAACAAAATTTAGGACAAATTTAGGATAAACATCACGCGTCTGCCCACGAGCGTGAAGTTTGTTCTAAAATTGTCATGACTATTTTATCATGAGTATGTATTAGTTAATCTCTCGTTATAATGAATTATAATATTTGTAATGTTTGACATACGTACAGTAAACGCTCGATTTAATGGACTAATTGGAGGTGTCCGTTAAATCCGAATGTTTTTTAATTTAATCGATTCGATCGAATTTAATCTAGGATGGAGCTCAGCCATTTCTTAGCCGATTATGCTGGAATTGTTTATACTGGATGGAAATGGGATTCTTAATTGATTTTGGGAAAAAGTTCTGGAATATGGCCACCTGGGATGGAACTCAGCCATTTCTTAACCGATTATGATGGGATTGGGTATATGCTGGATGGAAATGGGATTCTTAAATTATTTTGGGGAGGAGTGAATATGGCCACTTGGGGCGGAACACGATCAATTCTTAACCGATTATGATGGGTTTGGGTATGTTGGATGAAAATGGGATTCTTAAATGATGTTTGAAAGGAATTCTGAAATATAGCCGCTAGGGACCGAACTCGATCAATTCTTAACCGATTATGATGGGATTGGGAGTGCTGAATGGAAATGGGATTCTTAATTGATTTTGAAAAGAAATTCTGAAATATGGCCACCTGGGACGGAACTCAGCCATTTTTTAACGGATTATGATCGGATTGGGTATGTTGGATGGAAACGGGATTCTTAAATTATTTGTGGACGGAATTCTTAAATATGACCACTAAGGACAGAACCCAATTAATTCTTAACCGATTATGATGGGATTGAGTATGCTAGATGGAAATGGGATTTTTAATTGATTTTGGGATGAAGTTCTGAAATATGGCCATCTGGGACGGAACTAAGTCATTTCTTAACCGATTATGATAGGATTAAGTATGCTGGTTGGAAATGGGATTCCCAATTGATTTTTGAAAGAAGTTCTGGAATTAAACTACTCGAACGGAACGCCACCAATTCTCAACCAACTATGGTGGGATTTTGTTTGTTGGATGGAACTGAGATTCATAAACAGGTTTTTGAAGAAGTTCTGAAATATGGCCATCTTGGACAAAGAAAAAACTAACGAAGGCTAAACATAAGTTTCAGATTTGTAGATAAATTCCAGAGTAAAAATATTTTTACCTGTATGCGATTTACGAGTATAGATTGAACGGCTTGTACTTGGTGCTGATATTAATGTTAAAAGCGATTAATTGTATACCGTGACGTATATCGTTAGATTCGTTGGAGTATCTTCTATCACCCGACGAACATACAGAAAAATTCTATGACCTTTTACGGAAATATCTCATTTTAGTAATACCTTTCATGCGATTTACGAGTATAGATTGAACGGCTGACAGTTTTTTTTTTGCTTCACTCATCAATTATTCTTAATTTGTTTATTTATTTAACCTGGAAATTTCTCTCTCGATTCCTAGTACTTTTGAACATTTTTTTATCGAAAACGTTGGGACTTAGAAAAAATTTAAAAACGTAACCTAGGCTCCAACGGGGGAGAAATCAGAAAATCAAAAAATTATAGTGAAAATTCTAATCCATCAATTTTCCCCAAATTTTCCTGGTAGTCTGAGTATGACCTAAACTATTAGAAAAACAACCGAAAGTATTGGTTACTAGTGGAAGTTTTTGAGATAATGGCCAAAAACTGAAAATAAACTAATAAAAAAATTTAAATTTTCAAAAGGATTGGTTATGAAATGGCCTAGTTTAGTCCAGCATGAACAGATCCTAGAATTTTTTCCTAAGTTTTGGACCCCAGATCAATACTTTTATCCAAATTTCATCGTCATTCTTTTAGTATGGCGGAAAGACGGAATATTGTTAAATTTGAAGATTTGAGTTCCTTTACTTCGGAGATCAATCAATTTGTCATTTTAAGGATCACATTTTATTCCGCTGGGATGTTTTATTTAGTGAAAAAAGAGATACAAAATTAATAATAAATTTCCGCAGGTAATTATATAACAAAATAAATTATCTTTTGTGATTGTGCTGCCACTTGCGGCGAGTAGCGAGATCTCTTATTTTCCGCTGAAAAATTTCCGCTATCTTATACAGCATTTTTTTAAGCCAACCAGTGTTTAACAAAGCTATTCCACGATAGATAGTACAATTTAATCGATCTCTTTAATAAGCCAAGTTGGAATGTACATAAGCTCACAATGTCGTATGGAATTTGAAAATATCTGAACCAATTTTGTTTAAATTTAGTTTTATTTATAATCCTGGTGGGATTATAAGCCCATCTTAAATTAAACATAAGGTACTTAAATACCATGTCTCAGCTAATTTCAATTTATCTTGTCTAATATTATTAAATAATTGAATTTGAGATTTACTTATTTTTTTATTAACAAACGTTTAGTGAACCCCACACCCCACTTTAAATGTAGAATTCCATTCGTATAAGAAGCGAAATTCCAAAATATCCATACTGTTCCCAACTATTACCTCTTTGGCTTTGCTTATTCCAACATAATCTTCTGATATACTTTTTAAGGGGTGCGTGATTCTAATTATTCATCTAATTTAAACGGCATTCGTTGCAAAAATTATTAAAAAATTGCTGCAAAATAATGTAATATGTAGTCGATAAGGCAAATTTTTGGATTCTTGGATTCCGGCAATGAAACCAAATAGCTAAAACTTTTTTTATCGTGTCATTAGACTGGAGCTCCTTATAGGTAGTATAAATATAAATATTATAAATCAAATCGGTTCGTTTCCGATAACACGTCCAAAAAATGTGCTTCAAATCAGCGTTGTAAACAAAAAACTGTCAGTTACTGATTCGACTCTTTAGAATACGAGAGCAGTGCTAAGATAAGATAGCTTATGATAGGCATTTAGGCGAATATTAGTATTGACAGTTCATACTTGACAGTCGTGAAGTAGACACGTGGCAAATTCTTCCACAAGACCATTTACGCCGCCGTACATATGCCAATAGGATGTTACAGCTCGCCCATGACAACCCCGATTTTCATGAAAAAATCATAATGAGTGACGAGGCACATTTTCATTTAAATGGATATGTGAATAAACAGAATAGTCGGTTCTGGGCAATAGAAAACCCTCACATTATTCATCAGTCACCTTTCCATCCATTAAAAGTGACAGTCTGGTGTGCAATTTGGTCAGGAGGAATCATTGGACCTTACTTCTTTGAAAATGAAAACGGCGTAACGGTAACTGTGAATGGGGAGCGATATCGTGATATGATTGAAAACTTTTTAACACGCCACAACTGCATACTTTGGGCTTGATTAACATGTGGTATCAACCATCAGATGGTGCCACATCGCATACAGCCAGGATTGCAATGGAATTACTGCGAGAACTCTTTCCACAACAAGTTATTTCAAAAAATGGTGATGTTGATTGGCCTCCACGGTCGCCTGATTTGACTGCTCCGGACTTCTTTTTGAAGTATCCTTTTTGGGATATCTAAAAAGCAAGGCTTATGCAAACAAACCAGAAACGCTTGAGCAACTCAAACAAAATATTCGTGATGAAATTAATGAAATACTGCGTAAAATGTGTGAGAATATAATGAAAAATGTGCTCAAAAGGGCTCGCATTTGTGAGGCTAACAGAGGCGGACATTTATCTGATATTGTATTCCATACATAATTGCCGACATTAAATAAAACATTTATCAATATAAGATCCATTCTCTTTCATTTAATCAAAAATCATAAACAAACAAAGTAGTATACCTTTTGTCTGTCAAGACGACTGTTCTTGACTTATCTGAACATATTACTAATTTTATAGCAATAAATATTCATTAGCAATTAGCATCTCATTACTACACCGTTTGTTAATAGTAGGGCCAACATTTGTTTCAATACAACTTAGACTAAATTGAGTTAGGCTCTTCAAATCTAACACAATTTGTTAAGGACTTTAAATTGACGTTAAAATTAATTATATGAAACAAATTTTTTCTGTTGGTATGTTCATTTATAAAATTATAGTAGAATCACAATTTTACAATTAAATTAAATAAACAACATTTTCATATACTTTGCATAAGTGTGCCATTAAATTTTAATTTGGTCAGAAGAACCGGTTCTGAGCTACGCTCTTTGTTAACATTTTAAATTTAAAACCATTAAAATTGCTATTTTTCCCAGGCTGACCTCGCCGGAAGAACCGGGTAACAGAGTATGTTCTTTCATAATTCTGCAAATTATTGTAATTTAAGAATTATGTTCTGGAATATTAGGAGCTGTCAAAAAGAGCACAAGAAGTTGGTTACATATTGTATTTGTATTAATTTTGTTTCTATCTTTTTCAAAAAATGTTAATTTGTCTTTGGTAAACAAGTTAAAACATAAATACGTTTTTTTGGAACCCCTCTCATTCACTGCTGGTAATCTGGCAATTGCTGAAATTGGTGCATTTCCATAAGTGATTTTTAATTACATAATGTTGCTTCATGTTGACTTGCCGTACGTAGACAAGGTTCTCAATAATGACTCCACTTAGTGCTCGTACTCGACCTCTTTCCCAAGTTGGTTACCGCATTTTGACGGTTGGTCTCTTCATCATATGGACGGTTGAGGACCAGCATAAAATGAGAATTTTGCTGTGCCATATGAAAATTTAGCGGGGAGTTGCACCTTTATCAGATCAATCATATACATGCCAACGTCGCCAAAAACAATGGGAAGCAAAGGATCTTGATTGTATTTACATTTGAAACGTCGATAATGTGGCCACAATATTTCAGAACTGGTTTCAACTGCGTCATTTATTAGACTGCGACTTGTGTCAGGTTCTAAATTGTTCCAGGACTGAAGGTTTATTGGCAAGTTCCGGAGAACCAAAGTTGCAAATTAAGAAGCCAATATCATTATTATTAATTCACCATTACTTAGAGCAAAATACCCAGATATAAGAACAGGGCATGTTTGTAATAATTATAAAATTGACCCGGTTTCAGCTGCCTTGTAGTCAGAAGTAGTTAGAAAATTTGTTATAGTTCTATAAAATATACTGAAGCAATCATATTATGATATGATATTATTATATTTTATTATAGATATAAAATTTGATCCTCTCTTGTGCAATTCAATAGATTTTTGATATTGCACACTCGACTATGAATCTGGAATCTGGGGGTGCATTATGTAAGCATTACGACTTCGACTTACGACAAATATCAACAGAAGTCTTTTTTATTTAAAGCATTTTGGGTTGTCGTTTTCATTGGAAAGTTGTCAATTTGAGTCGAAAATCGTAAGTCGTATGCATTCTGCTTACCTTACATAATTAGCCCCTAATTAGCCCTTAATATGAGCTTGTGTTGTAATTTTAAATAACAAACGAACAGACCTGCTCATATAAAATTATGTTTCGCGATTTACAAGATGTAAATTCAAGGTAAATGACATAAAATCTATTCTCGCGTGAAAATTTTGATAAACGGACTTATTGCCTATTATTATTCTAAATCACTAAGCCAACAACAATACATAGTCAATTTCATTCATTTTTGTGTTTATCACCGATATACCGGGTGTTTCTTTTAAACTGAGCCGATCAAATATCTCGAAAAATAGCCACTCCGTAGAGTCAAAAAATATCCATAATCATAATTTAATCATACTGCGGGGGAAACTAATGTATTTGTAATAAAATAGTCCCCCACCCCCCGCTTTGTAGGTGGGGTGGGGGTAACTTTTAAACTAAGATAGGAAGCCATATTTTTTATTCCTTTTTATTCTTTTTTATCCCATTATATTAATTCTACGACTAAAAGTACGTATGATTTGAAAGAAATATTATGTACGGTTCATGATAGATGGCGTTGTAATCGACGAAATTCAATTTTTTCAACTTCTCCTTCTTAGAACACACGCATTCGATTCTGCAATACGTTTGAAATAAAAAACATCACGTTTTCATTGGAAATACTCGATATTCGTCATCAAAACAATTTATTAATGTAAATGGCAGGTGGATAAAATAATTTTAGCTTAAAATAAGTGTTCAAAATGATGGCCTGCGACTTCAATGCACTTATTAATATGCACTTCAAATGATTGTACACAACTGAGAAGTGTGTCTGGTTGAATTTCAGCACACGCATTTCTGATTCGCTCAATCATGTTCTCACGTGTTGTTGGTTCTTGTTTGTAAACTTTGTCTTTGAGATAGCCCCACAAAAAGAAATCTGGTGAAGTAAGATCTGGTGATCTGGCAGACCAATTTACCGGACCAGTTCTATATCAATCCAGCGACCATTGAAATCACAATCAAGTATTTCACGTGCCACCACCGAATAGTACGCAGGACAACCATCATGATGAAACTACATGTTCCGTCTCACTTCTAAGCTCAAATTTTCAAGTAATATTGGCAGTTCATTTTCCAAAATGTTTCAGTACATTTGACCATTCAAGTTGCCTTCAATAATGTGGGGGCCTATGAGTTTGTTGCCAATTATTCCACACCACACGTTAACAGTCCAAGGACGCTGATGTTCAACTTGACGAAGCCAGTGCGGATTTGTAACACTCCAATAATGCATGTTGTGTCGATTAACCGTTCCATGGTTTGTAAAAGACGATTCGTCAGAGAACATTACGCAACGAAAAAAATTGGGGTTTTGTTGTATTTATTCACGTGCCCATTGACAAAAAGTTACCCGATTTTGGAAATCAGCGCCATGAAGATCTTGGTGTAAAGCCACATGATACTTGTGCCGTTTCAAAATTCTCCAAACACTGGTGAGGGACAATCCGGAATCGCGAGCTATTTCTCGTGTACTAACATGAGGATTATGAGCCACTGCTGCCAATACAGCAATTTCATTATTTTCTCCAGTGACTGTTGCTATACGGGTCCTCTTTTTCGGTTGAACATTTCCATCAGTAATGAATTGTTTGATAGTACGGCCAAATGAAGCACGTGAACGAATCCTATCCGGAAAACGTTGAGCGTAAATAGCATTAGCATTTTCAAGATTTCTACCAGCTTCTCCATAAACCAGAACCATTTCAATTTTCTCTGGCACAGTTAAACGCTCCATTCTAAAGTATTTTATCGTTTATTTTGCAATTACGAAAAACATGAAGATAAGAAAAAACACAAACGTTAAATGTGATTTACAAAACTGAATAAATTGTTTTGATGACGAATTTCGAGTATTTCCAATGAAAACGCAATGTTTTTTTTATTTCAAACGTATTGCAGAATCGAATGCGTGTGTTCTAAGAAGCAGAAATTGAAAAAATTTAATTTCGTCGATTACAACGCCATCTATCATGAACCGAACATAATATTTCTTTCAAATCATACGTACTTTTAGTCGTAGAATTCGTATCTGGAATAAAAAATATGGCTTCCTATCTTAGTTTAAAAGTTACCCCCACCCCACCTACAAAGCGGGGGGTGGGGGACTATTTTTTTGCACTAATGTATTTCCCCCGCGGTATGATGAAATTTTGATTATGGACATTTTTTCCGTAGAGTGGCTATTTTTCGAGATATTTGATCGTCTCAGTTTAAAAGAAACACCCGGTATAGTTATATTACATTCAAACTACTTCTAATGTTTTTTATTAGCGCCCGATTCCGGAGCACGCATTTTTCTATGTCAAAACTTATATTTAGCGCGATATTTTTGCATATAATTAATTTATTTAATTCTAAACTAAGATTTTTCATTCAACGTTTTCGTTAAAAATCGATAAAAAAAATATCTTGCTCTACCTATTTATCGGGAGCCGCTATCGGGAGCGCTATCCATTTCAAAGGGAAATTTTAAATTTTCTTTGTTTTGTACAACCCTTAAACCATTAGAAACTTATTCTTATACAAAATAAAAATTTAAAACGCAGCAAGATGATTTATTTGTCATGCCAAAATAAATGTTAATTGATATATTTCAGGTCGTTAAATGTTTTTTTTATGGATGAATTTATTTTTCATTTTTATGGTATAGCGACATCAGTGAATAAATAGCTACAGTTTCAGTATAAATTTCCCTTCGGCGCCGGATAGTACTCCAATATTAAAACACAGCTAGTATAAGGTTTTCCAAAAGGAATGATATGATTTTTAAGTGACGTTTCGGCCATCTGTAATATGTCATGATCTGTCATTTTTTATTTCATTGTATTCAGTAATGTTTACAATTTCATCATGGTGAGATATACGCAAGAACAACATTTACAAATTATTCACTTTTATTATCAAAATAATCGTTCTCCAATTGCAACTTTTCGTTCGTTTTTCCCATTTTATAGTGGTAATAATGGTCCAAGTGTGCTCGCTATTCGTCGAATTGTTGAAAATTTTGAGCGTACATTTTCTTTAGATAATGTTGAAGTGCCAATAAGACAAAGATTCGCTCGAAGTAATGCAAATATTGCTGCCGTTCAGGCAAGCGTTGCTGAAGACCGCAATTTGTCGATTCCAAGACGTTCCCAAGAATTGGGACTGTCTCAAACGGATTTTGGTTTGCATCAGTATAAAATTGTTCTCACTCAAGAACTGAAGCCATTGGACCACCGTAAACGTCGTGAATTTGCTGATTTTGCCTTGGAACAAGTTGAAAACGATAACATTTTTTTTAAGAAAATCATCTTCTCCGATGAGGCTCACTTTCATCTGAGCGGTGCGGTAAATAAACAAAACTGTCGATTCTGGTGCGAAGAAAATCCACAAATTATTCATGAAAAACCAGTAATTCATCTAAATTGACAGTTTGGTGTGGTTTTTGGTCTGGTGAAATCATCGGTCCGTATTTTTTCGAAATGAAGCTGGTACCACCGTTACTGTCAATGGAGATCGGTATAGATCGATGATAACCAACTTTTTATGGCCGAAATTGGAAGAAGTTGATCTTGACCATATTTGGTTCCAACAAGACGGGGCTACGTGCCACACAGCAAGTGCAACAATTGAATTATTTCGAGAAAAGTTTGGAGATTCGATTATTTCAAGAAATTGTGATATTTATTGGCCTCCAAGAAGTTGTGATTTAACGCCATTAGACTATTTCTTGCGGGGTTATTTGAAGTCATTGGTTTTTAGCAATAAACCAAACGCTCTTCAAGCTTTACAAGTCAATATTGAACGTGCTATTCATGACATACGACTTGATTTAGTGGAAAAAGTGGTCGAAAATTGGGTTCATCGAATTCGTTCCTGCAGAAGAAATCGTGGAGGCCATTTGAATGACGTTTTATTCAGAACTTAATTGTATCGATTGTACTTCACACTAAATAAAAAACATTTCAATTTCCTTAACAATTAGTGTGTTTTTTCTTAAAGAAATCATACCACTCTTATTGGAAAACCCTTTATTTCCTTTTAATTTGGTAAATCACCCTAAGGAAGTATGTTCTAAAATGTGATGTAACTACGCCCCAATTATTAAAATATCATTCGGTCTTGGAGGCTGTAATAAAATATCTGTATCAAATGCACGCGCTCACGGCGAAGGAGAAGAAGAAAGGCAGATCGCGAGATCCCGAATAACATAATGCATACAGCATCATGTATGTTTAAGAATGTAAAATTATTCTAAGAACTTTTTTCCTGGAAGAACAAAAACATTTCATGGAAAATTAAACGATTATTTTACGAACAAACAATTTCTTATTCAATATTTACATATCGTAAATATTTACATTTAACAAATATCATAAATATGTATTATAATTACATTAATGCTATTGTTATTTCACATTTAAATAAATAAAAATTTAAAAAAAACATTGTTGTAAGTAAATAATAAATTTTAAACATTTTCTTCATTTCTTTTGTTTTCTTTAACTTGATGTGTATTGTAGCCCGTTTGTTATAAAAAGATGATCTTCTTCCATCATGGGATGCGCTCATATATCGTGCACACACACACACACACACAATTTTATATCAAAAAAGTGATATTTTTGAAAGGTAAACATACATAAAAATATTTTTTTTTATTACGATCATTACTTTGTGACTTTGTTGACATCGCTTGGGATCATACACTTTGGTTGTAAGATTATGAAGAGACAGCGAAATGTTTTTTATACTCGTATGTGAATTAAATATTTGCACCTGCGGGATGTTTAACATGAGTGATAACGTTCTCAGGTAGATAGATTTGAAAGGCGAGACATTAAAATTAGTACAATATATCGTAAGTATGTGAACTCTTTAAGCTAAAAATACCGCAATATACTTAGAGTTGTTGGCCACAGTTTGGAACATTACATCATGGACAGGGTAAAATCGATTTAATAAAATTCCATCAAGTACGCTATGACAAAAAGCCGAAAGTGGTGGTCAATGGTTTGTGCGTCTACGCGTATTTCGGAATTGTCTACATGTTGGTGCCGAGAATACCGTAGATAATTGATTTTTATGTAGACAATGTCGAGAATTGGTAGAATATGTCGATAATTCGTAGAAAATGTAGATTAATGTAGAAAATTGTAGAATATTTTTGTTGTTTTTCTATTGGTTTTTTGCTACGAAGTCGTCGCCTTAAACTTTATCAGTTAAATTTGGGTTTATCTATATTTTAGAAGTAAAAATTAAACTTTTACAAAACAAATTGGTGGGATTAGTACGTTTAAAATAATTCTACACATTTTAAATTAAATTTGAATTTTTAATTCGCATTAGCATACGGTTTTATCAACCCTAACGTCACGTATTAATAACGGGTTATCCAATTCGAGGTTGATAAAGTAGAAATCTGTATACCGACATCTGTCAAAGATAAACGTCAAGTACGCTGTCATTTATTTAGCTGACATTCTGCCATTTAAGAATATGGAGCATTTAACAATCGACCAACGCGTTAAAATTATTAAATCTTATTATAAAAATAGTGATTCTGCCGTATCCACATTTCGCGCTTTACGAGCAGATTATGGTCGTCATAATCGTCCTACAAAGCAAACCATATTGAATACAGTGAATAAATTTGAACAAACTGGATCTGTTACTGATATTGTAAGGTCTGTGCATCATCGAAACATTCGCAATGCTGAAAATATCGCTTCTGTAGCTGAAAGTGTGGAAGAAGATCCAAATTTGTCAATTCCTCGTCGAGCTCAACATTTAGGCCTATCTTATGGCTCATTATGGTGCATTTTGCATCTGGATTTGCATCTTCATCCGTATAAAGTCCATTTGGCACAAGAGCTAAAGCCTGCTGACCATGGACAACGAAGAACATACGCAAATTGGGTGTTGGAAAAACAGGCCGTCGATGCTGATTTTTCGAACAAAATTTTCTTCAGTGATGAAGCTCATTTTTCGCTTGGTGGATACGTTAATAAGCAAAACTGTAGAATTTGGGGCTCAGAAAGTCCACAATTGATTGTAGAGAAGCCATTACACCCGGAAAAAGTCACTGTTTGGTGCGCATTGTGGTCTGGTGGTGTGATTGGGCCGTATTTTTTTTAGAACAACCATGGACGAACCGTTACCGTCAATTCTGAGGATGGAGCAACCAGTCACGTAACACGAGCAAATCGAGATCTTTTGCAAGAGAAATTTCCTGGACGTTTGATTTCGCGATTGGCTGATGTCAATTGGCCTCCAAGATCCTGTGATTTAACGCCTTTGGATTTCTTTTTGTGGGGCTACGCGAAAGATCGTGTTTACGCAAACAATCCTCAAACTCTTGACGAATTGAAAACTAATATTCGTAAGGTAATGGCCGAGGTACCGCCCGAAATGTGCCGAAAAGTCATTGAAAATTACCGCAAAAGAATCAAGGCCTGTAAGAAGTCCCGTGGAGGACATTTGAATGATATCTTGTTTAACTAAAAATGGCAAGGATCAATCTGTAAAATGAAATAAAAATTACAATACATTCCGAATATTTTGTGTGTTTTTTTAAGTTTACTTTATCAAGCTTGAATTGGATAACCTTGTATATCTAAGAAGATGAATGGGTAATTTTTGCTCTTACCGCAGAAGTCACAAGGAGTTTATTTTTGAAATTGTTAGTGTCAATTGTCACTTACAACAAACAGAAACATTTTGTGTGTGAACATTTTAAAATTCTTTTAATTTGACACAGTTACTGATTTCGAACTTTAACCGCAATATGTATTACTCGTAGGTCAGTAAGTCCCGAGGCAAACTATTAAAAATAAATTTTTTTTTGCAAAATTCGACTTTATTCAACAACATAGTGATACCCTTCAAGAGTGATACATTAATTCCAACGCTTCTCTAACATTTGGCCTCAAAATATTTTTTTCTTTAGTTCTAAATTTCTTTTCCTGGATCATTGAGATCCAGATCCAAAAAATAAGTTGGATGCGGGAAAGCAATCCAAACTGGGGTATTGTCTTGGCCAAAGAGCACCTTTGTCGTTTTTTCGCAATTTTTTGTCTCTAAATGCATAGTCTTTTCTTTCTCAAATAGTTGACGAATAAATTACCCCGTGCATCCCAAAATATGAGTTCTTTAAACCTGCACCGACCAAATTAGTCCGCCTCAATGAAACCCATACTATAATTTGTTACAACAAATCCCGATTTTATTAGTTACCGTTTTCTAGGAACGAGTGGTCGGTTTAGATTACAATTAAACCTTACACAGCCAAAATTGTAACTTTTGATGTAGCTGTGACATCTGGATGGTTCTTGGACCAGAATTTATTACAAATTAATTACATTAATGAATTAGTTCAAGTCCAACCCTATAACTTGACTAAGGGTAAATTTCACCCCAAACGGTTATTTATAACAAAAACGTCGATTTTACCACACTTAATAATTTTTAACACCATACTGCCACCAGATTTTAGGCCAAATATTACACTAGAAGTCTTGTCGAGGGTAGGTCAACCGTATCCAGGTGTTTAATAAATAATTTTTGTGTTATATATAAAAACAGAATTGGCATCAGAAAATGTATATTTCAGATTGCGATATAAAGGTTGGTTTCACCACATTTAATAATTTATTACACCAGACCGCCGCCAGAAATTGGACCATTTGTTACTCGATCGACCTTGTGGGGGAAAGGCCAACCTTATCCAGGTGTGCAATAAATTATATTTGTGTGTCAGATTACACGGAATTTGCTCCAAACGGTAAATGCTTTAAATTTATAATTTGAAGTTCGATTTTCTCAATTTAAATAATTTATTACACCAGACCGCCACTAGATATGAGGTCAAACGTTACTGTGTGAAGAACAGGTCAACCTTATTAACGTGTGCAAAATATTATGTTTGAGTTAGGTTAGACGGAATTTGATTTAAATGGTAAAGGCTTCAAATTTGTTATTTAAAGGTTGATTTTATACCACGTTTAAAAATTTATTACACCAGACTGCCACCAGTCAAACGTTGCTTTGTGAACTTTGTAAAGGGCAGGTCAACCTTATTAACGTGTGTAATAAATTATTTTTTTGTCAGGATCAGCGAAATTGGCTTCAAACTGTAAAGACTTCACATAGGTAATTTAAAGGTCGAATTTATACCACAGTGGATAATTTATTATAACAGAACGCCACCAGATATTGAGTCCAATGTTACTCCGTGGACATTGTTGTGGCCAAATCAAACTTATCCAGGTGTGTAATAAATTATTCATGTGTCAGGTTTCACGGAATTGGCTCCGAATGGTAAAGGCTTCAAATTTGTTATTTAAAGGTCGATTTGATACCACATTAAAAATTTATTCCCCCAGACCGCCATACTACCGCTGGTAATTATATAACAAAATAAATTACCTTTTGTGATTGTGCCGCCACTTGCGGCGAGTAGCGAAATCACTTATTGTCCGCTGAAAAATTTCCGCTATCTTATACAGCATCTTAAAAAACGTATTGGCAGCAAAGTTATTTATAGCGAGCGCATCTTAGCCACGAGTACCAATGTATGTAGAATTTATTCAAACATATGGACAGGCGACCAAATCTTCATATTTGTAGTTTATTAAAAAACTTTCAATAGGCGTGCGACAGCATCTGATATTTATGTGCAAATTAATAAAGACTCTTAATTCAAGGTATACAGCAAAGATAAACTTGCGTCTGCTTAACATAGGCTTAACATAGGCTAGTGCATCTGATATTAGCATATGTTAACGACATCTGGATTTTAAGTCGCAATGTTGTTCTCCTGAAACATCCTGCCATTATAATTCCCAGCTCATCAGGTCGATATACAAATGAACCAAAAGAAAACCATTTATATGGTAACCGCAAAAATAAAGAAATGTTAAGTATTTATTTGGGGAGACACGCGACACGCGAAGATAAAAGGCTTCAAAAACGAGTTAAACTTTTTATTTTATTATAATTTCCGATTAAGTATCAATCAAGACATAAATCAAAGAGCTGCAACTGTATAAATATATATAGCAACACCTTCCCTCACTTTGAAAATTTCGATACATAGTTCTGGCCAAAAATGAGCCCTGTTTTTTATTATTAACAACTGAACCAGTTTCTAAAAAATTTATTTAATAATTGCTAACTATTAAACGGCTCGGTCCGTTTTGTTGACTCGTAATTTGCAAACAAATTCCGTAAATCTTCCGTTTTTGAGGAAAAATGAGCCAAAATTTATAGTATTAATTTCTGGTTTTCAGGTATTTTAAATTGCAACGGTCCCAGTGTAGGAAAACATTTACCGGTCAAGGCAGGCTATTTGAACAACGTTCATATAGCCTCCTTAATCCAGCTGATAAGCTAATTCAACTAGCTTATGTCCTACCCTGGAAGTAATTAGAGCAGGATCTCGATAGTCAATTCCAAGATGGTCCTGGACAACCCCCTTTACCGATACGTTTAGTCATTGGCCTCCTCATGCTGAGCCATATGTGTGGCCTTTCTGACAAACAGGTCAGTCACCTAGTGGATAGAGAGACCTTACTGGCAATATTTTTGGGGTTATGAATACTTTTTGTGGTACCTTCCAGCTCATCAACACGTTGGCGTAAGCGTTTAGGCGAGGAAGGGCTTAATAAAATTCTCCCATTAACATCTGAAAATTGCAGTGGTTAGGATCGGCTCATGGTAATACTGGATCGCCCATTTTTGAACCGTTATTGCCTTCTGTGGATGTACGTGTGTTATTTTATTTACTACCAACGCTTTTATGGACAGTTCAAATTTCGAATTGAAATGTGGCATTATTGATAATGTTGTTGTCCCTTTTATAATTTGCTTTTCACGTCCACCAACTCCCATAATTCTCATCTCTGCTTTAGTTGTTTTTAATTTTAGGGTTTCAGCTGCCTTTGAAGTGATAAAACTCGCTTGCGAACAGGGATTGATGTAAGGGCAATTTTCGTGATTGCTTGTAATTTTAACTATCGCCGTTGTTAATAGTACGTAGTCTTCGCCTTCGTCACCTGCGGTAGTATGTATGGTATATCCATAGGTCGCTGTTGTTGGGTCTAGATAGCTACCAGGTATATTTGCTCTGCTATGCCTAAGTGTTTAATTTGATTTATGTTACATTACCACTAGTGAGGTCTATCAATAAAGAACACGTTGTTAGCTTGACTGCGTACTTTATTCTGCCTTTATTATTACCTAAAAGGTTAATTTATACAACTTAATTGCTGTCTAAACGGTTTATATGAAATATATAAAAAATGCCAAACTATGTGAAAGGTTGAAACTGATCTGCAGTCTAACCAATAGCTAAATTCCGGCTAGGAATAGGTCCGGTTAGGTAAATGTCGGTCCTTAATTATTGGTTTAAGACTTTTTATTAATAATTTTTCAAAGAGTTTTGTTGACATAACTGGCAGCAATGAAATTGGCCTGTACGATTTTTTATCGTTAGGTGGTTTATCAGGTTTTGCGATCATGATTACTTCTGCTATTTTCCATTGCCACGGAACACATTTTAACCGAAAGCTTGCCTTGATTATGTGTAATAGCTTACGAAATCCTTTTCCTAACATTCATGTTGTTTTAACATTCATGTTGTTTTTTACTTCTTCGATTAACATTATATTTTCATTGGCTGTTTGTCTTGGAATTGGAAGGTATCCTCGAGATACTCCGCAAACAGATCATCCTTCTCTTTAGGACCACTTGCCCAGGTGCGATCCTCCTTTTTAAGTAGAGACACTTGCATTTTGGTCCTTTTGAGTCCCTTCGTCGCCTTCCACAGAGAATAATCAGAATTTTTTTCATCGGTTAGGCTAACTAGATATCTGTTGATTGATGCATTTTTAACTTCTTTAAGAAGAGATTTGAGACTGCCACCTAAATTGTTAAGAGTTGTTTTGTTCTCCGGTGTTCTAGTTATTTGCCAGGTTTTACGTGCCCGTCGTTTTTGTCTTACCAACTCTCTAAACTAACTTCCATTGGGTAGGATATGTTAAGCTTCTTCTTATTTTGTATAATGGGGGTACTTGCCAAAGCAGCATAGTGAATTGCTTCATTGAGTTGTTCTAATTCATCTTCCAACTGGTGGGGATTTCTTATCGGCACCTGAAGATTGATGTTGTCCTCCAATACTTCACGAAAGGGATCTCAGTTTGTTTTTAAATTTGTTAATCTGGGTGTACTCTCCGATCGAATTACCATTTCACTGACTGTCATGATAACCGGGGAATGATCCGATACTAGGGAATTACTGTCTTCAATGTGAATGTAGTTCTGGGATATACTCAGGTATCTTCGTTCCGTCACTGGACCAGTATGTTTGGGAATCACCAGAGTAAAATTCACATTTTGATGTCTGCCCTGCTTGAAGCAATTCTTTATTTTTTGTCGTCGTAAGTCTAGATCCCCAATAGGTGTTTTTCGCATTAAAGTCACCTCCAAGAATAAAATCACGTCCAAGCGATTTAAATAGTTTAAGGTAGTCCTCCCTTTTCAAGTTATGCGGGGGGGGGGACAATGTATTGCAGGGACCGTAAGCTGTCTATGTTTAATTTAGATCCTTACAGTAGTGACTTGCATTGTTTCTTCTTCGATATTTGATTCTAAATGATGTGTTCTATTTTCTTTTATTAGTAATGCCGAACCACCTCTTGCTCTTTCCGCTGGATGAATGGAGTGATATAAGTTATAACCCCGTATTTTAACAAACGAAGATTTAACTAGATGGTTTTCAGATATTAAGAAAATGTCGATTTTTTCTGAATTTAAAAATATTTCTATTTCTGAAATATGTTGCAGAATGCCATTCGCATTCCAGATTGCTATTTTGAAAGTTGTGTTCTTACTTCACATTTTTTGTTGGATTGCGTTGAGGGAGTTGCATTTTCTTCAGTTGATCAGGTATCCTGTTGTTCAGATTACTTTGGTCATCTAGCCGCTTTGTAATAGCTGCAATGTTGTTCATAATGTTTTCCATAATTTGGTTACTTTCAGAGCCCATATGTTGGGTTGAACCTAAATCTTTCACTACCTGCGCAACTGAACTTCTTTGCCCTGTATTGCTTGGTTGTGGGTTTTGATTCATCTGATTTCTTGTTTTATCTCTTAATTTTTGCAGTTGTTTAGCAACCTCACAGCCTCGATAATTAGCCGGATGTTGGCCCTTACAATTTGTACACTTGGCTGGCACATCTCTTCCTATTGTACATGCCTGGGTAAAATGATTACCTGAGCATTTTACACATCTTGGATCCCGGCCGCAATATCTTTAGGTGTGATTAAATGCCTGGCATTTCTTGCAATGGGGTATGCGTGTTGTGGTTCTCCTCATTGGTTCAATTTTCACCTTCATGTGAAGAATTCCTTTTATTCCATAAATGTTTTGAACATTTTCTTTGTCCCCTTTTGCTTATAATTTGGTTTCCTTCCTGAATTTTAGTTCTCTCTTTTTAACAATATTCACAGCATCTAGTATTTTAAAACCTTTATTTTGAAAGTCTTCCATTATTTCTTTGCTTGAGCAAGTGTGATGCAAACCTCTTGCCATGACTTTTATAGGTCGGGCCTGTTTGTTTTCGTAAGTGAACCACTGATACTTTTCAGCATTCAATTTCATAGATAAGGTTCTATAAGTATCTGAGTCCAGAGTATTAATTTTCCAGACGTCATTATTTAACGCTGTTACCTTATAGTCTTTGTCAGTAACCGATTTCATCAGTGACTGAATTTCTGGGTAACTGGTTACACTCTCAATATTTATTGGTGGGGGTGATTTTTCTTTCGGTTGCACCAAATTGGTGTAATGGTTTTGGTAGATTTACTACCTTTTGGTTGATTGGCTTTGGGTAGAGCATCGTTTGAATCTGGACTAGATTGTCCCCTACCATTTAATTGCTCAGCCTTAGGTGACGATTCAGCTTTTATTTTCTTACTCTTCCTGGACTGTGTTTTCTTCTTTAGGATTCAGTCCGTCTCTCTTTGTACTTCATCTTTATCAGTGGAATAGATGAGTTTGTCTGGTTCAATGCTTCCTATATCGCAATCTTCTTTTGAATCCCGATTCATTTTTAGGTTTTCATTTTCTCGCTTTAGATACTCAATTTCTTCGCTTAGCTTGGCAAATAATTGCTACATATGCTCTAGCCTCACCAAGAGATTCATATTCTCCTTTTCTAGGTTAATAGTTGTTTTACTAGATCGGCTTGGTCAGCTACCGAGTTGCTTCTATTTTTCTTTATCGGCGATCTTTGTAAATTTGGTCTTCTCTGGAACGGATTTGATGTTCCCTGATAATGCAATAGATGGCCCTCCCCAGAATTCGTAGGGCCAGTCTCCACAGAGAGTGGATTTACTAATGTTGATGTTGGTGTCCCATCTGGGGTATTATTTCCTTTTGTTTGTACCATTGCATAGTTTTGATTGACTAATTAGCTATTCTGCTTCACTACTACGAAGGGATTGGATACCGCAACCGTCCGTTCTATTTATTTATAACAACTGATATACAAATCATCTAGTAATTTATCTCACATTATTTAAATTCTCGTTTGGAGGGTTGTAGCCCTGTGGCTAGTCAATTTTAAAGCTTTAAATTATTAAACTAGTAAATTTTTAGCCAATCCAGACTGGATCTAGTAGATCAAGTGGTTTCTTTCTTCACAGTCGCCTTACAAGGTTTGTATATCATCCGACATAGGACGTGTATCAGCATTTTTATGTGGACTAATACGTTGCTTGTGTATTCTCATCTCCTTTTTAATTAATGCCTTTATTTGCGTGATATTCTCCTAATCCAGCTCGGGCAACTTTAATGAATCAGTTGCTAAGCTAGTTCTGACTGCCTCATATTTTAAAACAACATCCACAACTTCATTCTCAAATGAAGTTCCAGAAGGTCGTCTTTGACAGCACTGATAAACGCATTCACTGTTAGTCCATTCAACATATCTGCAGGTGCATTACATCACATACATTTTTCCGATGAACTGTTTGTCCAGAATTTTCGGGGAACTGAACTAAGTGGAGGGAGTTGGTGATGACTGGAGGTAAGGACAGGCGGGGTACCAACCTGGGGGAATGGCGTTGGGGAAATTTAGTGGCTGGGGGTAATATATCGGAGGAGGGGTAACGGCGGAGGGTATTGACCGGAGGAGTAATATTCGGGAGTAAAGTCCTAGACCCGGCCTAAGTAAGTCTAACCTACGGTTCTACTTCCTAGATTTCGCCAACAAACAAGGAAAATGTATTTTTGACCGTCAATAATTTTACTCCTTCATTATACTTGATAGTCATATTGTTCATTTTCAACGTTTGGGCGTGGCTTAAAAAAGTCATGCATAGGTCGCACAGTGTGCTTGGTCGGATGTATATGCAATTATAGGTTAATCGATTTTCTAAATGACTTCTTCATTGCAGCTGAAAATATGTGTCAGCCCTTTTATAGTTCACGAAAATGTCACAATAAATTATTCTTGGAAATTTGTACACAATACAACTCTATCGACTTCTTCAACAATACGTTATGAGCTTAAATCATTACTTAGAATTAAAAATTGTCGACCTACCTCATTGTGACTGAACATATAGTATTACTACCCGAAAACTTCTAAGGAATGTAAAAAATTATATCATTTATCTTAGAAGATAAAACATAGTTCAAACTCAACACACAACAGTACACAATGCACGATAGATCAAAGGAATGTCTTTTAGATTTAGTTCGTATGTGTTTGCAAACAATGATTTCCTCTTTGCCCTTTCGTCGTTACACAAAAGTCTATTTAAATTCTTAGAATTTATATTTTTTGTAGGTACCGGAAATATGCGAACCAGGCAAGGTACGAAAGAAGATTACATGAATGAATGAATATACGAGGAGACAAACCAACGTAAATTGGCTGCATCATAGTTTAGAGTGTAAAGTCCATAAATAGGATTATAAAATTGATTTTATTTCGATTTTTAAATGACTGATAATTTGCCATTTTTACCTTTGCTCGAGGGCAAAATGATTTGTGAAAAATGTTTTGTACATTTTTGCGAATTGCTTATGTTTTGCGTTTGTGTGTTACTTTCGACTGTCCTTTTTTGCTTTCGATTTTCTTAAATTTTATTTTTTTTCTTTGGTTTCTTTAATGTCTTGTTGTTTTAAAACACATTCTCAGGTTACCAAAGTCATTTGCGTCAATTTGTTGTGTATGATGGCGCATACTACAAATATAAATTACATTCTTTGATGCTTTTACTGCCAAGACATTGCCACACTTTTTTTATATTTTATAAGTTTCATTTCTCGGTTTTGTTTGGACAAATTGAAAATGTTGTTAAAAGGAAATAACCATCAGCGTGTGTGTATTTTATTGAGGGGTTTGTTATTTTATTTCCACATTAGTCAGATCTTATTCAATATGGTTTACGTTTTGAGGTATGAGTTATGACTGCCGGGACTCCGTTTGGACTCAACACACTACTTGGTTCTAGTACTCCATTTCATCAGGTGCTTTACAAACACAGAGAAAATAAGATTGCAGTCAAGAAAACTAAGGAAATTTATTAACAAGTGTTTCTAGAATGGAATCGTTTCTGAATAAGAACGAGTTATCGGAGGCTGATATGGCAACGGTATCATCGCAACGATTGTTGAAATTGAAACATAATTTTGCAGATAATAAAAAACGCAGAGGTTAATTGACTGATTTAAATGGTTGCAAGAGATTCAGCTCCTACTGCAAATTCAGAAAATACAGGGAGAGCCTAAACCGATGAAGAAAACCGGCTCGCGGTCCGTAAAAAACACAATAAGCTTAAAAACAGACCGCGTTGGCAAAATAAGACAAAAACAAAACGGATAATTATCTCAGCAAGAGATATTGAGTCCAACCTGGCAACAGATGCGATTATCAAGAAAATCAATGAAGTCACACTTCCTAGTGAATCAAACATAATGATCCACTATGTAACAAATGCTGGCCCAAATGCCGCTGACTGTTCCACTTCCAAGTTGCTGTTGACTCTTCCACGGATTTAAAGATATTCACAGAAAAAGTGGAAGTGGAAGACGTGGGTCTCGTAGCCACCGAACCAGGGTCTGAAAAGAGATTACCTGTGAGAGAGTTTGTGACTCTGACTAGGTGATTTAGGTGCCAGCGATACGGTCATATTATACCAATAATTGAAGGGCGCGCACAGAGACCTATTTTCACCGTGCGCAACATGGTTATAAGGGTTGTTCAAATGGGCCAGTTGCATAAGCTGGCATGAACATGGATGTTGGACTGATGCCTAGTCAGTTTTGTGACAGCCATTACACATGTGTTGAACTTCAATCGGCAGTTGGTTCCTTCTACCAATTTTCAATATATGCCCAATATACAATGAGCCCATCGAGTACTATATGTGCAAAATCGAAACGATCCGAGGCTCGTTATCGAGTCAACATCAAAAGGAAATGATCACTAAACGCTTCAATGCTAGAAGTAAAATGTAACATGACCGTTTAACCGATGAAACCGGACTTCATGTCTGGGAGTGACCTCTTCATGATGAACTTACAGGGACACCCAAAGACGTTTTCGTCTGATGGGAACTCCAATATTGACCTAATAATGATCAATGAATCCTTGTTGAGCTCGATAGTTGGATGGTGTGTTGAGAGAAAGTTGGACATCTATAGTGACCACAGAGTCTGTGGTCTACTGAACAGCCCGCTTGTAAGTAGCAAACCTCCGAGACTTGCCATTAAGATACCTAACTGGGGTCTATTTGTTAGAGACTCGGTTGGCTCCTGGGACGGCATAGAAGCAGATCTAGAAATTAATTCGATCGATGAAATTAATTATCGTGCTAAGCTGATCTCAACACAGTTAACCAGTGTCTGCAATAACTCAACTTCTACGAACAGAGGAACTCTGAAGCGAAATAGTTAGTAGAATTCTAATCTAACGAAACAAAGATGTTATATGCATTAGCTTCGAAAGGATGGAAAGAAATCAAGAACCAAAAGAGTTAAAATTGTCACTATTTAAAGGGGCAAGAAATATGTACTTCCATGAAGAATTTAAAGAGAAGCAAAATAGTTTCCAACGATATGCCACGGATCATCGTAATAAAGACACATTGGCTCTTGTATACGTATTTGTCTCTGGCAATTCAAAACTTCCTAAAGTGTTTAATACGATTAGGAAGACAAATGGAGTCGTCACAGATACGTGGAACAACACACGTTTGGAGTTACTTAAATTACTTCTATCGGACGAAACACTAGATCAAACTGGGTCACATGTAGTTATGCGTGAGTTTACCACCAACAGAAGGTGGACATCCACGGTTTCTTAAGACCCCGATTCACGTAGGAAGAAGTCACCAGTGTTCTAAAATGCTTTAGACTAAACAAGTCACATTGACTTGACAATTTGAATGCTGAACTAATTCAACTCGCATGGGCTATCATAGGATCTAGCATAATAAAATTACTTAGTTTCCTACGGTGTAGAAATCAGGTGAAATGATTGTGATTAGGAAACCTGGTCATCGATATCCGCTTTGATTGAACTGGGCAGACTGTTCTCAGATAAACAATTCAGTTTCCGAAGTAGCATGTCTACTGAATATGTGATAGCATGATTAATGACCTTGATGAAATAGCATGAAATTCGCATTCGCGAATAACAAAGTCATTCTGGTGCATAGTAACTCGAGGCTCGAACTTCAGCGTCAGGGTCAAATCGCAATAAATAATACGAACAAACGATCCGTAGCAAATAACATGTCCCTACCTTCAGAAAAAACAGTGATGCTGCAGCTAAAAGGCAAATTTGACTCGTATCGGCCTCCAACAATATCTTTAAACGGTTGAAACTTGAAAATGGTCAAGACTGGGAGATATGTAGGAGTTGACCTTGATGAACGTGTGGGAGTAACTTCTCACGTTTTAAGAATCTGTGAAAACGATAAGAAACTATTTCACTCCCTGGCGAGGTATCAAGAGAGGGATGCGGACTGAATCACAAAACAAGAGTAGTAATTTACACAAAGGTGTGGCGGATGTGCTATATACGTATGCCGCGGCTGGATGGTATGATAGACTAAACTGACACCACATCAGATCATTGGGAAGTGCTCAGAGGAATATGATCTTGTCATTCTGGCCGGAACTAGGTGACTCTGTACATGTTGCAGATAGTGCACATAACCAGAAACAAAACGGAAATAGAGGCAAACAAGACGGAATGAATCGGTCAATGGCATACATTTGACTTCATTTCTGATTCTACGAGCCAAGTAATCTCTGAAAGTGATGAGTTTAAAGCCTACTTACAGAGATTCAAAATAACTGCTCAATGCCTACATCTCGAATGTAACGAGGATAGGCATTATTTAGTAAGACTGTAGGAGATGATTTATTTGTGAGCATTCTCACCTGAAAAATTAAAAATTTAAAGCATTCCGTTAAATCCAGCTCAATCGGGTTAGTTCTTGGTTAATGTGACCAGCTCCTTTGCTATTTTTCTGCTAAAATGCATTTTACATAGTTTCGTTTTACGTTTAAATTTGATGCACTTCCAAAAGATAAAAAACCAATGAAAAGTTTAAAAATTACAAACAATACAAATTGAATGAAAAGTTCAAAATGGTACTTTACGCCCCATCTATTAGAAAAAAAAGACAGGTTTATTGTGTCTTAGCTATGAAAATCACCAATTTACTATCACGAAAGTGTCGATATAGTTAAAATTACATACCGCCATCTATATACGGTTAATCACATTTTTAAAATACACCGCGAAAACAAGTACATATTAATTGTCACAATGACAGATTCAGTTTATTTTGAAAAACCAACCACGTCGGTTCAATTAGCGACACAAAAATTTACAAGTCTCTTTTTAGTAGCATTAAAAACAAAATATTTTCTAAAAACTGTTATATAAAATTATTAGTAATGGAAGCAAAAACTATAATAGTGACCGGTGGTACAGGACTCGTTGGAAAAGCTATTGAGTCTGTTGTAAAAGAGCAAAATTTACCAGACGAAAACTGGATATTTTTAGGATCAAAAGATGCAGACTTAACGTAATATATAAATGATAGATTTTGTAGTAATTAAATATTTACATTGGAATATTTATAGAAATCTAGAATCAACCAAAGCTTTATTTGAAAAGTATCATCCGACTCATGTTATACATTTGGCGGCTATGGTCGGTGGCCTTTTCCACAACATGAATAACAATTTAGATTTTTTACGTAAAAATATGCAAATCAACGATAACGTCTTACAGCTAAGCCACGAATATAATGTGGTTAAAGTCGTTTCATGCTTATCAACATGTATATTCCCGGATAAAACTACATATCCAATTGATGAAACTATGGTTCATAATGGGCCGCCCCATGAATCAAATTTCGGTTATAGTTATGCGAAACGATTAATTGATATTGCGAATAAAGCTTATCACCAGCAACATAATAAACTATTCACCTCAGTTATTCCATGTAATGTATTTGGGCCGCATGATAACTATAAACCGGGGGTTAGTCACGTTATCCCCGGAATGATTCAGAGGCTTTTCGAAATTATTTACGAGAAAGATGTAGACATACCAGAAGAGGAAAAAATATTTTCAGTTTATGGTACGGGTAAACCACTTCGCCAATTTATTTATTCATTAGATTTAGCTAGACTAATTGTTTGGGTGCTTCGGGAATATAACAGTGTTGAACCAATCATTTTGTCAGTTGATGAATCTGCAGAAGTTAGTATAGCAAAGTTGGCAGAATCGATTTGTAATGCGTTTAATTTCAAGGTAAAATCAGAATTATTGAAAAATCATTTATATTCTTAATTTTGCGTATTGTTCTATTTTAGGGTAAAATAGTTTTTGACGCTACAAAGGCTGATGGACAGTACAAGAAAACGGCGTCTAATGCTAAACTGAGAGCATTAAATCCAGATTTTAAATTTACAAATTTTGATCTTGCCATTAAGGAATCTGTTGATTGGTACAAGGAGAATCAAAACATTGCTAGAAAATAACAAATTAAATACGAAAAATGGTCCTTTGGCTAGAAAAAAAACTTCAACGATATTTATTTTTGACAATTTTATTGTATTGTGACAATCTTGTTGCGTAACTGGATGGAATAAAATGATTGTTAAATCAAAATCATAAGGTATCTGTTTTCTAAATTTTTAAGGAAGCAAATGTTTTGGTTTAGGCTAAATTTTTAAATTGTCTTTATTTGTTTCAACGATTTTAGAGCCCCAAGAAGCGATACCTGTTAGTCCTAATTTAAGAAAAAATTAAAATGAGTTGCTTTATAATTGTTTTATTCCTTTTAATTACCTTAGAATCCCCCTGCCATTCCTGATCGAACGCTGTGTCCCGGTTAGTATTCGATAAGACATTTCAAAATTGCAAACTAAATAAAGCAAGTTTAATTTAGCATCTTCCCTAACATCATTCCAAATACATTTTAGAATGCCAATCCATTCGAAACTAGGATTTTCTGATACAACAATTCACCGAAAACGATAATTTGAAGAAACCAACAAACCAGCTCATTTCCATTCAAATTATTTTATTTACTTTAACAACCACCTACAAAATACTGCAAACGGCAATAAAAAAAATACATGTTTAATAAATGATTCTTAAATAAAAAAATTAGATACATAAAATAATCTTACCTAAGTGTGATTAGCTGAGTAATATATTAGTAGTACAACGATAATCTGTAACAATTAACAAACCGACCGTCTCCTCAGACCACGTTCGGGGCGTAAATATTTAGTCTAGCAAGGATTTCCACACAATCGACGCGACCCACTTAAATGTCTCGGACCAAACAATCGGAAGCAACTTCACGCCGTTGTATCAGTGATCGTACACCAAGCAAATCACAACGATCGTCATAAGCTATCTAAGTGGAGGAAGTCATGATCCCTTAGTTATCTACTAGGAACCTTTATTTCAATTGGATTTAGTACTTCCGGTGCGTCGATTAGGCCTAGTAAGAGATTACCAATAAATGTAATTTTGGTTGGAAGGAAAAATAACACCAAGGTCCGTGATAAATTCGACCCTTTCGATGGTGCAGTGACAACTGCTAATACTAACGAATACTAACTGATGCATGAATGGTGAGCGGGAACAACAGAACCACATGGATTTACACTCACGTTCAAAGACAACTTATTGCTAGTTGGCCACTCACAAAACGCGTCCAAATCATTTTGAAAACTAAAACTAATACAGTCACATAATTCACTTGTAGGTGCGAATATTTTCATATCATTGGGCGAGAACAACAGAGGTTCAATGTGACTACCTTTCGGAACTTCGGAAGTGACTCGGAATTTAAAGAAGATGAGTCTTGGAGTTTTTAAATATTGCCAGCGGTTAGACAGATATGATTTCATCCACCTGACAGGAACAGACCGGAGGTTTAATTTATCAAGCCGAATCAACCAGAATTGAGTGGTCAATCTTATCAAAGGCTTTGGAAAAATTTGTATAAATCAAATCGAGCTGACGACCGGAGGTAACATTATGGAACAGGTGACCGCAGAAGGAAATCAAATTAAAGACCGTCGATCTGCTAGAAAAAAATCTGTACCGAGTCGGAGAAATTAAAATTTTAACCTGAAAGAACAGCGATCGGTGTACTAAAACCTCAAATAATTTCGAGATAGCCGAGGAACTGGCATTTCGGCGGTAATTGCTGATGTCACACCTAACAAAATATTATTCAGGACATAAAATTTTCAACGAACCACACCGAACTAAAATAGAACCGATCACCGTGTATTCTATATAAAGAAAAAAGCTTGTTGCGACGTTTCTCAAGAATGAAGAGTTTAGAATTATACCACGGCTCCCTAGGACACTTGTTATCCCTAGGCTCCCAAGTTGATGTTTTTTACGAGAGGAACATGGATATCAATGCCAACCCCGACGCAATCGGGGCGAGTAAAAAAACTCGATAATAGCTCTCAAACCTTGTTCTTCAGCACGAGAATTTGTGGTCACCGCAGATTCGATAAATTTCGTTATCTTCACAAAGTAGGCCAAACTCGAACCGTAAGGAATATATACCGCAACGATAATCGCAGAAAATGAAGCCATTTTAGTACGAACGGCAATAACATCGTAAAGTACATGAGCAAACAGTTCGGGACCCGTAATTATTATGTCAAACAATTCGGGACCCGGCAATTGTTGTGCCAAATAGTTCGGGATCCGTAATTATCTTATATGAGATGTAAGACAACTCGACAATGTTATAATCCTTAGGAATGAGCGGAACGGAAGAAGTAGATGTAATCGTAATATCCCATCTGCCAATCCGCTTCGGTAATATATGCCATCATTGTTTTCATCCCAGTACCACACACTAGTGGTACCAGGATGAAAACGACTAATATATAACATTCTTCGTTGTATCACTGGGACTATTCGAAAATCGTCTTCAGTGGTCTCAGGATTAGGTAGAGAAATGTATTTTTATTTAAATTTGCTATTTCTCAGAACCCCAATACTAATCGCAAACTGACCATCTTCACGATTGAATTTTTTAAAACCACTTCCATAATCCATGCATAGTTACACTCAAATTGGCCATTATCCAGAACCACATGTAATAATTAAGAGACGACAGCATACAACGCGTCTCAGTTGCTGAAAGAATCCAATAAACAAAAAGAAAGAGGAACAACTAATATTTTACTTAAGCAATTTAAATTTCATTCCCACCCCCAACCAGCATGTTTTCTTCTATTTCATTCATTGAAAATCTTTTTCCTACCAGGCTCTGGCATGAAAAACGTTTATTGATACCAGACCAATTACACCTTGTTGTCACAATACTTGGCAGTTATGGGATCTGGTCTGGTAAAACTCCTTTTCGAGAGCCAGAGAGCTTGCTGAATTGGATATGACGCCGCCATGTATTCTGCTTAAATTGCATTCTGCGCGACTGTTAGTTGTTTTTTTTTAGAAAAATCAGCATTGCACTTGCACCAGGGATACTTAGAGTTGTTAATTTAGAGAACTTCAATTTTGCGCTAGCAGGTTCCTTTAAATACGGCAGAATTCTCTGCACATTATTGAATCTGCTGACTGGACCGTTAATGTCTGGTCGAGGAACTTGCGATGCGAACAGAAACCTTCCCATATGTGATATTGCGCATTTGATCACGTTCGGAATACGTTTTAGGAGACGTTGCACTAGGACTGCATTCACTCGAATGGATTCATATTTTTTCTTCTGCACAGTCCCGTGTAATCTGCATTCCAGGCAATACCTTGCTTCTACAATATCTTTCATCTAAAAATTGTCCATTAATTTGGTTTTGACCGATAACTGGAGTTGTTAGTAATTTGAAAATAATAGGAAATCGTCGCCATATACTGGTGCAAGGTTCCCACAATAACTGATGATTAATAAAATGTTCAACAACAACCAGTCGGTGTACGTCGTAACCAGGTTTAGTTAATTTTTCAATTGTTTCTTGGCTACTGGGCTTATTTTCAATATCCAAAAACATTTTCAACCAAAATTTGAGCAACAAAATATTTTCATTTTTTCTGCGAAAATTCCTGAACGTTGTTAACCTTCTTGATTTATAACGGAGGAAATTTATTGTCACGGATTTTGAAATTTTTGATCGTTTTGATGAAATTAGAGAATTCTGGTGCTATATGTCGTTCGATTTGCCGTTAATTGCGTTTCGATTATCAAATATTTTTGAACTTCAAAATACCAAAACTTCCAATAATCACACTTTCCACGTGTAAATTTTTAATTGTTTCTTGGGCGTTGCCCTATTCTTAGTAGCTAACAACATTTTCAATCACAATTTGAGCAACATAATATTTCCATTTTTCTCGTGAAAATTTCTGATATTAGTCTTCTTGGTTTACAACGGTTGAAATTTATTGTCACTGATCTTGAATTTTTTGTGATGAAATTAGAGAATTCTGAATGAAGCTGCGTTTAAATTGTTGCGATATGTCGTCCTATTAATTACTTTGGTGGGCGAGACCTGAAAGCGCCCAATGACAATTTTCCCATCCTAGATCGTAGTAGGGCTGGTTTCTTTAATTAATATTGAGAATTTATGTAAAGGAATTTCAGCCTTAACTTTTTTAGTTACTACGAGTATTTCGGCTTATTTTGGAAGTTCGAAAATAGTAATTTATTCAGTCAGTATAATGATTTAGTGAAATTTTGTAGAAATAAACTAAACTAGATTTGTGTCTCTTTTTTACCCCTTCACAGAATTTAAAAATATATTCTCACTCAAATAAAATTTGTCGACTGTCGCTTTGTAGTTTATATTTTACCAGAAATATTTCATACTAAACATGCACAGAATCGCTATATGATTTTCTAAACCCGAAGTATCAATTTAAAAGGAAACTCGAATTTCATTATTATATTTGGTTGGTTCCTTGACCAAATTCATAGAGTTATTGAATTCTTTTTAACGTTCGCTTTAAAAAAAAGGCAAGTATCTATAAATTGAAATAAGCATACCTTGAAACCCCGAACATATGCACTAACCAGTGGCCAAACGGAGGGAACTTTAGGCCCAGTATCCTTTTTGCGTGACTGACACCTTTATTAAAAATTAAAAACCGACGATTTATGTTTCAACAAATAAAATTTTAAAATATATAGATTTATTATAAACATTTAAGAAATATCAATAATATAAATAATAATATAGTTATGTATTTTAAACATTGCCATATAATTTACAATCGACATAATATTAGTAACAGATAATAATACTTGATACGATTTTTAGGAGGCCTGATAACATTTATTTTGTAACAAATCTAGCGTAAATGAAAAATATCTAAACATTGAACCGTGTCTCCGACCCATCAGCCAACATTAACGTTACCGTACGATTATTAATCCAAATCAATTTAGCCAATCGCATAGGATTGTAGCGTGTGACGTCCGGTATCGAAGCGGTCGAATATCCTTTAATACATTTTGTTTGAGATTGCCCCAGGCCGAACATACCAGTACTCGTTTGCCAGAATGAAAGACGATTTTCGCCACAGGCATAACTTACCAAAAATTTACCATCTGGACTAAATGCGAGCGCCGTTATTGGATGCGAATGGGCTGGTATCATTTGACACTTGTTTTGTCGTAACTCATAAATTGCTAGATGCCCGTTACTAGCACCGACCGAAATGCGACGTGTAGCTGCACAATGAGAAACTTGATTGAATTTACAAATGGCTGGACACACTTCGTTTAGTGGCTTGTTTTTGAGATCCTGCGAATCAACACAATGTAGTGCTATATCCATCACTTCGACGAGTAGCGTCGCCATTTCACTTTGCATTTTCTCAATAAGCATTTCGACGCACTGTAGTATCTCCTTTTTAGCGCGGTGCAATACTGATTGGGTTAGTGGCACGCTTATTGTTTGGGCATTTTGTTGCAATGTATTATATCTGGCGACTTCACGCGCCATTGTCGTAATGAATGCAGCCGGTCTAGCGGTTGCAATTAATCGAAGAGCGTGTCTAGCTGTTCTGCACGCGTCGGCCTGAGGTGTTAATGGTAGTTTATAATTTAAACTTGGAATAAGGCGACTCGAGTCACAGCACATTTCTAGGAGACCTAATAAAACTTTACTGACGTCCAAATATGGTTCCCACACGGTAAAACCACGGCCGATCAAATCGATTGCAGCCCGACGCAAAGGGGTGTGCGCCGGTAATTTTGGTGTGGACGGAGCGAGTAATAAATGCGTCAATGCCATAGCGGTAAGACGAGCTAAATTATTGTTACCGATACCAAATCCTTCAACCACGGAACTCTTTCGACGCTGATTGTTCGGAGCCTTTTTATCGGACGTAGTCGTTTCGTTGGAAATATCTTGTCCAAATTCGGCACCAATAACACCGAGTAATACCACGGCGGTGGTTTGTTTACGTTTCAATTCAGCTAAACTCGATGGTTTACGTACGACTTCCTCCTCTTCCTCTTCAAATTCTTCTTCAGTTTGTTCCGGCGTTTGGATTGTAGGAGATCCTACCGTACCTTGTTGACCTGGTGATTGAACTTGTTGTGCGATAGGTTCCGTGTGAGTATAAAGTGGTAAATACTGAGCCCAACTTTCGACTAATTGTTTTCGTCCTTTTTTACCCATGCGACCTAATTCACCAAGTAGAATTTGTTGCGCCGCTTCACGAATTTCTAGGCAATGATGTTGCCACCGCCGAGCCATCATTTCGACCTGAGGTCGTTTAAAGTTTCTCGGTTTGAGTTCATCAATTTTTTCTGGCAACAAGAAACAATGATGAGTCGATAACAAACTCCATCCCTGTTTAATTTGTGCTTGATTCTGCGTGTAGAGTTCCTCGTGCTCTTCATCCGTTGTCCAGGAAGCACTTGCTTTGGACGTTTGTCGATGTACCTTTTTATTGCGGTCGGATTCCTGTAAAAATGTCGCCATTTTCATAGACATTAAAGTATTGGACATGGCGACCATAGCCAATAAATGATTCGATGTTAGCGTCGTGCTCAATTCCCAATGTAAGCGACCGGTGAACAAACGTGTCAATGCCTCTTGTTTAATTAATTCCATTGGTACGGTACTTGATTTCGACTTTTCCAAATTGGCAATCGCTTCGCTGGTGGTTGTATTCTGCCAAGTCGGTAACATGAGTGACATGTAGCCACCTTTTGAAAGTACGCCAAATGATAACGGTACTTTGGGGCGTAACAAACCCAGTTGTGTTTCACAAACCGTATCCAAATTTGAATCTAATCCCCAGGAGTGAAGTAACGAAAGTAGCAATTGGGCGACTTCCATTACATGGGTGGCTTCCATGCGGGGTGCTATCTTTTTCGTTGAGTCCGTAATATCTAGAAGGAGAAATTAAAAAACGTTAATACGGTTTTAATGATGCCACAAATACATAAAGGTAAACATTTTAGAAAACTGACAACATTTTTGTTAACAAACTTTATTAAAAATTAGTAAAATATTAGTTCGGTTTGTACGTAATGCCACCGCCTAGTTAGGATTATTAATGGTTAAATTTAGTTTACCGTTATACCCATAAAATAACTGTATCACCGTACCCCCATGCTAAAGAACTAAAATTGAAAGTGCCTAGCTGAAATTATAAATTGTTGTGCTGGTAATTATAGGCACCAACGTTGACGTCACGGCATCCGCCATTTTTGAACGTTTTGGAGAAGGGGTATAAATCTGTCTTAAAATCGCAAGTTTTGTAGAATTACAAACCATGTGCAAAAGGATGATAACTCAAATAGCTCAGTAGAATGAAAAACAAAAGAGTTCATAAGAAAAGAATTCAAACCTTGAGTCGAGTAGGAGTAATAACAACCATAAGAGAGATCAGAAGTAACTTCTTTAATTTAATAGCTATGTTAGATAGAAAACCTAAAAAATAACTTAAAAAAGGAAATATGACTGTGATAGATATTTTAAAAACGTCCGGACGAAAGTATTACGATTAGCTTTGACTGTTTGTGGGAGCTCTTGAAACTTTTGGATTTCGCGCGGATTGTAATTAAGGATTTTTTTTGTTATGAAAAATTTAGCTTGTACTGGTTAATTTTTGCGTCTCCGGTAAATTGGTTTACGACACTGAAAGACCCGGATGTTAATTTTTCCGGCATTATTAAACCATTTTGTATATGAAAGATCTGGGAACGATGAAACATAATTTCATTCTAGTGATTTTTAGTTATTAAATCAGAAAAATATAAAATCGTAACAAAGATTCACTTGACGAAGATGGGAGAAATATTCTCATCTCCCTGTACATACTTGTGGATCCTGTTAGACGGGTGTTTTTACACTATTTCTATTCAAATTTTGACCAGTATCAACATTTGAATTATTTAAAAAATTTATTGTCTATCTTAATGCTCTCCTTCCGAATTCAAAGGGAAATTGGTCTTTTATCATCAGCGAAACAAAATTATATCTTAAAGTTCCTGTTGATTGCCACGGCTTCTATCATTGAAGTTGTCGCGGGGATTGCGAGAAATTCCACCGGCGGAGCGAAGTTATAGAAATGCTGATAATATCAACAATAATCTGGAAAGTAATCCGATTATTTAAACCGCAGGCAGGAATGAGCTTAGCGGGGAACTTCAGATCTGATATTATGAAGACCAACAACAATGTAGCTCTTCCTAGATAATTTTTAGTGTTTACAAGAACTATGAGACCGACAAGGGCATTTGAGACCAATCCAGAAAATTGAAGAAGCAAAGTGGGAGAGATGAGTGCCAGTGACCTGTCAAGCGACACACTACCTGTAGAATTAACTACAAGACGGAGCAGGCTTATTTATAGCACGAGTATGATAGACAATACTTGTCGAATTCATAGGAATAGGTCGATTGAGATAAGGAGGATATAAAGAGGTAAACGGATGACGAAGACAGTTTATCGAGAATCAACTATCACATAAGCCTGCTTTGATGGGTAACACATGGAGGTTGCTAGATTCAATACTTCGAATAATTCAATAACCTATATCGTACCAACGCTAGGCTGATCTCCACCTCAGACAGGCCAAATTGGGATAAGATTTAGTTCTTATTCAAACAACAGTTTAGTGCTTGTAAGGTAAACAACAATACGTTCTTTCTGCCTCAAATAAAATAACATAAACGAAGTTGTATGTATGTTCAATTATGTCTGTAAAAATTATTCTTGTATTCTTGGGGAAATAATTTAAATATTTTTCTATTTCCACAATACAGGGACATCTATATTGTGGAAATAGAAAAATATTTAAATTATCCGGCTACACCGGATCGCCATTTTTGGCATTATTTGCATCAGTGCTCCCTAGGTAACTCAAAAACGAACCAAGTATTGGGCTGGATTAAGGTGGTAATTGCGATGTGAAAATAACCGGCGGGCTATTTTCGGTTAGGTCGGTTCTCCACGGCGTGGCGTAAAAATCGGAACTAGAGGCAAGAATGATGCTTGGCCGCTAAAGTCCTCTGTACAACAGGTGGAAATCTCACGAGAAACGTCCTAAGCTAGCAGGCTAGGTTGCAGATAATTGCAACTAAAGAGGGTGGCAGAATAATTCTTCCAATTTGGAGTAAGATGGAAAAGGCTCCATCTGAGAATCAAGAGGGGAAACCCTGAACTTCCCCATCCTGTAGGAACACAGAATGGTATAAAACTCATGTCAAGTTAACAAATAAAAAGAATATAGATCGTAAGGTTTAAAAACATGGAGCCAAACTCCGGCCATCTCTATTGAGAATACTTTCAATAGACAAAAAAATTGTCAAAGAGCTCCATTTTTATGTATGTTGGAATTTTTTCGTATGTTAAACAAGTAGAACAAATTGGAATAAAGAATTGACAAGTTAGGAGGGCCAAGACACAAATCAGATATAATCTGGTTAAATGGCGGGGACCAACGACGTGATCAGCTATGGATTCAGTGCAGTCATGCTGAAAGTGTTAAGAAGGATGAAGGTGTCAAATCGAGAGACCCAATATCAGAGAATGGCACTTTGAGGAATTCCCTCGGGTAATGGTGGTCCAATGGTCATTCAAAAGTCAAAATATTGGTTAATCCAAGAGAAGCAATAAATGGAAACACTCTCATTCCACTCGTCTAGAGTAATTAGGTCACTTACTAGAGTCTGAGTAAGACGAAAGATCTAAGAGGACTGTGGTGGGGGTTGACGGGAAAATCTAAATACTCAAATTAATACAAATCAATTTTTATTCCCCAAAGCAGTCTCGGCTGTTCTTCTATACCTATCAAATGCAGAACAAACCCGTAGGACTTCGGGTAAATGGAGGCTGATTACTTGGGATTGGGATTCCTAATTCTATACTGTTACATGCAAAGAATGAAGGTAAGATTCGCTTCTTGGATATTCTCACTGAAAAAAACCTAAATCTTTTTCTGGCTAGTTCTTTCACAATTCTAAGAAGCTTATTGGTGGAGGCTGCAAGTGAGAGTAATTCAGGAAAGTGATGCGAATTCAAACTCGAAATATAGAAACAAGCTAACGGTGAGGCACGCCTTGAATCCTCCGTTAGTATATTACAGCCACCGTTTATAATCAACAATTGACAAGATATCTTAGACATCATACTTCTGCCCGTAAGGTGATACTTTGTTTTCCGATCCGCAACACAACGTGGACTAATCTACAAAAAAAACGTTTTTCAAAAACAGAAGAAACACCGAATGGGATACCTTTTGAAATATTATAAGGAATTAACTACCGGTAATAGTTTTATAACCCCCCAAAATCACTATAATCGGTTTATGGCCGGCTCTACTTTGAGTGCTTGTCCTCGAAGCAGATAAACAAATAAAAAAAACCGTGGCTACCAGAGTGTGCCAAGGAACTCCAGGGCACTCGTCAAAATTAAGATTTTCTACAAAAGCATTGCTGAATAAACTCTGGACCATTCCTAATGCGTTATCTTTAGAGCTATACTACTAAAAGCACATTTTCCGAGCTACTCAGAAATTGCACCACAAAGAACATGAAGCAATATGGCCAAAGGCTCTTCAAGCTAAATAATAACTCGGAGGACGGTTGAAAGTAGTCTTTAATTCATAGTCTTCGGAACCGGATAACATTAACCGTGCGGATGCGAACCAAACCACATACTTAAGATGTGGCTTGAAAGTAGCGACAAATTTTGTATTACTATCCCACAGACTTCTGATCTATAAGAGCCTGGTCTCTTAAAACTTTTGGAGAGACAGATAGAAACTCACCTTAGAAATTCGATCCAGCCGTATATTCAACATGCGTTTTGCAAGCGGAAATTTACTCTATACTTTGATTGGAAATGCTCTATGACAACCGTTTCGGATATAAAGGAAACGACAAATCGGGTGTGATCACTCAGATACTGATTTGTCTGGCGACATTAGTAAATATGATAACACTCTGAGTAATGAAAAGCGCGCCGGAATTGTTTCCAAACACACCTACAGATATGGTTTGAGCGTCAATCTACACAAGACTTAATTAGACTAAAAGAATTCTACGAAATACGAGATTAAACGAGCCACCTGCTTGGTTTCAACTTTAGACAGCTAACAGCTGGAAATTTACCATAGAAAGGCTAAAACGAAATCCACTAGCGCTTTATTAATGTAATAATGTCTCTGTAAATTTGACATGAGACCCATCACCACATCGTTCATTGGCCGGCTCTAAATATTTTGGCGAACGTCAAATCTTTTATGTAAGTGCATCAAACTGTTATACCTTGTGTAGCAGTAGTGCAGAGCGGAGCATACCACCTTAAACACTGATGATTGTCTTTCATATCGCACTATTGGATATTATTGGTAAACAAATGATCACGAGATCAGCTATATGGCTCAACTCCATCTTCATCTTCAACACTCTCATCCATTCTAAATAAAAGAGCATCTTAAAAACATTGTTACAATACAATACGTTTCGTTCAAATCTCCGAATAGATCCAACGAGTAGGAGGAAAATATGTGGTACGCAAATCGACCTAGAAAACGTATATATCAGCGCTTAGGATAGCTACTTTAACCTAACCTAGTTGTTGAAGCATTAAGGAAGCCAAACGAACGGAAATCACGAACATCAACTAAAGGAGTGAGGCTTCTTTTAAATACTTATTGAAAAATAACCAATTAATTTGCGAAAACCAATATGGTAGTTTGCGAGGGTATGCAATAAAATCAAAATCATTTTAAGCAATATCAAGACTGGAACAATCTCGAAACTTAACCATTACACAAACAATTTGAAAGGAACCCTTTTCGTGCTATGATAATATTCTATTTGATTGTAATAAAGCGATGGATTAGCTCTATATTGACCATTTTGAACGGAACTCGGCCGTAGATCTGGCAAACACCCAGTTTGTTTGCGTTCAGAAATAAGAAAGTTTTGCAAACAAAGTCCGACTTATATTGGTTTCGACGTTAATCTCTGATTTGTTTATGTAATGTTATATGTCCACTTTCCTTACACCTGTTCGAGATTAACACAGAGAGGCACAAACACTTAAGGAAATCCGAACAATATATAAAGCCTAAAAAACATCCAACTGGATAACAGCCAAAATATTTCCTCCGAGGAAAGCCGTAGGATCCTGTGATATCACAACGCACACATAGCCACTACACTCTAACCGAGGTTGGAATTTCCAAAACGTCTCGGACAGTCACTCCCAGCCCAGGTCTTCATATGCTATAAGTTTCTGATACTTCCATTAAACAAGCTTTTAACTTTCCAGTGATTTATCCACTTTATCGCCAACTAATCAATTTCCTTTATTAATACCGGAAAATGGATGCTCACTCGATCAATAACGAACTAAATATTAGCCACCTCTTTATACCTATCAGTTATATGGAGGGTAATAGAAGAAAATAAAATGTTCTAAGAACGGCTTTTGAATGACTAAAAGTATTCTATATATAGATTCCGAGAAACACTGCCGCAAATATTCCTCATATCCGGGAACAAGCTGAACAATATAATCTAAAATCGTTTAATGGTAAAAGATGAAATATTATTTACCGGATCTTACTATCCATTCTTTGATACACCAACAAGATCATGATAATTAACTGGACTATGACGTCGCGAAAATGTAAAACAATCCTCAATGGTAACTTATATTACGGTAAAGAAATAAGCAATCGAATTAACCTTTAATAAAATTATTGTAAACTGAATCTTTATTGTTTTAAAAGATAAAACGTACACACGCGTAGTTAAAATTTCTTACAATAAAAAACCTTTACGAAGGCATTCATTACCTGTATTGATGACAGAAAAAAATGACAAAAATAAGAAACATGATGAAGACCAACCCACCTTGTTAATTTGCTATCATTTTAGGTATATAAGGTAATGGAATAACTGTTTTTCGATATAGTAGCTTTTGAACGGGTTGAGCAATCACAATAGCAACAGCATCATGAGAGTACTTGTAAGAAAATAATTCCAAGATTGATTTATCTTAGGAAACATTTTAATAAAATTTATTATTTTTTTAAAAGATTTTTTCAGTTTTAATCGCTTTTTCGCTAGCCATCGAAAATTTTCCGGAAAATGGAAGTACGATCGAGGTAGCATCACTAGAAAATAAAGATGAGCCAGTTGCACCGGAGGCTCGCGGTTTACCAGAAACAGACAAATATGCAATCATTAATCCACAACCATTTTACACATCAAACGTATATCCATCACTCCAACCGATAATTCGTTCGGCGGTTCACACCCACGAACCACAAATTGTCCAGCTCAATCAAGTGATTGTGCCAAATTACGTGCCATACACAACAACTGCTCATATTGCCGGTAAGCGTAAAAATAATAAAATTGAAAACGTTTAAGGTTAATGGTTTGTATGCGATGCTGTGTGTATACATTTGACATTGACCATGAATATTTGATTGCATTGATATTGAAATTGTGTACACAAGAAAAGTGAAAGTTGCACATAATTTTTAAAATTATATTTTTTTACTTTTCAGCTCCCACAACGTACATTAAAACTGTAAGCCCAATTGTAGAAGTACAACCGGTAGTCAGCGGTGCAATCGTTGATCAAGCTCTTTTGACCGAAAAAACTCAGTATCATTCACAAGATGAATTAGGACGTGCCACGTATGGACATGCCGAACCACTTCAAACTCATAACGCATATCAAGATGAAAATGGTGGAAAATCAGGGAGTTTTTCATATATTTCACCAAATGGTAAACTTTTAACCACCACATACTCGGCTGACGCGAATGGTTACCGTGCCAAGACAAACGCACTACCAATTCATAATAAACCAGAAGTAAAATCACGTCGTAGGCGATCGGTAGTGGCCGCAGCGCCACTTTCAGTTTTACGCAAATCAATTTTAACTCAAGTAGTAAATAATCCGGGCCATGCCATCTCGTATCGCGTCGATCCAGTCGAAAGTAACGAGAAATTGGTAAAAACCGTTGCTTATCAGCAACCATTAGTTTATTCAGCATATCCGTATGCGACACCGTTTGCATTTAGGGCACAACCAATTTTCTATAATTCAGTTGCAACGATACCGGCCGCATACCAAAAAGCAACCTTAACAAATGTAAGTATATATGTAATAGGTTAAGGCGAATTTAAACGATATTTAATAATATTTTTTCGTTGTGCAGATTGTACACACACCGGGACATGCAGCCTCTTACCGTGTGGACCCTAACTAAATGTAAAATAGTACGTGTACAAAAAAAACATTGATAAACGACTGACCAGTTTAATGTAAAATTCAAATAAAATTATTTAATTTAAAATTATCAAAACATTTTTTGGTGTAAATGAATTTCGATAATCCCCGCTTTATAAAACCCGTACCCTAATTGTTTGTTTGTTTTGAATGACACTTACCTTTGCCATTTGCATCGACTGTTTTTAAACTTTCAACTTTTGCCTGAATTTTGGTTTGAACATTTTCAGCACCTTCTTTCATTTTTTGTAATATTCCTAAACAAAACACGGTAATATCGAGACATTGTCATTTAGTGGTTAGTAAATTAATTTATATCATTAAAATAAGTAAATTATTCTCTAATTTCTAGATTACAGCACGAAATAATAAAATGCATGCGTCTATATAAATCTAAATACATGCAAACAAAAATTTCTGAAATAAAAGCATTTAAGATTTAAATAAGCCAAAATGTGCACAGTGTAGTGTGCAACTCGCAACAGTCGAGTTAAATTATAATGTCATAAGTGATCGGACAACAAGCACGAACAATTCAAATCTAACATTATTGTAGGATGTTTCTTAGATAAAAGTAATTATACAATTGGAAAATTTAACTAAGATGTTAGGGTACAATCACAAATATCTACATAAGATTTTCGCATCAGGCTACAATAGTGAAGCCGAAGCCAAATTGCATGCCTAAACTTGATAAGTCTGAATACGAGTATACCGTTTGCGAGCATTTATCCCTTTTCTTTTTGAAATCCTTCGCAAGGATTATGTTTATTAGGTACTATTATTTCGAATATAACTGCAATCAGTATCATGGAACGTGATTGCCAAGTAGATGAGCAGTGCGAACTAAATGTCCTCATTTCCAGAATTGAAAAATCACTGAATAACAAAGAGATTATCTTGAATACTTTGCTGGATATTGTAGGTGCATACGACAGAATTTATTTTGCTATGATAAATAACTGTCTCAAAATCGATATTGACAGCACTATTGTGAATTGATTGTTTCCAAATTTTTCAGGAAAGTACAAAAAATGTCTCCAAAGCATACGTTGTTATCTCATCTCAGATTTCTACTGTTTAAATATATTTACTCAACCACAAAATAACCATCCCAAATTTTTCATTTGGGTAATTGTTGTTTTTGCACTGTACTGAAAGTGCACCGAATCTGGAAAATAAAGTTTCGCTGCAATTCATAGAGTAATTCGACTAATTTTGCTGTTATCGAGTGATTCCGGTTTTGATGAGCAATAGCTTTCTATCAATCAGCTTTCTTTCAGTTTATCGTTAAAATATTTACAATGACAGCTAATGTTCATCCGGTGGTCTGCTAACACAATATCGCAGATTTTATGGAACAATCAATAGTCACACTTGGACTATATTAAATCCAATTTAATTTCCTCCTTCCACATCTCATCATTCAACAATAAAGTAAACTGTTAAATTCTAATTCGGCAAGTCGTAATTCCTAGGAACATCTGGTACATCTTCCTATTATTCATATAATGGGGTCATTTAGAACTTAGCCATTTCGCCCATCCTACGATACGGCTAGTACTAAAAAGAAAAAGCTACGTGGGTAATTTTATATCTTCGGATTTCGCCCAAATTTTAAACATTGCCTGACCCCGCATGTGTTGCAATATTTGTCACTCTGCTAGCTTCATAATGTTCTTCGTTATGTCTATTTCGGAGAGGAATTTCGAAGTTCAGGAACAGAAGGTACAATGATGAGCTTCATTCATTTGAATGCTAGATAATAATGCTTTGTTGAGGTCTGTATTGCTGCTTCAAATACTGAAGCCATCTTGGTCAGCCATGTACTGATTGACTGTTGGTGTTATTCTGTTAAACATGGTTGTTTATTTACGCACATAGCACACAACCATTAAAAGCACAGATAATTTTTCTTAACCGCATACCCCAATTGAGCTTAACTTTCAAAAGGATACACGGTTCAAATTTAGCCACAAATATGTCGATTGATTCTTTGAGACAAGAGCTTTCTCTTTCGCTACATTTGTATAGGTAAGATCTTGAAATAGTCTGTAATGTTAAATATGCCAAATTGGAAATTTTTTGCTCAATTTATTCAGTATTTGTCAAGGAGTTGTCATATTGGTTTTAACTGCTGGCACTAGTGAGGAACTCCGTAGCTGTATCTCTGTTCCAAAAATCAGAGTTTATTTTATGTGAGCTAGTCATATAAATTAATATCTGAGTACATATTTAAAGTAGTAGTAGTAACATGGATAGGTGAAGTTAGACCTCATCGAAAATTTCTGGATCTCATACTTATAATTTGTCGTGCAGTTTTATTAGTCTCGCTTTTCATATTCATTGCCCTCTAATCAAGAAAATTATAACCATGGGATTCAGGAATATTCGAAATTTTCTAATTTCATCAAATCCATATTGCCTTTAAACATAATTAAGTTTAAATTACTTTGACTATGGTGCTACATAAAATATTTTCTGACTACTCTACAGGGAGTTCCTTACTAGTTCCACATGCAAAATCTAATAGTTTATGACTGGATAAATATTGACTAAATTCTTTAGAAAGTTTCATTTTTTAACTCAAAGTTTGGTCAAAAACATAGTCATGGAACTTTCGTCCGAAATTGTTAAATTGGATGAATTGTTTCCCAACGATCCTTATGTGTGTGCAAAATCTTAAATAAAATTCAACAACAATATGGGATTTTTATAACTGAACCAGGATCAAAAAGTAAATCGAAACAAATAGAAGTTGGATCAAAATGTACGTTAAACTATTATCCGGGACCTTGATGTTTTTTCGAACGAAAATGGCATGGAAATTTGTTAACATGCGTATGAATAACTTTTTACGAAAGTTATACGTCTCTATATTTTACTTTTTTTAAATGTGTATGAAAAAGAAAAAAATAGTTGTTTGTCGATTTTTGATGGTATATGTTGACTATATGACTAATTTATGGCAAGTTACATCACTTTTCAAATAATTTGTCCAATGAATGTCCACGTTCGACGACAAGTGTAAGACATGTCACCAACATTTCTTCTTTCAAGACAATGTCTTATTTTTTATGTAGTCGAAAACATTGCAAAATTCAGCCATTTAAAATATCAGCTAAGCCCGGAAAGATAAATGTAATATTTTTAGCCGACAGCCTTGATCCTTTTTTCTTTATAAATTTGGAATATGTACTAATATTCTATCATTAACAAAAGTATTTTTATTACGTATGTCTATATACTCGTACATATGTACATACAATTATCTTAGACATTTCATAAACGATCCATCTCAGATATATTACATACAATTCCTCTCAGGCATGTTCCTTAAAATTCGTCTAAGACAGACACCAATAACACAGTTTCGCTACAAAAGGTAGAGGAAAAATTGAATTTGCTATATACTCGTATGATAACGTGTACTTGGCACATGTTTTCTTCAATGCTGACAAACCACCAACAATTTAAATTAAATACAATTACGGCGAACACTAGTGTAAATGGAGTGGTGGAATTTAGGTGGAAAGGCCCAATCCGCCTTTCCACACTTTGATTCTTTCGTCGTGACTCTTTCCTCGTCTCCTTCTTCTTCACCTACAAATTAATATTGCGGGGTGAAATTTGTATTTTTTTTTTGACAATTTTTTTTTTGATTCTAATGATTCTTGCACTACTACGAACATCAAGGCAAAGTTAGAACGATAATGTTAAATTCTTTCACACAATATTGAATTATCGTTCACAAACGAACGAATACAACCAAAAAACAGCCCCAGATCAAAAAGTGACTGCCAATGCAATACATTTAGATGGGGATTAATTCAAATTTTTTGATTTGAGTTGGTCTCAATTTTGTGTGAAAAAACCGACATAAGGAAAACAAATGCGGATAGTTTTACTATGCTGTTGAGGAGGGGATTCTTCGAAAATACTTGCATTCCCTTAGTACGAATTTGTTCGGAATTGCTATGATTTTTGTTCTTTTTCCACTGCTCTGTAATACTATCTCCACTGCTCTATACTTCAGTTAGAAGGAATTTAGAATTTCTAGCACTTTGAAGTTTTAATCTTTGTCGTCTCTTTGTCTTTGATCTTCACTTTGTTCTCAAAGAACTCTCTCAATATACTTAGTAGTTAATTTTGTGTGGATAGACTGTGGATAGGCTCTTTTTACACATTTATGTAGTGTGCGCATATTCTATTTGCTACTGCTTCTCCTGCAGTCTCGAGAAAATCTGTTTCGGTAAATTTTTTCGGCGATCATTTCTTCCCATTTTTTAGTTTTTATGCTGAATATTCGTAATGATTTTCCACCGAAGTTTCCTCATAGAATTGTTTGTAACTATTGTTGAAGGCATTCATCAATTTTCTCCCACATTTAATCTTGAATTTATGGTTTCCTAGGTTTAGGTTCTGATGGTTAGCACGTCTTGTTCTGACATCTTGAAAGGAGGATAAAACTTTTTAATAGCCAGTAACGAGTATTGTGGTTTCTGGTTCTCTTATCTGACCTCGAATAATGTATTAGTAGTGCCTCCTTTTTCGTAAATAGCTAGCGTTGTAATTCTTACTTTCAAATAGAATCTTTATTATTTCCATTCAAGCTGTGTCCTTCTTTTCATTTTGTTCGTTGCCTTCATTATTACTGTGCTTGTCATTTAAATTTATGTGATTTTGCATTTTTGCTGCCATATGGTTTCTAGCAATAACTTACCTAAATTATGAACAATTGACACTGACAATGCTGCGATTAGTCGCATTAGTTGTCGAATAGACCTCGAGAAAGATTGTTTTGAGATGGCAGAGATATAAAGGAAGTCTTTGTAAAATTTACTAGTTAATTGAAGCGTATTTACGTACCTATTTATTTGAGAGATTTTCCTTGGAAAAATATAGGTAATATGTACTTTGCATAAAATAGCCAAAACGACACTGTGTGACAAGGAAAATGCTATCTAAAAGCTGTCTGAATTAAAAAGCGCTTATAAAAATCCCGATTCCCCTGCAAAATTATATACCAAAGGAGCAAATATCTTCAATTTTTAGCTGGAATACCTAACTTCGAACACATCTAAAACTCAATAGTAGTGCTACTGATTCAGAGCAACGGCTGACTGTATTTTGAATAGCAATACCACCCCATAAGTAATAAATAACGCGCTAAATCATTTATGAAAAGATAAGGTCCGACCGCAACAGTATGTTTAGTTTAGCGCACTATCACAAGTAAAACGAATATAATCATTATTGATAACTATTTTTTGGAACAAGCACTTAACTTAGAAAAACAATGTTTCAGCTCAAAAGTAATACAACAAACTAATATTATTGGGTAATTGGGTATGGTAAAATTAACGTTATAGTTTGTCTGTCTCTATGTAAGAATAGCTAATCTGTGTACGAAGATCTACCGACCTATGTAATTAAAGGGTCTCTAATTCCGGTAAAAGACCAACTTTATAATTTCCCATCCAAAGTTCTGAAAAGGCATTTCGATTCATGAAAAATATTTTTAAAAAATTCGATTTGTGCAATTTGAATAAAAATAAATAATAAAATTGCATAACAATTAAAGCAACATCTAAACTATAAATATTTCACTATATTGATTGACTATGTAGCAATTCAGCCATTAAAAAAAACGATAAAAATTATAAATTTAATTTAAAAATAAAAATGCAACAAGCAAACGAAAAATGTGCATTAAATTTATAAATTTGTTCTAATTTCTTGTTTATTATTCTAAACAAACCATGTTTGTCTTTCTCTTTAAGAATTTTTTCCATATCTCCTGCTTTATTTTTAACTCGTCCAAAGAAATCTTAATTGAAAACAATAAGTAAACGGTATATGCAAAACATTTTAGTATTTGGTTTTAGATCAAAATCATTATTAGGATTACGTAATTACTGAAATGAATAGATCTGTATTAAAAGGTAACGTACCAGATATTTTTTTACCAGCGTCATCTTTTTGACCTGCAATAGCCGCTGGTACCAAAAGTCCCTGTTCCTATAATCATGTAAAATTAGTTTGTGATAAAATTTGATCCGAAAATCATTATTACCTCTAACGTAGTTTGACTCATTGCCGCGTATTCTTCACTGTGCAACTCGAATATTAATCCCTCAATATCAAAAAATAGGATATGGCTCTCAGCGTCTTTTGGATTTGTACGAAGTCCCTGTATTAAAAGCGGACTATTCCTATTTTTCAGCAATAGCCCACTATCGTTATTATGATGAGAATGCAACTGCTGCAGTTGATGAATACCACGTTGAGTAGCGTGACGAATAGCTTGCAGATTTCGATGACGCAAACCTCTAAAGAAATGTACTGCTGGATTGGCTAGTCCCATTTCGGATGTTGAACTGCCTGAGGCAGTTGCTTCAGCGGTATTTTCATCACACGCCATTAATACTTCCTCAGCCAGCATTCCGTGCAAAACACGATCTAAATGTCCCGTATCCATTTGCCAAACGTAAACTGTACCGTCGGAGCATCCGACTACCAAAAAGTCATCGAGTGGACGCCACTTAATTGTAACCACCGGGAATAAATGGCGACTGGCGAGTGTGACACATTTACGCTCCTGCAAGCTTAGTAGTGTAACTGAATGATCCGAAGCGACGGAACAGATACATTTTTGGATTCTTGCCTGCAAATAAACGATTTTATGAGAATAAGCTTACGCTGATTATTTAATAATACTTACACTGCACTCATTCGGGGGCACGAGAAGTTGTGTAATTTCCCCGGCATGGACACAAAATCGGTGGAGTAAATTACCACTATACAAATCCCATAAGCAGACCGCGAAATCAACACCGCCCGATATAAGATGGGATTTTTCATACCGAGGATGCGCCAATGATGGGCACAGTAAGCAATTAACACGACCTTTGTGGCCCGATAAAATTTGATGTGGTGGCCAATCGTGATATTGCTGATGGTTTCCATGCAACAATTGCAGCATAACAGTTTGTGTGGCTGGCACGATAATAATGGTGCCGTCCTCGCGCCCTATTACCAATCGACTTTGTTGTGGCAAATATATGCTGGCAGTTAATTTTATCACTGGTTCAATCGATTGGTTTAATTGGTCTAAAATGCCAACCGGAGACGGAACCATTTCATTCCATGATTCGGTCACACTTGTACATATCTTTGAACTAATCACTTTAGCAGATTGTCCTTCATTTTGTAAACGCTTAATTTCATCTAACGTATAGTCGGGCACCTCCCATAATGTCACATATCCCTCGGAATCGCCGCGCAATAAATATCTTTGTGATTTACCCCCTATAGTGGTGGTTACAAGTTTCATCGAAGGTGGACATGAAAGTGGTTTTTCGCCAGGTTGGGCGAGCACACAGTACAGGAATGGCGAATCTTGGCCAATCGATGGTCCGTGGAAAGATTTATTGTCCGGTATACTACTGTAATATTAATAAAAACAAAATATTAGTATTTGGGGTCAAAACAATTTTCGTATCTTGTGAGTACATAGAATCAATAGCAGCTGATTAATTGTCACAACGTTATAAATCTACAACATACAGTTATGTAATTTATTAAGACTTAGCAGTCGCAATAAGAAAAAGGTAAATTCAGATCAATTTGGATTAGTTTCGGAAGCAATTGAAGAAAATTATTTTTAATCAGTTGATGTAAATAATACATATAATGACGAGGCAAACTGATTTCATTAAGACTATATCGAGATTTGCGGACACATTCGAATATTTACGAGTAGAAGAGAATTATAACATGCAAATACATTACACATCAATTTGAAAATAAAATTCTACCTAGGGTTTACATTTTTTCCGGGTATGATGCTATAAAATTTAAAAAATATTACAAAGCAAAAAATTATAATTGTGTAGATGATGGCCACACCGGTCGCATATTTTAAACTTACTTTGCGGGCAATCGGTAGAGATATCCTTTGCCTTCGTCTGACCATAAAATAACACGATCGTTTGATAGAAAATCACCCCCCATCCAACGTTCTCCTGTCGGTGAGATCACACTGCACAATACCGTGAAATCGCCTGCATCATAGATTTGCCAATATTTGGCGCACACGATTAAAACGGTTCGTTGATTTTGTGAGCAGCAGTTCATCGTGATTGCGTTTAAGCATCGAATCTTGAATGAAATGTTACATATTTAGTAGTTACATTGAAATTTTATATGTCCGACGTTTTATTACTTGTTTTGATTCATTTTCATAAATTGGCTCGGAATACTTATTTTCATTTCCAAGCAGAGTCCACACTTTAACGGTACCAGTAGTTGTAATTGCGAGCACCACATCATCCTTTCGTTTCGACGGCCGTAGTACATGCAATGCTGATATCCAATCTGGACTTACTTTAGAATTTAAGCAGAACAAGACTTCCAGACTAAACGGATCCATAACCATAATTTCTGCATAGTATCCATTACAGAAGAGACGAATATCATCAGAATTCGCCATATGATAGGCCTGAATATTTGTATGAACTTGCGGTAATTTAACACTTTCACGGCATTTACCATCGACCAAGTCCCATGTACACATTTCACCACTTTCCGAGGAGCTGATCAAAAAATTATTATCCTGTATGATTGAGGCCCGGCATAAACATAGCACGGGTGCCGAGTGTCCGACCAGTAAGCATCGTGGAGTTATTTTCAAGGATTCGGGATCCACTTGCCACAAGCAAATTTGCCCATCGTAACATCCTGTAGCAAGAGTTCGTTGATCGCGCGATAAAAATACACTTGAAACACAATGCGTAGGGGCGAATGGTCCCCATAATATTACAGGAACGACTAGGCTAGTGGAAGCCATTGTTTAATAGCTAAATTTATATTTTCACAATTTTTTTTCAATTAAGTACTTTTTGCAAAGTTCTATTTGACATTTGTCAGATGACACAAAAAAAACCTAAAAATCAATATTTTCCAGACATTGGGACTATTAGCTCAATTTCTAACTTTGTCTTTCACTTTATGCACAAATACTTAATAATAACAAATAATACAAATATTTGTTAACCCAATTAAAGAATAATTTTTACTAGATTCGTTTTTATAATTTTATTATTAATTAAAATTTGTTATTGTGTCAACTTCTTCACCTTTGCGAACGTCAAAATAATACGAAGTAGTTATTTTTACAAGTGTATCGCGATATCGATAAGAAAATGTCGTGATAGTTGCTATTGAAATGTCAAAATTGTACGACTATTCACAATAACGATTTAACAAAAATCTAAAACAACGGCACCTGCGTTTCAACACTTGAAAAAGTTCGTTTGTTTAAAAAGCCACGTTTTATTATGATTGTTCTTAAATTAAATTGTAATTTGTATTAATTATTCTGGATGATATTTTAAAATTATTTGTATGAGCAATATATTCCTTGAGCACAGCTTTGTTAATTCATGAAAAACTTGACACACCTGTCATTTACGCTGTCATTATTTGGATATGGGTACGTAATGTAGCAAAATTTCGTCATTTCTATATATTGACATTTTTTTAATAGCCTGGCATTCAAAATGAGGCCATTTGGTGCTTTGATAGGCCTTACGACTATGCGAAGATGTTATTTGGCACAGCTTTGAGATTTCCGTGTATTGCAAATTCAGATTAACATGTTTTCCATTATACGAGGTATGATCATCAATAGGAGCTAATGTTAGTCGACATGTGGGACAAATCTGATAAAGAAACGGGTTTGCAATATGGTATATAGTTTCACTTTTCCGGGAAAAAATTGTAGTTTCATATCTTCTTTTGAGTTTAAAAATATGCCTTAGTTACGGCACACAACCGTCAAGAATCTAGTACTAGGTATACCAAATTACCCTTCTGTGTCCATTTACTCGTACTTGTAATACTGACTCCACAGTCGGCTCAAGTTGAATAGCATTATGGGCTCTCAAAGCAATTAATTAGAAATTATGATCTGAAATAGCGAGACTTCCCCAAATCACATTCAGCAACCTTACCAATCAAAAGCACAACTATCGGGCCGAAGTTATAATCTGGATCATCAGATCATTTAATGAGTTTTAATGCGCTTTCCTACCCTCATCAGAGAGCGAATTAACAATTATAGGAAAACACGTTAATCTGGGGCGGGGCGCTATACCATTCAATTTATTTTCAATATACAGAACCAGGTCCTCTAGTTCATAGGATAATTTGTGTGCTTGAAAAAATAAAAATTTAACGCCGAAATTGATTCGATTGAATTGTTCGCGAAAGGTGAATTTATCTATATCTGCCTTATAAACATTTTTAATCGACCAAATGGCATAATAGCGAGGCTTTGGTGTTTGGATCGGAATGTACTGAGTTCGAATCAAGATAGGAGCAGGATATATAGCGGCAAGTTGCAATTGCAAAACAGATTATTCTTCATCTGTTTACGATCTGTGATGTAAATGAAAACATAGCTATATGACACCATGTATAAATGCAGAATTAATGAACTGGAATCGAGCTATGCAATGCACAGATTATTCTAGGTAAATGGGATATATCGCTTTATTGGCAACAACTTCCAAGTTTCAAAGTTCTATACAATTTAAGAGTTCTAACTATACCACCGGATTTCCCCGTTTTTCAATAAATTTTTATCTTAAAAATATTGCTAATAACCGATTATAATATAGCGAATCCCGAAAGTTGTTTAGGATTTCTCCAGGTTTACTTGCTCAAAAGTGAAAATAAAATACTTAACTATTTCAAAGACTGGTAAGATTTTACTAAAACCTGAATCAAAAACTCCACAAAGACGTTTAACTTTGGTATTTTCTGAAAGCAAGGTCCTAGTATATTATGTAACTAGTGAGGATTGTTAAATAGCAACAATCCCTCTCGAGGAATTTACGGCATTCTCCTTTCGCTAACCATTTAGTACCATTTAGTATTTTACAACGAATTAAATTAGGTGAAAGGAAAACTTTTGAAAAGTTTTAGCTTCTGGTAATTGCCAAAGTTCCTCTCCACACGCAACATACAGATTTAGATCCGTAAAAATTAATAAATGTCTTGAATGCGCTGCCGATTTATATTCCAACTGAAACATGAAATTTTTCTGTGAAGCCAAATTCACAGATATTTTGTAAATTCGAGCATAAGTTTATCAGTTCGCGATTAGTGCTCTTAAAAATCAAGAATCCGTACACAGCTATCAATTGGCTATCACTGAACATCCAGACTGGCACAACAAAAAACCACGATCCTCAATGAAACAATCTGGAGCAGTGGGAAGCTATCAAGTTAGCCATAACCGCAGCAAAAATACAACTCGAAGAAGATCACCAAGACCATGTAATGATTAGTTCGACGATCAATGCCGTCAAATCGTCGAAAATAATCGAAAGCTGTATGAAAAATGATTGGCTCTTAACACTAAAAGCTATCATACAGAATATGTTCGCGCCAGAACAACCACAGCCAAATTTATTCGGCAAAAAAATCGACGCAAAAATCGCGAATATATGAGGATCTGCTTCGAAAACGTCAGTTTAATCGAAAAACGGATACTCGAGAAACTGTTTTGCCAACGCCAAATACCTTTCTAAAGATTTTCATTCAAAATAACAGCCATCAAAAACACGAATGGAGAGCTGAGAAAAAATGTGGCTGATGTTCTCTCAGTGTAGCAAACCTACTTTTAAAATCTACCAAATCGGACTGACGAAGTGACGCCGGCGAGGAGGAATTTGACCCATATCCTACAGTAGGGGAAGTAAATACAGCTATTAGTAAATTAAAAAGTGGCGAAGCACCCGGTCTCGATGGAATCCGCGCAGAACTATTAAAATAAGGAGCAGGTACTCTTGCATCTAGTATTTATAACATCGTCAAGATGATCTGTTACTAAAGGAGTTGCCTGAGGAATGCAAGACTACACTCATATGTCCGTTGCCTAAAGATGGTGACTGTCTCAAATGGAAAAATTAATCACTGCCTACAAAGTGTTTGCTAATGTTGTGCTTGACAGAATCATTCCCCTCGCCGAAAATATCATGGATGACTGTCAATATTGTTTTCACCTCAGCCGATAAACCAGTGATCAGTGTTTCATGCCACGAATGATCTTGGAAAAATGTTAGGAGTACAACATAGCCAGTCACCAACATAGGCTTTCAACAGGCATATGATAGCATAAATCGCGAACACCGTTGAGCCACGCTCATAAATCTCGGAATTCCAGAAAAACATGTTTTTCTGTGTAGACTAACAAGATCTGGCTATACAGACTAACAGGACCCGACTCCTTCGAAATAACATCTGGTGTACGATATCGACATGCTTTCGCGCCTGTGCTATTTAATCTGGTGTTCGAATACGTAACAAGGAATAGTGATATTGAAAAGGTCTGGGCATTCTTGAATAAGCAGATGATATCGTGTTTTTTGGCTAAAGACCAAATGATATCAGGCACTAGCATAGCAGCCGGACAACGAGTCTCCTATGCACAGTCACGGTTGTTGTGATCAAAATATCTTTGGCAGTCGTATTAACTAACATTTAATAAAGCACTTATAAGATCTGTGTTAACTTTCGGGAGTGAGAGTTGGATTGACCACATTACTCTCTTTCTCTCAAAAAGCTCATTCGGTCTATTTATGGTCCAATTAAGGTTGCAAACAAGGAATATCGTATTCGAATGATACACGAGATTAAGAAACTCCTTAGGGACTGCGATATTATTGAATTAATCGAATGCAACGGAGTCAGATGGTTGGGCTACGTTGAAAGATCTCCTTTAAACAGTATGATAATAAAAGCGTTCCGTAAACATCCAGTTGGCGTACGTCGTGCCTAGACTACGCTGGGGTGGCGAAGTCGAAAAAGATCTTCGAATAATAGAATGTCGAAACTGCAGGGAGCTAGCGATTAATCGAGACATTTGTACGACCACTGTGCAGACGGTAAAATCCCTTCATGAGATGTGAAAGCTAGAGAGAGAGAACGAGAGAGTTTGTGTGTATGTTCTGTAAGGTTATCCAAGCTATGATAACGGCCGTAACTCACTTTGTAATCACGGCTTTGAAACAAGAAGTGACTGACGTTAACGTTGTCTTTTATAACAACTGTAAGGTCATGTCAAATCCATTAAATAATTTTCTTCTTGTTTTCAAATTTGTGAAAGAGTTTAAGCATTTCTTTAGCTGCTATGAAATACTAACATTGTTGTAGTTATGTGTCTGCCGGCTCACTATAATATTGATGGTAATTAGATCGTTATTTCTTGCACCAAAACGGGCTCACGTTTAAACTTAGCCAGTACAGAACCCGGCGTACTGTTAGTACTTTTAATAGTGGTAAAGAAACAATTAAAACCCCGTTTCCTACGTTCAGGCAAGTGGGGTTAGACAAGTTTTGCTGTTACAAGGCCATTATAGAAATACTAATATTCACTTACAGCTAGATACAACAAGGCGCCCAAAAAACGTCGGGACTTGGGCTGCACCAGTATAAAATCCATCTGATCCAGTAACTTAAGATAAACGACCACCCACCACGCCATGTGTTCGCTGATTGGGTTCTGGAGCAGTTGAAAGTTGACCCAAATGTCGTCAAAAATCATTTTTGCAAAGAGTACATTTTTGAATGAATGGATATGTGCACAAGCAATATTGTCGGAGTTGGGGCGATACCAATCCAAACTAAACACACCAAAATCAAATGCATTCCGGAAAGTCACTGTTTGGTGCAGATTTTTCCAAAACGAAACTGAGCGTATGTTTCGAAAATATTTAAACCAAACTAATCTTGTCAGGGCGGAGGAGCACGTAACAGAAAGAGAGAAGGAGAGAGAGAGAGAGGAAGAGAGAGATAGAGAGAGAGAGAGAGACAACGCGATAACAATTTCACCATTAACATCAAGCCAATGGTTGCTTAGTATAATACAATTTTGAATTTCATGCCAGTATGAGTCATCCAGCAGCCCAATGAATCAATCATTCGTTAGTCAGAACAACCACACATGATTTCTGTAAACTCAATGACGCAGCCGAAGAGTGCGGAATGTAGCGTCAGTTAAAAAAGTTTCATCAGTATACCAGAAAAAACAATTTAGATAAAATTGTTATGAAAATATTTTTGGCTATTCCCTATTCTCGGACAAAGCCAGAATAGTGTCGATGGTAGAGAAAAATATTCCCAATTTAATTTAAATTTCAAATAATTATCACTGACTTGAGCTTAGCATGTTAGACAAAAATTATTTAAACGAAATTGTATGAAAATTTTTTCCCAATTCCTTATGCCTTGACAATTGGCAGAATAGTGCTACCGAAGAATATAAATCTTATAGGGAAATGTATTCAGGTTATTGTGCAAAATTTTTTGTAGGAGCGTTCCTTTAAAGTTGACTGTGAAAAATATCGCATTTTTAAATTCACAAAAGTATGGCCTAATTAGCGAATTGACGACGTATACAAAGTAGGATGGCTTTATTTTTCATCTGAATCATGTACGAGTATTCTTTCAAAAGAAGATCTTTGTGCAGAACTCTGAATAATCGAGATTTTGCTATAATCGCTATATCGTGTTGTCTGTCGGTCTCTCTGTCTGTTTTTCTGTGTCCTCTCTACAGCTCAGACGGATTGGTTGACTTGGATGAAACGCCATACTTAAGGTTTTCCATAAATTGTGAGGTCATTATTTTAACAAAATTTAACCAAATTTAACTTTGGCGGAAGTGGCGGCTTTGATAGGAGTTTTTTTGTTGTTCACATATATACACTGCGGTTCACTTGATTATACACATTTGCAATTTGATTTTTAAATGTAAATTTGACTGCAATTTCTCGCGGAACCAAAAATATATTTTTATTGAGAAGAGTGGGAAATTAGTACTCAGTAAAATAGTAATGAATAAAAATTTAAATATAGCAATCTTACTTCACTTTTCTTTGTTTTTTTGGAATATAGTTTATATTAAACGCATTTTATCGGTTCACTTGAATAGACGCATTGTAAAAATTATGTATTTGTGAGTAAATTTTGTTGTAAGTTGCTTAAAAAAATTTCAAGATTTTCAAAAAAAGTGTTCAGTAGCTGATCAAGAATTAAAATGGGTAGGAAAAATATTTTAAATACGGCAGAAAGGGCAAAAATCGATGCCTATCACTGAGAGCGATTTTCCAACCGTGCTATAGCTCGTAAAATCGAGTGAGCATGATGTGCGAAACTATTTAAAATTCAGTCCGTCATATGGAAGCAACTACCAAAGAAGGTCGACGACAGTTCTGACGCCGCAAGATACTCGAAAAATTCTTAAGCTAGCAGCCCTTTCCACCAACAAAATCAGAACGGTAGCTGGGCTTAATGCCAACAAATCAACAGTTCGTAGAGAAATTTTAAGTGTTTCATTTTTAAAATTCTAAAAATTAAAAACAACACCACTAAACGCTGTACGCAAGCAACAAATATTAGAATTTGCCAAACAGCACATGACTTGGGATGTGCATCCGCAAACAATGAATGATAATTGGAAAAAGTTGTTTTTCGGATAAAAATCATTTACTTAGATAGACCAGATAACTATAATTATTATTTTCATGACATTCGCAAAGAAACACAAGTTTTGACCCACCATTATACCAGAAAAGGAGGAGTAATGGTTTGGGGTGCAATTTCATATTTGGGCAATATTAAATTGAATTTTGTTTGCAATAAAATGACTGGAAATTCCTATAAGGATATGCTGCAATCAGATTTTTCAGAAATTCAGGAGCAATTTGAAGCTCTTCAGTGAATTTTCCAATAGGATAATGCGCCCTTACATAATGCCAGTGATTTAAAGTCGTAGATTGCAATTCAAAACGTTGAGTTATTACCATGGCCACCTTCTTGCCCTGATAAGAATATCATCGAAAATGTTTGGGGCTGGCTCACTCGCAAAGTTTATGAAGGCGGAAAGTATACGAATCCAACGAAGGGCCGATTGCAGAAATTGAAGCTGCCTGGGCAGAGTTCTTTGGACTACTTAAAATCTTTATATGATTCTCTCAAGAGTTTTGAAGTAATTTAAAAGAATGCGGATAGTACACATTACTAAAATTAGCTAGAAAGATTAAAAAATTTCTTAATAAAACAAAAAATTTAAATAAAACTATGAATAACTGTATTTTCATTAAATCTCTAAGTTACGTCTAATCAATATTAAATTTGATCAAAAAACATTAAATTTGAACTTATCTTAACCAATTTGAAAAGCAGTTAATTTACTTTCTCAGAACAATTATCGATTATGGATTTATTGAGTAGAGATTTCTCTCTCTTCTCAATAAAAATATTTTCTTGGTTCCGCGAAAACTTACAGTAAACTTTACGTTTAAAAGTAAAATTGCAAGTGCGTCTAATCAAGTGAACCGCAGTGTATCTTAAAATGTATACGATAAAAAGTTAAGTGAAAATGACGATTTTCGACAAAAATTTGGTCTTTATATAGCCCAAATATGTTGACTCGATCATCATGAGACTTCATACTTAAACTTTTTAATCGGGAATTGGTGTACAGACTTTTTTGGATTCGGAAATATTTTAAAAAGTTACGGATTACGAAGTCGAATAAAATCGAAAGGAATCTCCATATTTTAAAATAAAATTAATTTAACATATAATTTTTTGATTGTTTGATAAATTTAAATTAATTTGAGATACGTTTAAATAAATTAACCATATAACTGCTACAGTTATTGAAGAAAAGTTTAAGGAACTGATATTTTTATTAACTCGAGAAGTATCGTCATTTTTTCAAGGAATGAATCGTCTCGAATAAACGTAATGAATAAACGAGGGAAATGAATCTGCTTCTGCCGCTCAATAAGAAGGCCGCATGGTAAGTGAGGAAAAGAAGAATATCCCTGAAACTGTAATTCGACATTTCAGTTAGTATTACTTAAAATAGTGCACCAACTGAAAATCATATCACATAACAAGTTACTAATGCAACGTTTTGAAAATTTTGAACATTTTGAAAATTTTGCATACTAATACTTAACTCCCGTTGATTTCATGTGATGAAGCTAAATAGATACAACAAAAAAATAGTTTCTATTTATATATTCTCATAGAATGGTCAAATACCTTTAATCTAAAAAAATGCTTGTCATCCAAGAAAGCAAAAGTAACGTCAAAAAGAAACGCACGCTTACGCACGATAAACTTTAAGAATCATTATAACAGTCGATTAAGATATACAATGGGGCCGCGATCTATTATCTTTAACATTTGTGTATACACTCCTATTTACGTACGGAATATCAAATCAATTTTCACTTATAAATACTTATCATACTCGTATCATCTATCAGCTACATGTTATTTTCTGAAAATACAAAATTTTAAACCTATTGTTTCAAGAAATATGTAATTTAAAATTTTTACAAAAGAAACTGAAAACGGGTTCGTTGCTTTTTTCTGTACACACATTTTACAAACGTTGATGTCTTTTGATGGAATTTTTTTTTTTTGTTAAATTCTTATCTTTCATTTGTTGTGTAAATCTACGCGCAATGTACATAATGTAATCGTAAGATCGCGTATACGATCATAGAAAATTTGCTATCATTTTGTGTAATCAATGAAAAATTTGTGTTGAAAATTGAAATAATATTTGAGTACGGTAGATATACAGGTCCACGATTCTAGAACTCGTTATGCTCATAAATGTTTATTTACCATTTTGGTTTGTTTGAACATAATTCTGGATTCTAACTGCACTATATGCTACATAATAGGTATTTAGAGTAAATATTTAAATATTTATTTATGTACTATACATTAATGGAATTATAATGAACAAATATTATCGGTTCCCTTGCCCTCGGTTTTCAGTTTTTTTTGGTCGAGAAATGTCTTCACCTGTGCACTTGTGCTCTTACGTTTAGTGCAAAATGCCTTTATTGGCATTTACTTACACCTTATTTCTGTATGCAAATATATAAACGAAAGAATCAAAAATGCGTTGAGTAGGTATATGGTGTTACAAAGTAAACAGATAAAATACATAAACATCGTAATCGTCACTCATTTTATTTAAACACTTTAGAAAGTGACCAGACGTTTATTTTATGGCAGAGTGAATAATTCATGGATTCGTGAATTTAATAAAAATTTTCGGATACGATTTTATATCGACAAGGTGCAGTACAAATCCAAATTTTTGCTAGTGCAGAGAAACTATATATTTTTAGATATTAAATATCACTTGAGCCGTAGCCATTAAAGTATAATTATTAGTTCTGAATTTCAATAATGTTTCTCTTATTTTAATAATATCCAAACTATAATGAATGTTGAATGATGGTTTTGATTGTTTAGAAGTAAAATTGCATGCGATCTTGAACTCCGAAGCTGTTAACATAGTGTTATGACTTAACATTTGACTTTATTATGACTGATTAGCACCTAGTGATTAGGCTAGTATATATCGAAATCTGGTGTATTGATTTTCTACACGTTATTGTTTAGTGACACTACTCTGAACTCCTTAGTGGTCACTGATTTCATTATAGTTTGTATGTTTGTATACTACCAAATTCTGTTATGCCGAATACATTAATTGGCGTAGGAGCCTTTTCTTTCGGCGCAACCTTTTGTTGTTGATTTTCTTGCTTTTTGTTGCTGGCGCAACTGACGATTCATGCAACATGCTGATCACATGTAGTGAAAATTTTTGAAATATGGTAAACGAAATTTTTAGATTATTACAAATTGAAAATTTTCGAAATTTTTTTTTTCTATAGTTTTATTTATTACAACTGATTTACAAATCATCTAGTAATTTATCTTTCATAATTTATATCCTTGTTTGCAGGGTTGTAGCCTTTTGGCTAGTCCCTTTTACAATTTTATTATATTTTTAGTCGATCCTGATTGGATCTTGTAGATCATGCGGTTTCTTCCTTCGCAGCCGTCTTACTGGGTTTGAATCATCCAACATACGAGGTATCTCAGCATTTTGGTGTAGACTAATACGTTGCATTTGTTTTCTCGCGTGTTTGCTTATTTCTTCAGTAACGAAATCCATCATCAGATCTCTATGGAGGTTGTTATTTCTTATATGTACCACGGTGCATTAACTATTACCAACAAGCATTACAAACCACGAATGACTTTGCTTTGAAATGACTGGATGATATTGACATTGGTTTTCTTTGTACAGCCCCAGAGCTGGATACCGTAAGTTAACACAGGTTTTAGGATTTGCCGGTATAGTAGCAATTTATTGTGTAGAGTTAGCTCAGAATTTCTTCCTAAGAGCCAATCCATCTTTCTGTATTTGATGTTTAACTCTTCTTTTTTCTCTTTCACATACTCTTTCCATTTTAGTTTCGCGTTTAGAGTCATGCCTAGATATTTTGCCGTGTTTGCATAGGGAATTTGCTGAGAGTTCAGTTCTACTGGTATCCAGTTGGCCTTCTTGTTGGTAAAGTTTATGTGAACAGATTTTGTTTCATTAAATTGTATTCGCCATCTCTTGGTTCAGGTACTGATAATATTAGTATTTCTTTGCAATTTGCTTGTAGACTCTTCTATGCAATTAGCAACTGCTAAGATGGCCGTATCATCCGCAAACGTCGCTATGTTAGTCTCCTCTATCGTTGGCAGGTCCGAGGTGTATAGAACAGATAAAGTTGCTCGCAGAACGCTACCTGGTGGTACCTCTGCTGATATTTTCTTTATTTCTGAGTATTCGCCATCTAATTTAACTCGAAAGTGTCGGTTAGATATGTAAGATTTTAGAATTTCATAAAACTGCTTTGGTACGTCTCGTTGTAATTTATATTCCAAACCTTTATGCCATACTCTGTTAAAGGTCTGTGCTACATCCAAGAAGACGCTTGAACATACTTTCTTTTTTTCAAGTATGTCTTCAATTATGTTTGTAATTCGGTGTACTTGTTCTATTGTTGAATGGTTTTCTCTGAAGCCAAATTGATGTGGGGGAACAAGATTTATTTCTGCTATTATTGGTTTTAGTCTCCTTAGGAGTAGTTTCTCGAATAATTTTGAAATTGTTGGGAGTAAGGAAATCGACCTATACGAATTTTTGTCATTAAGTGGTTTAGGTGTCATAATTACTTCTGCTACTTTCCATTGACTTGGAACGTGTTTAAGTCTGAACACTGCATTAATTATTTGGAGTAGTTTACGTAGTCCTTTTTCAGGAAGAGCTTTTACTATTTGACCTGTAATTAAGTCATGTCCTGGAGATTTCTTTGTATTTAGGTTGAGATTGATTTCCTCTTTTAATTCTTGTAATGTGGCAGGAGATATATTGCAGTTATTCATTTTATATACTGGTGGTATGTTTTCCTCTACAGTTTGTCTAGGTAGAGGCTGGGACGTGTTCCCGAGGTGGGTTGCAAATAACGAAGCTTTTTGCTTCGCACTTATAGCCCATGTACCATCTTCATTTTTTACTGGTGGAATTTGTAGTTTAGGTCGTTTTAAACTTTTTGTCGCTTTCCAAAGGGAGTACTCGGTATGTTTTTCCCCAGTAAGGCCACTCAAGTATTTATTAATGGATTCGTTTTTGATTTCTTTAATTAGCAACTTTAGTTTATTGGATAAAAAATGTAGAGTTGTTTTATGTTCTGGCGCTCGACTTCTTTGCCAGGCCTTTATTGCTTTTCGTTTTGTTGCAACCATAGTTCCCTAACTTCTAGAGGATAAATAGCATTTCGGCGCATTTCCTTTGAACTTGAAGGGGTACTACTCCACGCCGCTTCTTGTATACTGTTGTTGAGTTGTTCTAATTCTTCTTCTAGCTCTATCGGATTTTTAATTGGCACCTGAAGATCAATATTATCCTCAACAAGTTTCTGGAATTTCTCCCAGCAGGTTTTTTTGATCGTTAGCGAAGGTGGACTAGTTTTTTTAACAATCGTTGCACTGATTGTCATAATAACAGGCGTGTGATCCGACATAATCCCCTCGCTGCTTTCTAGGTATATGTAGTTTTTGTCTATACCTTTGGTGAAAAAGAAGTCAATGATATCGGGTATTTTGTTTCTATCCGTAGGCCAATAATAAGTTGGTTGATCTCCAGAATGAAAATCGCAATTGGATAGTCTTCCTGCTGCAAACAGCTCTCTTCCTTTTTTAGAGGTTACTCTTGATCCCCAGTCGGTGTTTTTTGCATTAAAATCACCTCCGATTATGAAACTTGATCCAAGCGATTTAGTTAATGTACAATAGTCTTCTTTATATAATTATATCTGGGGGCAATATATTGACGTTACACTATAAGGCGCACTTATTAAGTCACCTATTAAGGTGACTACTTGTATAAATTCCTCTTCAATTTTAAGATCTATAAAGTGTTTGATGTTTTCTTTTATAACCACCGACGATCCTCCCCTTGCCCTTCTTGCTGGATGAATGGCGTGGTAACAACTGTATCCATTTCCGATACTAGGCATATATCTATTTTTTCAGTATTTAGGAAAATTTCTAATGCTGGAATATGTTGCATTAGCCCATTTCCATTCCAGGTTCCTATTCTTAATGTTTTATTTGTTGTTGTTTACATCATTTCATGCATGGATTTCATTTCATTTAGAGAGTCTTGCTTATCTAACCTGTTGCTTAGGCTTGAAGGCATTTCTCTTGTTTAGCTAGACGAATGTTAAGAGCTTCCATGCTTCTTAGTATCTTTTGGAACACTGCTGTACCTTCGGTAGTGCCCTCCGAAAAATCTGGTTTTGTCATGACTACTTGCGAGTATTGTTCTGGTTCTCCCGTTTTACTAGCATGAGGTTTCTTTGGTGGAAGTTTGATAATTTTTACTGATATGCCTGGACTTTGTTTGCGCGTTTTATTTCTAAATCTTTGTAGCTCCTTAGCTATTTCACATCCTCGGTAGTTGCGGGATGTGGCTTATTGCAATTGACACATTTTGCAGCAATATTTTTACTAACCGAGCATACTTGGGGATGATGCTTTCCGGCACATTTCACGTCTCTCTTTGGCACATTTTTTGCACTGCGGTATTAATCCGTTATTCTTTTTCAATGGCCCTATTTTAACTCTCATGCTAAGTATTGCATTGATATTATACACATCTTCCACTTTTTGTTTGTAATTAAAAGTGAGCATAAATAGTGGAAGCCCTCTTTTGTTAACTTGAACTCCTTGTTCAGTTTCGATTTTTTCTTTCTTAATAATGTTTACGGCATTTTCTATTTGATAACCATTTTGCTTGAGATACTCAATAATTTCCTCTTTTGCACAGGTTGGGTGAAGACCTCTAGCCATAACTTTGATTGGGCGATCATTCTTATCCTCATAGGTAAACCACTGATGCCCCTCGGAATTAAGCTTTGTAGCCAAAGCGCTATAAGTTTCGGAGTCTAGAACATTAATTTGCCAGACACCGTTGTTTAGAGATACGAATTTGCACTCGGCTATCGTAATCGAATTCATAACCGATTGTATAGTGGAGAAATTTGATATCCCGACGACATTTATTGGTGGAGGTGATTTTTCTTATGGTTTAGCTAGTTGTTGTTCTAGAGCTAGTTGTTTCTTGATGATTAACTGGTTTTTAGAAACCTCTTTTGAAGTTGATGGTAAAGTCACTGCCATTTCTGGTGAGTGTTGCGCTTTCCTTTTCTTGCTTGGTCTTTTATTCCAGTTCAACATCCAATTTGTTTCTCTTTCTAATTCTTCCTCATCCGTATGGAATGAATTAATGTCATTATCGACTGTTGGACTAGGTGTCGTCCCAAGTTCTGCACGTGTTTCAACTGCTTTTTTGAGTTCTTCATTCTCTTTCTTTAAAACTGTAAATTCTTCTTTCAATTTAGTAGTAAATTCTTTTATTTCTCTTAGTTGTTCACGGAGTTTGGCATTTGCCTTCTCGTACTGAAATATAGTTCTCAGTCTTGGTGATCTTGATAATTTGGAATTTCGCCCAAATGGGTTAAACAATGATTGGCTCACCCCAGAATCTGTTGAGCCTGCCTCCGAAGAGTGTGGATTTGGCAGCATATCTGCCGCCCCCCGCGACGAGGACGCGGCTACCTTGGTATTACATAGGTGTACACAGAGATAGCCGAAGCCTTCTGGGTACCCTAAGCTGAGGGGCTGAATAAAAATTGAAAATGTTTTATTATTTGTATAAATTGCAAAAATATTTCATTTTGTGCAAACTATTTCATTTAATATTCCTCCAATCGTAGATTGTTTGTTGACCGATTCGTGTACCAACGTTCTTTTTTCCCCCGCTTCCCGACAAATTTACTTAATTCTTACAATTTACTCATATAAACAAACAATTTTCAAGTATCTGGTCACTCTATAACCATAAACGTACTTCATACGACTATTAACGTAAGAACCTTATAAAGAATATTCAAGCAATCAAAAAGATTGAAAAACTTAATAAAAAAGACGACGAAAATAATAATAAAAAAACTTCTCCAACTTTAACACTTATACCAATAAAATTCTTGAAGTTCAAATCAGTTTATGTCTGTTGTTCGTCGAAGGTAGAAGAAGAATTTAATTAATTGCCGTAGACTTAGAGGAATGAAAATTTGTTGTTAAAGTTAAAAAAAATAAAATAAAAAATTGTACCGTTATTTAAATTTCAAGAAGTAGAATCAAGAAGTTGCAATTAAAAGAGTTTTTCTTTTGGGATTTTATTTAGTTGGTGCTGTGTTTTTTTAAAAGAAAAGTTAACATTTTTTAATAATAAAAAAGCGATAATAATATAAATAATAAAATAAATTGTTTTTTGTTAATTTATCTCTAATATTTTATAAAAAACAAAAAAAAATTAATATCGCAATTTGCAATTTAAATATTTTCGCCAAGATGATTAAATATAAGTTTCTAGGAGTTATGCTGTTTGTGGTAAGTGATACCTATTATACGCTTGGATTAGAAGAGATCACTGTTAATTTTCCATTACGATTATTGATTGAATTTTATTTTAATGTACGTTTTAAGCATTTGTAATTCTTCGATTATTATTTTGTTCCATTTGCTGTTCACTTAAAAATATAATTTGCTCTAATTGCATTTTAGACAAATTATGTGTATACCATATTACAATTAATTAAATAACGGTCCTTTATTGCGCTCACTATACATAATTAAAACCACAATTGAAAATCGCAGTTATATTTCACTTTCTTTGCGCGCCTAAAGAACCGCCAATATTATATGTTAATGATATTGATTGTGTAATCGGGTTTTAATCTTTTACTGCAAATGTGCGGCTGCAATGACCTGGTCTACATATTATCTCGCGATAGCTTACTTCTTATGATAAACATGATGATGATGGCCTTATAAATATCTAAATTTAGAAAACAAGTAATTAGTATTACATTAAAAAAATATTGTTAGTTTTATTACAAGAAGTAGATAAGTAAAACTAAACCATAGTATAAATAAAGAACAAGATTTCAAGATAAGCGCGTTCTTGTATTTATTGCTATTGGATGTATACGTTTATGAACATTGTAACGAATCATTGTAATTCATATAATGTGCGTTTAGAATTAGTTAAAATTTTAATCGTCCCCAGATTATGATTTGAATACGTTTAATATAGAACCGTTTTGTGGAACAATATTGACGTAGAATTTATAAACCAAAATTCCAAATTTTTTCTTTTGTCATAATTTTATAGGTTGTGACTTTTATGGAATTACTTTATGAAATTGCACACAGTTGAACGTGAGACAAACGGTTTTAATTTCAAGCTGAGTTTACCATATACTTTTTTATGCTTGACCATATTTTTCGATATCCAGCAAGAATAAGTCATGCATAACAATATAATCTACTGGTTTGCACATACAAATTATGTTTGTCGCATAACATCTCGTGTATAACGGGTTTTATTTGAATCTGATTGCGAATTCTAGAAATGTACAAAATAAACATCAACCGGGCCAAATTATATCTCAGTTCTTTACTTAATTTGAGATAAGGGTGCACACGTTTAACTTAAATTGACAGTTTACTTAGTAAAAGTAAAATATGTAGTAGCCCAAAAGTTGAATGAACGAATAGTTTGAATACTTTTGAAAACATAGAACAAATACAGATGCACCTTGCATTTTCTTAATATTCATTGTTTATCCGAAGAGAAAGACGATTTTAACTAATCAGCTTATCCGTTCATTCAACTTTTGTCCATATTAATGAAATGTCCTTTTATTGATAGTGTTGCAAGTTGCTTGCTCATTCAATGTCCTCGGTAAAGTGTTTTTTTTTTCATACTCGGTATGTATTAATATATAAAAAGGGCAATATATGTTCCTATATTGGTTGGAAACATTGTGTCAAATTTGCGAAAACCATTTATAGGGTTTTCCAATAAGAGTGATATGATTTCTTTAAAAAAACACACTAATTGTTAAGGAAATTGAAATATTTTTTATTTAATGTGAAGTACAATCGATACAATTAAGTTCTGAATAAAACGTCATTCAAATGGCCTCCACGACTTTTTCTGCAGGAACCAATTCGATGAACCCAATTTTCGAGCACTTTTTCCACTAAATCAAGTCGTATGTCATGAATAGCACGTTCAATATTGACTTGTAATAATGTGGGCAAAAAATAGTAAGACTTTGTTCATAATTTCAAAATTCTTTATTTATTTCTCCAAATCTATTTCGTCCCCCTCAAAGTAATCTCCCTCGGCCCCAATACACTTGTGCCAACGTGTTTTCCAATCCTCGAAACAGTTATTAAAGTCGATTTCCGGAATAGCCTCCAATGTGCGTCTTCAATTGACTCAAAACGGTTTCCTCGGAGCGGTCGTTTGTGTTTGCTGAACAGCCAGAAGTCACACGAAGCTAAATCAGGCAAATACAGTGGTTGCGGAACGATATGAGTAGAATTTTTGGCGAAAAAATCACGTAAAACCAATGCAGTATGAGAAGGTAAAGCCAATGCAGTATCGTGGTGCAAAAAACCAAGAGTTGTCGACCCATAATTCCGGCCTCTTTCTACGAATAGCTTCGCGCCAACGACGCACAACACTCAAATAGTATTCCTGGCCGGGCGGAAGGAATTCGGAGTACACCTCGATAATCGAAGAAAACTGTCAACACCACCTTGATTTTTGACTTGCTTTGATGTGGTTTTGTTCGGCTTCGGCTCACTTTTGGCACGATATTCGGCAGATTGATCCTTTGTTTCCGGGTCGTAAGCATAGATCCAAGACTCATCGCCAGTTATAATACGTTTCATGACATCCTGGTCGGAAAGCATTGTTTCACAGACGTCAATGCGAAATTCCTTTCCAAAAAATTGAGTGATTTTGGATTCAATCGTGCTTTCACTTTTCTTAGGCCCAAATGATCTTTCAAAATGGTTTTCACTGATCCTTCCGATATTTCACCGATGCCAGTAAGGTCTCTGACTGTTAATCGTCGATTCTAGAGCACCAATTCCTTGATTTTATTAACGTGTTGATCAGAAGTTGATGTTGATTGCCGTCCTAGACGTGGTTCGTCGTCAACAATGATCTCGACACTCTTTGAGTAATTTGTTCCAATCAAAAACACTTGCTCGCGACATACAATTATCACCGAAGGCTTTTTGCAACATTCTGAACGTTTCGGCACCACAAAATTGATTCCGCACACAAAATTTAATGGAACTTCTTCGTTGAATAATTTCACTCATTGTAAAAATCGCCGAATGCACTTTTTGTACTTCAGAAAGACAAGCGTATACTAAACACTAATGATTATTTTGATGTGACATTTGGCACAGATGTCACTGACAGTCATACCAACATAGAAAAACAAATATTTCGATGAATGGTTTTCCGCGCGAAATTTAAATTAAAAAGTCTTACTACTTTTTGCCCAAAGTAGTAAAGCTTGAAAAGAGTTTGGTTTATTGCTAAAGACCAATGACTTCAAGTAACTTCACAAGAAATAGTCTAATGGTGTTAAATCACAACTTCTTGGAGGCCATTCAATATCACAATTTCTTGAAATCATCGAATTTCCAAACTTTTCTCGCAACAATTCAATTGTTGCACTTGCTGTGTGGCACGTAGCCCCATCTTGTTGAAATCAAATGTTGTCAAGATCAACTTCTTCCAATTTCGGCCATAAAAAGTTGGTTATCATCGATCTATACCGCTCTCCATTGACAGTAACGGTGTTGCCAGCTTCATTTCGTAAAAAATACGGACCGATGATTCCACCAGACCAAAAATCACACCAAACTGTCAATTTAAGTGAATGTAATGGTTTTTCATGAACGATTTGTGGATTTTCTTCCTACCAGAATCGACAGTTTTGTTTATTTACCGCACCACTCAGATGAAAGTGAGCCTCATCGGAGAAAATGATTTTCTAAAAAAATCGTTATCGTTTTCAAGTTGTTCGAAGGCAAAATCAGCAAATTTACGACGTTTACGGTGGTCCAATGGCTTCAGTTCTTGAGTGAGAACAATTTTATACGAATGCAAACCCAAATCCTTTCTCAAAATCCGCCAGGTTGTGGTTTGAGACAGTCCTAATTCTTGAGAACGTCTTGGAATCGACAAATTGCGGTCTTCAGCAACACTTGCCTGAACGGCAGCAATATTTGCATTACTTCGAGCGAATCTTTGTCTTATTGGCAATTCGACGAATAGCGAGCACACTTGGACGATCATTACGACTATAAAATGGCAAAAGTGCACGAAAAGTTGCAATTGGAGAACGATTATTTTGATAATAAAACTGAATAATTTGTAGGCGTTGTTCTTGCGTATATCTCACCATGATGAAATTGTAAACATTGCTGAATACAATGAAACAAAAAATGACAGATCATGACATATTACAAATGGCCGAAACGTCACTTAAAAATCATATCATTCCTATTGGAAAACCCTATATTTACATGTTCACGGTTAACAAATAGTAAACAATGTAATTAGCGCCTTCTACAACAAATACTCATATTTCAATAATCAAAAATTAATAATAACAACAATATCAGCTAGATTGATTAACATAACCGTTATTAATTTAAAATTAAAAAAATAATTTCATTAAAAGCTAGATTTAATTTCAGTGGTCGATGTACCCATGTATCGTTTATTACATTTTGTAATGTAAAAAATATGTAATTAATGTACAACAAAGAACCCTTCTTCCGATTCAGTTGATAATAAAGTCCAGGTGCGATAACCTCCGTTTTTTGTAATTTCCTTATTGAATGTCATACGGAGAGCCTAGCTCATCGATTTAATGATATGTACCGGGTGATTTTTTTAAACTGAAACTTTCAAATATCTCGGTAAATAAGCACTCTACGAAAAAAATGTCCATTATCAAAATTTAATCATTCCGAAGGAAATCTTGTAGGTGGAGCGGGGAGTAACTTTGAAATTAAAATAAAAACCCCTATTTTTTGTTGCAGTTTCGGATTCTACGGCTTAAAGTAAGTAGGATTTCTTTGAAACATTTTTTTCGATTCATGATAGATGGCGCTTTAAATTAATTTTATATTAAATTTTTTTCGATTTCTCTTACTGAGAACCAATGCATACGATTCTGCAATACGTTAGAATTCAAATTAACACGTTTTCAATATAAATACTCGAAATTAGTCTTAAACAAATTGAATTTCTTAATTACTGAATTTAATTTTTAATTTTTAATTACTGAAAAGTGACTTGTCAAGAAACTACTATTATCGTAACCCAGGAACATGCGATTAAATCTGCTTTCAAATAAATGATATTTTTGTATTTTGTTTTAAAAATATCTGAATAACTGGCAAATTGTTACCTGTAGAAATGTATTTGGCTGGTGAATAAACTATTTTCAGCGTAACCCATAGGAACAACGATGCGGACGTAGTAGTTTTCTGTTCCCTTCGGGGTGCTTGGTTAACGTGAGTCCCCTCGCCTCTCACGTACCATGGTGCTTGATTTGCATGGGTTCCCTCGCCTCGTCATCTTTTAATTAAATTATGTGCTCAAAATGATGGCCTTCGACTTCAATACACTTATTAATCCGCATTTCAAATGAATGTACACTACTGAAAAGTAGTGCTCAATCATATACTCACGTGTTCTTGGTGTTTGTTGGTGAACTGTTTCTTTGAGATAGCCCCCAAAAAAGAGGTCTGACGAAGTAAGATCTGGTGATCTGGCAGGTCAATTTACCGGACCAGCTCTACCGATCGAGCGACCCTTGATATCACGTGCTACCGACGAATAGTGTGCTGGACAACCATCATGTTGAAACCACATGTTCTGTCACAATTCTAAGCTCAAGTCTTCAAATAATGTTGGCAGTTCATTTTCCAAAATGTATCGGTACGTTTGACTATTCAAGTTGCCTTCAATAATATCGGGGCCGATGAGTTTGTTGCCAATTATTCCACACCACACGTTGACAGTTCAGTTGTATCGATTAATCGTTCCATGGTTTGTAAAAGACGACTCGTCGGAGAACAATACGTAGCGAAAAAAATTGGGATTTTGCTGTATTTGTTCATGTCCACTGACAAAAAGTTCTTGGTGTAAAGACATATGATACGAATGATACTTATGACGTTGTAAAATTTTCCCAATACTGGTTTGGGACAATTCGGAATCACTAGCTATTTTTCGTGTACTAATATGAGAATTATGAGTTACTGCAGCCAATACAGCAATTTCATTACTTTCCTCAGTGACGGTTGCTCGACGAGTTCTTTTTTTCGGTTGAACACTCCCATTCCAGTAGTAGATTGTTTAGTTCGGTAAAATGAAGCACGTGGCCGAATCCTATCAGGAAAACGCGAAGCGTTTTTTCGAAATAATCTTCGATCTGAATCGATATTTTTAAAACAAAATACAAAAAAATCATTTATTTGAAAGCAGATTTAGTCGCATGTTCCTGGGTTACGATAATAGTTAATTTGAATTCAAACATATTGCAGGATCGTATGCATAGGTTCTCAGTAAGAGAAATCAAAAAAAATTTAATATAAAATTAATTTAACGCGCCATCTATCATGAGTCGAAAAAAATGTTTCAAAGAAATCCTACTTACTTTAAGCCGTAGAATCCGAAACTGCAACAAAAAATAGGGGTTTTTATTTTAATTTCAATTTTACTCCCCGCCTCACCTACAAGAAGAAGAGGAAGGATACTAATTTTAGCACTAATGCCAACAACTTATGTTTGTTTTTTAAATTGACACTTGGATCCTTGGTCTTGGATTACTGGTGAACCCTCGAAGTTCACACATGGCTTGCATGGATTTTTCATCCTCATCTCCTATATTTTACAAGGTGTTGTCTGCAGAGCCCAGCTATAAAACTCCACCATGGAAATAATATTATACACGAAACACTCAAACTGCATGATTAAAAGGTCTCTTAAAGAACCACACTACATCAAAAATATCCATCTACTGCCTTTCTCTGCTTCTTCTTTACGACTGTTAAACCTATTTATATTTGATAATGCCACCAAACAATATCTTGAAGAACTGACCGCCAAACATTTGACTTGGATGAGATTAATGTAGTCCAAATGTGTGAAGACACTAACACATTTATTACCTCAAACAGATATTATATTTTTTGTTCATCGGGTACGGAAATTATGTTAGATCATCAGTCTTACAACTCGTTAAACAATGTATATCTTAAAGAAAACATAAAGTTACCGGATACTACAAATATTCAAGGTGTACCTGTATGTGTTGAATCAACCAGGATTAAAAACAACCATAAACTGGGCAGTGTTCTTGTTCTAAAGTGTGTTTTTTTAGAGGCGGAGAACTTTAAATTGAAATAAAACACAGAAAAATATTTCAAATATCCATGAAATTGGATTTATTTGACATATGATTTCGGGAAGGTAACCGCCGCGGCTTTCACACACACGCTAAGTATAAATGTGTTGGTGCAGAACAAAGAAAAAAAAATCATATTTACATTGGATTGTTAGTGTAACCAACACCATCTTCGGTATAGTTATCTTTATATTGGTATCTGTCAATGAGAGTTAGAGTAGGACTTATATTTAAGGAGATTCTGTGCACGTGAAAAACGTTGAGAAGTTAATTTGTAAGTACTAAGCGGAGATTTTGTTTGTTGAGAGACTTTAGCCTTTTGGCAAGCTACACAACTTTGAGCCATCTTCTGAACGTCTTTTGTAATTGATGACCAGATAACATTCTGAGTCAAAAGTTTGATGGAAGCTTTGACGCCAGGACGAGAAAGATAATGAAAAGCCTCGAAAATTTGTTTTCGGAAATTTAGGGGAATGAATGGCCTAAGTGTAGTAGTAGAAATATTGCAATAAATTATTTTTTTCGACTTGAAAGAAATGAGGAATTTATCGAATTTGAGAACAGAGTACTCCTTAAAATTTCTTGAAGTTCTTCGTCATTGGTCTGAGCAACTGCGATGATAGCATAATCAATACTTTCGGGAATAAAAATTTGATTAATACGTGAAAGATAATCTGCGACAACGTTATCCAGTCCAGAGATGTGCTGAATATCAGTCGTGAATTGGCCAATGAAATCTAAGTGTCGAAATTAACGAGGAGATGCTCTTTCCAGTTTCTGATTAAAAGCGTAGACGAGTGGTTTATGATCGGTGTAAAGCGTGAATGTACGACCTTCGAGAAGATGTCGAAAGTGTTTGCTCCCCGAATAAACCGCGAGAAATGCACGATCATAAGCACTGTATCTTCTTTACGTATCATTGAAACGAACTGAAAAGAACCCGAGTGGTTGCCAAGTGTCTGATATGAACTGCTGAACCACCGCTCCGATCGCCGTATCAGAAACATCAACCATGATGGCCAGAGGTGCTGATGATGATGGATGAATAAGTAAAGTAGCATCTGTAAGTTTAATTTTACAGTTATCGAACGCTTCGAGAGCTTCAGTTGACGATTGTATTGGAACGCGACTGCTCTTAGTGTAACCTTTTAGGTAGTCGTTCAACAATTCCTGGTCAGCAACAGCACCTGCAATGAAGCGTCGATAAAAGTTTATCGTGCCTAAAAAGCGTTTCAGTTGTTTAACAGTCTGTGGTCGTTCAACATTTTTGATGACTTGAATCCGTTCATGCGACGGTAATATACCTTGTCCAATTACCAAATAGCCTAAAGGGATAATTTCGGTTTTTGCGAAAACGCATTTGTCATGAGACAACATTTAAGATGTTCGTCATAATTTCGAGAGGCAATGGGCACGTCGTCCAAATATACAAAACAGAAGTCAAGTCCACGTAGTGCTGAATGCATAAGACGTTGGAACGACTGGTGGTAGACCTAGACAAGGTCTTTCGTTGTGAATATAGTAGAGCCCCACTAGCTGTTTTGTCCTGGAGATGTGGAATCGGATACCTGTCTGGAATCGTTTATTTAATGCACGAAAGTTTCCACACGGTCTCCACTCTCCATTCGTTTTAACTACTAAGTGTAACGGACTGGACCAAGGGCTAGGTCAACAAATCCCGAGTTTCATCATGTTTTCGAATTCCGTCTTCGCAATGATAAATTTGTTCGGTGCTAGTCGTCGTAGTTGGCATGCAACCAGTCGTTCGTACGTTTTAATTGTATGAGCCAAGCTATGTTTTGTATTGTCAATGTTAATGTTGCCTTAAATGACAGTTAAAAATTTTGAGATCACGTTGAAAACTCCCGGATGTTTTGCTGACCTGTGGATCCTAGAAACAGTAGTAATATCGTAGCAGGAAGGGGTACCATTTGTATACAGAGAGGTTAACGGGTCTATGAGCCTTTGTCTCTGCATATCAACTACCAACCCAGGTTCCGTCAAAAAATCCGCACCGATGATAGGCATCGACATGGCAGCAACGATGAACTCCCAGGAGAATTCACGGCGCAGTCCGATGTTAAGGCTTTAGAATTTAGTCCCATACGCGTTTAACGAAGAACCATTCGCTGTAGACAACCCGAATGATGGATTGACCCTTGGCAAAACGAGCTGGTAAAGCAAAAACATCTGCACCTGAATCTATTAAAAAATGAGTCTGAAGAAAAATTTCGAAGATTAAAAGGCGGTTAGTTTTAGTTACGTCATTGGACACCGCTAATTGTGAATGACTACAAATTTGCAATTTGGTTTACATTTAAACGCCTTTGTGCCGAAATGATAATGATAGAAACAGTCGAAATTATTTTCGACTGAACGTTCACCATAAAATGAAGCATTCATCTTCATGACGCTCAACAGTTGGGACGACTTCCTGTCCCCAAGTGTCAAGCCATGCATCAGATTAGTTTCGTTTTCTCTAATACACCGAGGACCCGGATCACCTCAGCTTTGTACGGAGAATAAGGTGTATTACCCCTTGGGCTAGTAATGAGTTACGCAAAAGTGTCGTGGAGTCGTGCATCCAGTACTCCCACCGCATGAGCATATTTAGTTGATTCGACCGTAAGATCTGCCACCGCGAATTTCTGCTCGAGTATTTCAAACCACGCATTAGGGTTTTGTGAGTGAAGTGGCTTTTGAGGCTTAAAAATCACTCGAGCAATCATTCCCGCACTGACAGGTAAATTAGTCTTTGCTCGCGATGTCTCGGGTGTAACATGAGTTTACGTATTTATAGATGTGAGACTGCTCTGGCAACAGCATCATTGATGAGTCTAGCCAGTTGAGTTTCCGTTACCGATATATTGGGCTTCTCCGTTAAAACGCTGCCTAACGCAGCCTCACTCGTTGGCAAAAGAGTAGTTGGTGCATCATTCACACCCTAAATAAATTTAAGAAAAAAACACTTGTTTTGATGATCAGCCGATGCAGAGACACGTTAATTAAAGCGTCATCTCGGTCTCTGTTGATGTGTTGAAAACAGCCGGTTTAAAAATATATGGCCACCGACGTTGAACACGTGTGGTTTAATTAATGGGACCGACGATGTCGGAAGCGGCCGGTTTAACTATATGTTGCCGACGATGTTAAAAACGGCCGGTTTATGTCCCAATTCATTTTTTCTCGGGATCACCAATTTTGGTAACTAAAGACCATATTATTTGTTTGTGTGTTGATTTTTATTTTATTTATTATTCTTTTAAATATATAATTATTATTGCAAGACTAATAATGTTCTTGTTGTAACGAACAGAAAAAAAATTAAGCTAAACTAATTTTGATGTTTTCTATAGCTTATTATGATTAAATATTTACAAAGTTGGTTTATACCCAACTAACCATTCAGGTGCTAGCCAATTTTAGTTAATTTTAATGATGAATTTATGATACAAGGTGTGAAAACGCCAGATCTTAATAAAAACACATTTTGTGGAAAACAATAGTTAAATTTGTGACTTATCAAATTCAAGTGTCAAGATGATCCGGAGAGAACAATCACTCGTTCGTGCTACGAAAATTGCTACTTTAATTCAAACAGGTGACAGTTTTCGTGAAGTTAGTCGCACTTTAGATTTAAACGTATATATATATATGTGGTAAGCCGTACGTGGCATAGATATTTGTAAACCAACAATATAAAACTGCGTTAACGATCTGGTAGACAAGAAAAAGTACGGCAAGAGAAGATCGCGCTATCGCACGTCACGCCAAAAAAATAGGTTAAGTAGTGCTCAAGAAATTCGAGCTAATGTCCCATATAAATAATCAGATAACCACACAGACCATACGGAATCGGTTGAAGGATTATCGGCTACGATCATTTCAGACTAATAATCATCGTCGGCATCGATATGCGTGTGAAGTTAAACCTAACTAGTAAAGAACTAACTTTAGGTCTGGTTTAGCACAAATTGCACACGCTAGTATACGCATTTGAAGTTAGAACTAAATTAATCATAAACCAGTAAAAATAAAAAATGTGTAGACATATTGGAAAATATAGCAAACAATGACATTTAGGCGAATTAATAATTGAAATTTTAGATTTTTCCTAAACAATTGAATATCTCGAGAATTAATATGTTTGTCACAAGAGTGTCGTCTTAAGTTCGTAACAAAGTCTGATTGTAATATTTGATCGTTCGTAGTATCTAAAAATGTTCCAGGCACTCGAGTCGTACATCCGTAACCAAGTTCGGCTGGCGTAGTTGTAAGTTCGTCACTGTAAGTCGTTCTCGAGATTTAATATGTTTATCACCTATTTCTGTATGATTGCTGTAAGGTTACGATTAGGACATTCAAACTTCTAAACCATTTAAACGCTAATGGGATGCACGTGGTCAAATAAATACTTTAATAACCTGCGCTATACAAAGAATTTAGATTTTTTTTAAGAAATTGAATATCTCGTGATTTAATATGTTTAATATGTTTTAATAAGTTTTATTATTTAATATGTTTTGTTATCCTAAATTCCTTGTACAGCACAGGTTATTAAAGTGCTTATTTTAACTAAGCCAATTCGAAAAATGTTTATTTTTGTAAATAATAAATTCAATTGGAAAATTATTCAAATATATCAATATTTCGCCTAAATGTCGTTTTTATATCATTTTACTCGATAAACACACTTTCGTTTGTTTTTGTTGGTTTAGGACTAGTTTAGGTATAACTTCGAAAGCATCGGCATCGAATTAACTATACGTTGATATACAGAAACTGAACTCATCGGCAGTGGCGAAATGTGTTATTTTAGGACGAATCACGGTTTAACCTTTATGCATCAGACTGAAGCCTGATTGCGTGATGTCAGTAGTAGCGCTTCATGGAGGTTCGGTGATGGTTTGGGCAGAAATATCATGAAATTATAAGACAGAATTGGTAGTAATATCATACCCTGCTTTAACATCAGGGCGTTACGTAAATGAAATTTTAAGGCTGGATTTTTTTACGCATGATAATGCTCGGCCACATTCAGCGCTAAACACACGACAATTTTTGTAACATTGCACATAGACGTAAGGTATATATTGGAGCGACGTCTAAGAAAAAGGGCAAGGCAACCAACAAATTTGCGAGAGCTCGGAGATGCTTTGCAAGAAGCATGGCAAGAGAATATTATGCCACAAATACGGAACGTTTTAAATAATCCACAGTGTTTTTATGAAGTAATGCGGTGGAAACACCCGTTTTTGATATTTTTTGGCTTTTTGTATTATGGTTGATTAAAGTTTAAAACGTTATTCTATTATAAAACACCGTTTTAGTTTTTGTTTTTTTTAAACTTATTTCTCCTTGTGCGACCGACATTACACGAGACTCATGTTCCAGAGTTTATAAATTCTCTACAAAATGGCAAATATTTGGATTCGTTCGACAAGTTCGTTGACAGTCTTAAAATTTGGGATTTTCTTCTCGTAAAAAACATTTTTGTTTGACTCGAAAAAAAGTCATAAAAACAAAAATAATAAAAAAACGGACCCCACCATCGGAAAGTAGACTAAATTTCCTATTTCCCAATTTTAAACCGCCATTTCCCCAAGATACAAACGTTTGAAAATAAGGTGTTTTTCCTAAAAATTTTACTGTTGCGTTTTTTGTTTCACGCAGTGTATATGCAAATTGGCCTACCATCCAATACAAAACTTAGTATTTGTACACATTTTTTACGAGTATATTTCCGGAGAAACTATTTGATGAGAACCGTACCGAAACAATTTATTACTGACAAATTACCCGAATTCGTACTTAAAATAAAAATGTGCTTGATTTAAAAGACAAATAATAAACACACTTAAACTTAAGAAAGTGGTTAAATTATCGGAAGCTTGTAATGATTTAAAAAAATAAAATGTACAGGTTTAGAGATCTCACACACGATCACGTCTTGCTATCTATTTGTACAATAATAGACGGTTGGGTAAATTATTATTCTGTATTATGTCTTCAATCGTATCAAATATACGTAGCTATGCATATTGTTTTTTAAATGTAATAATTGTAATTGTAATTTTACCATCTTCTTATATTTCACGTTTCTTGAAGAGGAGGTATACATCTTATTCTTGCTCAACTATTATATCTTTTTCCATTCTTAAATCAGATTTTTTTTTTTTTTGAATATTTTCTCGTAAAGAAAATGACAGAAATTAATTTAATTATTTTAACAACAACACGACGACGACGACGACGACAAGAAGAAAATTAACCGTAACCACAAAGAGTAAAAATAACGTACATTCTTAATTAATAAGATTCACATTTTCACCGCTATGTTATAGCTGATAAGATAACACAAAGTATTTGAATCTCATATGTCACAAGCATAACCATGCGAGTTTTGCTTGCTCGTCCGATATTAAAACTCGCCTTTTTATGACATTTCATGCAGTCCGGGTTTGGTATGTGCTGTGTCGAGTGTACGATTAATAACATGGAGTTTTTTTTTTTAATTAGTATGGCATCAAAAGTTGCTGTAAATGGGCGAACATTACCATAAAACAAATGGGCAATTAATTCAACGCATTCTTATAGAATGAAAAGTATTTTCCGAATGATGCATAATTTAGAATGAAGATTACGACGAGATAAAAGAATAATTTTACCCGTTAATTAGTTATGGAATCTATAAAATTATGAATTCTAAGTAATACAAATCTGATTGTGACGGTTATATATTTTTATGAAACTATTTTTAGATCATTTTCATCTTAAATCATAATTGATTTAGGACAGACCAGATCGAGCTTCTATGTGGAGTGCAATAAAATATGAAATTCTCACGGAACAACTTATACAACAAATTATAACGACAGATATAAAGCGAAAGTATTTAAAAAAATTTAGATAGAAACAGGAGAGAATTTGAGATAGGCTTGGTAAAACTTGTAGTATGGTACCTATACCTTTTACCTTCTTCTAAATTTGATTTTTTACGATTGTGAATTTTTGCTAAAGAGGTGTAAAATTTTGTTTTGAAAACGGAAGTTAAAAATAATGTGGAAAATTGGAGAATAATGCACAGCAACCAATAAAATTTGTTCGACCTAGTACATGAACTTTAGTTCAATGAAATGTTTTTTGGTAGGTTCAAATTTTGTGTTAAACGATTCTTGCTTCATTAAATATCAAATTTTATTGTGATGGAATTTTTATGTTGAAATGTGTTGAAGTAGTCCGGCGTTGTGCAAGACAAATGACACATTGAAAATTTATTTGTCTTTTGAAAATTTTGTTTGCGGAGATTACGTTGTCCATGGGGTGAAATAAACTGTAAGATCAAAACAAACAATAATTTCGCGGAAAATACGGGTACTAGTAAAGGTTGCTAGTAATAGTACCAGGAGAATTCAGCGCCCGAAAATAAATCTTCAGTAGAACGTGTAAAAAATCACGATTAGTTGGACCTTAAATTGTATTGAACATCTGAAAGTTACCAAAATGAAACGAAGTGAATCTGTCAGGGAACTTCGGACTCGACTGATCGCTGGTAATGGAACAATAGTCCACTTGGGTGTTTTTTGGGTTTCCATACCTACTGATAACAGAAAATAAAATGTATGGCCGGATAGCAAACTGACATCCAATAATTTCGCGATATGGATACTTGGCTGATTGGGAGTCTGCATAATTATCAATTATAATGCACTGACAATTGATCTCATTATAATTCTCCATTCCGTAATAACTCATATCTCTCATGGATTAAATGTAATTCACATTGTTTAATACGAAGTAACATCTCGCATCCGAACACTTAATTTCCAGGTATTGCTGAAGGAACTTTATTATAGCTTTGATTTCCTCACTATTTTACGCTGCCATCATCAACTTATATTCCTAGCACAATATGTGAATCGCCACTGCTTCTTACAAACACACGAAAATCGAACACACATCTTATTCCAAATACGAGATGTCTGTTTTAAACCATACAAGTTGTTGATAAGTTTACAAACGTTGCCACTGGCGTCATGAAAACCAATTGTTTCTTGCATAACTTCATTTTTATTCAGCTCTTAATACAAAATTGCGTTTTTAACAGCATAAACCAAAATAGTCCTGATGTTTAATTGATATAAGTTCTAATTTATTTAACAAATTTTAATTAAACTTTAGACGTTTTGTGCCGTCTGTGAACAACTTGTATGAACTAACCATCAATTAAGTTAGTCGGAAATTTAGACAAAATCATCAATGACAGGCATACGGTATTAAAACTCTAATACTGTGTGCTTGATAACAGTTTTGTCGACTAAATTACTGACTATACTAAGTTAAAGTTAGTTTGTTCTAATTCTGCAAATTTAATTTGAAGTTTATCAGATGCCGAAATGTTTATTATCGTTGGTATTGAATGAACAATTTAGGATTAAATAATATAGAGTAGGGGACGCGTAGCAAGCAAAAGATAATGCGATAACATCAACACCAATCGGCGTCAAGCAACCGTTGTTTGAGTTAAATATAACGTTGGGTGACCGCATGGGATCATAAAACAGAAAATGGTAAAATGGAAGGAAAAAACTAGAACACCACCCGGCATGCCAGTATGCGTTATCCAGCAGCAGTGTACCCGTTCCAGCAGCCCTGAGACCTTCAGAAAATAAATTTCATAATGTAACCTCCTCATTAAGGCGGCCCTCTACATGGGATGCTGCGCCAACGAAAAATAAATAAAATAGACAACCAACAGTGGAGTGACAACTATCAAATCATCAGTACAAACTAACGAAAGTTTAGTTTAGTCAGTAATTTCGGCTGGACTTTTTGATGAAATTTTCGATCGATTTTGATTTTGATTTTGTATGTGATGGAGTGGGTCCCTGGATGGTTTAGATTCACAATTGGGCTCGGTAGGTGGCACTGCAATCGGGCTCTAGAAATTTTTATTTTTTGGCAAAAATTTATTTTTTATTTTTTTAAGAATTTTCGCATACCAGTGGCACTGGTAATTCCCAGGGAATAGGGAACTGGGGGAAAAATTTATATGTAATTTCTGTTCAAATATTTTTTTCCGACCTACTGGCTAGAAAAATGTGATGTAAATATTTATAAATTGGGAATAATTTTTCCACAGTTAAATTAGCAGGGAAAATTATTCCCAATTTAATTTTGTTTTCAAAATTATTAACACTATCTTTGTACCTCAGTATGTCAGAAACAAAATGTTTAAATGAAACTTACATATAAATTCTTTCCCCAGTTCCCTATTCCCGGGGAATTACCGGAATAGTGGCACAGAACATATAACCCCGAAATCTCACCCCCACCCACCACCCCACATGTTCTTTATATATAATTCATCTGTACGTGTGTGCCACTGAACTCCTCCTCCTCACTGAACCGATTTTGATGAAATTTTTTGTGGGTATTTGAGTGTGTTCCTGGATGGTTTAGATTGACAATTGGGCTCGGCAGGTGGCGCTGCGATCGAGTTCTAGAAATTTTTATTTTTTGACAAAAATTTGTTTTTTATTTTTTTACGATTTTTCGCATATCAGAACATATAACCCAAAAATTTCAACCCCAACCCCCCCTCCCCACCACGATATTCTTTATATAATTAATTGTTCTGTATGTATGTATGTCACTGAACTACTTCTAAACGACTGGACCGATTTTGATAAAATTGTTTGTGTGTGTTTCAGTTCCCTGGATGGTTTAGATTCACAATTGGATCCGGCAGGTGGCGCTGCGATCGGGCTCTACGAATTTTTTTTATTTTTTTAAGATTCTTCGCATACAGAACATTCAACCATAAATAAGTTCATGAATAATTTACCGGTAAAATCTTCTGAGAACTTCATGAATAGTTCACCTTCTGAGAATCATTCATAGTTAGGTTTGTGTACCACAGATGACGCTGATTTACGAATATATCACCAAAATTTCACCCTCGCTTCTCCTCCCCCTCTTATCACCCTCAATCTTTATATGTATAATTTTTCTGTACGTGCGTATGTCACTTAACTCCTCCTAAACGACTGGCCCGATTTTGATGACATTTTTTGTCTTGTTTGAGTGGGTCCCTGGATGGTTTAGATTCACAATTATACCTCGTATGGCGCCGCAATCGGATATAACTCCAAAATTTCACCCCACACCACTCCCCAATATTTTATAAAATGAGAAAAATAATAAGTCCATCAATAATAGACCGCGAAAATCTTTTGAGAAGTTCATGAATAGTTGACGTTCTGAGAATCATTCATAGTTGTGTTTGTGTACCATAGGCGGCATTTGTTCAACAGAGTCACACCTTAATCAAAATTGTTTTTGCGCAAAATTCGTAAATTCAACTCTTGCTTCCAAATAACATCATTTGGAGCAACAAAAATCGACAAGTGTATCAAACTTCTTGAAAGTTTGCTCTATCAGCGATGAGGGGCAACAAATAAACACAAGCTGCCAATACAACCGCAATAGTGGTTCATTACCGTTTCAAACAGACAGCAAAACGTCAACTACATGATCGTCATCAAAGCAGACAAAGTACCATCTGGAGAGCACGCAGACCAATACAATGCAGCAACCGTTAATGAAGTTACAGTTGTTATGGTTGGCGACGCATACGAACGTCGAGATCGTATATCTAACGCAGAGATAACACGGTGCAGACAAATCCAGACAGTCATCGTTCTTACGACGTTTTGCAATATCCAGCTAAAGACACAATCTATCGATCGATCAAACATTTACACACACAACAACAGCAATATCTATTTTGCAATCACATTATTATACTTACTATCAATCTCCCGAAATGTACTGCCACTTTCGCCAAATGTGCCAATGTCAAAACGAAAAGATTGAAATGTCAAATCTTACTTACGAGTAGTATACATATAGTTTATCGAAAATTTGAGCATCGAAAAAATGTTTGCTGAACCCGTTCTTCCTACTAACGGGTGTGTTTTTAAGCCTGATAGAACTTAAAATTGTACTCTGGCAGATCTCAGTATACTCTGGCAAATCATCATGAATAGACTCACGCTTGAACAGCATAACACATAATTTCGTAAAATTATTAAAATTTACTTTGAACATCAGTCGTTGATTCGCACAACTTATAGACGACTTCGTGATTTTTATGGCGCACATAATCGTCCATCTGAGCAAGCCATCCGTCGAACTGTGAATAGATTTCATACCACATACTCTCTAGAGAATGCAATAACATCAACACGTCGAAGGAATGTGCGTACTGAAGAGAATATCGCCCCTGTAAATGAAAGTGTGGAAGAAGATCCAAATTTATCGATTTGTCGTCGTTCGCAGGGGTTGGGGCTCTGTCCGCCCACTACATGGAAAATTTTGCGCAAATATCTTGGCCTACACCCATACAAGACCATTATGAGCGTCGTTCTTTCACCAATTGGGCTCTAGAGCAGTTGGCAAATGGCCCGTTGTTTTATCGTCAAATTGTGTTCAGCGATGAGGCTCATTTTTGACTTAACGTGTTTGTTAATAAACAAAATTGCCGCATATGGAGTGAGACCAATCCACAAGAGACCCTACAGACTCCATTACATCCAATAAAATGCACCGTTTGTTGCAGCTTACACACTTGTGGCATCATCCGACCTAATTTCTTCAAAAATGAGGCCGGGGATCGCGTTACGGTCATTGGAGATCGTTACCGCACCATGATCAATGATTTTTTTTTTTTAAATATTGATGTCATTGATCCGGGCGGGATGTGGTTTCAACAGGATGGCGCATCGACTTATTAAATTCAAAATTTGGTGATAAGTTGATTTCGAGAAATGGACCTGTCAATTGGCCTCCAAGGTCGTGCGATTTGACACCTACCGATTATTTCCTGTGGGGCTACGTGAAGTTGGTTTAGGCCAGCATTGTTCGTGCTATTGATGGCATACGACCAGCAGTTCTCGAAAAAGTGGCCCAAAATTGGACATCCAGAATGCGTTTCGTCAAGAACAGCCGCGGTGTCTATATGCTCGAAATCATTTTCAAATATTAGTGCCATGTATTGATCTTTCGTATAAAAAAAATTTTTTGCTTACAATTTAATTTTTTGTGTTATTTTTTACAATTTTATTTTAAAATTTATTAACAGCTACGAAGGCGAAGCCAACGTTCGGGCAAGACAACGTCTGGCGAGTCCGCTGGTAATAATATAATATATAACTTCCATTAACAAATATCTTTAGAAACAGAAGTTCGAAATATGTGTATCAAACAACCACTAAAGACTTGGATTACAAGTATGTCGACGTTGTCTACGAGAAGTCGACATTGTCTAAGTGCTATCGACGTTTTCTGCAAGCAGTCGACGTTGTCAACAAGTTGTCGACACGATCACGTAAAAATTAGTAGATGACGCGTATATGCCCAACTCTGTTTACTGTATCTTCCAAAATTCCACCAATCAAGTAGCTTTAATAGGTGAATTATTTACGAGAACGGTAAAATAGAACGATATTATGTCTAAATGGTATTTAGTAACACTACATAATTAAAAAAACTAACATTAAATTGACCGCATTTCTAGGTCACCGTGCCTGTCTAGCCAAAATCAGATACGATGGTAAATATTTTAGTTTATTTTCAATTTATTGCTTATTAAGAACATCAAGGTAATAAATTTCGATTAAAATTAATTGAAAATTTGTGCTGGATGTTTTATAAATCGTTGCTTTGCAGATTTGCATTTCCTTTACATTTACAGCATCGGCAAGAATCAACGCATTAAAACATTTCTTACGTGTTATGTAATTAGAAGAAGAATGCGGATAATCGAATGAATGGCACCAGAGACACTTGCAGAACAATACAGCTTTTGTTATGCAACATTTTAAAACAAACTGCATTTTTATACAAATATTTTCTTATGTACCATTAAATTAATTAATACAATTTACAGAACATGAACATCATAATTAATATATCATTATGGGTCTTGTACTTAAATATAAATCATTTTTTTAACAAATTGTTCAACAAGTCTGTTTATTACATTTTCGGATTAACATAATGTTCCTTAAGTAAAGCGGTAACATCTAGATATACTCGTATGTGCACGTTAAGTAATTTAATTATAATTAATGAATTTTTACCTATTTATGTTCTTGACATGAGAGGAAACGTCATCCATGTGTGCGTACTGCGTATACTTAACACGGTTTTCTTTAAATGTACGCGCGCACAAGAAATACCAATATAATTTACTTTCGACAGAGAAATTTTATAATTAAATATTATTTATGTAATGGAATGTAAACACGCCGCAATGCATCGCTTGCAGCGCGTCTTAATTTACTTCTTAAATTGATATTCTTAACTTGACCTATATACACTATGCAGGTACATTTCTTCGATGTTAACATTTTTAATAAAACCTGAGTATTTGTATTGTTCACGATTTACATATAAATAGCTACACATGCGTATTGTTTGCGGTCGCAAATCTAATTTATATTGAATAGAAAAGGTTCACATGCCACACACAATTTTATCAAGATTAATTGTGTATTTTCTATAAAGTTTAATTAAAGTGATTTTGTCCAAAAAAAAATTCTACGTGCTTCTTGCGGTAACGTCCGCGGTTAATAAATATTTTAAAAATTTTATTCAACAATGAACAGTATTTTGACTTTTCGTGTACGATTCGACAAACTTCTATTTTTGGCAATATAATTAGAATCGTGTACATAATAGCACACAGGTGGGCTAGAAACCTTTATACATATTAATTAGCATATACAGACTGGAATAATATAAAGAATACAGAATAATACAATTAAGTGAATCAAACGATGTAATATAGTATAAAGTGACGGATTTACTATAATCCAGTTAGAAAATAAATGATTGTATATATAACTTCCGTCGTTATATTGATTGACTTCCCGCCGCAAAACAGTACAACAGGTTAGAGTAGATTATACACTTTAAATTCACTTGGTGCACTTGGAATATCTAAGATGTTTTACAAAACAATTACGAAGTACGAAAATTCAATTTTAGGTGTAGATAGATTCGTACCTTTTATGTCTCTAACACGAACCAATTGACATAAAACTGTCTGAAAACCAACAGACTGGACACTTCTAAATATTTATCCTGGGGATCTATTACGAAATTTTTGACATCGCAAATTTTCGACGCTGTCGACCAGTTCGACAACGTCGAATATAGCTATTATGAGAAATTCGACAAAGTCGAAAATAACATCAAACACAAATAATTTCGAATTGCTCGGAGTTTGTTGAGCTCCTAAAATAAATCCGACAATAAATGTAAATTTTAAATTTAAATAAATTTATAATTATTTTAATTAAATAAAATTACATATTCACATATAAAATTGAAATTTAAAATTAACACACAAAATAACTAAACTTGTAAATATATATGACATTTTATCAATTGTTTATTTTCTTATTAAATTACACGATTTACGATTTATTAAGTTAAATAATAATTAAAATAATAATAATTTTCGTTTCTATCTAAAATAATGCGCGTCGCAATTTCATAATAGGGATATTTGCGATCTGGTCGAAAAAAAGCACACCGAAATATCGTAATACCTATTTTCGACGATGTCGTAAAAAAAGCGCGCGTCGGAAATTTCATAATAGACCCCTGTTCAAGTATGTTCATTGATATTCGAAAATTATATATTAATCCAGGTTTCGCCCATTTTCGTTCAACAGCAATGGTACACTGTTCGAGAATCCAATTTTTTGAATGGCGTGGTAATAATATACCGGAATGGAATTGATTTTCAACAGTGCATTGGTAACAATGCTTTAAATATCCTAATTCGTCCATTAACAATATTTTTGTTTTAGTGGAGTTGCAAATGCGACCGTAATGATGCGTAGTATGCTCCTGTAATGGTATTCCCTTTTTGGAGATAATCGATTATGATAACTCCATGACTGTCCCAGAAAACAGTCGTCAACACTTTCTCAGCCGAAGGAACAGTCTTTGCTTTTTTTGGAGCCGACTCTCCCTTGCAAGTTTACTGTTCTGATTGTAGTTTTGATTCTAGAGTTTAATGGGGTATTTAAGTTTTATCGACAGTAATTATCCGACGCCGAACCGTGATTTATTGCTCCTAAACTACGCCAACTAAGCGTTGGAAGTGTTCATTAGAACACGTTTCTGGTCTAAAGTGAGCAAATGCGGCACCCAACGCTCAGACAGCTTTCTATATTTTCGAAGCCTTTCTATCTCTCTAACTTTAATTCGACGATTATCTAGCACCATTTGGCCAATAGCGGCCCATTGTGATACCACAGGATCCTATTTTCCCTTTACTCCCGTTAACACCATCCAGAGCTACTTATGTAGCGTAAAATATCTCGCACTCCACAGTTCGCGAGTTCCGAAAGGCTGTTCATCCCGTACACACCTAAGTATTTATGCCTTCTGTATGATAGAGCTGGACACGAGCATAGGAAGTGATCTAAAGACTCCTCCTCCTCTTCGTCCATACAACTTCTACAAAAGTCATTCGTCTGTAGACCCAGCCTTCTCGCATGTTCCCCAAAAAGGCAGTGTCAGGTCAGTATCCCTACGACCAAACTTAAGTCCCGTTTCCCCAGGGATATGAGTGCCTTGGAGCGCTTCAAGTCCAGTTTTGACCAAACCTGCTTTGCTACTCTGCACGTGAGAGTGTTGGTCCACCTCTCATTTGTCAAGGCGATTGCCTTTCTCCCGAGCGCCAATTTGAGCGCTGCTATAGGTACCTAGCTAGTTCGTCTGCCCTGCAGTTTCCCGTGACGTCCGAGTGACCAGGGACCCAGATTATCTAGATGCTGAAATACTCGCTGATCTCATTAAGAGATGATCGGCAATCCAGCGCCACCCATGACTTCAGACAAACCGCCTCTAGTGACTTGATCGCCGCCTGACTGTCCACATAGATTGCGATATCCCTCCCGGATACCACATTATGCTTCAAACATGTCATGACTTCCCCGATCGCCACCACTTCAGCCTGGTACACGCTGCAGTAGTCAGGGAGACGAACAGAAATATTGACGTTTAGCTTCTCACAGAAGACTCCGGCTCCTACCTTACCGTCTAGCTTAGAGCCGTCAGTGAAAAATTGCAGTGCCTCGTTTTCCAGTATTGATCCGTTCCTCCAGGATTCTCTCGAGGAACAGATGGTCCCGAAACCTTTATTGAAGCACAACGTTGGTTTACTATAATCTAGATTCGCCAGTTCTTCCCTTTGCGATCTAACTATCGTCGAGTGTCCCGTCTGAAGACACTTCCGCCGAGAGTCTCGTGGCCACATTGGCTGCAATTTTTTTACCAAAAAATTCGATTGGAATAAGGTAGAATATAACCTCTAAAGCGCGTGTAGGAGTTGACCTGAGCGCCCTGCTTATAAGCATACAGGCCGTTCTTTGTACCTTTTCCATCATCCTTACATATGTTACCTTATTCAGAGCTGGCCACCACCCGCCCACCCCATACATCAGCACAAGTCTTACCACTGCGGTATAGATCCAGTGCACCAGCGCTGGTTTCAAACCCCAACTCTTACCTATGGCGTTCCTACACGAGTAAATGGCTACATTAGCCTTTTTCACCCTTTCTATAATGTTGGGCTTCCAGCTGAGCTTACTGTCCAAGATTATGCCCAAAAATCTTGCTCTATCAGCAAAAGCCAGTCTAATGCCGTTCACGGTAGGAGGGCTAACTACCGGAATTTTATATTTCCTAGTAAATAGTACCAGCTCTGTCTTGGAAGGGTTGATCCCTAATCCACATTTGCTGGCCCATCTAGTAACGATCAGGAGTGCATTTTGCATAACATCGCTAATCGTATCCACATGTTTGCCTGAGATAGCTATCGCTAAATCATCTGCATACGCTACAACTCCTGTCCCCTCCCTCTCCAGTTCCAACAGCAATCCATTCATCACTGCACTCCAAAGAAAGGGGGACATTACACCTCCCTGCGGGGTTCCTCTAACCGCCCTTCTTCTAATGATGGACCCCCCCAGTTTTAAGGTAATGATCCTGCTTACCAGCATCTGATTTATCAACCTACTTATAGGGTAGTCCACCTTCAAACATCACAATCCTTCCATGATCGCCTCCGTTTTTACATTATTAAAGGCACCCTCAATGTCAAGAAATGCTACCATACAAAAGTCTTGGTTGCAGTTTTTGGATGCCTCGAACGTCCATCGCCACACAAGCCAGTACGGCCTCGTTTAAATTCCACCGTACATCGTCTAACTAGTCTATGATTTGGGTAGGCGTCTTGCCTTTCAAAATACATATTTAACGACAGCTCGATACTCGATTTTTTGTATTTTCCCATTAACAGTCTCGATACCCTCAAACGATTGTTTAACAACAACTGCGCGTCCAAAATGACTAATATTTCAGTGAGTACCTTCCAACGCATGCGCAAACACACGCCCCTACTTCTGTTGACGAATGCTGCCATCTTCATGTTGGGATCGAAAACTTTTCAGACAATCGGTTCATATCACGGGATTATGAACTATATCGATTCGATACTTTCAGAATATTTTCGAAAATACCGGAAATAATCTCACAATACCTAATTACTTAAATACCGTTTAAAACACAACAACAATAACTAACTAACTGCGTTCATCGTTCCACTATTTATATACAGAGGGAATATTTTTAGATACATAAGAAAATGCTCTCGATGTGTCAGCGTGTTACGAATACTACTATCTAAACATAGATGTCAGTAATAACCAATTAACATTTAGTTCAAATTACGAATTTGTCATATTGGCCAATAACGAATTCTTACCATTATTTCCCTGTGTAGTTTAGTCCGTATGGTACCAAATGATTCAATCTTTCACTGTACTCGAGTCTTTACGCTGCCCTGTGCTCGCAGTTCAGCCATACCACTCGTCTCTTTCAGACACAATGCTACCTACTATCACATCTCTTCGACCGTGATGTTATCCAACGCCTCCACCATTTCAAATTTGCCCGAACCAACGTCTTTCATCGGCCATTATGTTAAACGGTGTTCTTCTTCTTCACCGTCTGACCATCTCGAATTTTAGCAGTATAGCTTCTGTGTTTTATATCACTGTCGAACCCCCCCCCCCCCACCTCACAATACTGAGCCATCTGTGTCCATTTTACATCGGCCATCCTTGACGCCATAGGTAACTCCTTTTTGCGACTGCTCTCCGTTGATTTTCCAACAACCTTTTGCGATATGCCCCACATATTTTTTTTTTGGATCATAAACAAAGTTAGTCATTTCCATTACGACAGTGTAGTGTTTTTGTGCAAAAACACTACTTTGCTGTTTGTATTGTAATTTCTGCACAAGACTCCCTTCCATTTTCGGAATGTTGTAATACACAAACTGTTCACGCTGTACATCCTTTACGTGAATTGCAAATCACAATCCGCGCCCTACTCACCGACATCATCTGAGCTCATCTCAAGCTTACTGTTTTTTATGGTTACATACGCAATCTTTGCTCCAGAATTGTCGAAACCGCACCTTTCACTTGTGATCTGTTATCGTTCTTACTGTTGACTAATAAATCGCTCAATAAGAAAGAACAATTCTGCATGCGTTTAAGTATCCAAAACTCCGAAGAGTTTCCTTCTTCATGAACTGATACAATATCTCAGTTGAATTTGTCATTATCATAATTGTTCCTTCCATCATCGACTATTTGCTCCATATCACGTACGTCAACATCCCGCTTGGTTATAATCCAAATGTTCGTAGTGTTGGTTTGATTTATTAAAAAATTTTAGTTTGTTGCTCAAATTGTTCGTTTCTTTTCTTGCCTCAAATAAACAATTAAATTTATTTTCGGTTTTGATTTGATTCATTTCCTCATCAGTAAAGTTTGGAATACCTCTTGGTATTCGGTTAGCAGGATGCTACACTGCATTTTCCAACAAAAAGCAGCAATTGCTTCTGCATGCAAGACTCAAGTGCGGCACTTGCCTATATTTGTTTAAAATTACAATATTTTATTTTTTTGTTTAAAATAAATTTGAGTACCCACAAAAATACGCTGACCCTCAATTTTTTTTATTGTTTTTCGGTTGTGTTCATGAGTATTGTAACGTCAACATTGACATCTCGCAAGCTCAACTCTATTAGTGTCACAACTAATCGCCAATCGATTATTTTACCACAGTTAACTAATAAACATTAAACGTGGTGCGTTTTCAAATCGCCACCCATGTTGTTTACCATAATTCTTGATACACACCCAATTCTGTTTTTACGGTTTTGAAATAACACGGTTTTGAAAAACAAAAATAATAAATATTAGGGCTTTTAGACCTACTTTTCTAGAACTTATCTACCGTGTAAAACCAGAATTTAGTATACAACATGTTTACAAAAATAAACAAACAAGAAGGCAACGGGAACTATACGACGGGTATTCCAAATCGAAAATAAAAGAACGACACGACGAATGCAAGCAAAGCATAACGAACAAACTTGTTTTAATTTGATTATCTTCTGTCCAGTGCGAAGCACTCCCAACTCGTCCTCAGTTCGGAGGACTTTTCACCTCTTACCTTAAGCCGTTGCCAGCCAATTCGGAAACGTTCGGCTATATAGGTCCGATATTCGTAGAACCATCTGCACATTGCATAGCTCCATGCCAGCCTATCCCCGATCCGAAAGCCAAAGCTTTTCATTCGGTTCGTCCTATAATCAGCCGTCCATCCAATAAAGACAACATTTGATCCTGCCCACACCACGCCGCACACAAGTCATCTGCCATTACATATGAAGGAATACTAATAAATAAAAATTAATTTATGAATTAAATTTAATTAATAATACAGTAATAATAACAATAATTTAATAAAATAAATTTTTTTAATAAAATATAAAATAGCAACAATTATAATATTTAACAATAAAATAATAAAACGTTATGTTGGTCGTTATACATAGTACACTCTGAAAGTAGCGAGAATTGATCATTTAAAAAATCCGCTGGGGTGGTAAAATATTTTGTCACTAAGTTGGCACAACTGTCCTCTATCTTGATATGAAGTTTGAGCGCGATCTGTCATTTAGTTTGTTTACAGTGCTCTATTTTGTCAGTTCATCTCAAGTGTGTTTTTCGATTTTTATAATGAATAAAAATATCGAACAAAGGAAAAAGAAAGAGATAAAAAGAGAAAAAAGTCAGTCGTTACTTTTTTGACAGAGTGTAAACAACACAAGCCGCACACTAAATTATTCATCTCGATGATGTTCTCCTGTTTTTTTTTATTGCTTTCCTTTTGTAATAAATGAGTGCGTTTTATGGAAGATTGTGGTAAAAAATATCATGATATTGTTTATAACTTTTACCCCACTGAACACAAGGATTTCATGATTATGAATGGAAATCATATTCCTTTGTTGAGCCTAAACTCCTCTTAGTTCGAATGAAGTATTATCAGTATAGTTCGGGTTCAAAGACGTTTAGTTCTCACTCGACATCCAGTGTTATTTTTATAATTTTTAAGTCAAAATTTCAAAAGTGAATATCAATGTACGAGAGAGTGAGAAGTAAAATATCTAATTCTTCTCTATGTATATTAAAAAACAGACCCATTGTTTACTTACTTTGGCCACATAATCGGCAGTTTCAGGTTCCGGTAAGTTATGAACATTTTAAAATCGTTGACATTATAACATCAAATTGGCGATATTTTCTAACTGAATTCTGAATGTCATGGCATCTATATTGCAAGTCCTGCATGTATTCAATTTTGGTAGATTTGATCTTTATTTTGATTTTATTATTCAGGTGTTCTGTACAATGAAATCACAAACAAAAAGTGTTGAACTCACAAAACTGTATTATCTGAATATTTGCATCCTCTTTCAAAACCAGACGAGTCATGCTTTTTCAGCTTTCAGAAAACATTTCTTAAATAGAAAATGACAAAAATCAAGGGCTCATTTGTATTTTATCTCTACAAACGTGATTTACCTGTAAGGAGCGACTTTTGTTTAAAATCAGGAAGATCTACTACGTAGTGTAAATTCTGTGTACAAGGAAGCCATGGCGCAAATAGTTAGTGTTAAATTAAGAAAACATAAATTCAGAAGAATTACAAAATAACAACATTTCGTCAAACAACGTTGTATTTCTTTGGTACAAATATTGTATACCCTTTCAACTATTTTGATGCAACAAGTATTACAATACAAACAACTTTAAATAGAGTGACAAAATGTTGATGCATCATCATTTTGAACTGTTCATCCATCATATCCATCAACAGGCTGAGACTTTGCCCGTTGAAAGTGCAGAGAGAAGCTGACGAACAACAAAACCGCAATCGCTTTCCATACAAAACCCTACTGTGAAATGGATAAAATTATATAATTCTATAATCCAATGTTTCTTGGTATATTCATAAATTTCTACCTGTACCCATATTTCTGATCGGCACTGTTAAAATAGGTATAGATAAATGTATGGTTCATAGTTGCTGGATTAACTTTGAAGAATGTTTTCATTACAAGTTGGGCTCTTACTCTGGCGGGGGTTTTAGTCGTATTCATCCTTGTCATTATTTTTGGACTATTGGAATTTTTCATTGAAAACTGACATTGTAGTTATTTTTTCACGAAAGCAGAACAAGGAACCACTATTGGAAAATAAAGGGTTATCCAATTCGAGATTGATAAAGTAGAAATCTGTATACCGACATCTGTCAAAGATAAACGTCAAGTACGCTGCCATTTATTTAGTTGACATTCTGCCATTTAAGAATATGGAGCATTTAACATACGCAAATTGGGTGTTGGAAAAACAGGCCGTCGATGCTGATTTTTCGAACAAAATTTTCTTCAGTGATGAAGCTCATTTTTCGCTTGGTGGATACGTTAATAAGCAAAACTGTAGAATTTGGGGCTCAGAAAATCCACAATTGATTGTAGAGAAGCCATTACACCCGGAAAAAGTCACTGTTTGGTGCGCATTGTGGTCTGGTGGTGTGATTGGGCCGTATTTTTTTGAGAACAACCATGGACGAACCGTTACCGTCAATTCTGAGCGCTATGGCCGCATGTTAACCGATTATTTTTTTACGAAAATCGAAGATTATGATCTTGACGATATGTGGTTCCAGCAGGATGGAGCAACCAGTCACGTAACACGAGCAAATCGAGATCTTTTGCAAGAGAAATTTCCTGGACGTTTGATTTCGCGATTGGCTGATGTCAATTGGCCTCCAAGATCCTGTGATTTAACGCCTTTGGATTTCTTTTTGTGGGGCTACGCGAAAGATCGTGTTTACGCAAACAATCCTCAAACTCTTGACGAATTGAAAACTAATATTCGTAAGGTAATGGCCGAGATACCGCCCGAAATGTGCCGAAAAGTCATTGAAAATTACCGCAAAAGAATCAAGGCCTGTAAGAAGCCCCGTGGAGGACATTTGAATGATATCTTGTTTAACTAAAAATGGCAAGGATCAATCTGTAAAATGAAATAAAAATTACAATACATTCCGAATATTTTGTGTATTTTTTTTTAAGTTTACTTTATCAAGCTTGAATTGGATAACCTTTTACTTGTATCGGTTGACAATAATAAAACACATAGAGTTTTCAAAGCTTTCTAACAGTTGATCATTCTTGTCTTAGAAGGCTATTCCTTGAACTTCTAAGTTGATACGTGTGTTTTGGCTCGAACCTGTCTTGCAGTATGTAAGCACTCGACCAACGACTCTTGAATAACTTGAATGAATAGCACTGGAATAACTCGGAGCTATTCAAACAAATTTTAAAAATATTTAATAATTGTAATGCAAATGCCTAAACTAGTGATGATGGCGCAACTGGAACTCTCCTGAAATTTTGTATCCCAATCATATCTAGGATTTTATGGAATGTTTATTAAAGGAATAAAGGAACTTTGAGGAAAGGTTCAAAAGGAATACTGATCGAGAAATTTGCAAATCGGGTTACTCTGTATTCTAATCGATCAAAGCCGATTTAGATGAAAGAGATTTTTTGTATTGTGTTTAACAGTAAAGCAAGGCAGTAACTGGAATAAGTATTTAATAGTAATAAATCATCGCTAAAACACATATGTACGTTTTCATGCATAAAGGTACCAAAATATACGAATAATTCGTATAAAATTTGTGCTGTTCCATAGCAAAGTGATATGCAAATGTATACAAAGTTACGGTTCACGGATCAAACATAATATTACTGTACAAGTAAAGTCATTAAAACTATTGATGCGGTTGAAGGCAGATCTGCCTTCAACCTTAAATTAAATTAAATTTAATTTTAAAAATAAATAAATTTCTCCGGAAAAGTTTGGTAATCCCCGGACTTTCCCTAAATACTCGTATGTATATTGTTCTTGTTGAAATGGCCCAACTGAATCAGATAGTTTCAAGGAACGCGAGAATCAGCTATACAACGCTAGATGATAGATAAATCACAAGAACGTCAATAGACATTTAAAGTCTTCGAAAGTTCAATGTCTCCGAATAATTAAGAAACGCTGAGTTTTATAGTTTACCTTAGTGCTGGGATTACAAATCTTCGACAAAAATCATGGAGTACCACCAATTGGTAAATACATAATCATTATAAATTTTACTACCGCATTCATTTAGGGTACAATTATCCGTAACCACTACAAGACGAAACGCTTGGCCAATTAATGCCAACTCGTAAGGAAAGGAAGTAGTAGTCTTTTTCGAGTGATTCGATATGAAAGCTTTTCACTTAGAACTTGTAGCAGATCAAATTGATTGCTAGATGAGGTGAATGTGTAACTATATGGAGCGTAGCAACTGTTACACATAACCAAGAGTTTTCACCATTATGAAGCCAGACTTCCTCCAACTAAAGCTTTGGATTGCTCGTTGACCGCAAGCATACAACATACGTCATTTATCCAAATAGCTTCCTCGCAGTTTCTATATAGTTCTTGTACAATAGCGACCTCTCCTCATATTTCTCGCACAATCTGGTCAAGCAGATCTTGTGCCGATTCTCACTGATTAAGATTTAGTTCTACCAAAATCATATTCTTGTTACTCTTTTTAACGCTCTCTGGTATTTCCGCCATATGAAACCACCCGTGAAAAGATTGGTAGCACCAGCATTGTCATTTTCCCCAAAACATATTATGCACCTTGGCTCTTATTTGCATGTATTGGCAATGTGTCCATCACCACTGCACTTATAGCAGAGTTTTGAACGGTCAACGTTATTGGAACATTTCTCGGCAACGTGTCCATACTCCAAGCATCTAAAGCACCTATAGTGATGACTCTGTTCTCTCGCACTGAATCCTCTTCGCATGTAACTTTTCCCACCAGACCACTGGGAAGGCTGATCAAAGAAAGCTACTAGAATTCCACGGTATCGGGTATCCGGCTGCCATTTTATTGACTTCGAACATACACTTATAGTCCTCGAACCTTCTTTCTAGGGCATTCCGCACTCCTTCCGCCGCTGTAACTTCTTCCAGGTCCTTGATTTCGATAAGAGCTTCATGTGTTAAAGACCTTAAATTAGTTTCCGATTCAACATTAGAGCAGCTGGCTTTGGTATTCCAAGGTATTTTTTTGCTGTCTGTATTTTGCAGCTCTAATAAACAGATTCACTTTACCGTTCTGCGGATGTGTTTTATATTTTACCCAAGAAAATTAGATCAGGGTCCAGTTTTACCTTGCACAATATGTCAGCATATGAGATATAGATTGTCACTCTAATCTTTTATGTCTCCGAGCAGTGCGTTTCTTAGATTCTATACTATTTTTCAATCTTCAATTCGGTTTTATACCAGGTTTCCGTCCTTCTAGTTTATAAGTGTCTCTGATATTCGACGTTCCAGCAGTTCATTTTGGGAAGTACTTTTATAGTGACCTTAGTGTTTCATTTTTTCCTTTATACCTACTTTCATAACTCTTAGGTGGTACAGACAACTTCCTTTGTTCCTATTTCTTGCTTATAGTTCTTAGACGAACTAAACTTTTCTTCCATTTATTGTTGAACATTATTTCTTGACGTGACAAACTCGACCAGTTCTTCAATTTTCCTTGCAAGCCTGGTTAGAGTTATTTCTTTGCTTTCTGCCTTGCTCCTCCCTAAGAAGACGATGAAAACATTTGTACAATGTACTGGTCATCGTTCCCTTCTTCAGAGATCTCTGAATCATGGCACTCTTTTTCAACGGGGTTGTGGCTGTGTTATCTCCATGCGTGGATATACCGCTTCCTTTCTCCTCTTGTAGAGACATATCTGTCACAACGGCCAAGTTCGCCACTGTACCATTAGAGTAGCTAGATAACGACAGTTGAAAGCCTACATAGTTACCTCCTTTTGCCGGTAATGGGTTTCCCACTCCCTGCACCATAACTAAACTCTCCTTGACTGGACTCATTGTCCTGGATTTAAATCACATATACATATACAAGTAATCTATGTGACCCACCTCTGATTTTTCCTCCGCCTAGTTTACTCGAAGGATTTGAACTACAGGCTTCGGCTAGAATCGGATTCACCCACATGAACGTGATAGTAGTCAGGATGAGTAGGGATGTAGGGGCTAGCTCTACTAGTTGAAGCTACGTAACATTATGGTCATTTATTACTTTGAAGAGAAGAACTCTATACTAACGTATATCATTACATCCCGCACGCAACTGCTTAGTCTGAATTATCTCCGAAAAATCCGCCTGGATTCATCGGAACTCTTAAACTTAAACTTGTATACTTCAAAATTGGCAATAAAGATAAGAAGTTGATGAAAAGTCGATCTGTTGATACTTGCGGTTTATTCGTAGGGCTATTTCTAGAATACATCACCTAGACTATTGGCCCTTCTCCGATCAATTCTATCGCTCCAGCTCTTGTATAGCTTACATTTTTTTGTATAGTAAAATAAAGTAAAGAAAATCATGAAAATTTTGACCTCGAGATTTTTGTAGGTTTTTAAAAAATCTCTGTGGGCCTTCGCGTGTGTGATGCTGTTCAGACTAATGCATGTGCGCTCAATACAGCCCAGACGGATAGAATGATCGGAGTAAAACTCCAAACTTAAGCTTTCTCCATAAATCTAAAGATCTCAGTAATTTTTGGCCGAATTCAGTCCACTAGTGCAAACTATTTTAAGAAAGATATAGAGTTTAGCAAAAAAACTTTCATCGTGTTTCCGTAAACTCTACATCTTTCTTAAAATAGTTGGCACTTCCCCAGTGGACAAATTCCGACTAAAATTACTAACCACCAAAAGATTATAAATTAAATTTCAACCACAATTAGTACAGAATATTTTTTAAATTTAAGCAGAAATGACGAGATTGATTAGGAAAATTTTATTTCACCAAAGTTTGGCAATTCTACAGCCCATGCGGATTGAACATTCGGAATGAAACTTCATACTTAAACAATAATATTTCCATAAATTGGGAGATCGTTGCGAAATCTGTGTACCGGAAGTGGTCGCTTCCGATTAAAGTTTAAATTTGACCTTGTTGGTTTTCTGAAATTTAAGCAGGAATAATGATTTTTGATTATACAGAGTGTCCACTCGATAGGTTTACTACTTTTTTGTCTATTAAATTTGTTTAAATAAACGAAAATAGATTTAATGTTTACAGATCGTGCATTTAATGTTTGAAATTTTGTATGAGAAACAATCTCTGTCAAATGTCCGCCTCTATTGACGTTACACATGCGGGCTCTTTTGATTACATTTTTCATCACTTTTTCACACATTTCACCCTAGTTCACACATTTCATCTGGTTTATTTGCACAAAGCTTACTTTTAAGATAACCCCATAAAAAGAAGTCGGGAGCAGTTAAATCGGGTGACCCTGGTGGCCAATCCACAACACCAGATTTCGAAATTAACTGTTATGGAAACATTTCTCGTAACGATTCCATGGTATCTTTATCAGTAGGGCTTGTGGCACCTTTAAAAAAGTTCCTTATCATATCACGATAACGTTCGCCACAGCTGAACCATTCGGATTTTAGTAAAAATATGGTCCAATGATACCATACCGATTGATGAATTATTTGTGGATTCTCTACTGCGCTTAAGTGAAAAAGAGTTTCGTCACTCATAATAAATTTACGGTGCCGCAAATGATCTCTTGGCAGCAGCTCTTTTGTTAACTGGATTTTATACCGAAATAAATAAATCCAAATCTTTATGCAAAATATTGGTTAGTGTTGATCTTCGAAGTCCAAGTTCTTGCGCACGGTGTGTGATTGATGTCGTGGGATAATCTCGTACACTTTCACGTAAACCAGCAATATTTTCTGGTGTTCTGACTGTACGTTGTTATACGTTTTGGCTTATTTGGCACGGTACCTCCTTCTGAAAATTCTTTGATAATCCGGTAAATTGTAGGTTTTGAAGGTACCATATTCCTTCTGAAACTTCCACGTAAATGGTCAGATTCTGAAAATGTAAAAATTTCATATACTTTACAGAATTTACTTACAGAGAAAAGGATAGTGTTCTAAAAACTTGAATTCACAAACTGTAGACTTGTACCAATTGTGGGTTATTTTAAAATATTCTATTAAATTCGATGGGGGCACTCGCACATTGACATAAACTTAAAATAAACGTTAAAAATAAAATTTGCTATGCTATTATATCATAGAAATATTGAATTTTATATAAATTAATTAAGAAATAAATTGAAATAAGAATGTATTGCACAGTTGTCAAACAACATAATAGTGCAGTTGGCGATATTCGTTTGTATACCTTAAGAAGAATATTTTTTCTGTGTATATCAGAGATAAACTGTTTGTTTCTACTGTTCGTGTATCTATCGCATTATCAACATTTAGGCGTACGTAAGAAAAGTAATAAATCTTAACCAAATAAATTTGATCTAAAATCTCAAAAACTACAATTGATATTGGCTTCAATTTTGGTTGGTAAATTAGCTATTGGTAACAACATATATATGTGAAAACCGTATCAGAAAATGACAATTTTATCGAGTTATTCGCTATCGTAAGCTACAGAACAAAACTTCCGTTTATAGTTACATTTTATGAATAAAGTTTACATACAGATTGTGAACTAAACCATAATGTTAATGTAATTGATGATTAACTTGTGTAAAAGGAATATTCACGATTAAAACGCGTTGTCCAATCGAATATTTGTTCATGATTAATTTGTCACGACTGTCAAATATAGTGTCAATATTACTATCCGCCTAAATGGCGGCGGCAAACAAAATGTAAACATTGGATGGCATGCACTTGACAAGACAGTGTTACCAAAGGTGCAGTAAGTTTAATTCGTTTTAATCAAGTGCGATGTCTTCGAGATTTATGTATACATTCGTGGTAAAAGAAATTCGCATGTTTGATAAAACCTATTCACCCTTCCATTTTTTAAAGGCGACATACTCGTAAGTCATAAATAAACATACGCATCAAACATTCTGATGAACTTTCCAAAGATTACGACTGTTTATCTAACTGATTTATTAATACATCAAAGCTATATCAATAAATCATTCAAGAATGAACAATCGCACCACAACAAAATGAATGCGGAAAATCCAGCATGAATAACAAACAGTCATATACTCGTATATATAATATGCAACTATAATTTCAAATCACGTATATACATTTTTTATGAATACATAAACTAAATATAGGTCAGGACAAGCACAACAATTTACCTACTTGAGCAGAGTTACACACAACAAGTTGTATCTAAAATCCAAAATATACACAGCCGATCGCATGAAGAGATCTCATATCCATTCATATTTTTGTAGCACATTTTAATGATCGCTTGTACATAATAATTGGATGATAATTTAGGAATATCGTGTTTATGCCGTGCATGAAAAAGCAGTTTGTAATAAATGGTTAATCATTAAATTTTTAGTTGTACAAATGTAATTATGTAGAATCGATGATACGTAACGTATAATAGCACTTAATAAGCCGGAGTTTAGGAATTAAAAATTAAAATTTATTGGCTGTTTTTGCACATCGATATTATATTGCAACGTGCTAAACATATTAGTAAAATTGATTCGTTTCTTGAAATTATAATGGTTGGTTACTAATTGGGCCTTTCATTTTATTTGCGTTGGCGTTAATCTAACGCATACGTAATTATGTTTTGTGCAATTAACGATAATAAAGATGTTCCTACCTATGGAAAAGTCTCTTTCCATATGCCAACATCGTCATGGACATTGGCAAAGCGATAAACGTCTTAAAAAGTTGTACATTCTCGAAAAACTGCTTTTCTACCAAACATTTAGATCCGTATATTTAACCTACACGGCTAAGTAAAATGATTAATGTAAGTTAAAACGGGAAGAGAGATTTTATTGTTAAGCTACAAGTGATTGAGATAACTAAGATTATCTGTTTGTCATTAACGCAATACTTTTAAATTAATAATAAATTCCATTCTTTGACTAAAATTGTAAAGTTAATGAATGAAACGTTAATCTTTATTGTATGCCCGTCGTGTTCATTTAGTACCGTTGTATAGTAAATGTCACCAAATTTTAGTCAAATGGTCAACAATACAGTTGGCTAACTAGTTTTCGTTTAAACCTAATTAAACATCTATAGAGGATGGTCATGAATGGACGAAATTACTATGACAAAACTATTTATTAAAAATGTATACACATAGGGGTGCTAGTACACAAACCAGTAGATTTTAGTAGTATTTTAAATATAACTATAACTTGCTTTTGAATAAGTAAATAAAGTAAATGTTTTAAATCGAAGACTGTGAACTGCACTAAAACAATGTGCACTAAACATAATTAGCTAAACATTGTGATAGGTGTCAAGATAGCAAACAAATTGTTAGTCGAAGACCTGGACCAAAAAAAACTACCCATAATACCACGATATTGTTTTACATTATTCCCATATACTGTAGTATAGTAATCCACAGTTTTGGCGCTGATAGCTAATTTTTCGTTTTGTGATAGAATCTAAAGGTGAACAGGTCTCGAAAAATGTGGTAAATTTTTTCGAGGCACCGGTCTTAGAAAACGCAACAAATTTTTAATAAACACTTTAGTTCACAAATCTACCGTTTTGGCGCTGGTAGCTAATTATTAAGTTAATATAATGAAATATCAGTCGAAAAACACCTTTTCAATTTTGGTGTGTTTTTTTGCTAAATTTAATACTATCTCGAAAAATTTATTTAAACCGCAAGAAATACGAAAATTTCATCACGAAATATTTAATACAATAAAGATATAATTAAATACCAATGAAAAGTAATAAACATCAAGATTTTATTTGTTCTAGTTAGAATCCACATTACGGTAAACTGTGTGTGAACACAATTTAAATGTAAAACAGTTATTCTTATTATTTAAAACTATTGGGTGTGTGAATATGACTCCGCCCTTTCTCAATAGGTGTCGTTACGAGTACTGCTTACTTGAACTATAAACGGGCAATACCGGTATTTTATAGTTCTTGATGTCTGCTGTCAAACGCAGTATGTAGCATTTGGTTGAAGTGCAAACAACTAGCAGGAAGTTTAAACTTTTCATTTGCTTGTGGAAACTTACGGTGAGCATGCTCCACCGAATACAACGTGCAATGGTTTCGACTATTTAAACATGATAATTTTGGCATTGAAGGTAAAGAGCATGGAAAACAACACAAAAAATTTGAAGATGCTGAATTGGAAAAATTATTGGCTGAAGATTCTTCCCAAACACAATCAAAATTGGCTGTAGCATTAAATGTTGATCGAATAACTGTTGCAAAATGTTTACAAACAATCTAAATGGTTCTAAAAGCTAGCAACTGGGTTCCACATGAATTAAAATACATATATTTGGAACGTCGAAAAACCATTTGTGAAATACTGCTTCAAAGACAACAAAGAAATGGTGTTTCGCATCGAATAGATACTGAAGATAAAAAAATGAATTTATTATGAGATTCACAAACGCAAAAAATCTTGGGTGAAGCCTGGTGAAGCTGATCCATCGCAACCAAAACGAGATATTCATTGCACTAAGATTACGCTCTGTATTTGATGGGATCAGAAAGGTGTGGTATATTATCAACTGCTGAAATCAGGTGAAACTATCAATGGCGAATTCTACCGACGATAACTAATACGTTTGAAGCGAGCTATAGAGGAAAAACGACCAAAATGGGAAAATAGACACAATAAATTAATTTTTCAGTGCGACACTGTAAAACCACATATTGCAAACGTTGTGAAAAATTATTTAAAAGGACAGGGCTGGAAAGTTAGACCCCACCCGCCGTATTCACCAGATATAGCTCCTTCAGATTTCTACTATTCCGGTCGATGCAGTACTTATTATCTTTCTGAACAGCGGTTCAGTTCTAGCGCAGAGATCGTTAATTGGCTCATAGATTGGATCGCCTCCAAAGAACAGGATTTCTTCAAAGAGGGAATCCGTAAAATACCTGAAAGATGGAGCATTCAATTTGGATTGGAAAACCAGTTAACATGTTGCGATAACGTTCCCCATTCACTGTATGGGCATTTTCCTGTTCGTTTTCAAAGAAAAACGGCCCAATGATGCCTCCAGCCCATAAACCACACCAAACAGTGACTCTTGGAAAATTAACTTCTGCTTCGTGAATAACGTGAGGATTCTCCGCTCCCCAAATTCGACAATTTTGCTTATTGACGTACCCATTAAGATGAAAATGAGCTTCATCACTAAAGATGATTTTGGTTGAAAAACCTTAATTTCGTTCAAGCATCCAATTAACAAAACGACGACGATTTAAATGGTGTGGTGGCTTGAAATTTTGAGTTAGTTGAATTTTGTATGGAAGCAAATGAGTTTGCAAAATGCGAAATCAACTTGCAAAATGTGTCGTAATGTGGTTCGTAAAATGTTTAGTTCTTGTGAACGTGATTCATTACGAACACTTTCAATATAGCAGCTGCCATTGAACCAGTTTCCTCAAAACGATCAATAATTTCGCCAATTGCACACTCAGTAGGACGTCTATGTCGACCAAAACTCTCACGTAATTTACGAAATGTTGTTGTTTTTGAACGATTATTTTCATAACAAATTTGGACAATCAAAATGCCTTGTTGTGTTGTTAGCGACTCCATGATGATAAATGGTATATTTTTGACTTTATGTCAAAGAATTTTTTAGAACAGATAACATTAAGTACTAAAATTCATCGATTGAAAAAAGGACCAACCGATGGCCCACCCTGATTAATCTAAGGCAAATTAATGATATTAACAATTTACCAATTATTCCTCCTGTTGTTAAGTTCCTCCCGTAATAAGATAGAGGAAATTTATCAGCGGAAAATAAGAGATTTCGCTACTTGCCGCACTAGACAGCACCATTACAAAAGAGAATTTATTTTGTTAATTACCAGCGGAAATTTTTTATTCATTTTGTATCTCTTTTTTTAGTGAAAAAAACGTCCCAGCGGAATAAAATATTAAAAGTGATCCTTAAAATGACAAATTTATTGATCTCCGAAGTAAAGGAACTCGGTAAATGAAATCTTGAAATTTAACAATATTTAGTCTTTCCGCCATTCTAAAAGAATGACGATGAAATTTGGATTGATCGGCGATTTTAAAGTAAGTTTTGGACAAAATTCTAGTATCTGTTCATGCTGGACTAAACTAACTAACTAACTAACTAACTAAATTATCTCCAAATTTTCCTTGTAATCTCAGTATGACCTAAGTTATTAGAAAAACAACCGAAATTTAGAAGATTAGATTTAGAAAATTTAGAATTTCGGCTTTATACTTTTGAATATAAAATACGTCCCGTTACTCAGAGCAATGTTCAGTATGTTATTGAACAAACCGAGTTTCATTTGAGATTAAAAATCACATGCAAAGCTCATATTGGTATCCCAATCGGATGAAAACTGTTCAGAGAACGATTAGTTTCGTCATACAAACCGAGTTAATCAAATTGACTAACGAATGCTTTAGCTTCATCCAAATTTGCTGTTTTCTGGAAGTTATTTTGGAATTCTATAAAAATCACAAAAATCTCAAAACAACAAAGCAACTAAAACGAACGGAATAACTGAAATTATATAAAAACATAAAAAAACCTAAACGGCAACTCATCTGCTCGAAATCCCCCCCCCCCTCATTTTTCGGTTCAAAAAATTAACCGGCCGATCGAAAATATCGTAAATCGAAAAAGTTCATAATAGCCTCATTTTCATCCAAATCGCTCGAGCCTGCCCACATATGCAAATTAAATCACATAGAAGTAGTAAAAATAATTTCAATTCTAAATTCGTGGCAAAAGTGATCCAGATCTTCGACTAACCAGTTGCTTTTTTCTAGACATCTATCCTAATGTTTAATGAACTTGGTTTAGTTGCACATTGTTTTAGTGTTCTTTGCTTTAGTGCATCTCACATGGAATCGTTTTAGATCTACCGGAACTTTGTCGACTATTTGTATATAAAAACGCAAATGTCCCTCTCTCTTCATGCTGACACAAAGCTGTAACTCGCAGATGGTATACTGTAATTGTGTGAATTGTTGAATTAGTGGATGATAAAGTGAATAAGGTGGTAAGGCAATGGGCACCAATGTGTCTATGCAAATCCATAGTTTGGGGAGTATCGGTTGTTTATCCGAATAGTAGTCCGGCTACCCTTTTGAAATTGTTTGAGTTTTAGCAAAATATTTGATTTACTAATAAGTAATTATAATGAATTTAGCCGATAAGAAGGAAAGTGTATCTGTTTGGAGAGCCAATTTAGAAAAATATGTAATATAATACCATATCTAAAGAATGGCATGCATAGTCGACATCAAAATGGTTAGGTTAATGTGGTCCCCAAAAAGACATGAAGGAATTATGAAAAAAATAATCCTGTATTGAATCCTGAATCCTCCTGAAAAATCAGAACATGATCCTTTATATTCTGATATCGAATGAAATAATGGTTTAATAGCTGGACGGGGGCGCTTCATACCTGTCAATCGAATGAGTACACAACCACCTCCTCAGCGGTTAGTGTATACAGTTCTAAATGATTGAAAAATCATTTCTAAGGTGTAATCATTCCACACACAGACTCAAATTGATACCACTTTCAAATCGAATTCCCATCTTCTCCAAGTGCCGACTTGCATTGCAAAGAGCAAACCTGAAGTCTGGTCGCGTTATCACGGCCAAATATATTAGGCTACCGATCACCTCACTTCAAAATCGCCAAGAATCTATACACTATCCTATGGAGTTGCCACTGCATTGCATTTCGCCATGTCAAAATGCTGACTGACATGCATCGATTAATTTGGGTGTTGTTCGATTTAAACCCCAAAGACATTTGAGAACGAGAGTTTTGGCTTCGAACTCCCTGCGCAAGTGTTCAATGATCATAAAATTTCCTTCCTCAGCCTCCGTTGCAATCAAACCGTCATCGACATAAATCGCAAGTATCATCATTCCCCTATTCTCATTACACACAAAAGCACATGAGTGCAATTCACTGGCCACAAAGTCGAATTTTTTAATAAATGATGTAAAATTTTTGATCCAGCAGCGCGGCGCTTGTTTCAATCCATACAGGCTCTTGGATAGCTTGGCCACTCGTCCGCTGCCATTGTCATTCAATCGGTTCATTCATATAAACTTTCCCCTCCAAATCACCGTTCAGAAAAGCTGTCTTTATGTTAAACTGCTGCAATCTGATTTGTTTCGATGCCGCTAGCGCCTTAATTGATCGAATCGATATAAATTTAATCACAGAGCTGAACGTTTATGTGAAATCGATGCCGTACTCTCTTAGATTTGAGTGTTTTCTACATACAATTATTACTGATTTATAGAACCAAAAGAGGTTTTTAAATCGTTAGTATTCAGATTTGTAAAATTAATGTAATTTTTGGAAGTAAACAGTTTTTTAGAAGCAAAATCAGCGAAAATTAGTTTGCTTCCAAAGACCACATTCTAAAATTTCGCATTGCTGAAGTTAATTATCTTTCTGTTGATGAAATAATTCCTAAAATGCAGCAATCTAGGATCGTTGCTCAGAGCTACAATGATGACTTTGTCACTGGACTTGGTCTTACTAGACTACTACTAGATTTTACTAGACTCTATTTTTACGTTAATTGACATTAAAATTCCCTGGAGGTTACACTATGAAACTAAACTTCAAAAACCAATGTAGAAATGCATTTGGGATTTGGGAAATCTGAGTTTCGCCAAGATGCTGATGTTTACTTAACATTTCACTTAAGCGCGACTTCCGTCTACAGGATATGCTTGCAGACCCGATAATTGCTTTCAAGTCATTAGTCTTGCCTGCCCTTTGAGGTTGATTGAAGCGTGGAACCAGAGAAACCCCATCATTCTGATCATTGACCTCAAATTTGGCTTTGATAATTCTTTCTCAGAGGTTTGCCAATCCAGAGGATTTCAATAACCGGGCTCTCACATTGAATGTGGTGCAGTATTTCGTTACTTACTGCCATCCAAATGATCTACTGCTGTATATATGGCAGCCTACGTATAAACTGCATAATGTTTCAGGCAAAGTACTCATCTTCATCAACATTTTAGTCATTTTAATTAAAATAATCTAATCATTTATTCCGTTATGATCATAAATTTATTATTTTTATTTTTCTATTTCTTTACAGCACATGGTTCTGATTACGACGGTTCTCAGTCAACAAGATAAAACCCTGCGAGCACCTTGTCAACATGATATGGACTGCACGAATGCCATAAAGGACAGTTACTGCTCAATGGATGGAGTTTGCGAATGTTTACCGTACTATGCGTATTACAATGATACAACATGTTTACAAGGTGGAATAATTATGAGTAACCCTGTACTAAAATCATTAACATTTTTCACATTTATATTTATAGCACAACTCCTTGGAAATGACTGTGTACTAACCGAACAATGTACAATGCGCGTTGCAAATAGTAGTTGTTTAGCTGGAGCTTGCCGATGTGATGAAGGCTTTATTCAATTCCACACGCATACTTGCCTTACATGTAAGTAATTTGATCATATTTTGTAAGGAAGAATCTAATATTTTTATTTTTTTACAGCTGCTCAACCCGGCACCGTATGCTACAGCAATGCGCAATGTCAAATGTGGGAAACTAAAAGTCATTGTGATTTTTTGATACCAAATCTCTTCGGCCGATGTCAGTGTTCCGCGCCAACGCGGCAAGTTGGTTCAAACTGTATCGAACCACCAAATACCGATTTAGATGATCTTCCAAAACCAATGGCAATTTTGACGTTTCTTGAGTTTGCTCCTGAAACACCTACGACAACCACTAGTGCAGCAAATACAGCAATAACTATAACAATGGAACAAGAAGCCGTCGATGAAGCAAACAATGAAGATTTGTTAACACCTTTAGTTAAAAATGATAATGTAGACGCGATGAATACCGACGAAGAATATACAAGTACCATGGAAATTGAAGAATTTGTATCGACTACATCGAATTCGGAAACAACATCTAATTTTGAACCAAGCAGTACTGATTTCGAACGCACTACAACAGAAACAACTGCTTCCGATTCAGAGCCTACAACGGAATCGGCTGATATTGAAAATGAGTCTTTACTCGAGGAGAACAGAAGCGCCGAAATTGAAATAGAATCAGAACTAAAACCAAATCTATCAGTAAGAACACGAATTGATTTAGGCGATGCTTCAGTGTCGCTAGGATTGCCGTGCACATCGCATAAACAGTGTCAACTAGCCGATCCTTATACGCAGTGCAGTGATGAAGGTGTTTGTGATTGTGCCCAGCCAAGTGATCGATTCAACAAATGTGGTGCTAAACATACCGGATGTCCCGAAAGCACGTTTCAATGCAAATCGAGTGGGGTTTGTATTAGCTGGTTCTTTGTATGCGATGGCCGACCAGATTGCGCAGACGCCTCAGATGAAAATTGTGCCGTGGATTTATCAAAATCAGATATTAATGGAGGTTGTCCAATTCAATCGTTTAAATGCCACAAAAGTGATAGGTGCATATCAAAGGCTGCGATGTGTGATGGTAAAAACCAATGTCCTCATGGCGAAGATGAAATGGAATGCAATAAAACAATATCAAAATCGTAAGAATACCCGTGTCGGAACTTTTATCACAAATTTATAATTATTGATTTATTACAGATGTCCAGCGCACACTTTCCAATGTAAAACTGGTGAATGCCTACCAGAATACGAATTTTGTAATGCGATAATTTCATGTAAAGATGGAAGTGATGAACCCCCACATTTATGCGGATCTCGTAATGTACCATCCTTCTTCGTCAAACTACTAACAAAGCCACGAATAAATCGCAATAATCATTGCCCGTATTTATGTGGAAATGGAAGATGCCGGTCAACGGCAATTGTTTGCTCGGGACGTGATGGTTGTGGCGACGGATCAGACGAAGAAAATTGTTCGGTTTGTCGTTGTCGTTCGCCATCTTATGATAACGAAACATATTTAGTCTAGAAAAATATACATAAATAATAAAGTAATTATTAAGTTAGTTAGACTGTATTCCTTGCCACTTTGAAATTTAGCAAGACAAAATTTTATTTTTTTTTTCATTATACTATGGCACTGTAGAGCCTTGGTATACTATCACAAGACTTTTGCTTAAATTTCAATATGGCGACGAATTATTTATGCCTTATTTTTAGTTATTGTATTTATTGATACATTAATTTGTTTTATTAATAAAATTGATTTATCTAAATTAGATAAGCACTTGACTTGTTTTTTAACTCACGAAAAGAAATAATTCCGTCTTATACAATTATACATATACTGGTAATGGTTTGAATCCCAGCTTAAAACTTTTATAAAATAAAAAGGTTCTAATAAAAACGATTTTGCAGCCATAACATAAAAAATTAATGGATTGTAACATGATAATTTCAGAACGCTATTATGTTTTAACCTTTAAACTTTAAAATAATTGACCACTAATACATGACCAATAATTGCACATCTCCCGCCTGAATGAAATATATTTTTATTTTATAACAGTTTTAGATATTATAACCGCCGGAATGGCGTGTTAAATGCAATATTCAACCCACTACAGGAGATTCCCCCAAATGATTTGTTACAACAAAATACACTACGTTATAGACAATTAAATCCAAAATAATATATTTCGCAATACCGCGGGGTGATAAAGTTGTACATTTTTGTGTGTAATTTAATATTTCATAACAGCATGCGGATTATGTGTGACGAATAAGACGAATATTAAAAAAATATTAAATTGAAGTCTATATTTTTACGCCGAAATGCACCAAAAGCAAATGTTTATAATATTTTGTGCTGTGTGCCGCAACACAGTAATAAAATATTTTCCATTTTATACTTTTAGGTATTAATTGCAACATGTTAACTGTTATTTGTAGCCCAAATTGAATGAATTGCGTGACAACGACCTTTGGTTTCAATAAGACGGAGTGACATGTCAAGTCGTGCAATAATTCATTTATTGCCAACAAAATTTGCTGATCGCATAATTTCAAGAAATTGTGAAGTTGCTTGGACATCAAGAAGCCCGGATTTAACACCACTTGCTTATTTTTTATTAGGTTATTTGAAATGTAAGATGTATGCTAATCATCCACAAACAATTCAACATCTTAAAAACAATATTCGAGCTGAAATTCGAGCCATTGATCCGCTTTTATTGAAAAAAGTCATCGACAATTTTGATGTTCGGATGCACGTCTGTAGACGATCAATAAAAAATTTTGACTTTTCATCCCAGACTGTATTTTATTTACAAATGAATAAAGGACCAACAGATGGCTAACAGGCCACATTCAAATGTAACTAAATATTTCTCTCTTTGTCTGCGTTTGAGCATAAAAATGTAGTCTTCAATTTTATACCTTTTCATATTTTCGTATTATTTGCCATACAGATTCCGCATGCAGATGTTTAATGTTATTACAGTAATTGCCTAAATTTCGTCATAATTGCAATAAAATTTGATAGACGATGTATCGAGCATGGGACTCGCCCAAATGTTTTATCTAACAAAATAGGAATACAATAAATTAATTTTTATTGTTACGTTACTGTACCATATTTTTAATGTTACGTCAAATTTATTTAAGCTTTATTATTCTATTAGACGTTGATTTTAATGAGTCGATATGATCAGCCCAAACAGCTCCTTCTAATGGTTTCGAAAAGCGATTCTTTATCATTATAATGCTAATCATTTGCATTTTACGATACGAAAAAGCCATAAAACCCTAACTTACCCCGAAAAAGCCCTAAACGATTTCTAGTAAATTATAGGGATTCCAGGTAAATTCTACATCGTTTTTGGTATTCAGATTTTAACAATTATATATTTAGGGAAAGCCGCGACCTCTTTAAGAACTTAAAACGAAAATTGGCAGATTAGCTTTTACTTTTGAATTTCATAAAAATCAAAAAAAGAAGAGAGAAGCAGGAATTTTGCCAAATTAAGTACAAAATCGTTTGTCAGCACTATAAATTAAGAAAACATCAATTGAGGATTGGTTTTGCTTAAACCCACACGTTGAACAATTTAAGTAACTTGGTATCCTGCTAGATTAATCTAAACTGAAATTGGATTAAATCAAAATCACAATTAATCATCAAAACTTTGAATATAGCGTCCAGTAACAAAGTTATTATCATTTAGAAAATAAAGTTTGTCTGTAAAGATAATGATGGAACAGTCGATGTAAATAGAATTAATTAACTATCAAACGGAACAGTATTCCATAAAGAAGGGTAAATATGACGTACCGATTGCCCTTGTTAATATAACGTACTGCATCTCTGATGTCCTGTTAGCCTTCTCGATTTATAGAGGATGAACATGGATTATGAAATTGTCAGACAGACAGATTGATGTTTATTTACCAATCCTTGGTTTTACATATGCTATCTTACGCTTCTGTTGTTTGATGGCGTGGTTAAATCGAATTCCGCTTTAACTTAACAGTCTACAGAGTACAGCATGCAGTTGCAGTACAGGATTATTAGCTCTGTCGCTTTTTGAACTTGTACAAAAACAGCTCACTTCACTCTTCCTAATAAAAAATATATTACGTTTATGTTTATAATAATAAGTGGTATAAACATGACTTTGTATACCTAAAATAAATATGTTATGATTTATGTCGTGTTGGGTTGCCAGCTAAATAATATAACGTTTCCCTTCGTAAACTGCAATACCATCACATCATTTCATGCATATCATCAATGGTATTTCTCCTCTTTCCACATTCGCAAAATCATATTGTCGATCGAATTGATGGATTGTGGATCGATAAATTTAAAGATTTACAAAAATAATTCTCGTATTTACGTTACTTCCGGAATATTTCTGAAAATAATCTTAGAATTATTTTCGAATATCTATGTAAAACACAAACTTTAAAGACAACAATAATAATTTTCACTAAAATATATTAGTAATTCACTTACTACAATTTATAATAAATGACACAATAATTTCACTTTAAACATCACTAATAGTTATTCGCACTGTTCATTTTCGTTTTTAAACTATCACATACTGAATCTCCTGGATTGGACTGATCTGCCACACAACTACTTCTAATGCTTAAATCAAGATGTCACTAATTAATCAATATCATTAAATTCTCAACCCTTGATTGAACAATTCGCGTTGAACTGACGTCGAATCCAACCGACTAATCCACGCTGAATTGATACTCAATATGCGAAATCAAAACAATATATTTTGCTCTGCTCAAGACAACGGACTGACATGTAACTAACGACAAAAATTTGCGAGATAGGGGTTTTGACCTGGGTTTTATATTTTCAACAGGATAGCACTAGTACCGAAAGTAATTATTTCTGGACAGTTATATCGCACTCCGGATAAGTTAAGACTTCGCTCGATGTACAATATTCGAGCAATATTCGGAAAATATTAAGTTTGGTGCTGTTTGTTGTATGGAGCATATCACGTCGATAAAATGAAAGAAGAACTTGATGAGATACACAAATTTGTACGAGAAAAATATTGATTTGTTACGGTTGGCACTATACGAAGGTAGTAGTTTGGATTTTGTTCGGGACGAACGGGCTTGGGTGGATATTACGATTTCGCCTTTTGGGCGTAAGTCAGCGTAGATTGGTCAATTGGGCTGATTAATTCTGCATAAATTATCAATCAAGGGTTAGATCTTAATGACATTTATAAAAGGTAGTGACATCTAGATTTAAGCGTTACTAGTAATTTTATAACAATTTACTTGTACATCAGATTCTAGCAGATAGTATGGCACAGAACCGAATGTTCGTGTAGTATCGGGAATATTCAGTGCGTTATTTAAATAAGGTTAAACATTCAGGAGATTCGGTACGCGATACTTCAAAAGCGAAAGTGAACAGTGCGAAAAATTATTAGTGGTGTTCAAAGAGAAATAAGTTGTGTGATTTAGTGTAAATTATGTAGTCAAAATTATTGTCGTTGTATGTGTGTTAAGTAAGTGTTAAGTAAGTGTTTGGAAAATTATTCTAAAGTTATTTTCAGTATTTTCAGGAATATTCCGAAAGCGGTTTTAATTACGAGTATTGTTGTTGTAAACTGCCAAATTTTTAAATGATTAGACATTAGGCAAATTTGTAGCAATAAACTAAGAATAAAATTTTAAAATTCACTTTTTAACTACTCACACATCATAATAAAATTATAACATTGTTCATTTAAAACAGTTTAAACGTTTTAAATTAATCTCTTTTCAAACAAATTCTAACTGACGTTTATTAATGTTTTATTTATTTTCTAACATACAGAAGTACAAAAGCCGAAAGCTCAATTTTTGTTATGTTGAAATACGGAAATACGACGTTTGACTTGAATCATAAACGACAAAACATTGTATACAGCTAATATACCTATAATTATGTGCGGACACGCACATTGTAGAAACAGTTTAAACGCGCGCGCAGCTTAACACATATATAGAAATACATAAAGTCATAAAAATATACAAATTTATGAACCAATCTCTAATAAATATTATTCCGCTCGCAACCGCTGAGTACCTTCTGCATTGAATATATCTCTCTGGGGTAAACATATATACATAAAATGTAATTGTATCATGTTTACTACATAATTATAAACTGCTACACAAATGAACATCAATCTACTCGTGTAAACATGCGCTTCCTATTGTATATTATGTTTATAATAATTCTAGACATCATCATACATCAGACGTCATGAGATTTTCTTAAAATGTATTGGATATAATTACGATTTTATACTTAGTGCAGTACATATACTCGTATGTGTGTATGAAATACTTAGCCACACAAAAACAAATTACTAAGGAGACAATTATTATAATGACGCGCGATAAGAAGAGAATATTGTTTTAAGCCGCTTTACGAATATGAATCTTGCTTGCACACACTCATCTTAAAGTAGAAACGAAGTTGTAAATATAGTAAAATAAAAAAACAGAAAAAATAAATAAAAATCAGTTTTATTTGTACTCGTAACATGAAAAAATCTTAAAGAGAATTCTCCGGTACAGCTGTTACAAAAAACAAAAACGAAACGAAAAAACAAAAAATAATAAAAAACATGAAAAAAAACGAAAAAGAATAAAATCGAACTTAAGAAAGCGGCTTCTTTTATTCAGTCACTCTATTGTTTCCGTATCAAAAGACCACTATTATGTAAACAACATAACTTTTGAAGTATGCCGCGTGCAAAAGAAGCCGACAACAAGTTAAATGAGTGTTTTGTCTCACTCCTATGCTCGTACTTAAAGTAAATCCATTTCATTTTCGCGACCTGTATTTTTTTCAATTTTATTTTATTATTATTATTATAGTTTTTGAAAAGATTACAGATTTAGTTCGTTGTTGTTGTTGGTATTGTTGTAACGAAAAAAATATACATAATTGTACCGAAACTAAAATATATGTACATATACATATAAACATAATTTTTGTCAAGAATATTGATTCTCGCAATATTGCTGCATAGCAAAGCAGCAAGTAAAATGTTGCTAAGTAACCTAGTAAGCCAAATTGTCGTATTTGTGTAATTCCTATACCTACGACGTTTTTTTTTGTTTTTTTTTGTTTGTTTTGTTTACACAAAATCTGCAATTTGCTTAATAGTTGTGTATTAGCGTATTTAACATAACCTTTCCGCTCCAGCAACTATAAACCACGGATTATAATTATAAATAGTAAATTGTAATTTTATACGAATAAGTAGGGGTTTAAAATTTTTAGCTTTTTAGTTTCGTTCACAGCTTAATTTTTACTAAAACGTATTTTACCTTTTTCAGGTTATTATTTCGACGTAATGATAACTTCGCAGGTTTATTGTGCAAATGGTTCATTAAATATATATGCATCGAGCAATATTTATCACGTTCAGCTCTATTTCAACGTGTCAAATTCGGCAGTAAATAATTCAATGCTAATAATTGGAATTAGCAACTAGTTATATGTGTAATTCCAAGGCGCGGTATGTATGTGAAATTAATCTGTTATAATTTAAAACTATTTTATCGATATAATACTGTGGGCAAGAAATAGTAAGACTTTGTTCATAATTTTAAAACTCTTTATTTATTTCTCCAAATCTATTTCGTCCCCCTCAAAGTAATCTCCCCGATCTAAATACACTTGTGCCAATGTTTTTTCCAATCCTCGAAACAGTTGTTAAAGTCAATTTCCGGAATAGCCTCCAATGCGCGTAGCGATTCACGTTTAATGTCTTCAATTGAATCAAACCGGTTTCCTCGGAGCGGCCGTTTGAGTTTGCTGAACAGCCAGAAGTCACACGGAGCTAAATCAGGTGAATACGGTGATTGCGGAACTATATGGGTGGAATTTTTGGCGAAAAAATCACGTGAAACCATTGCAGTATGAGAAGGTGCTTTATCGTGGTGCAAAAACCAAGAGTTGTCGACCCATAATTCCGGCCCCTTTTTACGAATAGCTTCGCGCAAACGACGCATTATACTCAAATATTATTCCTTGTTGACAGTTTGGCCGGTCGGAAGGAATTCGGAGTGCACCACACCTCGACAATCGAAGAAAACTGTCAACATCACCTTGATTTTTGACTTGCTTTGATGTGGTTTTTTCGGCTTCGGCTCACCTTTGGCACGATATTCGGTCGATTGATCCTCTGTTTCCGGGTCGTAAGCATAGATCCGAGACTCATCGCTAGTTAGAATACGTTTCATGACATCCTGGTAGTCGGAAAGCATTGTTTCACAGACATCAACGCGATGCTGTTTTTCCAAATAATTGAGTGATTTTGGAACCATTCGTGATTTCACCTTTCTTAGGCCCAAATGATCTTTCAAATGGTTTTCACTGATCCTTCCGATATTTCAACGATGCCAGTAAGGTCTCTGACTGTTAATCGTCGATTCTCGAGCACCAATTTCTTGATTTTATTAACGTGTTGATCATCAGTTGATGTTGATGGCAGTTCTAGACGTGGTTCGTCGTCAACACGTTCTCGACCCTCTTTGAACAATTTGTACCAATCAGAACACTTGCTCGCGCCATACAATTATCACCGAAGGCCTTTTGCAACATTCTGAACGTTTCAGCACCACAAAATTGATTCCGCACACAAAATTGAATGGAACATCTTTGTTGAATAATTTCACTCATTGTAAAAATTGCCGAATGCACTTTTTGTACTTCAGAAAGACAAGCGTATACTAAACACTAATGATTTTTTTAATGTGACATCTGGCACAGGTGTCACTGACAGTCATACCAACATAGAAAAAAATATTTCGACGAATGGTTTTCCGCGCGAAATTTAAATTAAAAAGTCTTACTACTTTTTGCCCACAGTAGTAGAGGCCACATCGATATGTTATGAAAGCTTAATGTATATCATTATTGGTCAACCAAGATATAAGGACTGAATATGGCTTCAGATGAGTGAATCACATGAGCCTAACTCCCATCGACATCGAACAATCAAACTATTAGAGTTCATTAATTTACCTACTCTTTGCGAACTTGGAAGTCAATCTGTGATCTAGGCATTCCAAAGAAAATAATCGAATTCATAAATATAAATATACATAGAATGCTGCAAATGGAATCCATCACAGGGGAAGCGATAAATACTAAAACAACACGGGGTCAAACAGCAATGTACACTATCTTCACTGCACTGCTTCACAAAACACTGGGGACTGTGTAATATGCAAAGTATTGCAATGAAACCCAAAATGGCATTTATGCATCCAACAGTGGAATCCAATAAATCGATACAATGATCTGGCTATGCAGTCGATTTACATATGTATACTGTAGCACAAACATGCAGTCATCATCACTGATATTCGAATTATGTCGGAAACGACACAATTTTAACCTACATCAAATAAGAAACAATTAACCCAGACATTAGTGTTGTGCGTCTTCGTGTATTTCGGAACTATCTACATGTTGGTGTCGAAAATAGTATAGACAATTGGTTTTTGCGTAGACAATGTCGATAATTGGTAGATATGTAGAGAGATATTCATAGAAAATGTAGAATATTATTATTTGTAGTTTTTCCCATTGTTTTTTTTAATACGATGACAACCATCTTACAGTTTCCCACATTTAAAATAAATGAAAATATTACAAATATATTCAAAAAACCTCAAATTTTTATTCGCAATGCCATCTGTTTTAGTCATTACTAAACTCTATACCATATAGAACTAAAGGACAATAAATATCTGTTTTCTATAACCAGAGAAATTACATTTTGTTGCCATAGGCGTCACTATTTAATCATTTCTTTTCGAAATAATTAAACGTTTAACTTTGAAATTGTTAAAGTATCATTTGCCACCAGAAAAATATATAGGCAGATAAAAAACTACAAGCTTTACATGCCTCAACGAAATGAAACTAAAGTGTAGATCAACTCTCAGCAATTATTTACTTTCGATATCGCGCTCCTGTACACGGACCCCTGTGTACTAAAATTTATTCTCGTTCATTGATTGTGTCTCCATAAACAATCTGAAAGGATCCCCGATGCCGTGATTAAAATTATCAAGCGGTGTCCGTTTACGCCAATCGGGACAATTTCTTCAGGACATTTGTATTTTTTACTGTCCTAAAAAACAAAAACATTCATTTTATTTAACTGTATTTGATAACTGATATATTATTAACGAATATCGAGCTGTAGAAACCCCGTTACTAAATACTAAACGCTCTTTTGCTTCGTTCTGGATTAAAACTAACAGAAAAACTTCATTCCATTGAAAAATCTACGGACCTCGGGTGCTTTAGTTTATGAAATCGATAGAGTTAATTTTTCTTATTTCCGAGCATTTTTTGATTAGTCCAGAAAAGCCGATACTAAATACTAAGCGCACTTTTGAGTTAATCTGTATTACACCACATCACGAATACCACGAGTGATATTCTTAGTCAATTAAATTACTCGCAATTTAAAAAATCGAGCAGTCGATCGCGATCGGCCTTACGGACACCCCTGAAGTAGACGAACTTCTATCTGCAAACATGAGCTCAGACGCAGAATGCTAGTTTTCGACACCATTTTTGAAATAAATTTAAGCCAAATATGTGGGATAAAAAATTACCGGGTCGAAAATGTTGACCTGATATTTACAAGCGAACCTGACATATTTGAAGTTCACCGTCGCCTTTCGTTATTAATGACGTTCATCATAAGCCCATTGAAATAATTGCTCAAAGCAATTATTAATTATCAGAGACGAACACCATATTCAGAAAGGCAGATAAAAATAACTGAAAGCTGTAGTTTGAGCAGATAAACTTGGAGAATAAATTACTAAGCAGCACACTATCATAAACGTAGACAAACTATATAATATGGTTACGAATTTGCCGTGACAAATCCGGTCCGTATCACTGGATTGTGAATATCGTTATAGAATTTGATATTACAACACCAATTCTCGTAACTCACACACTTCTAGAATATTCGGGTAAACACCGGAAATAATCTCTGAATAATTGTGTGTATTTCCAAATATTTAGGTACCTAATATTTATGTCTCTACTGCAGGTCGATTCTGGCGTTCCTATAGGAAGTAGGAAATAATAAAATTATTATCATAGTATTTTTGTCGCAAAAATTTTTTTGTGGCGTAATATGATAAACAGTTGATGTAAATTTTTTCAAACTTAAAATTTAATTGGGAATATTTTCTGATCCAATTTCAATGTGGAAAAAATATTTCCTAAATTTTAAAAATTTAGATTAAACACGCTTTCTCAGTAAGCCAGAAAATGATATTTTTGACAAAAACGCTATGTAAATATTTTTCCTAATTCTATTTTCCTACATGAAAGCCAGAATCGACCTGCTGGATATTCCCAAAATATTCCAACAAGAATTTTCCTTTTCTTATTTTATCAACAATAAATCACAACAACACAATTATTTATTAATACTATTTACACCATTTACAATTTTTAATTACACCACTATTTTCACTTATTATTTTCCCGCTACTAACTTTCGCTTTTAATCCATCGCGTACCGAATCTCCCAAATGTCACACCAAGACTGACCATTGCGGTTGTTGCACTCGTATTTATACATTGATCGATATTCCAGATTCGCCTAGATGTTCTGTTCCAGACTTTCATAATCTGCTACACACATCAAACTTATATAAAATTCTTTAGTACTACTACTAAATCCCAGATGTCACCAACCTCGCATAAAAGATATTTGTTAAGTTCTAAACCTTAATTAAACAATCTTTGTAGAATAAACTTCTCGTTAACCCAACAGGCGAGATCGTAACATATTGTTACGATCTCGCCTATTGGATTAACAAGACGTTTATTTTACAAAAATTTCGAACGGGTAACAACGTTCCGAATTAAGGTTTAGAACATAACTATTATCTATCATGCGAGATTTGTGACATCTGAAATTTAGTAGTAGTACTAAAGAATCGTAAATCAGTTATTGTGCAGCAGATTAAATAGTGTGGAATAGAACATCTAGGCGGATCTAGAATATCCTTTCCCGGTCGGTGTATAAATACGATTGCAACAAACACAATGAGCCAGGCTTATAGATTAAAAGCGGAAGTTTAGTAGCGAGAAAATAATAAGTGAAAATAGTGATGTGGTGATTTAGTGTTGATAAAATAAGAACGGGAAAATTATTGTCGGAATATTTCGAGAATATTCCAATAGTGGCGTAAATATTAGGTAAATATTTGGAAATTATACAGAGATTATTTCCGGTATTTACGCGAATATTCTAGAAGTGGTTTAAATGATATTTAACATATTGAACATATAATAGATCAAAGTTAATGCAAGCTACTTCAGGTGGTACCCCTCACATATGGATCGCATATTGGCCATTGGATTTATATCATTTTCATTAATGGGATAACCAAAGTAATACAGCATTCTCAGATCTTGATGTTCGCAAATAGTCTTAAAATTTACAGAACAGTGGAAATTATTAAAGATACTTAATAAACTGCAAGAAGATATCAATAATCTAGCAACATGGTATGACTCCAACCTTCACATGCTCTTATTGTTGAGTGCAAAATCGTATCATTCCAATCGGAAAGTAAACCCTGCTCAACAACATTATCTTATCAACGGCATACTTATATAAAAAGTATTCGAAATTAAAGACTTGGGATTACTTTCGTTGAAAATTTGTGTTTTACCAAGCACAAAGAACAGTGCGTTGCACGAGCAAATTCAATCCCTGTTTCCATTAAGCGGTGGACGAAAGATCCACATGATCTTCAAACAATTCCACATGATCCACATGATCTTCAAACCTGCTGCCAACTTATAGTGTTCCATATACCCAACGCATTGAAAATGTTCAAAAAAAATTTTACGGTACCTACATGATAAATGGGTGGGATTAGGATCAAGATTTAAGGTATCATATTAATCTGCAGCAGTTACCACCGTATCTGACTGACTGCAAACTTACAACATCTCGACGCTCCGAAACAGACGTGAGTTGCTAAAATGCTGGTTTATTGGCAACGTCTATCATCTAGCATCTTTTATACTAAAATTTGGCACCAAATAGGAACCTAAGAAAATGCGAGTTACTTCAGCTAGACCTACATAATACCAACTACTGCGAAAATGAACCAATCAATATGATGTAGAAGGCCATTAACAACATTGACCACTTATTTGAATTTTGCATAAGTAAGGACAGTTTTGGACGTAGGTTAAAGCAATATTATGTCCCAACCAGAAAAAGTTTACATTTTTTTTATGTTTATGCTTTACTGTGTAACTTATTGTATTTGTTTAAAACTTGTATATTTTATTGTGTTTTTTTAATGTTTTAATATTTTAGTTTCTAATATAAATTTGTAGGCATGTTTTAAAAAGTAAATAAATAAAGGGGAGAAGCGAAAACTGAGAAGAACGAACTAAAAAGGAGATCAAAAGGGTATAGTCCCAGGCCACCAAAATGAGGAACATCGACAAAGTAGCAACGGTTCTAAAAGAGAGGATAAAAAATTCGAAAGCTTGAAAGGTATGTATCACGTGTCTTTGGTCCAGGTACCAAGCTATCGGGTAAAGTAATGTACATGCCATTCTGGAGATTCGGACATCGCGGTTCCCTTAAGGTTAAACTTAAATGTAATAAAATTTAATCACCTATGAAGAAAGTTGTAAGCAACAGATGAAAATAAAAATCTATAAAGCAAACCGCATAATCACCAAATGAACAGTAGCCCGGCCAGGAAACAAAAAAATAAAAAATCCAAAGAAAGCATGTAATGCCCTACAGTATGGTGAAAATAATTACTTTTAAAAGCAAATTTTAGATTGGATGGTTATAATCCTAGGTATAAACCTATTAAACTTCACAATTTCAGAAAGACTATTAATCTCTTCGTCGAAGTTAATCCTTGATGACCTGCGAGCGGATCTTTCATTTTTTTTAATCTTTTTGAGGTGCTAAAATAGTATCTCAATCAACCTGAAGGTTGCATTTACGATTTTATTTTTGAGTTTTCTCGCAATCTACCTTATTTTTTTAAGATCAGAACACCAAAAAGGCTTGAGGTGAGAGGACAGGATTTTTGTGTGTGATTGTGTCCGTCAAAGACGATGCTAGCAAATCAATATCGTCGGTCAAACGAATCCCGCCCGAAGATACCAGTAGGGGTATAAGCTCAGAAGAGAATAACTCCCAGTTAGTAAGCTTATTATTACGGCAATTCGCAGTCTTTGTTGAGGATTTCAAACTCAGATGTGCTGTGTCAATTAAGCGGAGACAAAGAACTGTTATTAATATTCGAGCTACCCCATAACGTGTGATGTGCATTGGCATCATAACCTATCACTAAAAGTACTTCGTTTCGACCCGCTCCAAGAGACTAGGTTAACAAACTCCTACGAAGGCGGACGTAAAACCGAATCATCAAGTAGAAACACTGTCAGTGATTTACATGAATTAATCGATTCAAGAGTGACGAGCATAGCTGCAACATCTGTTAAGCTGCAATCATGAATAAGAGTCGCACTAATATTATGGGCAATAAAAGCTCAAGCTCTAATTAATTGGAGTTCCTGAATTAAACATATGTTTGTCTGAGATGAAACACGAATTTGTTTGATCTGTTTCACTTCAAGCATGGAAGCCATTAATTTACAAGCTAGAGAAACATGAGATAGTGAATGAACTGCGTCCCTAAAATTACCCTACAGTAAAAAAGCGTCCGGATTTCAACCTACTAGAGGCTAGTTTTGGGAAGCGGTCACCGTACGATTCTGGAACCTCACAATCTAGATCCGAAGCAAAACCGGAGTAGAACCTATCGACATTAGTCAAAATGAAGATCTCTAACTCGATGCCGGTTACTAGAAGGGATTCCAAAAAAGAACCGGGAGTTCCCAAAATAAAGTTTCTAATTACAGAAATGATGATTTTGTAAGGTTCTTGAATCAGGCAAATATCTAGAAATAATCTTTAAAAAAATCCTGCCCAGTACGTACTGCAAAGACTATCTGGAACCTGTGATGGTCTCATAGGACATCTGGTCAACGCGGAGTGGACTTGCTTGACATTTAGCTTCGCATCCATTAGACGACTCCGGAGGAGCAGATATCTGTGGTATTAGAGATAACCTCACATAACCATTTCTATGAGTCGTCGTTGGCGTATCTACAATAATGGTACTGTCAGACAGGTAACATCCTAGATCCTAGCAATCGCAGAATTTATTTACCCGTTTGAACAGAAGCTATTACATTACGATGAAGTAACAATCGGAAGGCGTTAAATTTGGTCGCTGCTTTTCTAAACGTATACTCAGTGACTGCATGCGCCATAGTGCGCGGTTTTTAGCTTCCATTTCCGAAGTAGTGCTAGATGAGATACAGGAACGTTTAGGAGTTGTATATGAATTGATAGAGCAAAACACAACTAAAGTAGAAAACAAAACAAAAACGCTAACACAAGTAGCGTAAATTCTGTTAAGTTGGTAGTCAATTAGTGTTACCACAACTAATAAATTCTTTTGTTCCGTGAGTCACGTTAATTAAGGATTAATTCTGGTTTTTTCCTGACTTTTTCAGCTGGTACAAAATCAAATTGAAGTAAAACAAATAATATTTTTATGTAAATTCAACTAAAATATTTTATTTTAAACCTATTTCGATTGATTTGACAATAGTTGCAATTAATTTTTAACATTTTTATTGGTACAAAAAAATGTTATCCCTTTCATTTTTGGTGCTTCTGTTCTCTTGTTTTCAAGCCAGCATCATAAATGAATCATAACACCACAGTTACGTATGCGAATGATGCGAATTGTGACAGCTAAAGAGATTACGATAAAATTTGGAATTACTTTGAAAATTAGTAACACACAGTCATCCCAATTTTACAACAAATTATTTTTACCAACAAATTTTTTCTGGTAAATATGGGAGAGAAAAGTTTAATTGTATTCAGCCACGTAAGGTATAATTTGAAAGACCTTTTCTTCAGGACTCCAAATATATTCCAAAATTTTCAGATAAACAGTTTTCGAAAATTTATTAATAACAAGTAAAAAGTACCTGTTCTACTTCCGAAACCAATACAGTTCAAAAACGAGAAAATTGGTGATGTTTCAGGTGAGGCGAAAATCTTTACAGGCAAACTATTACGTGGTTTCCATTTGCTACAGTTTTTTATTGGGATTTGGATATTCTAAGAGATGGCGTAACTTTAGTACTAAACATTATATTACAATGACACCTACGGCGTTTTAAAGTGTTAACATTCCACATTAAAATTTAGTTTGTCATTATTCGTGAAAACGTAAACAACATATTTTTTTAATCCTGTTTAAACATGTCGAATTTCGTACCAACAAAACAGAATTTGCGGGAAGCATTACTTTTTTGCTTTAATCAAAAGAGAAAAGCTGCTGAAAGTTTTCGTTTGCTTCAAGAAACTTATGGAGAATATGCCCCAACTCAATAGACTTGCAAAATTTGGTTTAAACGATTCAAAAGTGGTGATTTTGATCAAACAGAAAAAGAATCGCTCAAACATAAAAAGTACTTGTAGAACAGTTAAATGTCACACAAGCAGCTATAAGCAAACGTTTACATGCCATTAAATGATCCAAAAAGGAAGAAAATGGGTACCACATGAACTGACTGAAGCCAACATTGAAAATCGTTTAATTTTTTGCAATTCTTTGCTTACAAGACACCGAAGATGGCATTTTTTGTCTCAAATTGCTGGCGATGAAAAATGAATTTACTACAATAACCCTAAACGCAAAAAATCATGAGTTCATCCATCTTTATCAACAGCTAAACGAAACATTCATGGAAGTAAGGTTATGTTGTGCATTTGGTGGGATAAGAAAGAAGTGGTGTACTATGAGCTGCATAAACCGAACGAACTATTACTGGTGAACGTTACCAACAATTGAGATTTGAACAATGCATTGAACAAAAACCGTCCGATTACAGCGAACAAACATCGTAAAGTGATTTTGCTGTACGACCAAATGCTGACCAAATGCTCCACCAAATGTCGCAAAACAAGTAAAAAATACGCTAGAAGTACTTAAATGGGAAATTCTACAGCATGCTCGCTATTCACCAGATTGTGCCTCATCAGACTACTATTTGTTTAAGACCTGCACTTCAGAATCCACGATAGAAAGAAGGTCGAAAGTCATAGATAACGATGGAAAATATTTTGATTAAAATAAAATTTACCATTTCTTAAAAAAATAAACATGCTTTTCCGCAAAAAAATACAAAAATAAGTTATACTCCCAATAGAATCATCTTTCTTTAAAATTATAAAGTAAACTAAACGTTGTAACAAACAAATTAAATTAAATTAGAGACATCTTTTGTTAAATAAAGAAACTTTTGAAAATAATGGCTACGTACCAACAGTCGGATAAATCGTTTTTCAAAATAAATAAATTTACCAAAAAGTTTTACTTATAATCGACTTTTACCCGACTATTGATACATAGCCAATGAACGTGTTGAGGGTAAGGATTCGTAATGATTTTGAAGAAAAATACACAGCTTTGAAAGATACAAACTTTATTTATTAACACATTTATTTGGTACTGACGCATGTTCAGACAGACCTAACAGATCCGTTACTTGAGTAGAAATAACTATTTCAGTCAAAGGATAACTGAGTAGACAACGTTAAATTATGAATTAGTTGATTGAGTCGGTCCTGTTTTTATGTTGGACCACTTTTACAAACATTGACAGATATCTGCAAAGTAATTACTCATAATTACTCCAACAAAGTAATAGGTATATTAAACTATATGTACATATATTTCTATAACGCTTCCTATTCCAAACATTATGGATATAAATTAAAGCACGATTCTAAATACCCAAAACGAAAAAAAAATATTTCGAAATCTTATTACAACCCCTAATAAAAATTTATCAAGTTCAATAATAATAGGTCACACCTTTTCTGTCCGAAATTTTTTTATTTGTAACTTATAAAAACCGCAATTAGTTATATTTGGGTCTATAATAATGCGGCCACCTTACTCAAATAGTGGTGATTATATACGACATGTATAACAATAGCGCCCCATAAAACGTTAAATTAGGATATTGCGGTTCCTTCCTTTAAGCATTATACAAACTATTCGGAACTTTGTTATTTTGCCGTCAAAGGTTTTATGGTATATCAAATCCTTTTTAATGTTTACCTAACCAAACTATATAAGTGCGTACATATACGAGAATATGTACATATGTATATTCGAGTGGTAAGAAAATTATAAGAATTTTTTTTTATGTAGGTACTGTTTACCAAAATGTTCGGCCGGTATTGATATATTTATTACACACGTAAGTATTTCTGAAAATAAATAAAGTGAATTTCTTATACATCACTTGATGTTAAGAAGACTCCGATAACGTATTAAGGCGTCTGCGCAGTCTAGACGCCCTGATCGGTGTTACAGTACGTTTAGTTTAGTGATACGCGTTTCAAAAAAGATTCTTGGGTGTTCTCTAATCAGAGATACTATTGTTACATCATCGAGAGACTACTGCGAATTGTGGGTTTCTTTGAACCAGCACTATAAACTGTGTCTGTTTCCATTTTGTACTATTTTAGGTGATTTGGCCTAATTATTATATACTTTTGAGCTACATACATACCGTGGAACAGATAAACGAGTACTTGTTATTATTTATGAAGCTTAGAAATTCTTGTAATTTAATTTGATAGAAGGTGAAAATATGGAAATTAAAAGAATTTGACCATCTGGAAGTAATATAATATGAATAATAGCTGTTGGGTAAGAATTTTAGATAATTTCAAGTGGATTCTCGACATAGAATATAAACGATGTTGAAATATTTATCAATCTTAGACGTCTTAAGGAATTTAATTTTTTGTGTAGTTGTGGCATATTGCGGCCAACTAAAATATACCTTTATTTGAATGTTGCGCTGTATGACAATTACTCAATATCTCGAATTTAACGAATATTTAATCAGCTTCCGCTTAGATTAGTAGGTCATTTCAGGAGGTGGTGGAGATAGTGATGTGTTTGTTAGGGTTAAGTAACATAATAAAATAGCATCCCATGCTGACAGACATCACCTATTATTTTGTACTCACCTCAGGTTATGCTGCTGGTTGTAACCTCCGGATACTTCTGAGTACGAAAGGGATAGCGGTAGCTAGCAAAATTCTCCTAACTAATGATGTCCCTGCATTGGTATCTACCTCTGCAAGTAACTGCAAGTAAATCATCTTTGCTTTGTATGGTACCTCCATCGTTATGTCTTAAACAAATTCTGCACAATTTTCTCCTAGATATAAGCTGGTCTCGCTCATCAAAACGTAGGTTACAAAACTCAACACATTCGGCCACGCAAAGGATTTTGAAATAATTTGCGCATGTCTCGTAATTTTGAGTCCCAAGATTAAACTTTACTCCTTCCGCTTTTCGGCTTAGGTTAAATTAAATCTTTGTTGAAGAACTGCATGAATTCTTTCATGCTTTGGGAGTATTCCCAGAGATAGTTTCTTCAAAGATATTTAAACTGTTCTCCATTCATTGATATTGCATCCTTATCCCTTGAGTGCCTCAAGACATTCGGTAAACGTGTCGTGCAAACAGTTGACATCCTCCACTAAATTTGATGGACCTTTAAGAAAAATTTTAAGATTTTAGTATGCAAATAGAATTCTCGTTGTAAGAAGAACTTGTTCGCTTCACCTTCATGCTGTAAATAAAACAGAAAATATCCAGCAGAAAACTGTATTTTTGCTATTCACCGCCAGAGGCAACACTGTAACAAAAAAGATTTTTTTTCTGTTGAAATTTTTAGAAACCAATAAAAAATTTATTAAATTTTTAAGCAAATCAATAATTCTCAGTATAAAGTTTTATGAAAAATCAGAAGATTTATGAAGCACAAGATAAAATATATGTTTAAACGTTTGGAACCAAAAATTTTAATTTTCTTTAAAAAATTATTTACGTATATAAAGTATGAGCAATCTATCGGTTTGTTTTTAAACCATAGGCTATGGCAACAGTTAAAAGGTGTGTTTGAAATTTTGACAGCTCGTCAGTCTGATATTCCGCGTCACGAAACCATCATGTTTTCGCTTCAAAACCTTACTTGGAATTTTTGAAGATTTAGTAAATTGTCCGTGTTGCCGTACTTCATCAAATTTTCCATTCCATAAACTTTTCGATAAATTACCCATCGGATAACTGGACAAGTGGTGCAGTGGTTAAACCTTCGGCACTTGGACTGGGAGGTGCTGGGTTCGAATCCCATCAGAGGCTAGATGCAAATCGAATTTTCATCATCGATTACGATCGGGATGCTAATAAATACAACTAAGACGATGGAGTGCAGAATTCCATGTTACGCGCCGACCCACCTTCCATGTCAATGTACAGGTTGACATATGGGGAGGTTGCAATGTGCAGGTGGTATACTGTAGTTGTGTGAGTAGGTGAAGTAGGGTGGGTGGGTTAATGATGTGGAGTGAATGAGTGGTATCACAATGGGCCTAAAAATTGGCCTAAGTGTGCAGTAAGCAACCACTGAAACCTAAACCTAAACCTACCCATCGGATTTTAGAAATTTCTTCATAAATTTATTAGTTGGGTTTTTATTCAACATTTGGTAAATTATGTAATGAACTTATTTGGAAGTAAACCACTTCTAAAACATGTATAGAAGGTCATTTTGGTGACGGTAAATGCCTAACCACGCTCACCAAAAGAGGCAAAACTACCCGCTTTTATTTTTAACATAATAACTTTTACAGATTACAACCCTCCACTAATCCCTATCCAGTAACTCTAAGAACACCATACCTGGAGACTCCTTTTGTGTTAGTTTGTCACCCTTTGTGTATCAAGAACACTGATCATTAAAGTGAGTAGTTTATGTGCCTAGTTTCAATGTCATATGATCAGAAATTCTTAGCCAAATACTAAATCAATTTATAATAAACTAATCAAGTGCTAAGTAAAATTCAAGGTCAAATTTTATATTTTTATATTTCGTTAAGTGCCACAAAGTTTAGTTGCATTTACGGGCTTTTTATTAAGACCTGTTAATAATAAATAATATTTAGAGTAAGAGAGTAACGAAAAAACTACACAAAACTATGCTCGTATTGTCGCTTTGATGATAGAGCGACATAGTATAGTATTCATCACGTACACAGACACACCGAAAACAAATACATTCAAGTAAAGTTTTTTATTTTAGTATATTTTATAGGATGACGATAAACATCGAATTATTTACCTTCTAAAGGGTGTTTTTTTAGAGATTCACTTCTTTAAGTTGACAACACTGTTTTGTTTGACAACCGATTTGACAGCCCACATTTGCTTTATCATTAGTTTAATTGGCCATTTCATAATGAATAGATTCACGCTAGAGCAACGTTTTCGCACAACATACTCTAAATGATAATACGCATCCAGTAAGATGTTAAATAGTCAAACCAATCAATTCTACGTCATTCTCAGCAACTACAGATGTGTTCATCCACTTTATGAAAGATTTTATCCAAGGATCTTGGTCTACCTGCTTACAAAATTCAACTTGTGCAGAAATTAAAGCCACCCGGCCATCGCACACGCCGCCAATTCGACCAATGGGCTGAAGCACAAATTGTCGATGTTGATTTTCCAAACAAAATTTTGTTCAGCGATGAAGCTCAATTTTGATTGAATGGCTACATTATTAAACAGAAATGTCGGATTTGGAGTGAAGATAATACTCAAGCCTTTGTCGAAACACATCCAAAGAAAATCACTGTTTGGTCCATATGTCTTCAAAAACGATGATGGGCGGAATGTTACAGTCAACAGTGAACGGAATAGAGATACGATTTCTAATTTTTTTCTACCCCAATTGGCTGGCATAAATCTTGCTGATATGTGGTTCCAACAGGACGGTGCCACATGCCATACAGCGCGGGATACAATCAATTTACTCAAAGAAACATTTGATAAAAGATTAATTATACGTAATTTTCTTGTCAATTGGCCACCGAGATCGTGTGATCTAACTCCATTAGATTATTTTCTTAGGGAATATGTTAAGTCACTTGTCTACGCCGATAAACCAAAGACGATTTAACACTTGGAACACAATATTCGGCGAGTTATTAGCGAAATACGGCCGCAATTGCTTCGAAGAGTGATCGAAAATTGGACCTCCAGATTATAAATCATAGTCAAGCATTAATGGCATAAAATTATTTATCCAATAAAGCTAGTTTCACTGATATTCAAAATGTTTTTCTTTGTTCTATTTTAATTTAAAGTTGTGAACCTCTAAAAGAAACACCCTTTACATATTCCATTCATTCATGAGAAGCGCGTTTATTTTTTTATGCAAATTAAAATGTTGTATTTGAATATATTTGAAATTCACTTTGAAAAAATACATTTAACAATTTTTACAACTAAAAGCGTTATGCGATAAATTTGTTGTTAATATTAACGCAAATGATAATTTATAATTAATTGGTCAGCCGAGATTTTGTAAAGAAATAATTTATAGCATTTTGGTCGATACGTTGTGAAAGTATTTAGGGATGTGGGTGTATTTTCAATGCATAGGGAAACTATAGGGCGCGACACGATTTGACCTATTTAGCAAAATTAGGTTGATTCGTTTTTATACATAAATTTATTATCTGCGTGTGGCCTCCATTTTTGGTTGTTTTTTAATAAACCATCCGAAATTATGTCGCCGACTGGCCGCGCGTTATTTAAGTGTGAAATATGTAATCAACATCAACAGTAAAAGTATTTTTTTTTATATAATCGGCTTATACACTTAAATATCACAGTGTATTTAAGACTTCCAGTTCAGCCTATTATTTGCGGCATACAAGAAAAAAAACAATAATATAATAATTATGGCTTATATACGTTAAAGCTTATATATAAATCTTCTATTTGAATTCCGATATTCACTTTAAGTTTCCGACATATTTTTTCTCAATTTGTTTTAAGCTGAAATATTTGAAATATTACAAATTTTTATGTTAAATTAAGATTTACGCATCGACCACACCGCAAATATAAGGTTTGAACAAGTGAAATTAAAACTTGGGTATATATGTATAGCCACCCATCTGCCTATTGAACAAACGGTTATAAGACCACCTAATATAAGGTTTAGTTCAGGTTAGATAACACCTTTGTGTGTTGGTGTGGTCTCAAGTAAGGTGTAAGTACTTGCCTTCTAATACGGTCAGTAATTAGTGTCAGTATCCTTTGATTCAAAACTAGTTATGAACAATTCAATGAAATTCTCAAAATTGAAGGCTTCAAGAAATTTGCTTTAAAATAAAGGGTTAGGGAAAAAGTTCGTGGCCTTTTTTGGGTGACATTGAAAAAAAGAATTATCTTATTTCAAATGAACTTTGTTAAAGCAAATATGTGCCATTTTGATCGTTGACCTTTTGTCATTTTTCTGGTAGCGCCATAACCCCATCACTGTAGAACTTCTATAGTTTAGGGGCGAAAAATCGAAACAACTCATTTTCGCAGGCCTCTTTGGGATTTAATGTAAAACCATAAGGATAGTTCTTCATTGACCGGAACAAATGGTAGTCCGATGGTGCAAGGTCAGGAATATATGGTGGGTGCATCAAAACTTCCCAGCCAAGCTCTCTCAGTTTCTGCCGGGTCATCAATGATTTGGGTCTAGTCTAGCGTTATCATGACGGAACACAACGTCCTTTCTGCTGATCAATTTTGGATGTTTTAACTGAATTGATTGCCTTAAACACATTAGTTGCTAACAATCCCACCAAACACACAGCATTACCTTTCTTGGCGTCAATCATGGCTTTGATTCCGATTTGCGTACAACGTTGTCGTATCTTATCCACTTTTCATCACCAGTAATCATTCGCTTTAAAAATAACTCTATTTCGTTCCATTTCGGCAGCGTTCCGCAGATAGAAATCCGGTCCATTAAATTTTTAACTGTTAATTCATGTGGTACCCAAATGTCAAGATTTTCGTTGTATCCAGCCATTTTCAAATGGTTTAAAACTTTTTTATGATCAATAGTTAGTTCTTTACCAATTGCATGGCTTTCCAGTACAGTTGCAACTTTTCCAGTGGTTGGTCGACCAGAGCGAGGTGTATCTTTGACTTCCATATTTCCAGAACGAAAGCGCTTGAACCATTTCTTTGCTGCTGATTTTGATAAAGCACCACCTCCATAAACAGCACAAATTTTTTCGCAAGCCTGAGCCGCGTTTTTACCTTTATCGTAATAAAATTGTAAAATAAATCGAATTTATTCATTATTTATCTCCATGTGTAAAATGTTGAGACTTTTTATTCACTTCACGGATTTTAATGTTTTGTATGTCAAAGTACAAGTTAAAATGTCACCTTTCAAACACACATAATGGGTCGATACGATCAATGATTACTGAGATATATGAATGTAAAACCATCTACCGGGAAAAATGACACGAATTTTCCCCCTAACTATTATTTAATTATTCTTAGCCTCAGAAAAGTCAAGTTTGGCAGACGGTTTACAGTAGTTATAATTTCAAGTCCAACATTGTAAAATTCAAATTATGTTGAATCGTTTCCGTAGACGATTATAAACTTGTATCTTTTATGGTGCCTTTAAAAATAATATTGCAGACTCTGAAATATATAGAGGTTTACTACAAAGCTTAATTCCGATAGGTAAATTCATGACTAGAGGTTTTCGCCCAACATGCCCAAAAAAGGGGCGAAAGTTATAGTTAGTTACGAGAGTTAAAATAGACCTTTGAAAAGAAAATGGCGATCTACTACCACAGTACACAAAATGTCAATACTCAGAAATATTGACAAAAGAGAGACTAGACACGATAGAGCTCCTGAAAAATATCACGCCCAAGTATACGCTGTCCACATTCCGAAAACTACAGAGATTATATGAAACAGTTAAAGGAGCTATAAAGATTAAGGAATTAATTTTGCCAATAAAGAAGAACGGAACTTCAAGCAAGTAAAACCGGAAAACCAAAACCATATTCGCAAGTGACAATGCCAGTCAGTTATTTCAAGAGACACCACAAAGGATACAACAGTGTATCAAAGGATACTAGTGCTCTGCCGGAATACTTGATTGATTGATTGGTTGGAGTGTTGGTTTACCATAGACGTACGTATTTAATACGTACAGTAAGTATTTTTATAATCGAATTTATGATTGTACGTAATTTCTGCAATTGGCGAATATTTGGCGCTGTATATCCCACGAGAGAAAAGTGGTCAAAATTTGTTTCCAATAGATTTGTTTAACTATGATATTACCACCTGTTGTGTGTCATATTCGTTGCGTAATAGGCAAAATAACTGCTCTACTCCAGTGAATTTTAATTCAAAACTTTCAATGAAGCAACAGAATTATACAACTAAAACAACTGGCAACGATAATTAACAACAATCACCTGTGCCACCTCAAAATAACAACAAAATGGAAAGCTTACTCCAGAGCCAAGATGAAACCTGTGGTAAAATAATTCAAACGGAAATAAATTACCACAAGGACGGGGATGACAGAAAAACAAAGGCCCTGTACAACGAATACGCCAACAACAATGACGAAATCCGGGTTACGGTTCCATCTCTGGAGCAGAACCACGGATATCTCGAAAAACGAAAGAAAATCGCGGAATAATGTGACTAACTAATAATGGAGATGCGTCTACGACTAATTGCCGAGAAAACAACTTCAACAGCGCAGCCTAAACCTATAAAGCCGCTATAATCTAAATCAGCTGACGAGCAGGAAAATGTCCACAAGGAAGTACTACAATTGTGTACCAACAACCAGACCCCTCTCAATCAACAACAACAGAAGAAAACTACAAAATCTATTCTAACAGCAAGCCGTCAATGGAGGAAAGTAACCACATATCCAAAAATTAGACTCAGAATTCATCAGACTACAAGAAGAAGATGTTTTCAAATTTCTGGAAAATATATCTCAATCGCTGGAAGCCGTAAGCAGTCACAGACCATCGATAGGACGACCACAGTACATACCTTCGCTAAAACGGGTGTGCCCAGCCACATTAACCAGAATACGCTGGGAGCTGTTGGAAGGAACGTCACAGCTTGAATCAGTGTCAGTAATTCAAAAGCATGCCAACATGAGAGAGATCAACGCTAGTGAGTTCCATCAGCCTATGTATACGTTGTTTAAACAAGCACCAAGGTACATATTGTCAAGCAGAAACATGCAATAAGACAGCATCAACTAGCGGAACCGGAACAAAAAACGCTAAAACCTTCCTGGTACATCAACAGCGACTAATCGATCCTGAATCACAAATGACATTAATTTCGTCAAAAACCGCTATTTTACTCAAGCTTACAAAGAAAAAAGTTAATATCTCTATCTCCGGAATATAGGAGGAGAAAAAGCAGACATTTACAAACACACAATCAATATGAAACTCTTGCCAAGATTTGATACAGAGTTCCATCTAAATATCGAAGCCTTGATATTTGATAAACTTAACCAACAATTAACCGAGGTATGCTTTGACACAATCTGGATCCATCTGGAACAAATGGCCCCATCTCAAACAAATGCAGCTATGGATCGTAATAATAAGAAACAACCAATTTATCTCATACGTAGTGTAGACTATTATCCGCAGTAACCATAAACAATAACATCATAAAAGAAGGTCAATTGGAACCAACAGCACGACAAACCGAAATCGGATAGATAATTATGGGCGGCAGGGGTGGCACCTCATTACTGAGGAGTAAAACATGATTGAACAATATTTTCAGTCAACCTTATAATAAGGTCCAGATGGCCGATATAGAAAGAATTCCATTTAAGGTAGATAATATAGAATTAGGGGAATACAGAAAAAAGACACTACCAGATAAATCCAAATTGAAAAACGGTTCAAAGGAGATCCATCATTCAAACAACTATTTATATCATCTATTTATGCGCAGGAGAATTATATCGCCTGAAAAGTTCCCGGTATGACACATAGATGTCAATGATTCAAATGATACCTGATAAAATTTCATGACATTTCGATCATTAAGTTTACAAGTTACTGTTGCTTGAGTGACGCTACTTTTGTTAATTTCAAAACAATGAAAAAAAAAGAATTTCATTTGTTGATTAAACACAGTTTTTTGATGAGAAAAAACCGTTCAAGCAAAACAGTGGCTTGATAAGTGTTAAATCAACCATTATTGACTGGCATGATAAATTTAAACGTGGTCGTACAACCACCGATGATGCACCACGCACTGTCCACCCAAATGAGGCTGCGACTCCAGAAAACATAAAAAAAATCGACGAAATTGTTTTGAAAGACCGTAAAGTGAATTGCGTGAGATAGCGGACATTGTAAAAATATCAATAGAACGTGTTGGTCAACGTTTTCACGAACATTTGTCCACGAGAAAGCTGTGTTCGAAGTGGGTACCGTGTTTACTCACAATGGATTAAAAACGACAACGCGTTGATGATTCCGTGCGCTATTTGGAGCTGTTTAAGTGCAATAAAAAGGATTCGAAAGGAAAGGAAAGGACCCCAGCAATTATTACTTGTTTGCAGACCATAGCTCCAGGGAAAGAGATTTGATTCCAATGAAGAAGTGATTGCCGAAACTGAAGCTTATTTTGAAGACATAAATCGTTCTACAAAAAGGTACAGCTCCAGCAGGAAATTATTTTGATGAATAAAATGCATTTTTCCCAAAAAGTTGTATTTTCTTTATTAGACCGCGGGAACTTTTCAGGCGATATGAATATGTGTTGCTATTCTCGGATTACGCAATGATCAGACAATATTGATATTTCTTGAATAACCGGTCTGAAGTTTTTGGCACAATTTTATTTCTTGAACAAAAATTTATGGAAGTGTGGAATTTTAACAGTGTATTTAATTTATTTTAAAATAATTCGAAACAATAATTATAATAAATATTGATAAAATAAAAGAAATAGAAACGTATATGGTCACTGTGCGAGCCAATCTCGGAGATTTATGCTATTTGGCTTAGTGCGTAGTAGAATATCCATGGATGTACAAAACTCGCTGAATTGTGGTTAAACTTCAAAAATTTTACACAACAGCCTTTATCACGTTATCGAGATAGAGCTTACTAATTTAAATATCTCAATGTATCCCTTTTCGAACGTCCTTCTATGAACAAAATCAAACTAATTAAACAAATTAAAGGATTGAAGGATTTATAACAGCTATCAAACAGTACAAATTGTATTCCGGGAAACCACTCAAATATGAGATGTAAATCCACCGGGCGAAAGAGGCCGATTATACACAGAGAACATTCGTGTGCTTAAGAAAAAATTTTAATCACTTTACCGGCGATCATTTGTTGCAGCCTGATTTTCAAAATGAACAGAAACAAATTTTAGTACACAGGTGTCTATAAAAATTACTCAAAATATTACTTGCAGATTTTTTGCTTGCAGATGCTCGATATCGAAAGCAAACGATTATCGGAAGCGGCGCCACATATAATAACGTACCAAAACAATTGGAAGATTAGGTGAATAAAAAAATGCCGAAAATTCTAGACACACCTGAACCAAAAAGTCTATTCATTTTTACCGGAAAAATTGTTAATATTTCGATTTAAATTATCGGGAGCAAGCGAAACTTGTGGATTTTAGTTTGAAAGTATTTCTGTTTTGTTTTTGCTTTCAAGTGGCAGTTTACTCTTTGACTATTTCAATATAAAGTTTTTAACAGTTTAGTTTAGTTCGAGTATTTTTTCGAAATAATTATATTTCCTCAAATAAATGGCCCAATGGTAAAATCTGAAAGTTGTAAAAATTAAATTTCTCTATGGTAAGAGAAAAAGTTACAAATTTAGTAAGACCACTAACGCATGTAATATGTGGCGCTGCAATTTGTTAATGAAGAAACATATGATACTATAAATAAAAAATTTAAAAATGAATTAGACTATCTCGAATTATTTTAAACAAACAATAATCTCACATATTTGTTTTTAAAAAAAATGAATTGTAACCTTCACAATATTAGAAATTCGCAATATGAACTGGAAAACTGTGAGATGGCAACCTTTTACTGAAAAACAATTGGGAAGACAACAAAAAGCAATAATCTACATTGTCTACGATTACTCCACATATCTACGAATTATCTATATTGTCTACGCCGAAATGAATTGTCTATTTTCTACTTTAACATGTCGACAATTCCGAATTACACTTAGCCACATAAAACTTATAGTGGTATGTTTATTTGTGCTAGTGCGAATGGCGAAATTTAAAATTTAAAATTTGTAAATGCAAATTAGACTTTGAATAAAATTTAATTTATTCATTATTTAATTTTAATTTTAAAATAATTAAAATAAAAATTCATTTATTCGACATCGAATTGAAATAAAATAATCTTGTTAGTTTTTCGTGCAAATTGTAAAAATTCGTACTCAACAACTACGAGTATTTTTACTAACTCGCAGGCTCAAGTGCAAAGAAGATGGCAAAAAAGTGAGACAACGAAACGACATAAGCACTATAAAAACTGAACCGATTTGAGCCGATTCATAATTTTTCATATTTTTGACGCCTTACCTTCGCAGAAAACGAACAAATATAAACACAGAAAATTACAATACACACTAATATAAAAATGTATACTATACACCTTACGTATGCGAAAATATCAAGTCCGATTTCGAACAAAATTTCGGACAGGGATGATATTGTTGATTCTTTTTTCGATACTTGAGACAATATGTTGAAGAAATAAAATTCAATTCTGAGATAATATTTTCTATAGAAAAAAAACAACAATAATGTAATCCGTTGGGGTTCATGTAGAAATTAGGGTGTTCAACGGCTATAATTCAAAGTCTTAGATATTAAATTCGTTTTATGGTTACTACTAGCGTAGCTAAATATTTTGATTCCAAGAATTTTGTAAAGGCCTCGTGCGAAATGCTACTCATTCTTATGAAAGTATGTGATATAACGAAGCATTAGTATTCATTGTTTAAGGGATTGCTGTAAAATCTAGATAACAGATCTAAACTTGAAATATATTTAGTCTCTGCAATTTTGCTTCTTGCATAACTAATTACTTGTAATGCTTATATAAAACGACGTAAAGATAAGGGTAAGAAAAAAAACAAGTAATCTCGATTAGTTTAATCCCATTTTGTTAAAAGGTCATGGCGACAAAAATGTCACAATAAAAATGGCTTTATTATTAAACAGTTTAAAATTGGAATAAGACAGGACATACAGTGTCAAATCAAAATGGCGAAAATTCTCATTATTCGGATATTATATTTGTCTCTTGAGTTGAACACACAGTCCACTACCTTAGACTGAACGATCACAAGCCTTAGCGACTTTCCTAAGGTTCCTTTCCTCGTACCTACAGACAAAATTTAATTATTTTTTTTCATGCCCAAGTGGTTAATTATTTTGGATCCTAGCTCAGCAGAATTACATACAAAGATCACCAAATTCCTAATATTTTTAAAGGCAGTTCTTAGACTTAGTGTAAAATTAAAATTTCTCGTACAAAAAAAATTACGAGGCAAGATTTCTCAATCCCAATCTCGGAAACACGTGTGATATCCATTTCGAGCTGATGTATGGCTTGTCATTAAATAAGCACTCCTGTGTTAATCGCTCATGATAAACAAAAAGAGGTTCGAAGTGTGCATTTGATTTTGAGACTAATTAGATATTATCCATATAAATTAGACATGTTGGATGGAAATGAGGATTTAAAATTATTTTTGGAAGAACTCAGCCATTTATTAACCAATTATGATGGGACTGAGTATGTTGGATGAAAATGGGATTATATAAAATGATTTTTGGAAGAAGTTCTGGAATAAGATCACCTGGGAGGGGACGAAACTCAACCATTTCTTAACCGATTATGATGGGATTGCGTATGTTGGATGAAAATGTGATTATAAAATGATTTTTGGAATAAGGTGATAATTCCATTTTCATCCAACAAACCTAATCCCATCATAATCGATTAAGAAATGACTGAGTTCCAGCCAAGTAGGCTATATTCCAGAACTTAACAAAAAATCATTATAAAACCCCATTTCCATCCCACGTGATACACTTAATTTATTTATTTATTTAAGATTTCCAGCTGGGCAACACACAGACAAAGTCCAATTACGTGCTTCCTCTATATACATACATTTTCCGAGTGTAGTAGTTTGGAAAATATTTATAAAAATCCACTAATCCATTAAAAGTTGGTCTACTCTCACGTTGCAACGACCAAACTGCAAAAATTCAACTCTTGCTTTGTACGTATAGTACAAAACAAGAACTTATCGATTTGGCAAATCGTATCACCAAATCAGAAACTTCTGGAAATTCTCACTATGTATGTGTACTAAGCCAACACATATAAATAAGAAGTTTTCATAATCGTCCGTGATAATAATTTATTTAAGATTTTTTCGGGTTTTTTAGTCATAGAAAACAAAGAGTAAACCTGATGAGTAGACCAATTTTTTATCAGTACGAAACCAAGCTGCCAAGAAGAGACCAAGGGAGGTTCTCATTTTTGTAAGGGTTTAAGTACTCTGGGGTTAAAAATGGGGGGATGTGACATTTTCTACTTTTTGTGGAAGATATATTGTGAGTAAATGGCCTCTTTGTTTTCTATGACTAAAAAAGTTGAGAAACATTGAATGAATAGCCATTAAAAATAATATTTTGTCCGAAGCCGAAAAAATCTTAAATAAATTAACACCACGGAGAATTATGAACAACTTCCTGATCCAGCATGTTTAACACAGTCATTAATTCAAGATTTCGTTGTTATTATGTCTTGATCTAGAGGTTGTATGACCTTCATTCCTCATATAACGCCGAACTTCCAAAACAAACATTTACGAAACCAATCTGTAAATATTTGAATTGTCACCAGACCGTTGTGTTGGCCATCTAATGAACCGCTAATGTATTAAAATTCACAGCAAAATGCCGCTTCATCTGCAGATGCAATTTTAATAAGCTTCCAAATGAATATAATATTAAGTTCTAATCATTAGTTTGAGCAATATAACTGTTTGTTCAAGCCAGGGTCAAGAAATGACAACTTCGAATTGTACAAGGAACCCAGCGGTACCATTATTATCAGTCAGTTACGGGATATCCTGTATATTTTTCCAAACTTGATGTTTACGTTCTCATGTCGCTGGGATTTGAATCCGCCCAAAAGTGTTTAATCCTAAACACGGTAGACCGGCCATGTCAACTTATATTGAAACAAGAAACATCGGTGTACAATATACAGTAACAAACCACGGCTATTATAATTTTTTCACTGAATATACATCTCGCTACATAATAATGCAGAACTGCTAGAGTATTACAATAATTATAAATAATTACATACTACAGTAATGTTTAACCGCAGTTTCTTTAAATTCATAAGAATTATTTATATTATAAAAGTTACTCTCTCGCGGCACACGCATGTTCTGCGCGCTTAGATTAAAACAGAGTAGTCGTTTTGTTGTTGTATTTTATTTCTCTTAATACACTGTGTCGGCATATTCCTTTGAAATTTTGAACACAACACGTTAATATATATAAGACTGTTACACGCATTTCATCAACTAACCTGACAATACTACATTATTAAAGTTATTTACAACATTACCTTGAACAAGACTATATATATATTTCGAGGTTAGTTTACAAAAAAAAAATCCAATTGTTTGGCACAAAGTCTTTAGGTACACAATATTACCAAAAAAAAAAATAAGCGTGAACCAAAATGATAAGATTTATAACGCAGTCGCACCAATTAGCTGCTGATCATTATTTAATAGACGTGCACACATTTAAAAAATTAAAAAAAATGTGTACAAGAAAACATCAAAGTCGATGTCAATCAATCATAAATTGTTCCGCTAATAAAAACATTGTCTTTTTCAATTTTTAAAAATTTTCTTCAGTCGACCCTTTCTGATAATAAGTGATCCACCTCCACATAAACAATACCAAAAAAAGCAATTTGATGTCCTAAAAAATTTCACATAAAATGTAATGGAATACAAACGTAGTACAGTGATTCAATAAATTATTCATACACCGTCCATATATTTACGTATGAATAGATCTTCTGAGTGTCGTAGTTTGGAAAATATGTATACGGATCCACTGAACGAAATTCGTAACAAATAGCTTGTTGAGTTTTAGACATCTAACAGGTATATTTGCTTATCTATGTCTAAGTGTTTAATTTGCTTTTTGTTAGATTACCACATCTAACAAAAATATGATAGGTTGTTAGCATATTACTGGTCCTCAAGTAATCGGAAGGGATCCCAGCCCTGTGAATTTAGCCCTGCGAGAAGTAGTTATGTTACTTCAACTGGAAAAAATCGTTTCTGAGATTGGTTTCAGTAGCGCTGTATGATCGTCATTTATCATGACGTTTAGGTTGAATTGAGGTAAAAACGAAATCTCTAGTTTACTGGAGACTATGGCCTGACGTATTTCCTCGCAGGATACAGCTTGAATGTAGTTCTAGAATTCCCTCGCATTCAATGAATGTGATTGTTCTTTCGGTCCATTCAGTGTCGGTCTTGGGTCTAAATTCTGATCAACTGACAAACATTTTTTTGTGACTTTGTACTGAAATTGTAACTGCATATAAATGACAATTTAGTTGTGAGTTCTAAAGGCTGACAAAATTGTCACCTATTTAATTTTCTGTGACTTTAAATTTTCTTATGTTCGTTGTCGCTGTTCATGTCACTCTGGGCTCTGTCCACGTCTTGTGCTGAATAACTTAAAGGTACTGCCCTTTTGTAAACTTGAATAAAAAACCAGAATTCAAAACTGAGATACTGTGGTAATAGAAGAATCTAGTGTAAGCGGCCAGAGCGAGTTCAGTGAGTGAAGTTCATTGCTAATCAATGAGCGTCCTAATCAGACATGCCTTTTAGTGATTAGGAAAACGCGTGGAGTAACAGGAGATGAAGTCAAGATTAGTAAAGGAATGAGTCAGTAACGATGATAGTCCAGTAGCAGACATATAAATCGATGAGTGAGCAATTATAATGTTTTGGCGAATATCAATTCAAAATGATACAACACTTGATGATCTTGGTGATATTGATATCATCCAAACAGTAAGTTATTCTACAAAAAAACCATAAACAAGAATTTTACAAACTCTAATCGGAAATTGAATCGGAAACACTAATCGAAACATGGAGAAGAATCATAAAATAACCAAAGTAATAGCTGATTACGATATGTAGTCAAGACTTTAAGAGAAGCCGTAAAAGTCGGCGTGGAATATTTGCGAATTAAAATAGACAGATGGTTCACAGCTACAACAAAGCTGTAGACAGCTACATAAGCGTAAGCAAAGTGCGTGCCAGATTTACGTTTACAGAGCATTTTAGCTTCATATTTTTGATAGTTCTTATTTTCTTCAACTATATGAAATACGCAAAATATGGATTAAATTTCAATCACAGGTCATTTCGTAAACAATTTGGATGAGGCAAATGGTTATCTCAGTATGCTCATAGCACTGCTTGAGTCTAGGAGACCACATTTCATTCAGTTTAATAAAAATCGCTGTAAATTTGAGTGACAACTAGAATGTCTCAAGGTTTCCATCCAAAATACCACATGGGTTTTTTAAAAACTCTTGGCAATCGTTGGTATGGAAATTTAACATTCCAATATCGGTTATAGTCAGGGAGACTGCCAACAATTATGGAATTAAATTAGTCTCCAACTCCAGCCACTCATTAGTTTTTTACTACACTTGAGAGTAGAAAAATTGCACAGTTGAATTTTGTCGCCAATCGAAATATTTTTTTTGAATCAAAGTATGTCAAGTTAAAGTTCATTTCATCACCTATATCCGAAAAAACGCTCGTTCCAGGTAGCACCGGTTGCGAAATTTGTGGCAGTGTAAAAGAGTACGTTTTAAGGGAATTGTCATCATTCGCATATCAACGCTTAGCCTGAATGATTCTATCGATTACGTCTTCATCCGGAACAAGAAAATGAATATCACACCAGAGGTAGCCGCTCAAGTGCGGTTGCACTAATTGATGCGGGGTAGAACCAAAGTGAAGTGGCTCGAAAGCTAAATTTGAGCCAATTCTCCTTTCGTCGAGTGTGGCAGAGATATTAACAAACTGGCGGCTACAGGCAGCAACAAGGATCTAACCGACCTCGTGTTACAATACAGCATGATGACCGCTGTCTTGTGACGATTTCGTTGCGAAATCGCCTTTTGAATGCGGTGAAGTCGAAGTCAGTCAGGTGGACAGTTAGAAGATGACTTCGAGAAGGTGATATAACTATACACAGACCAATGGATAACAATCCAGCAACGATGGGTGAGGAAGAGTGTACAGAAGATCTGACGAAGAACGTATCTCGTAAGGCGGTGGATCATGCATGTTCTGAAGAGGCTTGTCACTGGAGGCGAAGACAGATCTTGTGTTCATCTCCGGAGCGAATACTGGCCATCGATCAAGAGGATTGATTTCAACGGTACATTTCCCAAGTCCTCGAGGACTACGTCGTACTAAACTTCCTGTTCATTCAGGATAATGCGAGACCTCATACGGCTAGTATAGTGTACCACCTTCAGGTTACCTTCAAGAGGTGGATGTGCCTGTTATGGAGTGTAATCTCATCGAACATTTATGGGATAAGCCGAAAAAGATAGTTAGAGCCAGTGATATTGCTCCAACGAGTCTACAAGAGCTACAACAGGTGATCGCAGAGAAATGGGAGACGATACCTCAAGATTAGGTGAAAACTTTGGTAAAATCAATTAAACATCGAATGTAAGCTTTCATTGGGACTAGACAGTTTTCTTATTTAAAATGTTTTTTTATTTATTGCGTTTTAATTCGATTCTTACCACTAATTTTCATGCTGACAAATTCACAAGAAACATGTACTTCAGATGTTGACCCCAAAAATCACATTGTTGGCATGGTATAAGTACAAAAAAGGTACTTGGATAGGTGTTGAAATAGACTTTGAAACTGCATTCAAGAAAATTAAACAAACATTGGACCATTTGATATTTTTGATCTTTTGTTGACAATTCGTCTGTAGGCGAATTTTTTGCACCCAAGAGAATCTTCTTTGGTCACTGATAGAACAAACCTGATGAATCATAACGGTTTTTTCGTATTGTTCATTAGGTTTGTTATTTCGTCTCGTAACTCGGAGTGACAGACATGAGAGATTTATGTGGTACAATTTGGAAATATAAGGTTCAAACAAACGAAAGTTTGATATTTTGTATAAATAAGAATGTACCCAAGGGTGGATGGTAACGAATTACCAGCATTTGAAAGACAAATTACAAATTGAACTGTGTTTTAATTATTAATATTTTAGCTATATTGTAATTTATATTTTCATAACTTTGATTTGATTTGAACCAATTGTAAAAACAAATTTATCTAAAACGTTCAATTCGCGATTTCTTACAATTTAACTCATACGTGAGGAAGAAAATGCGAATCATAATGTACTATGGAGCACGGGAGATAAAAACTGTCAAAATAAAGTATTTTACAGTTCGTATCCTCCCCATAGGTATATAGAAACTATTGCATTCTATATTCAGTACTTCCACAAAATGAGATAAATTACCAAATTTTGAGTGGGTTCTAGTAGAGACGATGTTGAAAGTGTTTAGCATATAGAAAACAGCATTTTTACCAGCCCCGAACCCAGCATGGCTCATTCAAATGGCCATCAATAAATGGAAATCTTGTGGATTGGGTCATTAAAATTGACAGAACTAGCCAAAAAACAATATGCAATTGATGAAAACCTGGCCAAATCCTAAATAATATTCGGTTAACATACATACAATAAAAACTTAAAATCACAAATTAATTGCACCTGAGCCTTTGGAATTTTCCAGAAATATGCCTCAAATGTTAGACAAAAAGCGAATGTATAACCGAGTGGTCTAAACCATTTAGTGAATGATCGGTCCAAGTTCGGTCAGTAAGTCTAGCCCAGTCTGACAAAACATGACTTTTTCAAGCTAAACTCGTCGAAAAATTTGTACGCATTCCCTACAGAGCTGTCAAAATGTCGAGTCTTATTTAGTTAATTATTGAGCATATCATATTAATCAAAAACAGAAGGTTAAATCTTAGGGGTTTTTAATTGTATAAGTTCATTAAGTTTCTCGAAGAGTACCATCAAATTTTAGAAAAGTGAAAATGTTAAAAAAGTGTAGTAGTGAAAAATTGTAAATACATAATATATTATAATAGATTTTAAAAAAGTCCATTAAAAATAATTTGTGAAATTAAGTGCAGGCATTGGGATTAATCATTGGTGTAGACCTCCTACTAAGAGTGCTGAACCCAAACCTTTTTATTTTGATAAAATAAAACATATAATTTTTGACGAGATAAATCAGCACTTAATAGCATCTCTGAGTACTTCTGAGATTTCTTCTAACAACCAAAGATTTTAAGTTGACTAATATAAATTTTTGATGAACTTTTTTAAGGAATTTAATATTATTTACATTTTTTAGTGCTACACTTTTTCTAACACTTACACTTTGTGTAGTACAATTTTCGCAAAAAATTCAAATGGTTAAAGGTGCCTTTATGGTTGCGTTCGTTCAAACAATTTGTTTCGGCCAATCAATCTATTGTGAAAAAATATAGAAGAAAAAAATCGTCATTTTGGAGCAATATGATTGGTCGAAAATTTTTTTTGAATAAATGTACGAACGAACGCAACACATAAAGACGCCTTAATTTAGTTAGTCAAATTATAAATTCGACATAAATATAAACCATGTACGAATAATTTATTGAATCACTGTGTGTAAAAATTTTATTTTTTTTTTTGGTTTTCAGCATCGTACCGTAAAAAATTTGATTGATTTACGCTAGTTTTTACTGCGTGAAAATTTATATTGTAGAACATAACATACAATAACCTTGCTTAACTTTTTTATTTAACATACTACAAGAAGAATATTTATAAGACTTATATTATTTCTTGTAGTCGTACGTATATATAATACCTATTACGGCGATGAAGAACCCAAGAAAATATATGGGATTCCTAAATTCGAAAAAGACAGAGATATAGAGAGCAGTATGTGTATATGAACACGTTGAGAGTGAGAAAATATGTTTGCGTTTGCCTGTATGTGTATATCGATACGATCCAGAGTATAAAATTCATAAGGGAAGTTACAACTTAAAATTATACTTGTTCTAAATTAAACTCTTAAGATAAAAACGTTAAATAACATAATAATACGAAATAGGAAAAGTATAAGAAAAATTAAAGAGCAACCCAACAAATGAATGAAAAAGTATATAATAATAATAATAATGAAATTTTAAGTATTGAAGAAAAAACAAATTAGGTAAAGCGGCGGAGGTAAAAGATCTCATGTTTTTCTTTGGTTTTTTTCTTGTTCGTATTTTTCTTAATTTTTTTTTCAATATCGTTATTCTTTTAAAAAAATATTTTTTTTACTCTAATTCATTCCAAAGTGGTCTCTTATTGTGATCATATATACACACAAGACCAACCGACTGCAAAATAAATAAAATAAAATATTAATTTTTTTTTTCGTTAAACTTAAATAATAATAAAACACTTTGAATGATTGACTTAAGTTTTACAAAAAATTTAAAACCAAATCTTCATACATAAAGTTAAGAATTACACAAAAAAAAAGAAAATTTTAATTTTTATTTATATTAAGTGAAAACCGAAATGTGGTTTAATTAAAAAGAAATTATATTTTTGGGAAAAATTATTTTGTTTATCAATTACAGTGTTCAAGTGTTATTACATGCATGTACATATATATGCAAGTGGTGTTAAATGTAAATTATAAAATGTAAAATATAAAGTGTAGTAAAGCAAAGCGAAAAATTATTATCCAAATCAATAAATTATTTATTAATACGAATATTAAGAAAAAATGTTATTTGTGAATAATAATTATGATCAATATTTAAATTGGAGTTATTCATAAATTAGGTTTAAGAGTTGCACAACAAATTATTTATTTATTAATATTTAAATCAGAAAATAATCTTGTAATATTATTATAAGTTTTGAAATAGTAGAGATATATAAAATTTTATAAAATGTGGATCAAATTCGAAATAAATAGAGTAAGTATAGTTTTTATGTCTGGTAATAACATTAAAACACATTACGTTGTTGTGTACTTATGTTGGATTGACACTTGTCGATTCCACGTAAATTAGGCGGCAAAATTTTTTTGCTGCATAAGCAGGTGAATTATATACGACGCATACGTATTACGAAGTCTGAAAATGTTGAACATGCAATGATAATCAATTTTTAAACTTTTCTCTTTTGATCGCCGTATGATCAATTTATATTTCGCAAAAAATTTTTTTCCTTATCTCTGTCTTGATCAAAGTTAATGAAAATGTTATCAATGTGTGTATTATTAAAATCATATGGTTGAGAGACAGACAAAATTTGCCATTCGATGTTAGTAAAACAAAAGTTTAGAAGATAGATTTGAACTAGTATAAAAATAAAAATTTATAGACTTACAATTAAATTTATAATGTTTTACGATTTAACTCGAGACGGTAGTTAATTTTACTCGGTATGTATATCAGCGGTGTGTAATCCTCAAAGGAAAGTGGTTTAATGGTTAGATCTTGAACGTATAGTACATGTCGTGCTGCCATGATCATTAAACATTTCACGACGAATTCCGAAAGGGTCTCGAAGTGTGGAGGATTTAGTAACCAACATCCATATTTTGTTATATATTATACAATTATTCGGAAAACTGATACAATTTAAAACCCTTGTATCTTGTTTAAACTACTACTAGCATTGTTAAAAACATTATGTATCTGTTGCAAAAAGATTTGTTTTCATTATTCTTTTATCAAGTCCTTTTGATGTATCTCAATCTTCTGTGATACATTTCGCCAAGACAATCAGCTATCATATAGAAAATTGTTTAGTTCAATTTATAAGATCTCCAAACTTTTACAAAATGACCAATTTGGGTTCCGAACAAAAAACCGGAAAGCTCGTTGTCAACCTCAAAATTAATATTATTTTTATTGTTCAGATAACCGTTACCCATGGCCCTTGTAACGAGCGTTTAAAAATTGCGTACTCTTTCCAAAAACTCAGCTGTTGCGGGTTTTGCAGCATATTTTCCTCGATCATCTTCTTGTAGAAATTTCTGTAAAAACTAAAAAAAAATAAGTAATTAAAATATGAAAATGTGACGACACATCTGGGTGTGATTTGGTTGGTCGACTCTAATCAAAACATTCTGCACATAAAAATCTATCAGCACACACGCCTGGATTAATATGTGGAGCACGAACTTTGCGAGACGTCGTAGATTTTCAATTTGTTTTTGGCTAATCATGGGTATATTCAGTCCATGTAGATCTACATTTGAAATATCTCAATTGTAAATTTGACTGATTATTTTGGGTTTATGTCTAATATAATTGATTTTAATAATGCAGTAAATATCAGATTCCTTAATTTATAACTTCATAGATTGAAGCAAAAGAAAAAACAAAAAATTGTCAATTGAAGTATTATATTTACCTATAAACCTAAACAGAAAATGTTTGCCCCATTATTGAGTTATCTACCTTATCATGGACTGGATATGCAAAATATTATGTTGTTTCAAATGCTTTATTGATCGTTAAAGTATTGAAGCGTTTTTCTTGATCATTACATGCGTTTTGTCTGCAAGATGATTATTCTGAAGTCATTCGATGACTCGAATGCGATTTTAAGTAAGTTAAATGTGATTAGTTAAATATATATAAGCCTCCCATTCAAATAACATATTTCAGACGATCCATTTTGCCCAATTAAAACATTAGAAATGCATTCCATAATGAAACCCGTTGTCGTATAATTCATTGATGTAAACTTTAAACCACCTTTGGTACGCTGTTCAATGTTTCACCTTATAGATAGATATTCATTTAAACTAAATATTCAATAAAAATTTAATTATTTTACAATCAAATTGTTTATTTACATAAAATAATCACAAAATTTATCCACTTTGAAACGATTCACTACGAACTTTGAACATGACATTACGTAAATCAAAACAAAATTTTAAAACTAACTTGATTTTGCCCGTGTTTAAAATATTTTTATCGGAGGATATTTCTTGTAGAAGATATAATTATACGGCATCGCGGATTATACTTAGCCTATATTTATTGAACTGTTAGAAGAAATCGTAGTTTTTAAATTATTTAAGATTGTACGCACTTTAAAATATATTTAAAATATATTATCTATAATAAGTTATAGAAATTTTAATGCATACAAATTGAACAGGATTGACATTTTAATTACCGCCTTATACGAGAAAGCGCCTCAGGAAAATTTCTGACATTTCATTATTACTGATAAAAAATATATACATAATATTTTTGTGGCTACTAGACAAAACGTATAGCCCAATTTACCATTTTTACAGTAGAGCTACTTATAGAGTAATTTCTGTTTTTTTATAAAACTCCGTTTACATATTACGAGTACGAGTATAATGGTTGACTTTTCTGAAAATGAATCAATTACATTATAAACTATGAATTATAATAAAAATAACTAAATTATGCTGTTTTACCAATAATACTTTTGGTCAGATTTAAATTTAACTCATTGAGATAAATAAAGGCCAGGATGGGCCAGCCCAAGGCAAAGTTTGCGGTACCCAAAAAGACCTACTATAGCATAAATCGAGAAAACCTTTTGGCTACGCTTTTTTAAATAGGTTTTCCAGATAAACTTGTCTCTCTGTGCAGGCTAACAACATTGGGCTCTCTGTGTAGAATCGTAGTGGAAGGGACAGTATCTGACTCCTTCGAAATAACATCTGGTGTGCGACAGGGAGATGCATTGTGCTGTTTATGTTCATGTGCTGTTTAATCTGGCGCTCGAGTACGTAATAAGGAAAAGTGGCATTGAAACTTCGCGTTGCATTTTCAACAAAATAAAATGCTCCCACGGAGCATCCCTACGGTAAATCTCGGAGAAAACGACTACAAATTAAACAACGTGGAACACTTTAAATATCTCCAGTTAGTTATAACATCAACAAATGATATCCAGAGTTAGTGCGATCAAAATATCTTTCGCAGTCGTGTGAACTCGCACCTTATAAAGCACTTATATGACCTATATACCGATGCTAACCTTTGGAAGTAAGACATGAACTTGACCACCAACGACTGTAGTTTACTATCTACATTTGAGACAAAGATCATCCACAATTACTTATCGTCGTACGATTTTTATAATTGAGAATTTAAAAAGATTGATTGACTGATTTCTCAACGTTTTTATAACGTAACCTACGTACGTCTAATACTATTCTAAGAAAATACATGTCCCTCTGAAAATTGAAAGTAAACGTTACAATAATTAAGCAAGGAAACATAATGATAATAATTGCCTAATGATTTTGGCATCAAAGTGAATTTAGAGTTTGCTAGTTGAGAAAACCCGAAAAAACCCTCTTCAAAATCAATTTGCGCTATTATAAAGGTTTTTATCATTACCTTTCGATTTATCGGCGTTATCAGCGTCTTCGAATTTTTTTGTCGTTAATTAATAAAACATTTCAGCTTCATTATTTTCAACGTCTGTCAACAGGGTCTGTCTTGATATTTTTAAACGATAAATTGAGCTCTTTAATCACCCTTTCCTCAGAATATATCGTGTGCATTTTAGAAATTGTCTTGTTTTTTGATGAATCACGTGTAGTGTAGCAACTCATAGAACACAATTTTTTATCTATTGCTTTATTAGGATGTGATACCCCTAAAGTACTTTTCAAACAATTTTTACACACAACCATTTTTTCTCCTACATCATTTTCTAAAAACAAGAATTTGATTCTTCTTGTCTTTAATTTCTATTAATCTAGCCATATATAACAAACGAAGGTTATAATTTCCGAGGGTCAAAGATGTTGTAATATAAATTTTATTTTTTTTTAATTCTTCCTGAAATGATTTAATGCCACACAAATCGATCAGTTTCAACTCCTTTAGCAGTTAAATATTTTTCCCAAGATTATGGCTTAGTTTTAGTTGTATATTCTTTCCTCATAGTGATTCTGTCATTAATGTATTTTGGGGTAGTCATGTTTAATAAATTTTGCTCTAAACCAGAATTATCATCCACGTTTTCTCATTCACATTCACGCGGGGCGTAATCGGGTTCTTTACCAATGTCAATTTCGTTTCTGACCAAGGTTCTGTGATAAAGCCTCATTATTCGTTTTCGGATAAGTACTTTACTAAACCCGATGACCCAGATTCTGAAACTGATTCTACGTGCATCTCAGTATCCGTTTCATTCATGCTATCTGCTCCGTTACAAAAGAAATTTTAATTTATGTTGGACGTATTTTAACGGAATTATGAATTGATAGTGCGCTCGAATTGTACTCTTCACTTCAGATAAAATTTTGGGTAATTGAATTATATGAAGCCGAGCTTATCTTTTTTGCATCATTATTTTCCGGATAAATTTACCGCACTTCATTCTAAAAATCACATAGCGTTTACAACTTTTATTTTATGAATTGACAGCCCTGTGTTATAAATTGACTCGAAATACTCATATTTTAATTCAAAGGAGAACAAACTAAATATAAAGGAGAAGTGCGTTTACCAAATAAAATGGTTTGGTTGGTTAGTTGTACCTTCTTTCAATTCTCTCAGTCAAATTCGTCCGTAAAAATTTGACGCAGGTTAAGTTAAAATTGACTTGAATGAGAATTATGCTCGTGTAGTTCATTCAAATTATTGTTTCTGTTTTTAAACAACAGTTTCTAGAGTCAGAATGGAATCCGCTCTCTAAATAGTGAAGGGACGAGTAATACATCAAAAAATTCAGACTGAAACATTTTATCTATTGTCCGTTGCTTGTTTTGATTTGTTTTGTTTCTTGTCAACTTAGTAGCACCATAAATAAAAGAGATAATAGTTAGAAGAATTTTTCTGAATAAGATGTTTCGCGGCTAATCGGATCAATCTGTAAAATGAAATAAAAATTACAATACATTCCGAATATTTTGTGTGTTTTTTTTAAGTTTACTTTATATAGCTTGAATTGGATAACCCTATATTTATGTTTGTCAACGTTTACAACTTTGTTAATATCATTTACACATTATCTGACGATACTTTTGTTGCTTTTTCGTAATATGAAGATTTGACAGTAAGGAACAATTTTACTCAATGACTTTTAAAAACGCTTAATATGAAATTTAGCTTTAAATCTAATTTTAAAAATTAGAAGTTAATCGCTCAGAGCCTGATAACTTTCTTATTAGGTTCTGCGAAATTCAGTCGAGATATTAAAGATAGTTAAATAAGCCATTTCCTTACCTACCTTGGCTAAATTATATTTTCATACTTCGTTTTTGTTATACAGGAGTATTTCGAAAAGATTATTTTGGCAATGACGTATGTCTTCTTTTGAATATGCGTGTTTTCTCCATACATGGTGAACTGATATTAAAGCAGATTGGATATGCTATGATTGGCCTGATTCGAGCTCGATAACAGATTGTATTCACGTCTTTCTGTACATATTTGGAGTAGAATATTTTTATATTACTAATAAATGCTTGTTGAAAATGTTTGTTCGTGTGTCCCAATTTTCGAATGTGATAGGGTTGCGGCAAATACAACTAGTCTCCGATTAAATTTAGTCCTTATGTTGAATTGAAATTATTTTAGGCAAAGAATAGTAGATTCTGATATCATCCACGTAAGCTATAGTTTGAATATTTTCACAGTTTACACGTTCGCTGGCTATCAAATTTTTAGTACACATATTGAAAAGTAGAGGAGCTATTTCTGATCCCCGCTGCAAGACGTTACAAATTACGTTATAAATTTTCTATTATACAGTCTATCCAGTAATATTTCCACAATTTCGAGTTGAAATTTCATCTTGTGAAGTTTATATAAAAGGCTATCCAACCATACTGACTCAAAGGACCTTACTGACTCGACGTCTGTGTTCATCGCTCCGGTACATGACCTTTAAGTAATGAGTTTTGTTACTGCATGTGCTATTTAGTTGGTTTTTATTTTTTTCAGTATTGGGTACAATTTGGGAATGTTTTCCTTTCCAAATTTTGGAGTTGGATAAACAGGTTTAGGTTTAGGATTGAATTGTTTGCATTATTATGTTTTGACATCATTTTTGCCTATAGTGTAGAATTTGATATCGTCCTCTTTTCTATTTAGCAACCCAAAATATTCAAATTAGTTTCGTTACTATAACTAAATATAGCTCGTCCCAGATTTTGAGAGTTGACGTTTGTTCGATTGATATTTTTAATGTTGCTGAACATTTTGGGTCTTGGTTTGAATGACACTTTTCCAATCCCACCAGACACACAGTAACACTTCCTTGGCACAAAGATAGTTTTTTGCAACTGATGTTGATGGGTGGCCTGGGTCAACCCATGATTATCGAACAAAATTCGCTTTTCATCATCCGTACCGTAATGATTTTGTGCAAAAAATTATTTCTTTTGTACCGAGAAAGCAGACGTTAACTCTTCGGCTTTTGTTTTCTTCGGTCAGTTTATGAGGAACACATTTTAATTCCTTCTGTATTTTTTCCATAACATGCCATCGAATTGATATTGCTTGGTGAGTAACTCCTAATTGTTCTGCATGCAAAACTTTATGTTCTTCATCTTAAGTTCAATTGTTTTATTGCACCTGAACGTGGATCATCCTCAAGACTAAAATTGCCATCACGAAATCTTGCAAACTACTTTTTTACTGTTGAATGACTCACAGAATGTTCACTCAAATTAATCAATTCCAAGCAGCATTTTTTTTTTCATTTGAAAACAGAATAGAATGCAATGACGTAAATGTTGGTTATCGAGATCCATCTCTTAAAATTGATGCACATGGAACGACAGCTTGTAAATGAGTGAAACTTAGGTCATAAAAACAGCAATGGCTAAGCTCCAAAATGGCGGGCGATTTGGATGCGTTCAAGTATATTTTAATGCAACAAACTTCAGAGCCGAGTTTCTACTTGTCCACCTAATATAATAATTCATTTATGAAGAGCGTGTCAGTCAACATGTTATTTGAGCATGAGGTTTAGATTGAGTTTGATAATCGTGAGTTCAATCCCTTTTCCGTGATTCGACTTTTTGTGATTGTCTATATGACGCTGGATGTTCAGTTTTCTTATAGTTGGTGCAGATGATTTTATCGCTTTCTTGTCTGCCACTTTGCATTCACTTGGCTTATGATGTTCCATAGAATTCCAATTTCCATAGAATGTTTGGTTTTCTTTTGGTTAAATTCTTACGAATTCTTATAAGAATATTGAGTGTCTCAGAACAGAAGATAAATTGCTTTAATGAATCTAATTGATATAAATAATGTAGACAATAAATTGTAGAGTTTGTCGAAAAATTCCTCTTCCGCCGTAGAATAACAGTCCAGTACCCTTTCCAAACGGAGAGTAGGGGTATCATTCGTCGATCTCGTAAATGAAGTCGATTTTATTGGTTTGAGATGTTTTATTTTAGATAAATTATGGATATGGTAGAGTTTTTCGAAAAATTCCACTATATTTTCATATTAGCTCTAGGTTGACACAAAAAATGTGTGAAGCCAAAAGAAGAGGAGAGGTATCCTTTTTCGTTCACTTAAATCAAATAGATTTTATTGGTTTGAGTAGTTTTAGATTAGATAAATTCTAAATATCGTAAAGTTTGTCGGAAAATTCCACCATGTGGGAATGTTAGCCTTTGGCTGACCCAAGCAAATGAGTCAAGAGCTATTTCCAAAAGGAGGGGAGTGGTATCCTTTTCCGTTCTCGTAAATTTAATCGATTTTATTGGTTTGAGTAGTTTTAGATTTGATAAATTCTGGATATCTTAGAGTTTGTCGAAAAATTCCACTATGTGGAAATGTTAGCTTTAGTTTGACACGAACAAATGTGTGAAGAGCCATTTTCCAAGAGAAGGGGACGAGAATCATTTGAGTAATTTTAGTTTCGATAAATTCTGGATATCGTATATAGTTTGTTGGAAATGATAACTTAGATTAACACAAGCAAATGAGTTGATAGCCAGTTCCAGAAGAAGGGGAGAAGTATGATTTTTTGAATTTGAATTGTTTTTTGTAAAACACTTGTAAAAAATTTTCCTTAGAATGACAATATTTATTGATTTTATTATTAGGAAGATCGATTTCGAAAATGTATTTCTTCTTCAGTTGCTTTTTTACAACTAATGATTAGTTGTAAAAAAGGAACTGAAGAAGAAATACATTTTCGAAATCGATCTTCCTAATAATAAAATCAATAAATATTATCACTCTAAGGAAAATTTTTTACAAGTGTTTTACAAAAAACAATTCAAATTCAATTTTATAAGTGCCAAAAGTTAGCAGTGGGGCTAAAAAATGGATTTCAACCATTATAGCACAAATTATGATTTTTTGTTATCGTACATCAAATAGAATTGATTAGTTTTAGTTTTGATAAATGTTCAATATCGTAAACTTTATCGAAAAATTCTATTATGTGGAAATGTTAGGCATAGGTTGAGATAATAAAATAACACTTAAACCAATAAAATCGTTTTGATTTACGAGAACGAAAAAGGATACCTCTATTTGGCTAATCTCTAGTACAGTAAACCTAGTACAGTAAAGTTTGTTTCCGTATTGACATGCCACTATTTTTTAATAAAGGCACAGGCTAACTAACAATGAAGATGAGACTTCGAGACCACAATTATGCGAATAAAGAATAATTTCATCTATTTTTCACACATGCATCGAGAAGATATTTCTGAGAGGTTACTACGCCTGGAACAAGCCTTTTCACATTGAGTTAAACCCAATCCAAATAAAAAACATTAATTTCCCTAAAATCTAGAGGAACACTGGGTGTAATATTCTTGGGCGTAAATTGTATTCTTCAAAGTCGTATTAGAAGTGCTGTGTTCTAAGATATTTCTAAGAGTTATTACGGCTGGAATGCGTGTTTTCACTTTATACAAGACGCAATTAAATAATTATCCAATAAATAATTATCCATACTAACTTGTAATGTTCTGCTGTATGGGTTCTGCTAGCTTCAGGAGTGTAGAAAGTGTATGTTATTTAATTAGAGTTGGTCTAATTCAAAGTGAAAAAACCCATTCTCTTAGAAATATCTAAGGATAAAACACATCTAATGCGAACTTGAGCTATAAAGCTTTTGAATATTATACCCAGTGTTTTCCTAAATTTTCCGGAAACCCATATCAAAAAATGATTTAAACCCAATTGGAAAATTAAAGGTTAATAAAAGGCTAATTAAATGCCCTACTTAAATTTTGTTTATTCTGCTCGTTCTAGAAAAGCATAAGGCGTTATCACTTCGAAGTTAGCATAACCCAAATCGAAAATCGGACCAAGAACGAAATTAGAACGCAAAACAACATCAATTGAGATACAAATAATTTTGCCTAAAATTATTTGTATGTTTCATTGATCTTAGTTTTGCGTTCTAATTTCGTTTTTGCTCCGATTTTCGATTTGGGTTCTACTAGTTTTGAGGTGATAAAGCCTTATGCTTTTTCTAGAACGACTAGAATAAAAAAATTTCAATAGGGCATTTAATAGCTTTTTATTAACCTTTAATTTTCCAATTGTTTTTAAATCATTTTTTGATACGGGTTCTGCTAACTTTTTCTAAAGCTAACAGAACCCATCGTTTTAGTTGGACTACCTATTATTAGCCTATAATTATCCATACTATCTTGTAATGTTCTGCTGTATGGGCTCTGCTAGCTATAGGGACGTAACTTTCCGGAAAATCATATGGGGGGGAACATATTCAAAAGTTGTATACCTAAAAATCTCATTAAAAGTGTTCTGTCCTATGATATTTCTATGGGGTTGCTACGGCTGGAATGGGTGTTTTCACTTTATACTAGACTAATCCACTGGAACACTGGGTGTAGTATTCAAAAGCTGTATACTTCAAAATCGCATAAGAAATGCTTTGTCCTAAGATATTTCTAAGAGATTACTACGGTTGGGATGGTTGTTTTCACTTTGTACTAAACCAAATCGAATTGAATTTTTCGGAAAATCTAGGGAAACACTGCATTAAAACTGCTTTGTCGTACTTTGATCTACTATATTATACCCAGTGTTCCCCTAGTTTTTTTTTCAGAAATCTCATGTTTTTTAATTGGATTGCGTGTCTAGGACACAGGTGTCATTTCAGCCGTAGTAACCTTTTAGAGATATCTTAAGAAAAAGCAGTTTAATGCGATTTTGAGGTATACAACTTTTGAATGATCCCTTAGATTTTTCGGGAAATTGTTTTCTTTAATTAATGAATATTTTCATTTTGCACTAGACCCACTAGTGTAACATGAAAATATCCATTCCAGCCGTAGTAACCTCTTGCAAATATCTTAGGACGAATCACGTTAAATGCAATTTTGCGGTATAGAAAATACATTGTTAAAATTAAATATAAACTTTGTTTTTTTTTGTTTTTAGCACAAGTTAGGTCAAACTTCAAATTCGTAAATGCAAATCCACCGCGACTGTTAAAGATTACTTCATATTACTGGTATGGAAAGTAATTTAGGCTTCTCTATAAAATATTACATTCAGTTCACCTATAATTAAACAACAAATTATATTACGCACTGTTATTAAAACGCATAAAACATCAAACGAAATTCATTTTCGTTCGAATCACTTTGATCTTTGATATTCGAAAGCGCGAGCATGCATCTCAATGCCACCCTACATTTTCCATATAGACATAACAACAAATAATGGAACATATTACTATTCTAAATTCTAACAAATACACAATTTAAATGGAAACACGGCCTTGAGCTTACCACTGACCTACATATTATTTATTTTGGTTGATTAGAAAGAATTCTTCTGTATAGCCAAGTAAATCAACAAAATTCTACAAGCTCTCCCAAATCAAATATTAACTCAAAGTCGAGTAAATATTTTTCAATAGACTCGTCATATTCTTGTATATGATTTACACACATCAATAAAATATACATACAAATAATACGAAATAGTCAAGTTCTTAAGAAAATAAATTATAATTCTAAATTTGGATATTGTTTGTGAAAAACAGTCAGTGTAGTGTAGCCGAAAAGTATGGTACATAGGGCAATTTAATTTTAACACATGATAAACATTCAGATTTATTAACGGATAATTACAGTACCCGCGTATATCCATATGTATAGGTACATTATATGAAAAGGAGATCTATATGCTTCTTATTTTCATACGTACGTACTCATTTACTCTTCTTAAATCAAGAAATTATATGATAAAATCAATGCGCTGAGTAATAAAAAATGTAAATGTATTATATGTCGGCAAATTTCCTTTGATGCGGTAGCATTCCTCTTTGCTTTGATCAAAAAGAAAAAAATTCCGCTCTTAAATAGTTTACACACTCCAGGCTATCATCAGATGTTAATAATGATAAAATTACTTTACATATGAAACTAATGATGTAAAAAAAAACAAAAGTAAAAGGATAATAGAATTAAAATTATAGGAAAGATCTTAAAAGCGTACATAAGACAACACGACCCCAGAACTTTTATGTTTATAAGACGCGTGAATTTGTAGTAAAAAAAAATCAGCTAAAAATCGGTATACAAGAGAGATTTCAATTATATAATAAAAAAATGTATCTTATTATTCTTTTCTTTACTACTTTGGTACTCTCTTATGGTATATTTTACTTTCAACTTGTTCTTTTCTGTTTTTGTTTTTACCAATATGTATAATTTCTCTCAAAAAAACAACAACAAAAAGTAACAATAACAAAATAAGAAAAAGTTAAGAATGAATTTTACAGCGTGCACAAAGGCTATGTATAGTAAAAACACGTGCGATCGCGGTTGATTTATTTTTTCGGCTTTATTTGATCTCTTTTACTGGTCTTTAGAGTATTATATGTTAAGAAGTATAATATAGATGCGGAGGTAAAGTTTTTTTTGTTTTTTTTAACCGCGCGTTTTCTTATTACATACATATATACTAACAAGAATAAGAAACTTTGATAACTTTAAAAATACGAATTATATTGTATTTTTATGTCTTGGAGTTGGAGGCCGGTTTGGTAATTTTTTCAGCAAAATAAGTTTAATTAAAGGGTAAGGGCTTTTGGATAAACACAGTTTATCAATAATATTGTTACAAATTTGTCCTGACAAATCAATGGATTGTGAATATCGTTTTAGAATTTGACGGTTACAATAACAATTCTCGTAATTCACACCGCTTCCGGAATCTTCGCGAAAATGCCAGAAATAATCTTTGGATGATTGCCCAATGTTTACGAAATACTTACGTCATTACTGGAATATTCTCGAAATATTCCGACAGTAATTTTCCCACTCTTATTTTACCAACAGCAAATCACAACAATAAATAATTTCCACAATTATTTATTAAATCATTAATAGGCCATTTGCAATTTTTAATTACATCACTATTTCCACTTTACGCTTTTCGCTTTTGATCTTTCGCTTACCGAATTTCACTAATGACTAACAGACTAATTGAATTCGTTGTACTCGTATTTATATACCGATCGAGTATTCTAAACTTGTCTGGATTTATACTAAGTAATATTCTCGACAGTTCTGTTCCATACTAGTCTAATCAGCTACACAACAAAACTGTTATAAAACTACCTTTAATGCTACTACTCATCCCTAGATGTCAGCAATCTCACAAAAATGATATTTAAATTCTAAACCTTAAATTAGCTTCTTCTTTGAATAAATGGCTCGCTCACGCTGAATTGTTTGCCCAAAATGCTGAATTGTTTGCCACCAATGGTGATAACCATTTTCGTCGTTGCGGATTGTAGAGCCAAACCATTTGTCGTTCTTTGGAAGTTTTATTATTCGTACGTATGTCGTCGTACGTATATAGCCTTCGTTCGATCGCATGGTTATCCAATTCCTTCTCCTTCAAATTTGTGTATCACATCAAGTTCTTCTTGCATTTTATCGACGTAATCTGACCATACTACGCTGGTGATGAAACAGCACCAAATTATTTTGGCTGGTGTAACCCGGATCGAGTCGTGTACCGTTGATCAATAAGAATAGATCCCTGTCTAGATTTTCCAAATTACTCGACTCTATTGCTTCCCGGGTAGTCGAGTTACCAGTTCGCCATTACCCAGGTACCTGGCTGCACTCGTCTTATATTTTATATATGTATTTTAAAAATAAAAAAACTATACTACCTGCCACAGAAAATACACGTTCACATGCAGTGGGAGTGGGACGGATTGTTAGTAATGACTGGTACACTTGTTCTGAGAGATATTTGTAATTCATCATAGGGCATACGGGTTTATTCCACTTCATATGATAAGCTATTAATGATGTCTTCGGGTTGACCTCGAGCTTGTAATAGAAACAAATGAGAACATAATGATTTGAACATTTGTTTGAATTCGGGTAGCTTCCTTTATGAAGAAATAGGAGTGGCGAGACGATTTCTATATTCCGGTGTTGTTACATTTCTGGTTCAATGGTATCGAACAGCTCCTGTGATAATAAAGTATACAATTTTTTTTACAGTTGAAACGCGTAAAACAATGTGCCTTTGCAACAGCAATCTTTAGGGGTTCAATAGCACTTGAAACGTTGGTTAAAATTGCAATTTGGTTGTCGGAAATTTACTCAATGCCAAGTTTATTAAGCAAAAAAGGTATATGTGGATATAGTTTCAAAAAAAGGTTATCGGTTGTTACCAGAATATTCCAACGTGTCCTGCAGTTGAGAAGGACCTTTAATATATTTCCTTCTTTTCCCAGTATGTACATATTTCTTTATTTAAAATTTTAGTCCGAATTGGCGATCTTTCGAAAAATTTTATGGTTTTCCTTATTTTGTCTAATGCTTCCTTAATATTAGGGCGTTTAATTATTGCTACGGAATTGATTTCACAAAATAAGTTTCCGTCATCGCAGACCTCATCTCCATCGCTGAAACTAACGAAGTCATTGTGAAGATTCTCTTAAGCATGGTGTAATGCATGGTGTAGTTGTAGAAAATAAAAATTGACGTTACCCGAGTACTCGATCAAAATACCCGGGTAATTGAGTAGTTAAAATTTCTTAAAATTACCCGGATACCCAGGTAATCGATACTCGACATTGAAAACTCTGTCCCAGTCGCACTGATTTTTATTCTCAACCTTTGCTAAATATTTGTCAGTGTATTAAATCTTTCCACTAACATCTGATTAAGGATGCAAAGGCGTTGTTCTTGTCTTATTTATGCCAAACACCCGACAAATTTCCAGGAATATTATTAATTTAAAATGTCTTCCTTGTTTCGAGTGAATTTCCATCGGAACTCCATAATCTTTGTCGATCCACGCGCCAACACCTATATATATATATATATATATATATATATATATATATATATATATATATATATATATATATATATATATATATATATATATATATATATATTGAATATTCTACGTAATAATTTACCAAACCGTTTTTATTTGACAGAAGATAATACGCTTATAAAAATAGTTTTGTTGGTAAGGCACACTCTACTAGATCGTATTAATAAAGAAAGTTAAACAAAAGAACTCTTGGTTTTGTTTAATTAATTTTTTGGTGGAATAATTTTAACACCATCAACAATTCGAAAAAAGTTCACTTGGCATTTTTTGTTGGAAATGAGCTCTCTTAAAACCCTGCTTCGTTATATCGTCCACGTCTGGGACACCCTGTATATATAATATTACAATACACTGCGCCAAAATAAATCGGAACAGAAAATTTTCTCGAAAAAATACCCAGATTTTAACGCTTATATCTTGGTGAAATAACGCTTTACAAAAAAAATAATTTTGCTTTTTATTGAAGGAGTTTTTGTCTTCTTTTCGATACTAGAATCCGTTTTATTTTATTTTGTTGTTTTATGACCTTTCTAAGTAAAATAAAAATTGTCTAAAAAAATAAAAATATGCAGTTGTTTGAGACTGCAAACGAACTCGCTCGATATTTCCTTCCCAAATCCAAATTAGCCGTTTTATAGATAATTTAGAAACCTTGAAAACGAAACGAAACGGAAATTTCTGTACAACGACTCCTTGTCGATTTATTAAATTTTTAGCGAGAAACGTAACCAAAAAATGAGACACGTATATCAGGCGTAATTTTGGTGGTTCAATATCAAGGAGAAAATAAGTTTTCACAGTAAAAAATGTGATTTATTTCAAAAGGTATATTGCAACAAAAATGCTTTTAAACTTGATTCAAAATTTAATTTTCAATATCGCGTGTTACCTCCTCTAGCCCACACTACTTCATAAATACTCCGTGGCATATTTAAAACATTGTGTATTTGTAAAGCTTCTCTCATTCTTCTTGTAAAGCATCTCTGAGTTCCTGCAAATTTGTGAGAGAGATTAGAGTGCATAGTTTGCCAAATCAAAAAATGTACTTGTTAAGGTTTATACGCTTTTGATACTTTTCTCGCTAAAACTTCAATAAATCAATGAGTCAATAATTCAAGGAATCGTCGTACAGAAATTTCCACAACATCGTTTCCAAAGTTTGGGAATGGAATATCGAGCAAGTTCGTTTACAGTCACAACAAACAGCAGCATATTTTCTTTTTCGTTTAGATAATTTTTATTTTTATCCAAAAAGACATAAGAAAGAAGACACAATTTCCTTCAATTAGAAGTAGAATTATTTGTTTGAAAAGTGTTATTTCACCAAGATACAAGAGTTCATTTCTGGGTATTTTTTCGAAAAAAATTTCTGTCCCGTTTTTTCCTGGCGCAGTATATATGTTCCGGTAAAAGTTCGAAATCGATAAATGTCCGAAATTTTAGATTTTTAAACTCGTTTACACGATTAAAAACCGGTTGTTCAGAGGTCCTATTATTACGAAATGTTCATTGACCTTAACCCCATTTTCACCGCAGTTGTATTTATTTCCCACCAGGGGGCAAAGCGTCATGAGGACACAATTAGCTTTCGCAAGCCCGTGAGAGTTAGTAAAGCAGTTAGTCCGTACTATTCCAAATCCCAATTTGCACTAATACCATTAAAAATACTTCATGGGGTGAAGAGTGATCCATTTTGAGAATATAGGACTATCATTTCATAGATTTCGAAGCAATAAAACAGTTTTTTTCAATTTTTGTTCAGACATTTACCGCCTTCACGGTAACACATACATATATATAAATATCAAGCAAAAAAAAGTCTCGACTCTTACTTTGGGCACAAAATTACGTTCCATTCTTGAAGGATTGAAATTTATCAATGTAAGACGGTTATAGTGTTGATATGAATTACTCGATTAGTGAAATTTCGATTATTTTTCCTTTTTTTTAGGACGTTTCAATATGTTTTTATTTTTGCTAGGAAAATTGACTTGTGTTATGTTGGCGTGGTATAGCGGAGAAAAGTTGAAAATATTCGAAATACTGTACTAAATGCGATTAATATACTAATTTATATATGTTACCAACTATTTTCTATAGAAGTGCTTTCTCAGATTATCCATTCTTCAGTTATGGTTCATAGAAAGAGATCGAAAACTTGAAACGACATTTAACAATATAATTCTAATCCTATTACTTTTATAAATCACATTAGTAGTCTAATCTCATAATCTATTTGCAAGAGTTTTTTTTACATATTCGTCTTACAACTTGTGATAATCCCCTTAAACCCGAAGGTATTCATACAATAAAAATAAAAACATAAATCCAATTATTGTTTTACCATGCCAGCCTCCATAAATTGTCTACAAAATTTTGTCGGAAAAATCATTATAATAAAAAGACACAGATGTTTATGCTTTTAATTCAATTACCTTCACTTAAAGTGCTTTAATATAATTCCGACATTTCGGCCTCTTTATAGTAAAAATGTACATTTGAACTGGAAACGCAAAACTCTCTATAGGTGGGCTAAAAATTGTTTTATTTTACATTACAATATAGTTGTAACTTTATTCTAGTAAATTTTGTGAAAGTCTTCTCTGCGCACTGTCAAAATAATTCTTCGAAGGCAGAAACAAAAAAATCTTTAGTTTTTGTCCCTTATTTTATGACCTGTCTTAATTACCGTATAATATGGACTGTTTAATTACGATTTATGATGCGGGCTAATAACCGTTAATTTTGCTTATACCAACAATAGAAATGAAATAATATTTAGATGTATGTAAGTTCTGCACGATGAGATGAAATTTTAAGGTACTAAATCGTAACAAAAATTTATTATTTCATACTCATAAATTGATTAAAGCATGACCCTATATAGTTTGTTTTGCCCGTGGTATCTAATACTATTCTAGAGAATTATACACTAAGTTCATCAAAGGTTATTGCTAATTAGTGTGGCTAATTAAATATCAATCTTTCAAAACTATCAATTTATCTTAAATTACTTTCTGAAATGACGTAAAATTTTATATACAACGTGTAAACTTATAAAGTAGCAGTTTATCTTTGACTTTGAAAAATATACATGTTGAAAACTACTATACAATACAAACGTAATTTAATGACTTTAAAATTAATTAGCCTCGGCATTTCATAAAAGATAAAAACTAATTGAAATTTCATTAATTCATTTCTTCTTATTTTAACTCTTAATTTTATATTTTTCAGCTGATTGTGGTATTTTTAATTTGGGAATTACTTTGCATTATCCCATGCATTTATACTCGAGAAAATTTAACCAATTCCATGATTTCAATCGAAAATAATCTAATAGAGAATCGGGATTCACGGGCATTAAAACGTGTATTTCTATCGAATCGCACGATCACATGTAACGATGGATCACAGGCCGGATTTTACTTACGAAAATCACAAGCCAGTTTAAAGCGATGGGTGGTGTTCCTGGAAGGTGGATGGCATTGCTACGATCATAAGACATGCCGAGCCCGATGGTTACGGTTACGTAACTTAATGACATCGGCCTTGTGGCCAGAAACGAGAAATATAGGTGGAATATTATCACCGTTACCGTTAGAAAATCCGTATTGGCACGATGCGAATCATGTATTTATACCATACTGCAGTAGTGATTCGTGGAGTGGTACAAAAATAAATCCAGAGCCACGGGGTGGCTGGAGATTTATGGGCTCACTTATTATAAAACAAGTTATAGCCGATCTAGTACCGCTTGGGTTGGGACAAACGGAAGGCGCTGAATTAATTTTAGCCGGATCGTCTGCCGGGGGTGTAGGCGTCATGTTAAATTTAGATAGAATTAAAAAATATTTACTTAATGTTAAACGAGTCAAAGTAAAAGTCCGAGGGGTTAGCGATTCAGGATGGTTTTTGGATCGAGAACCATTTTTAACGGGGGCAGCCGCTGCCTCGGAATCCGTACGCACGGGATGTAAATTTTGGCAGGCCGACTTACCTGAGGCCTGCGTAGCACAACACAGTAAAGAGCCGTGGCGCTGCTTTTTTGGACATCGGCTTTATGCAACCCTTAAAGGTACTATTAGACCCGTATACCCGAGTGAAGATACTAAATGTTTATAATATAGCTAATTTTAATTTCAGCCCCTCTTTTTGTATTTCAATGGCTATTCGATGAAGCACAAATGAGAGCAGATAGTGTTGGAGCACCAGTGACGCCACAACAATGGAATTATATTCATGAAATGGGTGCCGCACTACGTGAATCATTAAATAATGTAACAGGCGTCTTTGCACCATCGTGTATAGGTCATTCAGTACTGACCAAACGAGAATGGTTATATATAAAAATTGATAATATCTCGTTGGCGGATGCGTTACGATGCTGGGAGAGATCTGGACGATTTAAACGACAATCGTTTAAGCGAAATGCTAACTCCGTCGAAAACGATAATAATCGGAAACAGAAACGGCGGGGCAGGAAACAACAAGAAAAGCATCGCAAACAAAAAGAGCAAAAAGATAAAGAGGGAAATCGTCGGGGCAAAAAAAGAAAAGGTGAGTAATCTATAAAAACGGGGTATAATAGATTAATGTTAAATAATTATATTTACCGTTTAGCAGAATTGATGGCAATGACCGTAACCAGTGAGCAACCAGACGAAAATAAAATTGATAATTTTACAATAAATCTACTATCCTATCTACAAAATTCGACGCAGAATCAAACATCGCTTGAGCAAGAACTAGAAATTCAACAACAACCAACACGCAAGCCTGGTGCACGTAATCGACGCTTGGAAGGTCACAAAAAAAATCAGAATCAATTTTTTTACAATGACACGAAAAAACACATGAACAAACAACTAAATAACAACAACAACAACAACAATAATAAAAGTAATAAAATTAATAAAAAAATGCATTTAAATAAACAGCAGCCGCATCGACATCGATCATTGCGTGAACCAAAATCGTGTGCCCTCCGCCTTTTAGAACGGTGTAGTTGGCCACAATGTAACTATTCATGTCCAGCCCTAACAAATCCGTTGACGGGTGAAGAAATGAGATTTCTTGAATTGCTAGCATCATTTGGACTGGACATTGAAGCGGTCGCAACAGCGCTTGGAGTGGATATGATTACATTGAATAATATGGATCACACGGAGCTTGTTAACATGCTAACACAGCAAGTCAACTAATTTTACTTTTTGGTTTTTTTTTATATAAGGCCAGATAGCTTTTATTTAATTTATTCAATTTTATTAGAAATTCCTCCTATTAATACCGAAGTGTATATGGATCATGCACGTAAATCCTTTTTGGTGGTAATAAAAGGATATAAATGTACTTTTAGGTACTAAGCGTGATTCCCGAAAGCAATTGATGATGATTCAATTCATTAGTCCTCCCCCCAATTAAAATGTGTACTGATTTTGTAAATAGCGATATTCCTATATAATATAAAACATAATTTATTAAGATGAATTTTCATCATTCAACTACAGATTTTATAAGTGATAAATATTTAACCAAATAAAAAATGAACATAAAAACTACTTACGAAAATCTTATAATGAATGAGAAAAACTCCTTCTGAAACTGTTATTGGTTGCATGCGAAAGGTGATCAATTTTTAACATACATATTTGCAAGAGACAAGACACAGTGCAAAAGTGAACAAACAAAAATATAACTTAAAATGGAAAACTACATGTGATATGCAGTTTTAGAGCAAATTGTACCTCTTTGTAACATTTTTTTTTATATAAAATTTTTATTTATTATACTTTCAAATTTATTAATTTAATTTAAGATAAAATATTATATTTTCTTTTTTTATGTATATGTTTTAACAAAACCCGATGTTAATATTATTTATATATTATTAATTGAGCCGTTAAAAACAATAAAGCTTTGTACAAAAATATATTTAGGTTATGTGTAGGACTTAAAAAAAAGACTTTACAAGTTCTTTGGTTCGCAACTATCCAAAACATTACTCAGGAATATACAGGGTGGCGCACCGAACACAAAACCTTGGATTATCTAACATAAAATTATCGTGTATTGAATTGTAAGGTAAGTCGATCTGGTTCTCCAGATAATTTGGCTATATCATTTTCGATTAGTCATCCTGTATATATAAATATATCAATAAATATATATAAATATTATAAAGGGTGTTTTTTTAAGAGGTTGCCGATTTTTTTTTTGAATAAAACACATATAAAATTATGAAATGACCAAAATTTTTTTTTATTTGGTAGATAATTTTTTGGCATTTAACATTTAAACACAATTTCTGGCATATGCCTACCACGACTATTTTTCACAAATGTCATTCTGGAGGTCCAATTTTCCAGCACTTTTTCAAGCATTTGAGGGCGTATGTCAGCAATGACACGTTGAATATTGGTTTCCAAAGCGTCAATCGATTGAGGTTTATCCACATAAACCAATGACTTCACGTATCCCCACAAAAAGTAATCGAGTGGCGTCAAATCGCACGAACGCGGAGGCCAATTCACCGGACCATTTCTCGAAATAATGTTGTCGTTGAAAGTTTCTTTCAATAAGTCGATTGTTTCACGTGCTGTATGGCAAGTGGCACCATCTTGTTGAAACCACATTTCATTCATATCCATATCTTCAAGATTTGACAACAAAAACTCATTTAACATGGTTCTGTATCGATTTCCATTCACGGTAACGCGTCGTCCTTCCTCATTTTTAAAGAAATATGGACCGATGATCCCACCAGCCCATAGACCGCACCAAACAGTACATTTATCAGGATGCATTGGTAATTCTAGAACGGCGTGTGGATTATCTTTGCTCCAAATGCGACAATTTTGTTTGTTGACGTATCCATTTAACCAAAAATGCGCCTCATCACTGAAGAGAATTTTACGGTAAAAAAATGGATCTTCGTTCAATTGATTTAACGACCAATCACTGAATTCACGGCGCAAACGATGGTCGTGTGACTTTAATTCTTGCACCAATTGAATTTTGTATGGCACCAAACCCAAATCTTTACGTAAAATTTTCCATAAAGTCGATGGACAAAGTCCAATTTGCTGAGCACGACGACGAATCGATAAATTGTCGTTTTCTTCGACACTGGCCTCAACGACAGCAATATTTTCTCCTGTACGAACTCTTCTCATTCTTGTCGGTGGCTTGGCATCCAAAAGAGTGAATGTAGACCGAAATTTGGTAATTACGTTCTTTATGGTGGTCTCTGACGGACGATTATGTGCACCATAAAATTCACGAAGTGCTCTATAAACATTTTTAATTGAACACTGATTTTGAAAATAAATTTCCACGATTTGAAAACGTTGTTCTGGAGTTAACCTATTCATAATGATTTGCCAAACAATACTGAGTAGAAATGCCACTTTGAGCTGTCAAAACAACTGTCATAAAATAAAACGACATCTATCGGAAAAACAAACCTCCTAAAAAAACACCCGTTATATATTTCACATATATAATTAAATATATATATATATACTATATATATTTACGCTATATAAATAACTCATAAATTTTTATTTAATTAATTATTAATAATTACTAAGTTACTATTTATTTTAACTATGTTCTTATATAATTGTAATATTATTAAGATAAATTATAACAATAAATTATGCTAGAAAGTATACTGATCATCTGTTGCCTTTTAATAAAAGTAAAACTACCCCAGAGATCGAGGGCAACACTTTTCTGACATGTCAATGTTTTAAAATGTGTAGCAACAAATTAAGGTAGGTTTGACAAAATATGTAAGTCGTCATATCCCCATTGAAAAAGTTTAAATTTTGTAAGCAATTCAAATTTGTTAAAATTGTTTGTTGCAACTTAAAACAAATCAAAGACCTTCTAATGGCCTTGAAAACGGCAACATGGTATTCAAAAATAGTATAATTTTTATTTTAAAGTTTAATATTTAAGTCGCCATAATTTTGTTGCCACGATCTTGCTCTTTTGGTGAAATTTTTGATCAATTTCTTCAATTACGTTCAACATAACTATCAGGAAAATTTGTGGTACTTACCGTAGTAAAATTCTACAACACCAACTCGCAACTGGTTGTTGTTGTTCGCTTTGTAAAATAATTTCAATGGAGAATCTGAAGAAGACGCTCTAATCGCTTATCGTGGTTTAACGGAAAATAATTTCTACTTTGTATTTGACTTTTGCTTTTTTCGGGATATAAATGTATTATTTTAGTGGTTTAACAACCGGTGTGAAGTTTATAACGAAAAGTGTAGCTACACAAATTAACGAAAAGTGTAGCAATTAAAAGTGTAAATAGTACACTACCTTTACTAAAAAAAAGATCGTCATAAATGTATATTTCATGCAAATACCGGGACCAAATTTTATCATAATAAGTCTAAAAGTTGTTATTACGAGTAATAAAATTAATTCTTTAAATGTTTATAAACTCAGAGATGATACAAAGTAAAGGCACATTCCGTCTAATAGTAAACAACTTGAGCTGTTAAAAACAGTTAACTAAATTAAAATAAATAGTTTTGGAATGGTTTCACACAAGAATTAGGAAATAAATTTCATAAAAATTCTAATATTTTCCAAAATGCTACACTATGGGCGATTCAGAAAAACTCGGAGATGTTATCAAGTGTGGGCATATATTTCCTGAAAGTGAATCAATCGTCATGTTCAAAACAGTTAACCACGTGAAAATAAAAAGATTTGGGATTGCTTCACGACAATTTTTAAATCGGTAAATTTAATGAATATTCTAATATTCGTCAAAAAGCCTGTTACACTATGGCCGATTCCAGAAAACTCAGAGATGTTACCAAGTGTGGCCCTATATTTCCTGAAAGTGAATCAATCGTCATGTTCAAAACAGTTAACCACGTAAAAATAAAAAAATTTGGGGTTGTTTCAATTTGGGGTTGCTTGGTGACATCTTTAAGTTTTATGGAATCGGCCGTAGTATGGCAGGCTTTTTGATAAATATTAGAATATTCACTAAATTTACCAATTTAAAAATTGTCGTGAAGCAATATTAATTAACTGTTTTGGACAGCTCAAGTTGTTTACTATTAGATGGAATGTGCCTTTACTTGGTATGATCTCTGAGTATTTTTTAATCGGTCATAGTGTCGCATATGTATATCATTTCAAACATTTAAAGAATTAATTTTTTTACTAGTAATAACTCCAACTTTTAGACTAGAAATATTATGATAAAATTTGATCCCGGTATTTACATGAAATATACATTTTTGACGATCTTTTTTTTTAGTAAAGGTGTGCTATTTACACTTTTAATTGCCACACTTTTTAGAAGTTACACTGTTCGTTAAAACCTTCACACCGGTGGTTTAACATAAAAAATTACGATATAAATACAAAAAATTATTATACAAATTAACGAGTTCGTTGGGAAATCGAATTAAAAAAAATCAACTTTATTAACCAAAATCCAAACTAAAACTAAATTATCAAAGCTCTACATTATTTCACTGCACCTTGTATACTCGTGATGGACAAAGAGAGAAGTTTTATGAGTCCTATCATATCGGACTACTTAAAAACATTAGGTATCCAAATTTACCTAACACCCTCCCAACGAAGTGAGGTAAATGGCCCTATAGAGAGAGTTCATTCTACTATACTGGAAATAGTTCGATGCCTCCAGAACGAGTACCAGGAACTGTCAACAAAAGAACTTATCAACATAGCTGTGGACCGCTACAACGACTCTATACACTCGGTTACTCAACAAAAACTTAAGAATATGATTTCCGAAAGAACACAAAGAACTAATTATCAACATCTCGCAGATTTTAAGACAAACTTTCATGAGGATTTGATAGAGAGATTTCGCAAAAATCAAGACTCCACCATTACAAGAGAAAATAGTAAGAGAGTCGGTCCGGAGAAATTTGAAACTGGTGATACCATTTATACGGCAATCAAACAAATCCAAGGAAAAGATAAGCCGAAATTCCAACAAGAAACAGTGACATAAGATAACAATGTCACTGTAACAACCACTTCCGGAAAACGCATCCATAAAGCCCAAATAAAAAACCTATACCGCACTAATTCCCCATTATTACCACAATACCTATAACAAACTTTCCCTCTCCTCTTTTCTAGCTCCTGGCTCTCGCGTTTTACTATATCACTGAGCATCTATGAGTATAATACTCCACTCGTAACACTTAAACAAGGAAATGGACGAATAATCCAAGGGAGCTTCAAGCTGATTCATATCATCAATGTGAAGGATTATGAAGAAGTCATAGATCGAATCAAACCCACAATTACCCGCATTCACCAAGACAACACCCTTCAGCCGCAATTGATCCATCAAGCGAGAGTCATAACGCAGCTAATTTCGGAACTGAAAGGTCACTCACGCACACAAAGATCAATAAACTGGATCGGTAGCGCCTGGAAATGGATAGCAAGATCTCCGAATGCTACGGATTGGGACCAGATAATGAGTAGCCAAAACGAGATAATTCGTAACAACAACAGTACAAGATAAACAAAGTCCACACAAATACAACTCAACAATTGCTTACGGAGTACAATAAAATCATTGACCACTTAAATGACGAGTCGGAAGAGAAACTTCACCAAGTATTGTTTAATAGACTCACTATCCACAAAGACGAAATATACGAGGTAGTCCGAGCTGCTCAATTAGGTAAGGGAAACATCGTCAACACCAACTTGTTGAAAAATTTCCAAATTGAAACCCTGCCGTATGCCAACGAGATAGAGTCAATCGAATATGCTGAACCTATGATGAACGTGAAAGAATCTACCCTCCTTTACGCTCTTTCGATGCCGAAAACTAGCAGACAGGACTACAATCACATCATCATACGCTCAACCTCCAGCCACGACAAGCGCATATACATGGAATTCAACGAACTTCTTCTCAACCAAGATGATATATTTGGAATTGTCAAAAAATATCATACATTCCGCGAGACAACTATTTGTGACCTAAGCGGACTAAAGAAAATAACAATGGATCATTGTATTTACTAACTGATCAAAAGTTTCAACGCTAGATGCGAGTACCAATTCCACAATCATCAAATCATTGTACCGCTCAATGATCATACTATATTTCTAAGCAACTTCGATGGGAAAATTTCGTACAACAATACGAATCAACACTTGAAAGGAAATTTTTTAGTGCAATATGCTAACGAGACGGTCCAAATCAACAATTCCACATTCGTGAGTAAGGAAGCTAAGACATCCCAAGTTTTACCCTCCGTATTACGCACAAACATCACGGAAAAGCGCTTCAAAATTGATTCCGGATATTTACACAATCTGTATCTGGGTAACATTGCACAATTACAAGAACTACTCAACGAACACAAGGAAGCGGCCACCATTGACATTGGGATCATAGTCATCATCTGCAGCTTGGTATTAATTTTTCTGATACACAGGGCGAGACTCGCGCATCCCAGGGGACTGCTGTTTCTGCCAAAACCAACTGTCCAGGAGGAACTTCCCACTCATCAACCTGGAATTCAACCCGCATCCAGTTAAATTTTTGATCCACGGGACTTGGATTTCTAAGAAGGGAGGAGTTAACATCATCAGTAATGTTACATCAGCACAACGTGCCTAGAGTTAACATCCTCAGCAATGATGCATCAACACAACGTGCCTAGCCAGACACGCGAAGATCAAATTTGTTGCCTTCAATTGTAATATGATTTCTTTAGAAAAATTCCTTAGAATAAGAATTTTTCATATATTTTTTATGCAAGCTAAGATAATTTTAATTTTCCACTTTTGGCAATTTCTAGATATCAAAGAAACCCGTTTATTCTCCAAATATACACATATTTAACCTATTGTATGGTGTATAGTGAATTTATGTACATTCTTTTTTAGATAATGTTAGAATCTTTTAAATTTTCAATAAGAGATTCATAAAATATTGAAATTCATTTTGGAAATGGGGCTTTTTTAAAATCGGATTTACCAGAAATAAATGATGAAATGAAATAAATGATAATTATATAACATAACATAGATAATATACACCGAATTCAAATATTAGAAAAATTCAGTCTTACTAGAAAATAAAAATATAAATATAATATTGCCGAAGAATATTTTCATCATCGTGGTTCTGGCAGAATTCTTCATATATTCAATGCTTCCTTGATCTTCATCAATAATTTTCTTGTGGACAACTAAATTATTGTTCGGTCGCCATTTTTCTCCACAATGTTTTTTAAACAACTTGTCCTCATCCGAAAATTTTTCAGCTTTAATTTTTGGCTTTTTTTAGGATATTCGGGAGCTGTATTGTTTAAATTTTTTGGTTTTTTCGTAACAAAGTTTTTGCTACACACAAATCGGACTTATATGTGGACTCTCCACGTACCGTTCCTATTGCGCATTCTTTTAATAATAATTCGCTTGGCGAAACTAAAATGCCACTGTGCGGGCGGTTTAACCTTTGAGTCAACACGAGCAGCTAACAACTTCTTATAAACACAACATACCCGGGTATGTCGTTAATTTTGCCATACATTCAGTATGGAAAGTATCAAATTAAGGGTAATTTTGAGCTAAACACAGGTGCTAAATGATAAATGACAAAATAAAATTCTGCTTAGCAAATGTAACATCATTCTCTAAAGTTTAATTCAGTTAATTTTATTTTAATTTGAAACAAACAATTCAACGACAAATTTAATTAATTAATATTTAAAGCTATGAAACTTATTAATATTATAATACATATTATATGCTTACTCCATATTATTTAACAAAAAAACTTTAAGTAGTAATTTATGGGCAATTCTGGCATTCAATAAACTCCTGACAATATTCCGCACATACTGGTTTAAGACAATAGTGACATGCCCTTCTGGCGGGTCGTCGTTTCGAGTCTTTCCGACCTATAAAGCAATTACCTTTACGTTTCAGGCGACCTGTTTTATCTCTAACTTCTGATGGTAATGGCTGACTAGAACCCGAAGATGGTGATTGAAATGATTCAGATGTCTCTCCTATTTTCCGCAAGCGCTTTGCCTAACTCCTGCAAATGTTTTCTCCTTGAAAAAATTTGATTTTGACAACATTAATAGAATAAATTATAACTGTAGCTAATGCAGCGACATCCACCATGTTGTAAAAAACGCGAGTGGTCAGCGTGGGTAAGTGAATCACAGCTTTGTTGTTTTTCACGTTGGCTTGAGCCCTGGAACTCGGTTGGAATGTATGGTTTATTTTTCCTGAGTGGACCCACAAAAGCTAAATTCCAGCGCATGAGACGTTGTGCCAGCGATAAAGACGTAAAACAATTATCAATTGTAAGTGTACGACCACTGTTTATATATAGTTCCATCAAGTGAGTTACAACTTGTTCACCTTGATTAACCTCTCGCGACTCATTGGATAGTTTACCAGTATAAAGATCAGCCTGTAATCGGTAGGCAGTTTTTGCATCGCATATCCACCAGACTTTTAAGCCATATTTGGCGGGTTTCGAAGGAATATACTGGGTAAATTTAGTCCTGCCTCTGTATGGCTATAATTGCTCGTCGATCGTTACTGCATCGTATGGTATAAAATATTTATGGAGGTGAGCGTTTAGCATTACGAATAAATCTCTAATTGGTGCTGCTTTATCATTCTCCAAGCGAGCTGCGCGGGTATTTTCATTGTCAAAGCGAATGAACTGGGTTATACTACAAAATCTACGAAGACCCATGCTGGCCCGGTATAAAGGATTTGAAAATGTTTTCCACAGATCAGTATAGTATATTCGTAGTTCGATCTAAATACGCCTGCAGTTATTAGTATTCTATTTCTAAACTTTAATCGATCCAGGATTATTGATATTCCACGTTTCATAGCTGCGAAAGTTGGGAGAAAACACTTAAATATTTGAAGCAATGTTAGGTTGATTGTAGATCTATAGTATATGGTCGACCGTGACGCTTCATAACATTATTTGAGAGAGCACGTCGAGAAGTAGGCATTTCTCTTCTCCACTCTGTACCGTCACGTGACAGGAACGGCTGATCTAACGTAGCAGTCACTTGGTGGACTACGTCCACATGTTCAAGTTCCTCGTCATTTAATTCACCCTCTAAATCAATTTCGGGTGGAAGTGAATGATAAATTGTGGCAACTTTGGAACCGTTTTTGCGAAGTCACAACCAGTTGGCCCAGTTGTTCAATACGGTTTCAAACAGACTGCAAAACCACACCTACATGAACAAGTACCATCTGGAGAGCACGCAGACCGATACAATGCACCAACTGTTAATGAAGTTACAGTTTTATGGTTGGCGACGCATACGAACGTCGAGATATACGGATCTAACTCAGAGATAACACTGTGCAGACAATTCAAGACAGTCATCGTTCTTACGACGCTTTGCAATTACCATTGGTATTTTAGGAAGGAGGAAATGGATATCATTTCAACAACAAACAAAGAAATCCAGACACAACAGCAATATCTTTCTTGCAATCACATTATTATAATTACCATAAATCTTTCGAAAAGTACTGCCTCTTTCGCCAAACGTGCCAATGACAAGCACCAAATAGGATAACGAGAAATTGCACTCATCTTTTAATTTTGCTTTGGGCAACAGCAAATCACACAATGACGAAACGAAAAGATTGAAATGTCAAATGTTTCTTAGTATTTGGTTTGTCGAAAATTTGAGTATCGAAAAAACATTTGCTGAATCCGTTAATCCTGCTATTAACGGCCACGAAGCCGAAGCCAACGTTCGGACAGGACAACGTCTGTCGAGTCCGCTAGTGTATTTTATAGTACTAATAATGTATTAACTAATTAATCAGTCAGGTGTCTGTAACCGGCGATTTCAATGCAACTAATAAACCTGCCCTATACTCCTTATGTTATGTGTAAGGATGGTAAATAAGATAAAGATAGTTGATATAGACGAGACCGGTGTCATCCGAATCATAAGTTTAGGCTTGGCTATACATTCCAATCAATCAATCAATTATTATTTATTTTAGTGTAGAGTTGTACCATGAAATAAAATGTACCTCCTAAACTCATAAACAATTGTTTTCATTAAATGGCTTAATAAGGGTGATTTTTTAGAAAAAGTACACTCGAGTCCAAAAAAATAATATTTGATGCAGAAAAATAGTACTATTGAAAATGCTCTAATGTCACCCCTGGTATCGACCTATGGTATCCAACTGTGAGGTTGTGCCAAGAAGACCAAAAATTATCGGTTTTTTAATCTTTAACCGAAACATTTACACGAAACGCGCAAGTAAAGGGTGTTTTTATAGAGAATAACATCTTTAAGTTGCCGACACTGTTTTGTTTGACAACCGATTTGACAGCTGACATTTGCTTTGTCATTAGTTTGATTTGCCATTTCATAATGAATAAACTCACGCTATTGCTTCTGCCGACAAACTCATCGTGCATTACGTCCATTTTACGGTCGTCATAATCGTCCATCAGAGCAGGTAATTCGGTTAATCGGGTTAATCGGATCGTTTTCGCACCACGTATGCTCTAAATGATAATACGCATCGAGTAAGACGTCAAACAGTGCGTACCGAACAAGCGATAGACGCTGTACAGCGTAGCATTGAGGAAGACCCAAATCAATCAATTCGACGTCGTTCTCAGCAACTGGAGATTTGTCCATCCACTTTATGGAAGATTTTATCTAAGGATCTTGGTTTACGTGCTTACAAAATTCAACTTGTGCAGGAACTAAAGCCATCCGACCATCGAACACGCCGCCAATTCGGCCAATAAGCTAAAGCACAAATTGATATTTTTTTTTTGTTTTAAATTTTATTATTCATTCTCACACGATAACAACGTCGGATTATCCAGTGAATTTAATGTTCCTTTAAGGATAATCCAAGTTGTTATACATCAATATACAAAAGTTACAAAATTTACATAGATATATAAATATTATAAAAATTAAAGATAACGGAAATTTAGTTCCAAAATAATAAAATATTCGATTTAAAATAATTTTTAATATTTTTTTAAAATTGTAACTAGTTTTCAGATTCCTTTATAAATTCAGGTACTTGATTATAAATAAATGGACCCATAAACGTGATCGATTTTCTTCCAAATTCAGTTCTAATATGATGCGAATCAATTCTGTTTCAATTTCGAGTTGAATACACATGATGAGCGTAATTAAAGATTATATTAGACATAAATGAAGATACATTCAGACTTTTGTACATATAAAGGGTTAATTGAAACTTATAAAGACATTTATGGGCAATATCATAATATCATCTTTGCTGTACAATAACCTAGTGGAAAATAGAATTGGCAATCGGTATACTGCTTTTACACTTTTGTTTTGCATAACTTGCAATTTCTTCAGCCTGGTTAAGGTAGCTGTTCCGTATACGATAAGGCCATAACTAAATCGTGAATGAATAAACGAAAAATAAATCATAAGCAATTCCCTAGTAGGAACAAAGAAAGATAATTTTCTGAGTAACCCAACAAGTGGAGCAATTTTCATATTTGTGATATTGATGTGATCATCCCAAAACATATGTTCATCAAGTGTAACTCCCAAATATTTGAATGAACTAACTCTCTCAATATTAATGTTACTAACTTCAAGTAGAGGTGAACTAGTCATCGATTTATATGGGTCATGAAATACTATATATTTGATTTTAGATATATTGAGAGCTATTAAATTGGAATTAAAATATTTTAAAAGAATACTAAAGTCATGTTTCATATCAATCAATATACTGTCAGGATCATGGGTTTCATTAAATAAAGCAGTATCATCTGCAAACATTCTAATATGACCCTTGAGCGGCAAATAAGAAATATCATTAATATAAATGAGAAACACAAGTGGTCCTAAAACACTACCCTGAGGGACACCACATTTGATATCTAACAATTCACTTCCTACTCCATTTAACATCACATACTGTTTTCGATTTGATAAATATCTTTGCAATAAGTTGTAAGGAATTCCACGTACGCCGTAACAGTACAATTTATTTAGAAGTAACTGAATCAAAAGCAGTATATATCATACTCCCAATTTCTGCCAATGCCAATTCAGTTCCGAAACCTTTTCTAAAACCATATTGGTAGGAATAAAAAATATTATTATAATTTAAAAACGTTGTTAAACGCGAAAATATCAATTTTTAAAGAATTTTATCGAACATAGAAAGAATAGAAATAGGCCTATAACTATTAAGTAAAGAAAAATCTCCATTCTTTAGAATAGGAATTACTTTAGCGACTTTTAAACATTTGGGATATACACCAGTTATTAAATTTTCATTAAAAGCATCAGACAACATGTTCGAAAAAAAACTCAATTCTACATTTCAGCACGCAGCTATTAATTTTTTACGGACCTCCACCTTTACTACTACTAAGCGAACAGATAACATTACAAACTTCAGCAGGTGTGATTGGTGATAGATACAGGCCATCTGAAATCCATTTAATAGTTACAAACCTGTGTATGTCTCTGTTGGAGGTAATAGATTCACTGATTATATTTCACTGATTTCTTCTGCATTAACAAAGAAGCAATTGAAAAGATTAGCTATATCAAAAGAATCACTTACGTATCGGCCGGCCATTAAAGAAAATTTTATCAAATTTAAAAGATTCGAGATTTTTATTAAAAACTAAGTTCACGTTCTTATATTGATATTGATGATGCCGAAACACCATTTCATCCAGAGATTATGGGCGGAATGTTACACTCAACGGTGAACGGAGACATGATTTCTAACTTTTTGTACCCCAATTGGCTGACATAAATCTTTCTGGTATGTGGTTCCAACAGAACAGTGCCACATGCCACACAGCGCAGGACACAATTAATTTACTCAAAGAAACATTTGATAAAAGACTAATTTTACGTATTGGTCCTGTTAATTGGTCATCGAGATCGTGTGATCTAACTTCATTAGATTATTTTCTTTGGGGATGTGTTAAGTCACTTGTGTACGCCGATAAACCAGAGACGATTGAACACTTGGAACACAACATTCGGAGAGTTATTAGCGAGATACGGCCGCACTTGCTGCGAAGAGTGACGAAAAATGGAATTCCACATTACGCATAAAGCTAGTTTCACTGATATTCAAAATGTTTTTCTTTGTTCTATTTTAATTTAAAATTGTGAACCTCTAAAAAACACCCTTTATAATTGGAAGTATAGGACAATAAAAAAAGAAAATTGAAATTTTTCACAAGATGTAAGCCTCGTGGGTTCGATATTATAAACGCATATCAAATGTCTGTATCATATACTCGCTGAGTAAATATATATTTTGAAAACTATTAAAGGTCACAAATATTCTAAGAACCGTTTGTTATACCGATATAACTCTTTACAAACAAACAGATCATAAACTTCTTCGCAGGGGTCCTATAAATACTGTTTGTTCTATTTGCCGCGGCTCCATATTCGTCGTCGTTTAATTTAATATTATTTGATTCCAAAATATTCACATGTCGAAATATTTTTTTTCTTTTTGATCGATAATCAGTATCGTTTTGTTAAATTGATTTCTTGCGTTAGATAAAACATAATTGTTTCACAGGACGGATACCTACTAATATACTCGTATGCATCGTCGAGCATTATTACACACCAAGTCACCAATCAAAAACGAAAACCTCAAAACCAAAAAATCTATAACAAAACCACAACATAATTTTCAATTAATTTTTGTTTTATATTGTTAATCATTTTGATTTTGAATACATGATTACATAAATCAATTTTATTGGTTTAAACAAAAACAAAAATCTTTATCTCTTGATCTTCGAATAATATAACAAATCCATGTCTTACAAATGTCGGTAAATATTGTTAAAGATAAAGAGAAGAATGATTTGTTTATAGTAGTATGATATTTATTACTAAATAAAATTAAACAACAAAAAATTTATAAGCATTCTACGAAAATAATATAATCAATATATAAAATATATTTGATTACAATTAAAAACTATAATGAAAATAAAATGTGTATACTCGTACGAGTATAGAGGTCCCACGCAAAAACAAACTAATATTTGATAAAACAGATCGATAACTCCTATGTAGCCATCCGCTACGTATGATGAGATACTCGCTAGTTATATATTTTCCTCTCTGTTGCGTTTATTGGTTTTCATCTTTTTCTTAAATATATTTAAGATCGGCATTCAGATCATTTTCAAAGTGAAGATCGGCTGTATCGTATGTATGTATATATTACCATGAGCCATGATGATTTAATAACAAAACAACACAAAAATATTATGAAGAATCGTTAATTTTAATTTGTCATCCATATTTTTTGGAAATAATTTTTAAATTTTTCAAATTTTGTATACTCGAACGTTTATTGTTTCTTTTTAAATATATTTTGTTGCCGATTTATTTGATTTGCGGTACAATTGATTGATTTTCTATATAACACAGAAACCCAACGAGTCGCTTCGCTTTGGTACGCCTTGGTTGCGCAGTATAATAATTATTGTTATTGATACAATTATTTTATTTTAATGGTCCACTCCACAACACACTATACATATCTAATTTTAATTTATTTTCTTTCAAAAAAATGAAAAAATCTCCATATAAAAATATTTTATTTGTTACAAAGTGTAATTTTTATTTATATGGTTTTTTGGTTTAGTTTATATATATACATATGTACAACGTGAACATCTATCTCAAATAATTCTCAACATGCAACAATTCTTTGAACTTTTCCGACTACAAAACTTTAAAATACTAGTATATAGAGAAACTATAACGAAAACGAATATAATTTGTATAACTGTAAAGCTTACATTTTTCGCCCAATTTGGGAGTCTGAACACAAAAATTATAAAGGCATAAATCAAGCCCTGGTTTTGGTTAAATATTTTAGTTCATTAATTTTAAATAAATAAACTATAAATTAATAAATTAATTAGTTGAGTAATGAATGATGGTTTGAGAAACTGTATTAATTTATGTAATGTCCTTTGGTGTTTCGGTCTTGTTTGAACAGTTCTTTTTGTCGGTGCCTTACATATTTTTATTCTCTTAGATGTATTTATATAGTTATAGTTAGGGTAGGTAGGATTGCCACAATTTGGTTATTTTTATTTACTATTTTATTTGTGTTATATAGTTTTTGAAAAAACAGTTATTTGTTTTGATCCAGCGCTTTGTTAAAAAACCACAACCTTCGATTTTCAGTCAACCATTTATAGTAATTTATAACCAATTCAGTTGATCAAGATACAATGACTCAATATAAGACACGTAGTGTTCGCGATAAAGGAAACTCACAAAATTTTATATGTAGGAAGATGACTGCATCTTGCATGAGAACTAATTTGGTTGAAATTAAGTGCAGAACATTTTTCATGTGTGCGGTCTGACAGCTGCACGTTTGGCAAATACATCAGTAACTCCCATTTAGTATCAACTTTGAGAAAAAGTTGGCCATATAGGCCTCGCTAAAAAATAGCTAGCATTTTTTTGTTTACTTTTGAGTAGATAATTTTTGGTACGTAGGCCTGTACTTTATTTGTCATGTTAGTTTCTTTGTATTCTCATTTATGTTATGTTTCAACTTCAAGGCGTGAATTTTAATAAACTACAATATATAAAAGAATATGATATTTATTGTATTATTAAAATTAATTATCTTAGACAAAGCCCAAAACAACATGTAGAATTTGCATCCAGTCCATGTAAAATTCTACAAATGAGGCATCTCAAATGTAAGCCTACATGAGCTGGATCTACCCATTAACATTCACGAGGCGTTTAAAACTGAAATGTTTAAAGTGTTAGCCTCTTAAACAAAATGTACATACGTGTGATGCATGCTGTATAAGTTAGTAGAAAATTTCCAGCAGTAAAAAAGATGTTTTGCTATTCACCGCTAGAGGCTTCGCTATCACAAAAAGGTAATTATTTCTGCTGATATTATTTGAAACCAGCAGAAAATTTATGAAATTTTTAAGCAAATCAATAATTCTCAGCAGAAAGTTGTACGAAAAGTCAAAGAAAAAGTTAATTTTTGTTTAAAAAATGATTTGCGTTTATACAAGGACTCTTAAAATATACTAAAACTAGGGAGCCCCTGTGCAATTTCCAAATTTTATTACTTGTTTGTTTGCTTACTAGGTCCGTTTTACGTAGACCGCCTGCACATTGTATAGCTCCATGCCAACCTATAGGTACTGGCATGAATGGTGCGTCGGCTCATCATCACCGATCTTAATCAGATGATCATAATTTTATTTAAACTTGTGTTTTCTACTGGGATTCGAACCCGGTACCTCAAGATCCCTACTCTGTGTAGCTTTAACCACTGTGACGTTTGGTCGTGACGTGCGTCAGGTGTCGACATGACCTGAAACAGAACCGAACGTCATCTGAATGAAACTTAAATTTTCTTGATTGAGACATACTAAGGTTATATGTACCAAAACCGAAAACTAACCGAGTGAGTTGTGAACTGAAATTGTAACTGAACAAAATTTTCATTCGTAAAATTTTGCTTATAAATAAAACTGAACCAAGTACAAAATATTGATTTATTATGATGCTTAAACAGTCATGAGCCTCTATCTCTTTTTCTATTGTCTGAATTTTTTAGAATTTTAATTAGACTTTTAGTTAAGTTTTCAGTCAGTCAACATTTCGGTTCAACGTGTAACCTCAGTAAAAGTTTTCATTCTGAGTTATACATGTAAACTGTTTAAGCAAAAATTAAAAGCTGTCGTCATTTGTTTTAAATATTGTATTTAATCTTATTCATAATTATTTTTAATTCGGGTTTTCAATATAACCCATTTTCTCACTTCATTTGTTATAACTTTACTCGTATTAATGTGTTTTTTTATCTAAACACTAAGTAGTTGCATGTATTATAAAGTAAATATGTATATATACGCTACTAAGTAGACCAAACCAAATTTGACTCTACCCTTATTGAATATAAAAAAGTTCACTTCACAATTTTTTTTCACCATTATACTTTTCCATAACAAATAACAAAAATCGGCCGAAATGTATCCATACAAAAATCGAGTAATGTCACTTCTGTTTGCGTTCTGTGGCAGTTAATTCTCTTCCAAATTTATAAATCATAAATTTTTTTTTTAATTTACAATTTGAAATTTAATTTTATAAACTATTAAGTAAACTGTAAAACGTCAGTTTAACTCCGTTCTCCTCCTTAATCGCCAATTCAGCTACACATAAAAAATTATATGTTCTTTCAATTAGTAAGTGATGAATCAATCACGGTTTTGTTTAACATGTACATCTAGCACAGGATACAATCAGAAGGGACACTAGAAACTACTCAATTTATGTATGGAAAAATTTCGACCATTTTTTTATCCTTAATTTGTATGGAAAAGGGTAGAATTCTACGGAAAAAAATTATGCACTAATGCCCGATTGAAAGGACGATGATAAATGATGAATCGCTTGATTAATCATAGTTTGCATTGTATTAACGCCAATAATCAAGAAAATTAATCGTTGATTTATATTTTAGTTTATTTCATCTTCTCTTTTTAACGACGAAATTAGAGAGTAAAACCTACTTTAATTTGTTGACGCGTGAGGGTGTTACAAAATTTTTCGCTTTCATTAATTTGGCATTTAATTGTTACTTGAGAAAGAGATAAAATTTTATATTTTTATAACCATATTCCCACATCTAAAACTGCATCATAAACTGCTTTTAATTTATTTTTCTTATTTAACTTAAAAAATGTATGTATATGTACATTATATTCATTTATGAAAAGAAAAATTTATAAACATAATAATAAAAGTCAAAGAAAAATTATTGCCAGTCATATCAAAAAACTGCTATAAAACTGCAGTAAAAAGAGGATTAAATTAATTTAATTAAATTGAATTAAAATCATCGAGTAATATTTTCGAGTATTTTCTTCTGCAAAATGAAAGAAATATAACATTAACATTTTGCGCATGAGAGACAATAAAAGAAATATATCTAAACAAAATTTTGCAGAAGACTTTTTAAGCAAAAACCACTGTAAAAATAAAAATGTTATCTTAAAATATATTCGATCCGAGTGTTTTTATGCTAACAATTTTAAAATTAACAAAAAAAAATTATGTTATATTTATAAATGTTAAGGATTCATAATAAAAACCGACGCCATAGATAAAAATGTAAATTTCGCATTTGAATTAATTAAAAATAAATTAATCATAATCCTATGAAAAAAAATTATGGCATTACTATATATGTTTATTTATTTCAAGCATATTGAATATTTTTATATAGCGGATGCTTCTTATTTTACCTGCAAAAATTTGCCGAAGAAAACAATTTTCTATATGTAAATGCCTCATAATGATTAATTATTATTCCCGACTTTTTTAAAATTTAGCTTCGTCCATACAATCGGGAATACACTTTTTTAAATTCAATACGGGTAAAGAAATAAAAATATCTGAATAAGGAGTTCTTATGAAAGAGTGAAAATGTACTGAACTTGATGTGCAGAAGAAGTACTTAGACGAAGGCCTGAAGACAATCAGAATACTCAGGGTATTTTTAATAGTAAAATGCACTATTCGTCCTACTTTAACATATTTGTTTATTGCGTTTAAAAATGAGATAGTAGGTTCGTTTCGGTGAACTTTTTTCCAATATTCTATATCATTTCACTGGATTGATCAGGCTTCCATTCAGACCTGAATCAACTGCATTTTCAAGCGTGCTGGGTTATCAGGGATAAGTCTCTACTCTCTAAACAAAAAAGCGAATTCGCAAAAACGGTTCATCAACGAACTATAAACGAATCCATATTTTTCATGCCAAATTCCCAACTAATACGTGAATCGTGTGTTTTTATAACATAGTAAAGAGCGAATAAGAGAAAGCAAATTCTTTTTTCAATATATCGAGTTTTTATGTTTATATTTTTTATAAAATTTATTTCTGTAGATAATTTTCTAAGTTGGTTTAGTGTATGTATATTATTATTTTGATAGTGTTTAAATTAATGTAAGTTACTATTACGTGAATTTCTAAGCATGTATAACTGATGAATTTAAAGCCTTCATAAGCAAGTACATACTATATATATAGACTTTAAATAATATAGAACATTAATAGAAATTTGTCCAAGAAAGTATTACCGCTATCTATGTATATATGTACAAATTTTATTTGTTTAAGATGGACAAACGGTGGTATTACGAAGTAAATAGGGAGTCGAAAATTCTCTGTGCTGAAGGTAAACCGAAAGGTCAGATTGATACCAAATCAAGTGACCACAAGTCGAAATTTCTGTGATAACTCGTTGCAATAGGATTATTATGTTTTATTATACTAAACTACTTGTGATAATGTGATATAAATGAATTGAAATGTGATTTCTATTAAATATATAGGTACAAACAATATACTAATTCAATTTTGCATTTTATTAACGAAAAATTTTTTTAATCCCTGCGATCTGTTCGTCTTGTTTGAACGGTATATCGGATGTATTTAATAGGTGTATTACATTGGTAAAATTTCGAAAATTATAACTTACTTGCATACACTGCAAAATCAAAATGTTAACGAATTATATTTTCAGTTCAGTGGTTGAAAGTCGTGTCAATTTTAAACTGTCAGAATAATACATATATATGTAATATATTTCTATGATAGATAATACATTATTTTTTTTATTCAAACGTTCAAAACTTTTTATAAATTTATATTGTAACAAAATATGTTAATTATAAAGAATTTTACTACGTATTTGTGATGTATAAATAAATTTTGAAAAAAATTTTGTATGTTCAAAAGACGGCGGTTTATTCGAGGTTGAACTTTCAAACAATTTTGCATGTCGTTTAATTTCCAAACCTATTTATTACCTCATTGTTAATTACTTAAAATCTGAACAGTCAAGGCCGCCACTTAAAATTTATATTCAATCCAACGCAATTCAATTGAATGTAGTTAAGTAGAAATAGAAAATAGTTTTAGTTCAGCCAATGCATGTTACTTGAAATTTGTAGCGACTAGCGAGTAGAAATGCATCGTAATTTTTAAATTAAAAGACATCAATTGATAAGTAAATCATATTTTCACGTCCAAAGTGTTTATGTAATTATAATCAATTTCATATCGTAGTATTGTGTTAAAACACAAGTGTGTTGAATTAATTTAGAGATAAAGCTATAAGTTCATGTATAAATATGACTTGCCGTATATAGAAATTAAGTATAATATGTTTGCATTTCATAGCAATAAGCTCGTTTAATAAATGTTTAATTTTATGTGATCAAACTGAAGAATAGTTTTTAAAATGTATCATTCATCGGCAAACTGCGTTATAAACTTTATGCGCCCTTTAAATAGAGCGACAACGACACAGTTCAATAAAATTGTAACGCGTTCAACATCAAATTTATTGAGTATTGAACAGACAAAAAATGTATATTTTTATTTTTGTTGACTTGTGATATAATTATTTTGTAATTGAGTTAACTAATAGTTTTATTTATTATTTTAGGCAAGTAACAAACTAAAAACTCAACCTTTGGATACACCCGCGCTTACCGATACGTTTGGACGATTTCATTCATATTTGCGAATATCGCTTACCGAACGATGTAATCTGAGATGTAATGATGACAAAACATTTTATATGAAATAACTCTTGTACGTAATGTTTGTCTTTATTTCTTAGGTACGTATTGCATGCCAGCGGAAGGAGTGCCCTTAACGGAAAAATCTAAACTGTTAACGAATGAGGAAATAGTTAAAATTGCATCAATATTTGTGCTTGAAGGAGTCACAAAAATTCGATTAACAGGCGGAGAACCAACAGTACGCAAAGATATCGTTAGTATTATCCAACAATTAAAACAAATAGAAAAATTGGAAAGTGTGAGCATTACAACAAATGCACTAATGTTAACTCGATTATTGGTACCTATGCAACGAGCCGGATTGGATGCCATCAATATTAGTTTGGACACTTTAAGTGCAGGTAAATACGAAAAAATTACACGGCGAAAAGGTTGGGAACGTGTTATCGCCGGTATTGATTTAGCAATCCAGCTCGGGTATAAACCAAAGGTGAATTGTGTAGTAATTAAAGGTTTCAACGATAATGAGATTTGTGATTTTGTTGAAATGACACGGAATCGTAATATCGATGTTCGGTTTATTGAATACATGCCATTTAGCGGCAATAAATGGGATACAGAAAAGATGTTATCGTTTCAAGAGCTACTTAAAATAATTAAAGATCGATGGCCAAATTTTACAACGTTACCGAACGGCCCCAATGATACCTCAAAAGCATATCATGTGCCCGATTATAAAGGTCAAATCGGATTTATTACTTCTATGACAGAACATTTTTGTGGCTCGTGCAATCGACTACGAATCACGGCCGATGGCAATCTGAAAGTATGCTTGTTTGGAAATACGGAAGTTTCGTTACGAGACGCGATAAGAAATGGTGTTTCAGATGATGATTTAATCGCATTAATTTCGGCAGCCGTTAAACGGAAGAAGAAACAGCATGCAGGTTAGTGCAAATTTTAAAATTTCGATAATTTTGTATTGAATTTATTTAAAGAACCTGATAAAAATCTCATTTTCAATCAAAAATTTAATTAGACATGTTATTGAACTATATTGATAATAATTACATTTACAATAATTATTATCATTCGTAATTGTTTAATTTGTTAAGTCAACTTGATTTTTTCAGGCATGCTGAATTTATCAAAAATGGAAAATCGTCCAATGATACTTATTGGCGGTTAGTTTTTACAAAATTTTTGAAATTGGGGGAAAATTTTTATTTTATTTATTATGTGAGTAGCATCACACTGGCGTTTAAACGGTTATTATTCCACTCTTTTCTTTCTAGATTTGATTGCAACAAAATCACCACTAAGCTCCATCATGTTCACTTCAATGTCTGGATTTTTTAATTCGCCTGCTTATACTAGTATTCCATTAAGGACTCATCGGCACTATTCCACGCGTTTAACCCATTTGGATGACGAGGGTAAAGCAAAAATGGTGGATGTTAACGATAAAATTGTAACGAAACGTTATGCGAAAGCAGTTGCCATCGTAGACGTTGGTCCTATAATTTTGCAGTTGATTAAAAATAACGAAATTAAAAAAGGCGATGCACTAACAGTAGCCAAATTAGCTGGTATAATTGCCGCAAAACGAACTTCGGAATTGATCCCACTCTGTCATAATATTGCTCTCTCATCGGTAAATGTCCAATGCAGTATAAATAAAGACAATAAAATCGAAATAATCTCAAGTGTAAAATGTGAAGGTAAAACGGGAGTTGAAATGGAAGCTCTTGTCGCTGTGTCGGTTGGGGCCTTAACTATATACGATATGTGTAAAGCAGTGTCCCATGAAATACAAATAGAAAATATTCGATTATTGGAAAAATCTGGTGGAAAGCATACATATAAAAAACAATGAGTTTTTCTGTAATAAATTTATTAAATAAAATAAAAGTTGAATATGTATTAAGAAATCTTTTTGATTTGTTTGGTTAACATTATAGATTAAAATAAAAGTGTAGCGCGAATTAGTGTTAGTGAAATTTGCTGCATCTATAATATTCGTACCGGGAGACAAAATTCGAATTTTTAATTATTGACTACAAGAACATTTCGATTCGACTGGTCATCGGGTTTAGCCGTTTCCGGTTCTACATTTTCCGGTAGAGAATTTTCACCACGGAACCGAATATTATGCTCATCTCGATATTTATTAATTTCTTGACCTTTTTTGGTTAATTGTTCTGTTACACTGTCTATTAATTTATCCAATTTGTCGCGGGTTTCCTCCAGCTGTGGAAGTACATCTTTTACAGTCCGTTCACAAAGTACTCCACCAATTAAACGAAAACACTTTCGATCTACATCAACGGTCTTCAACGTATCTACGACACTTCTAAAATGAATTTAAAAAAATCCGAAATGAATAATTTCCATTTACGATCAAATTTTGAGGTTATAATCTAGGGTATCCATACTTATGCTCCTTGAGATCATTTTCCAGCGTACCCAAATGTGACACTAAACTTCGTTGTTCATTGCGCATTGATTGAAATTCAGCGAATATTTCTTCATTTGATTTTGTTTTAGTATTTTTCTTATTTTGCTCGCTAGACATTATAAATAAATATATTGATTTTAATCACTTCAAATAACATATGCTAAAATTATTCGCCTCAAAAATTTTATTTGACTAATCCAATCAAAATGAACAAAACTGAAATGTACTAAACACCCATACAAAATAAATTTAAAATATATTGTACTAGATTATGCGAGCCAAGCAGCGGCATTTCATGAATGCATGAACATCGTAAATAACGCAATCCATCGTATCTACTTCGGACAGTTTTAATTTATTTACATCCAGCGTATTACCCCATTTACATGCGACCAACATTTTCCTTCTGCATAATGAAAGAGGTATAACATTGACTTTTGCACCTGAGAGACAAGAAAAGAAATATATCCAAACAAAATTTTGCAGTAGACTTTTTGAGCCACTACACCGCCAAAGGCACTATAAAAATGAAAATATTGCCATAAAATATATTCGACCCGAGTATATGGCAACAATTTTAAATTAAATATTTTTTATATTTATAAATGTTAAGGATTCATAATAAAAATAGACGCCATAGATAAAAATGTAAATTTTGCATTTGAATTAATTAAAAATAAATGAATAGTTTTCCTATAAAAAATTATAACATAACTATATATGTTTATTTCTTGCTCGCATACTGAATATTTTTATACAGCGGATGCTTCTTATTTACCAGCCCTATATTTTGTTGAAAAATAATTTAAATAAATTTTTTGCTTCGTTTTTTTCAAGAAAATAACCAATTTAATATTTTTTTATGTTGGTAGTCTGTGAATCAATTTTGTCGCATTGGAGTATATTTACATGTAGAAAATTGTTTAATTTTGCAAATTTTTGCAGATAAGTAAAGCATCCGCTATATAAAAATATTCAATATGCGAGAAAGAAATAAACAAATATAGTAATGCCATAATTTTTTTGTAGGAAAATTATTAATTTATATTTTAACTAATTCAAATGCGAAATTCATATTTTTATCTATGGCGTTTGTTTTTATTATGAACCCTTAACATTTATAAATATAAAATAATTTTTCTTTGTTAATTTTAAAATTGTTACCATAAAAATACTCGGACCGAATATATTTTATGGCAACATTTTCATTTTTATAGTCATTTTGGCAATTCTTTTCTTGTCAAAATTGTACAAAAATTCAATGTTATATCGATATATCGATATAAAGAGATCTCTTTCATTTTGCAGACGAGAAATGTTGGTTGCATGTAAATGGTCATACTTAGCAAAAAATTTCTGTTTTCTACGTAGTATATAAACATTAAAACGCAACGCTACGCGTCTTACTATTCCTACTTCTACACCCCTTTTAAGTAAAATTCTTTCGTCCGCTGTATAAACTTGCAGTCTGCAGCGTAATCATTTCGAAACCATGACGAAGTTTGACATTTCAAACAATCTGGTTCTCGCGTTTCCATAGAAAGTTTAATTAAATTTTTGCATCGTTTTATAATAAAGGATATCGAGCTGAGGAAATACAAAATAATCCATTATTCTAATTCAAATAGAACAATACTGCCAAGTGCCAGTACTTCGGTAAATCTTATATCAAAGGAATTTTCCATTGTCTCTGGTAAGTCAATTGAACAAAAAGAAAAACGTAGTTCAAGATCCCTCTGTAACTTTCCAGAATTAACATTATGCTTAGTAATAACGGGTTCGAAATACAAAAACAAATTCGTGAAAATAGCAACGAATTTCGTGATACAATACTTGATCTTCAAAACTGGGAGCAAGAAATCAAAATGAAAGAAAAACAATTTAAATCCGAACAGAATGGAAAGAATGAGGTTAGGTTTATTTGTTGGGATGCATTTATAAATTTATATATAAATTTGTTTTAATAAATTTTCTGTTTAGGAGTTGACTGAAATACGGACCAAACGTAATAAATCACCACCCAAATCTAAACCGGAAACTAAGGTCGAATTTCAGTCATATACTACGGAGGATAGGCGCAACGAGGAAAATGATGAAGCCAACAAGAAACTGGCCGACGAAGAAAAGGAGAAAGGCAACTGTTTTGTTAAAGAAAAGCAGTACGATAAAGCTCTTGAACATTATAATTCAGCGATAAAATTGTATAGCAAGGATCCGGTTTACTATTCAAATCGAGCGTTTTGTTACTTAAAATTAGAAAATTTTACTGCGAGCGTAGCAGATTGCACCAAGTCTATAAGCCTTGATACGGATCCGGCCAGTCCAATATTGATAAAGTCACTATATCGCAGAATGTTGGCGTATGAATCTTTGCAAAAATACGATAAAGCTCTTCAAGATTGTACGAAATTAAAGAAATTGGAACCAAACAAAAATTTTTACCAAACATATTGTAACAAGCTAGTCGCGCTTGTCGATGAGAATCGATTTAATTTAAATAAATTGGAGACAACTGATTTTATTATGAAACCACCTAATCAACGTTCAAAGAAACCACTTCGGCGCATTAGTATAACAGAAATTGATGCAGATTCTTGTAATGGAGCGTGTGGTAATAGTGTAGTAATTACTTCGGACCATATGCCTGATAATCTAAAAATTCCAGACGATGTGCTTGATTCATTGTTCAATAATGCAACGGGCGCAAGTAGCGCAGGTCACCATACCAATTATGGACGAAATTATAAGAAAAGGCCAAATGATGAAACAAAAAAACCGGGGCCAAGTCCTAAAGTAAAAGAAAAAAGCGCTACGACCAAAGCAAATTCAGTTGTCGAACCTTCCATCACCGCCGCTAGTGTTTCCGACATTGATCCTAAGAATATAGATAGTGCGAAAATAAAAATACCACCAGCTCCTAAATCTGGATCGCAGTTTGAAATTGCATGGCGTGAACTTTCGATCCAGCAGAAGTATTTGTATCTCATTGAATTGCGCACTGTAAAAAATCTAAGGAAAATTTTCGACTCATCGTTAACCAGTGAAATACTTTCCGAATTGCTGCTGATTATGAAGGAATATTTTACGAAATCCGGTCTAGAAGTGTATTACTACTTAAAGGAAATTTCGTGTTGTTCCGAAATAAGTATTCTCGCCATGATGATGTCGCCAGAAGATAAAAGCAATTTGAATGAGCTGTTTAGTTATTTAAAGCAGCAAAATAACGCTGCCTATGACTTATCGGCCGTAAAGAAGAATTTTATTGGATAATTAATTTTTAATTTACAAATAATAACTTTGTCTATTTACACTTATTAAAATTTTTATTTTTCATTAATACAGTCGAACATTTTCTATTGAATACCATTTCGAGTATTGCTTATTAGAGCTCAAATTTTTGTTCTCGATAAAATTTTCGAGAATCGGTGCAAAATCTTTTACATCGTTCGTGGTCGATATACATTGGTTTACAACGCTAAGTATACCCTGAATTAGATCTGAAAGGGCATCATCTTTACTTAGTAGTAGGTCCTGGTACTGTGAGTCGATTATGATTGAAACCCATTGAACGACAATGTCCTCAGCGTCAAACTCTAAAACATTTTGAGGATTATCTTCGAGCTCCGCGGATTCCGATAGTAAAAATTCTTTCAAATATTTGAGTAAGAAAATTGTTTCATCCAAATTGAATTCATTCCGTAAAAACGGCAGAATACTTTCATTATTGTATGTACATGATAGTACGGTATTTAAAAGTTTGAATGATTCTTCATTGTCGGTCGTAAAATCAACCGAAGTGTTCATACTCATCAATCGGTTAATAGCATATTTTAAAGCAGTCACAAGTTCTTTTTCGGAAATGTTTGTGTATCGCTTGAGAGCAACTACTAGATCCTCCTGCGCTTCCGCCTCTATAAGCACGGGTATTAATTTTTTCGTGATCTCAATTTCATTAAAACCCATCTTTTCCATTTCGTTTGCCAGCGTTTCAAAATTCTCCGACATAATTAGTATTCCATTCGGATTTGTGAATAATTTTGTAACAACTGTATCATTGGGATTGGAATCTTGACGCAGAATATCGAATAGGATATCAAAATTTAAAATCGATTTCATTGTATTCTCGACCATTTCCAGTGATGTGAAATAGTCAATTCTTTGGAGATCATCCTTTTTATGTAAAATTTCGTTTCCGTTGGCACCTTCACGATTAGTCGAATCAAATTTCGCCTGCAAGCCTGAATCAAATGCCAATGATTCTTCGAGTTCAAATTCCTCGTTTATATATTCTTTGTCTACTTGCTGCGAGAAATCTTTATTTTGCTGTGTACCGATGATATCAGAAAGTTGTTCTTTGGAAATTCGAAATGGTACTACGGAAAGCATTTGCCCCACAGCTAGAAATAGATTGTTGCCAATAATCCATAAATTAGAGTTTACGAAGTATACTTTGAAAAATTGTTGGGCCTGAACAATTCGAAATTTAAGATTATATATCATTAGGAGTGCACCATCTTGGCCATTGTTGGCACCGTATAATGCAAAGTAGTCGTCGCTAATTCCAATAATAGAAATGGGTTGTTTTAAATTTAAATTCGATAGTAGCGCTATAAATTGTCCGATACTAGACGCATTCGGTCGATCAAATGTGTCCTGAAGCTGCTGCGTGAAAATCCGCTTGTCCGTCCCTAAAACGTATTTTTTAGTTAGTCAAACATGAATTTGGACAGTATAGCTTAAACTTACAAACTGTGATCAAAGATGGATGAGAAGCGCCATTTAGCACAATGTATCCGCTTAGATCTACACCAGATTCTCGCGTTAATTTAATCCGATAAATATTGCCCTGAGGATGGTAAGTATCTCGTTCCAGCATAAAGTATACCAATTCGACGGACTTATCGCTAATGTTTTCAACAAAATACGTAATCATTGTCCCCGTATCCATTTCAAAGAAATTTATCTTTTTAATCAAATGTCCTTTCTCAACAATCACTGCATCGTCTTCATCCTTATCTTTCCGCCTCAATAGCCCCAAATCCAAAGCCTCGGTATTCCCATTTTCATATAGAACAATCGTTGTATTAAGATGTTCCATGGAAAAAACATCATGAATATTTCGATTAAATTTCTGCTTCTTGATTTTGTTAACGTCAACGCAATTTTCGTCCCATTGCCTTATATATCGATTCATGAACACACCAACATAATTATTTGTTTTAAAATCGTAAACGACTTTAGCTGTTAAACGATCTAATACGGTCCAGCTTTTTAACTGTTTCTGATTACTTAACTAGAACATAACACGGAATAATTATTTTAATCAGCATTTAATTGTGGGTCCCGGTATTTAGTTATGCACATCACTCACCTTTACAATTATAACCATATTTCGCCCTAGCGTATTGATAACTGCACCATTTTCAACATCTGGTGATAAGCCCAGAAACTCTGTACCAACATTTGTAGGACACAAATTATAATACGATAACAGTTTAGCCATTTAAATATTCATATATTAATCGCTTCAGTTCAAAAATTAACACAACACGTGCGTGCGAAATCCAAAATAGAAATAAAGGCCTGTCAAAATGACAAGTAGCAATATATGTAGCAACTATCGCGATAGATTACCCGAGCAACAAATATTTGTTATCACATAAACATTTGAAAATGTACGATCGTCACAGGCAACTACATACTACAGATACTGGGGCGGTATCGTGAATTCCGTAACCGGTCAAACTTAAACGGAATCAATCATTTGCCGTAAAAACCGTATCATGGATGCCGTTTAACCGGTAATTTACTGCGAAAAATTGCTCGACAGCAATGTTGTTGAGCAAGTATTACATTTCATTAAAACTTTAAAAAAGCAAATAAAAATTCAAGAATTCATGGAAACCCACCCAGTCATACTTAGCGAAGGGATTATTAAATTCGGAGCTAGCAGGGAGCGTCGGCTAGCGTTTTAGGAAATTTGTTAGCAACAGTTGAAGTCTAATGACCATCCAACTAAGTATACAGATTTAATTTGTACGAATACGATTATTTGGAGCTACCATAGTAAGTACTATATTTTACGTTTTTAAAATAAAAATTATTAATGTTATAGACATTTTTTATCGTTTTCTGTTACACGAAATTAGAAACAAATACTCATTACTATTTTGACAACATAATAAAGCAAAATACCTCTGAACTAAAAATTTGCTCAATACCGCCCCTGAACTTCGAGGGCTATATAATGTGTAATTTTTTTGTTTTTCGTTTATACGTTTTACACGTCACGCGTGATTAGCGACATGTGTTAAAGTCAATTGTTCTCAGTTAGCATTACCATTTCATGATGGAGAGACTTATACCCGAACGTTTACAAATTATTGAATTTTATTATAAATATTCGTGATCAGTAAAATATGTGTTTTGCGCACTTCGACCATTTTCTGATCGTCATAATCGACCTACTGAACAAGCAATTCAAGCCATTGTGACAAAATTTCGCATCAATTTAACGTTATTGAACATCATTCAACCAAATCGTATGCGTAGAGTGGTATATAGGAAAATATTGCTGCTGTAGAAGTTATATGTTGACGAAGACGGCAAATGGTCCATCTGTTGCAGGAAACAGCTATTGTGTTATTCGACTACGTGGAAGGTTTTACACACGGATCTGTCTGAAAGCGTATAAGAATCAGCTCGTGCAACAACTGAGCCGAACGACTTGCCACAGCGTCGAGGTTTTGGTAAGTGAGCCTTAGACATCCTGAGGAAAATCTGGGTACGTTAAAATGGGTACGTTAATAAGCAAATTTGTCGCATTTGGTGTGATGAGCACCCACAAACAATGCAAGAACTGTCAATGCACCTATTAAAAACCATTGCTTGGTGCGATTTATGGGCCGGAGGAATCATTGGTCCGTATTTTTTCAAAGATGACGATGATTTCAACGTTACCGTCAATGGCGCTCGTTATCGTTCGATGATTTCGCACTCTTTTTTGCCCAAAGTGCATGAATTGAATCTGGTTGATATGTGGTTCCGGCAAGACGGTGCCAAATGCCACACAGCACGCAAAACAGACTTATTGAGAAATGAGTTCGGTGAGCAATTTATCTCACGTTTCGGTCCGGTAAATTGGCTGGTTAGATCGTGCGATTTGATGTCTCTTGAATATTTTTTATGGGGCTATCTGAAATCTCTCGTCTGTGCCAATAAACCAACAACAATTGCGGAATTGTAAGACAACATTAAACGTGTAATTAGCGAGGTAGCAGCCGAAATGCTCGAAAAAGCGGTGCAAAATTGCACATCTCACAAAGGTCACTTTAAACGTAGTCGTTGTCATCATTTAAATGAAATATTTTTTTAAAAGTAAATGGCAAACATTGATTTATCGATTGAAATAAAAATTTCATACATATGCATTTTTACTATGTTGTTTTCTACATTATAAACTAAACACAAGAGTTTTTAACTCACCCTTCTTAAAACTTCTTATTTCGTTTAACATTCATGAATATGATATTCATGTAAAAAATACAATTTTTATTAATACACGCCTTGAATAAATAAAATTAACGAAATGAAATATTTAACTTACTAGTGCTGCATTCTTAGATTTACCCAATGTTGGTGAAGATTTTTGATACCAATTTGTCTTATAGCATTGCGTATACGTATATACACGACCAAGTAGAAGGCAAACAAAAAAAATACGATTTGTACGTATGCATGCAGGCCCAAAAAACGTAAACACGAAGAAATACTTATTTCAGAAAATAATACAGGTTATAAAAATGATTTTATTGGGAAAACACACTCTTCTGGATCTTATTAAAACAGAAAGTTAAACAAAAGATCTCTTGGGTTTTTTTAAATAAATTTTTTGGTAGGTGCTCATACGGTTTCAGTAAAAAACACTAAAAGTGGAATAACTTTTCGTTAAAATTTTATTTTGCTGTTTTTGCTAAAAATGAGCTCCCCTGTCACCCTGCTTCTTAAATTATTACCATCTATGGCACCTATACAATTGGGAAAACCCCAATATCATCTGCGATTTTAAGCCAATCGTCTATTTTGAGAGAAATTTAACACATCCTCATGTAATAGTTGTTAGATAATTGGAATAGTGTCCTTTAAGATCCTTGAGATGGTTGATTGTTGCACTCGAAATGACATTTGAAGAGAAGTATGGGTTTCAACTGTTACCAAAAATTAATTAGTAATCCTATCAAGGCGATCTAATAAAAAAAATATATTAAACATTCACACCTGTAGCCAAATACCTTAATGTAATTTGCAGGCGTTCTTCCGGCGATATGGAATTCCTGAAAATTGTGTCTTTTTTCTTCAGTAGCGGTCCCACCTTTTCCAATATATGTTGAAATTGAACTGGAGTCATTCTTAAAATTTTCCGATATAGTTTCATGTCCCCGCTTTCTTTCAGCAGCTTGTGGCTAAATCCTTTCTTTTCTCTTCTTAATAGCCACTGCGATGAATATTTTTTCGATTTTAGAATGTTCTAATTTAAAATGTTTTTTTAAAATAAATACTCAGTCGCTTGTAGCAAAATCATGTTGATCTTAACCGCTACTAATAACTCTCCGTTGGTCATCGACATGATTAACAAATAATATATATGTTATTTAAATGTTATATTTACGAAAAATATTTTGTTTTGAAATATGTTTGTACTATACACGTCCACACAAAATCACATTACCAAAAAATGACTATACGTCAAAAAAAATAATTAAAATTGATTTATTTTTTATATTATTTATAGATTTGTCCAATTTAAACTGCTGTAAAAGTAAGTTATATAATTTGTTGCTCAATTTATTTTTATTTGTTGTCTATGTTGTATACACTCATTCTTTTAAATGATTTGTACTTACATTACTTGTCATACTCTATTTTTATTAGATGTCAAAATATATATTTTCTTCATTCCGAATTGTAACTCCGAATTTCTTTGTTTTTGTAGAATATGAATAGTATATACATTTGTATAATTTTAAAGTGTTTAATATAATTATTTTTACAATATACAATATAATTATTGTGTAATATGAAAACACAAATATAATTTTATAAAATTATTCAATAGAATTTTAAGATTTTTGCAGCGCTAAATTTATCCACGGAGTACTAACTATAAAAAATATATTAAATTATTGTGTACTTGGCTTAATGGGTTTCGCTGGTTATGAATTGCAAAACTTTTGGTTACTTGGTGTGTACTGTGCTCATTACGTTAGGCTATTTCATGTAAAATGACGATTCCAAAATTAGGTATCTAATTTTGTTGTCAAATTGACAACCACACTATAATAATATAACATCAAAATGTAATATGTTCACCTTGAAAAATAAGTTAAATTTGTGTAATAAATATGAACATGTATAGTCAAAAGATTTCCAAAAATATATATAATTGTTATAAACACACGATCAGAAGATGGGATTACGGAATAAGGTGAAATTGAAGGATATAAATATAACTGAATCTTCGTAATTATTTTTCTATGTATTTCTATCCCAGAAAACTGTCTACAGAACTGGATAATAATACAGCCCTATACGATAGTATACCAGTTTGCCGGATACGCAATTTTAGTATTATAGCACATGTTGATCATGGAAAAAGTACGTTAGCCGACCGACTGCTTGAATTGACCGGCACCGTTAGCAGGAAGGATCGACAAAATCTAATATTAGACAATTTGCAAGTCGAACGGGAGCGAGGTATTACAGTTAAAGCTCAATCAGCTTCTTTGCTCTACAATTATCAAAACAATACCTATTTACTGAACCTCATCGATACCCCTGGGCATGTAGATTTCTCGAACGAGGTATCACGATCGTTAACCGTTTGTGATGGAGTGATTTTACTAGTCGATGCAAATCATGGCGTTCAAGCCCAAACTGTCGCAAATTATCATTTGGCACGATCGAAAAATTTAAAAGTTATTCCAGTATTAAATAAAATCGATCTGAAGCATGCCGATCCTGAAAAGGTGTGTAAAGAGCTCAATTCATTGTTTGATATTAAACTGGACGATGTGTTACAAATATCAGCGAAACTTGGTACCGGAATCGAAAAGGTATTAGAAGCGATTGTGTTAAAAATACCGCCACCTGTCTCGGAGCGAGAGATTCCATTTTGTGGTATACTATTCGATGGCTGGTATGATCGGTATCGCGGAGCATTAAATTTAATTTATGTTAAGAATGGTGAACTTACACTGAACGATCAGATAACATCGTGCCACACAAAGAAATCCTATGATATAAAATCGTTATCAATTTTACGGCCAATCGAAACTAGTGTATCTAGATTGGTTGCCGGCCAAATTGGACTCGTCGGTTGTAACATGCGGAATAGCAACGAAAGTACCATAGGAGATACTTTTCATCACAAAAATGTTCCAGTTGAGGCATTACCTGGCTTCAAAACACTTAAACCACTTGTCTTTGCAGGGATTTATCCAACTGAGCAATCCCAACACGTTTCTTTGCGGAGTGCCATCGAAAAACTGGTTTTGAACGATTCTGTTGTAACTGTAATACCTGAATCGAGTCCAGCCCTAGGTCAGGGATGGCGATTAGGATTTTTAGGATTACTACATATGGAAGTTTTTTGTCAAAGGCTTCAACAGGAATTTGGAGCCGATCCAGTAATAACTGCTCCATCCGTCACCTACAAAATCAAGCTGAAGGAAACAAAGCAGACCGTAAAGCAAGGTACTGATATTATCGAGGTCAGTAACCCAAACCTACTTCCTGATCCCGTGCACATAGAAGAATATTTTGAACCTTATGTTTTAGGAACGATAATCACGCCCACTGAATATTTGGGTGGTGTAATAGGCTTATGTGTGGAGCACCGCGGTATGCAAAAAACATCATCAAATATAGATAACACCAGAATAATGATGACTTATATGTTGCCCCTAAATGAAATCGTAATTGATTTTTATGATTCATTAAAAGCTTTAAGTTCCGGGTACGCAAGTTTCGATTATGAAGATGCAGGATACCACAACACCGACGTCGTAAAATTATCAATATTTTTAAACGGACAACACGTTGAAGAGTTAAGCTCAATAGTACATTACAGCAAAGCCCAGACTACCGCGAGGAAAGTTGTAAATAAACTGAAGGATATGATCCCAAGGCAAATGGTCCAAATCGCAATTCAGGCTTATGTTGGAAGTAAAATACTAGCTAGGGAAAACATTAAAGCATATCGTAAAGATGTAACCGCCAAATTATATGGCGGAGATGTAACGCGCCGAATGAAATTATTGAAGCAACAAGCGGAGGGCAAAAAGAAAATGAGAACCATAGCGAACATCAATGTCCCTAAGGATACGTTCATCAATCTACTGAAACGCTAAGTAGTTTTTTTCATTTTTATTTAGTTTAATAAAAAGCACCATTTGTTGATTTCTTTAAAATTATTTGACTTCTCATGCGTAATTCTGTAGGTACACCGAAGTGGATCGTTTTAACTTGTCCCTACAAATTGGACATTCTGATTTCTGGCCTAACCAATCGAAAATACAATTCCAACAAAAGATATGGCCGCATCTCGTTATTGTAACATGATTAATATTATCTAAACAGAGTACACATTTCTTATCGATCGAAATTTTATCGTTAAACGGGCCTTTTTCCAACACTTTGGCATGTTCGCGTAAACCTCGTTTATAGTTTTTTCGAAAATATTGCACAACAAGAAAAGCCAATTGAAAAATGGAAAATATTCCTAACGTTTTATATCCACCAACTGACTGGTTTTCCTTGAGCCAGTGCCGAACAAGTATATAATTTATACCAGTCATTCGTTTTGATATTTGATATTTACCACCATATATGTAGAATATCGTCCGATGGACGGCCTTAATGAAAGGAATTAAGCCTTCAGCAGAATGTAGACATTTGATTAGGACGGCACGAGCTTCTTCCGTAACGTCGTCGTTACGTCGTAAATTTGTTTCAAACACTTTCAGCAAATGCCGTAAAACATCTTCCCCACCAAATTCTAGTAAAATCGTTAAAAAATGTATCTAAAATTTAAAACTTTAGTTACTGTTGTAGTTTTAAAAAGTATACAACCGTTGACTAACCAATTTTGATGGTATAGTATTATACCTATGATCCACTTGTATTATGCCCGTATATTCTTCACCCAGTGTTTGCAAATTATTCAGTGATGTGAATCCATGATAAACTAGTTGGGAAAATACTTTACAGAACTTGTTATACGTGATAAAATTACGATTGCCTGCGATTCGAAGTAGTTCGGATAGATTTTGTGAAAGTTGATCAGTTATAGTCAAATCTTTTTGAACTGTACGTATTATTTCGGCTTGGCCCGCTGCCTGATGATATAAACTCATTTTAATTTTTTAGTAAACTTTTAATTAATAAATATTCAGTCAAACATTTTTAAATAAACTTTGACCGGACCCGTCAAAATCAGATGATGTAAATAAATAATGAATTTGCTCAATATGGAAAGCTAAAACACGACGAACAATTTCAGTGGAGGTAACAATAAACTACCCAATAGGCCGTTTTTGTAAAGAAAATACATACGTTTTTTTATCCCCCTTATCTATCTCTAAATGGCTACAGAACATGACAATAACTAAGAACGTTTTTTTTAAAACGGATTTCTTACTCAGGAATAAATTGCTGAATAAGTTTTGCTGAAGTTAATAAGATATAATGCAAAATGTAACAAATTAGCATCCAAAATAATAAATTTTCAATTATTTAATCATTTTAATAGATCAATAGTCATTTTTTCGTTCCGCCGTTTCTAAAACGTGTTTCTAAATTTTTTTTTTATTTTTTTTTCCAGTTTTGACACTTTTTTATTAGTAAGTCAAACATAAGCATTAACCAGCGAATCTTTAAGAAATTTAAGTAACAAAGAGTCATGTGTATGTTTATAGACGTTATCGTGTGTATGTTTATTGACAAAATGTATGTTTATTGATATTACTGATCAGCAAAACATTTAAGATTTTTACTTTCAGTTTCGTTAAATTTGAACTGTCACTTAAATTTCTTTCACAAGCGCAAAATTTATCGCCCAAACTGAAGGAAATATCAAACTGTTGTTTACATCTGTATTGTAATGGCGCAATATTTGGTATATATTGCAATTTAATATTTTTTATTTAAGTGTATTTATTTATATTTTAATAATTTATTAAAATATATATTATAACATATTATTATGTGCATTTTGAATACAAAATCTATATGCATTGTATTATTGAAAATATCAGACCAATTAATATATCTTATATGCACAAATCAATTTGTCAAATTGCGTTACGGTGATCTGTCGTCGACGAATGCGATAATTGAACCTTCTTGTGTGGCTGTGGTGAATTTAATTGTGCTTTGGACATGGCCATCTGGCGTTCAGGAAATGAATCAGATCTTTGTATGATGAGAATTGCGCTTGGGTTAGTGACATTTTTCATTGTCGATGGGTTTCTGGATCCAACTTGTCTGCAATGATGTTGACTAAGATTACATCCCGCGTGGTGACTGGTACTCCTAAAACCTTCAGACTACGAACAGTGTCGGTCGTAGTATAAAGAATCCTGCGCAAGTCGAAGATAGCTGTCGACTGTGGTTGTATCGATCCCGTAACATGCACCATGTTTCCTCATAATTATCCTTCGTGTGAAACGAAACAACTTCTACTTGCGTAGAAGCATCCCTGTTTCATAGAATTTTGCCCTAGCTCGTGTTTGCACCCCGTGCGGCTTAGGTACTCGCAGCTCAGCCAAGTAGGGGTAAATTGGTCCTGGGTGATGGGGGCATGAGTAGTGGCCTAGATTACCGCACGTAAAAGAAAAAAAAGATGAGACGGCCTAGACTATGCCGTCAAAGTAAGGAGTTTAAATTTGTTGGATTGGGCATCGGACCCAAATTGGCGAGATTCATGCCTCACATCGCCGGCATGCCCACTGTGGTTGTTTAATAAAAAATTTAGGGTAATATAATTCCAAGTTAAACATGGAATAAAAACAAGAAGGAACGAAATTTAATTATTTTGGCCTACGGCCTTAATGATTAGTAAGATTTATATCGGTGAAGTGTTACCAGCAGAAAGGAAACCCGCGTGCTAATGCTCTTGCGCGGTTTCCGCTCCTAATGGAACGGCTGGTAGACCCTTCACCAATTGGGCCCGTTTAGTTAGTAGGCTGGTTATTGTTAAGCATGCTTACCAATAAATATGCTGGAAACTCGAACTCCCTCGAATTCTCGAACCAATATATTAATCTTCTGGAAGCTCGAACTCACCAAAAATCACAAATTAAAAAAAAATAATGCAACAGACCGGGTACTTTTGTAACAAACAAAATATGGCTTTATTAACAACGATAACTAAAAAAAACTACAATTTATTCAATATTAACGGATTCACACTAATTTAACGATTTATTGTTTATTTATTCTACTACTCAGTTGCCACGGCCAATGCTCAGTGTGTAACTAGATTAGTACGTGTTATTCACCTAAAAATTAACTTCCCAAACCAAAATTTTGGCACGGTATTTATACAAAAATTAATTGTTCAATTGAGAAGGGAAGGGGAAGTTTTAGTACAATAAATGCACTTCTCTCTTCATCAATTAATTTAATTTTTGCAAAATTAACAAAATATTACATAAATACCGTTCATTTAAAAAGTGTTATAAATTAAACACTTGGAGAATTTTTGTGTGCCACGAAAATTGCAATGTTTTAAATTTCTACCTAGGTCGTTTAATTAACTCTAAGTCGAACGTTTGCCGAGTGACGGTTCGAGTGACGGTACGTTCGTTGAGTGACGTAGTTTGCAATTCTATAGCATAAACAAGAAATATATTTATGTTGGTCGTATTGCATATTATACCGATTTTATGTATACAAATGCAACAACAAATATAAGGAAGAATGTGTAATTCCGGCATAACTAATTATTTAATGGATTTTAGTGAAGATGATATCTTCAAGATCATGGCAGAATTACTTTGTTAATAACGGGTGATTTTTTAAGAGCTTGAGAACTTTTTTTTAAAAAAAAACGCATAAAATTTGCAAAATCTCATCGGTTCTTTATTTGAAACGTTAGATTGGTCCATGACATTTACTTTTTGAAGATAATTTCATTTAAATGTTGACCGCGGCTGCGTCTTAGGTGGTCCATTCGGAAAGTCCAATTTTGGGCAACTTTTTCGAGCATTTCGGCCGGAATAGCCCGAATTTCTTCGGAAATGTTGTCTTCCAAAACTGGAATAGTTGCTGGCTTATTTCTGTAGACTTTAGACTTGACGTAGCCCCACAAAAAATAGTCTAAAGGCATCAAATCGCATGATCTTGGTGCCCAACTTACCGGGCCATTTCTTGAGATGAATTGTTCTCCGAAGTTTTCCCTCAAAATGGCCATAGAATCGCGAGCTGTGTGGCATGTAGCGCCATCTTGTTGAAACCACATGTCAACTAAGTTCAGTTCTTCCATTTTTGGCAACAAAAAGTTTGTTAGCATCGAACGATAGCGATCGCCATTCACCGTAACGTTGCGTCCAACAGCATCTTTGAAAAAATACGGTCCAATGATTCCACCAGCGTACAAACCACACCAAACAGTGCATTTTTCGGGATGCATGGGCAGTTCTTGAACGGCTTCTGGTTGCTCTTCACTCCAAATGCGGCAATTTTGCTTATTTACGTAGCCATTCAACCAGAAATGAGCCTCATCGCTGAACAAAATTTGTCGATAAAAAAGCGGATTTTCTGCCAACTTTTCTAGGGCCCATTCACTGAAAATTCGACGTTGTGGCAGATCGTTCGGCTTCAGTTCTTGCAGGAGCTGTATTTTATACGGTTTTACACCAAGATCTTTGCGTAAAATCTTCCATGTCGTCGAATAACACAAACCCAATTGCTGCGAACGGCGACGAATCGACATTTCACGGTCTTCAGCAACACTCTCAGAAACAGACGCAATATTCTCTTCTGTACGCACTGTACGCATTCGTGTGGTTGGTTTAATGTCCAATAAAGTAAACTGAGTGCGAAACTTGGTCACAATCGCATTAATTGTTTGCTCACTTGGTCGATTATGTAGACCATAAATCGGACGTAAATCGCGAAACACTTTTCGAACCGAACACTGATTTTTGTAATATAATTCAATTATTTGCAAGCGTTGCTCGTTAGTAAGTCTATTCATTATGAAATGTCAAAGCATACTGAGCATCTTTCTCTTTGACACCTTGTCTGAAATCCCGCGTGATCTGTCAAATACTAATGCATGAAAATCCTAACCACAAAAAAATCACCCTTTACAAGGTTATACGGAATGGGTTGATAACGGAATACGATGATATTTTGTTACACGTGAAGCTCGCAGATTTGAGCAACTATGCTGCATCTCCGGTTGTAGCGACGCTTGCTTGACGCGAGTTGACATTGCAGCACCGAATCTTGTTGGTTTTATCATCAGAATGTCACTGTTTGCACACTAATTTCAATTGTGTTTGGTTATAGGGTGTCCACCAATAGGTAGTGACACTGATTAACGAGGAGACAGGTGTCGTTTCCAACAAAAGATCTAATTGGTTCATGTAACTAGCGCTGCACAAACCAATACGCAGCAAAAAATCAAAACAAATAAAATGTAAAACATAATAAAAAAAATCAGATAAATAGAGTAAATCTTTAGAAAAAAATGAAATTATGAATTTTAAGTTTGGATTAAAAATGGTCTGAAAATGTACTTGGATAAATTACAATTATGTCATTGAAAAATCATAAGAAAATCTTATGTATTTAAGAAAATATAAACGAAATTAATCTTGCCTGGCAAAAAATTCCATGTAATCGAATTTTTTTACTGTGGAAAAGTATAATCGCGGTTGCCTCTCACAAGCACTAACTGAACAATATTCTTTTAAGTCGTCATGTCATGGCCATTTATATAGCGGCAATGGTACACGTAAGTAGTACTAGTAACACCTATTGGGAAATGGCGGAACCAAATTCACACACCAGTATGCAGGCCCAAATAACGTAAAAAACGAAAAAACACTTTCATACAAATGCTATGGAAATTATTTCTTGTTAAGATTTTTTTTGACTTTATTTATTTATATTTCGTATATGTGGCGGAAAAAATTTTCAGTCATCTGAACATAAACTTTGTATATTTAACTTTAATTTTGATAAATTATTTTTATTTTCAAGTTCAGAATTTTACTATTTTCCGCTATGATTTCTTTAATTTGATGATCACCGTATAATAATAATATGAAATTACTACTCTTCATGCATACACAATAACTACGGTCTACGATCTACATATTTTGTATGACGATCATCAAATTAAAGACATCTTAGCGGAAAATGGTAAATTTTTAAATATCTTAAAAATAAAAAACCATTTACCAAAATTAAAGATAAATTAACAAAGCTCATGTTCAGTCAAAAAAAACTTTTAAAAAAAAAAATCCATAGCATTTGTAGAAATTTTTTTCGTGTTTACGTTTTTTGGGCCTGCATACATACAAAGTCGATATATTGCGAGATAGCCGTATACCCATAGATAGGCACTGCTTTTATTAGTACTGTATATATTGGAGGTTGAAGCTAGATTCAACCTGGGCTGAACCTTCAATATAAACACCAAAACTTAACTTGGAGTTAACTCGACTCAATCCAAAAAATTTCTTAGGTCGAGTAACTCAATATAAACACCTAGAGTCGAGTTGAAAAACAACAACAAAAATAATTAATAACGCAAAAAACGGAGTCGAGTCAACTTGTAGTTAACTCGACTCAATCCAAAAAAAAATCTACGATACGGATACGGGGTCGAATCGAAGAAGAACAAAAATAAAACCAAAACAATGAAACACATCCAGCAGCAGCAGCGAGCAGCAAATTTAAACATTGGCTTATTCGCTTATGTAATGATACAAAATCATAGTTTGATTATAAATATAGGTATTTCTAATAAAAGAAAACAATTTTATTGTAATCTTAATAGAAAAATTTAGATTTAAAGAAATCATATTGAATGATGTTGCATCTAACGCGGCATCAATAGGTTCCACACTCAGCAGCTTCAATTTACTGCTCACTGCTTTTACTCATAACCACAATAAAATTGTCATAAGTCGGTTCTACTACTAAAGCAAAACAAACTGTTGTGCTGCTTGATGTGCACATGCATACCCATACGCAGCAGTTGGTGTGAATTGCTTGGAAAATGTTGCGCTGCTCTTGGTGTGCTTCATCCTTAATTGAAGACGAAACGAAATTTTAATTGTTTTGTACGAGCAGCTGCATTTAAATACTGCAGTATATTTTTTGAGATTCTATTGTATTGTTTTCCTTTAATTTATTGGACATTTTGAACCTCGTTTGGACTTGATCCAAAAATATCTCTCCATTATAAACGCCAAAAAAATAACCGTTAACCTGAAGATAACTTGTAGAAACACCTTGACTCCTCTCAATAAAAACAGTATAAATCACAGCAAGAACTGCAACCACCTGTAGAGGACGGAAAATGCATAAATTTAAACAGCGGTTAGACCGTTTCCAATAACTCCATTTTACATTACTGTTAATTTTATTTTCAGATAGGTCCAATAAATGAATCTAAGAAGGATTCTAATAAAATTTGGATAATAGTTCAATTATCTCATAAAAGGTAAGTATATTTCGCAAAATTTCATTTAGTTCAAGGAAAAGCGGGACTATTCTGTTGTTTAAAGGATCTTTTCATTTTCATCAATTTGTATAACTTTGTATAACCATGTTGTTAAAATTTCGGAAAAGAATCACTTTAAAACTCGGAGCTACAAATGCTGGCCAAAACAATGGTTATAGTTTTCTTTTGTTTCAATATACAGAGTTTATTTAATTAATAAGTATTCTATTTTTATGGTTCTTTCACTCCATACGTTATTGCTTCTTGGGGAAAAGTAGTTAATCTTTAATTGCCTCTAAACCCTGAAAAACACAAGCCTAATAAATTTACGAATCTATCCAAAAATGTAATTTTCGAATAACATACATTGCATACGTAAGGATTTCCCGTCAATCTTTTGTCACGTTGATATAAGAAACGTTCCCACCGTTCCTCTTTATTTCTACGAAATGCCTGAAATAATAAAAATACACATTAAATAAAAATTAAAGAAAATAAGAATTTAAATTAATCAAGCCAGCGCATTGCATAACTAAACATTACGCTGGATATATCCATTGCTTAAAGGATCTGTCCTTTCACACTGGAATTGGGAAGGTACGTGTGTTCAACGATTCGAAACTTATAAGGATACTGTTTATGGAACGGTTCGAAATCAAAACAGTCTTGAAGATTATAAATAACTCTTATCAAACAATAAATCCCGTCTTAAAGTTTTATGAATATTTATTTTCCACTTATTGCTAGGTTATGTTCACAAGTTATTACATAAACGGCAAATATATTTTCTTACGTTTCCCAAAACCAATTTATTTAATCCATATGCGGCATATCCGGGTATAGCTAAGGCCACAGTAATAATTGCAGCCGATGGAATAATTTCAAACCACATAATTTTAAATTATTTAAATATTTTTATTAAAGAAATATTTTTTTTTTTACTGCCAATTCTGACGTTTACCACTACCCAAAAAATACTAATCATAGCCACCACTCTGAAGTTGTCGGTACACATAAATCATAAATTTAAGGTAGAATGTAAACGAAAAATAATAATTCATTTTCTAATTTTATTATGTATTTTCTTTTCTTTGCTATTTCTTAAATGAATAAAATGTATTAGTAGCACACATAATAATACCGTAAAGCATTTAAGAATTAAGATTTAATGATCTATATTGTTCTTCATCTACTTCAGTCATCATGAAATTACCATCGGGCAGTAGAAGTACAACACGCCGTGTTCCACCGGGTGACGGTACCTCGGCCTGTACAACTTCAGCTGTTATTTGTCCATCTTGCGAATCGCTTCCGTCTATACTAATTGTCAAGGTCTGTGTTGGGTTGGTGCCCTCACCTTCTGACTTTATTATATAATGTCCCTGATCCTCCTCCATGCTACCCTGCTGTTGCATGAGCTGTGTTACATTTTCTCCATTAGGATCTAATCCTAACACGCCGTCATCATCTTCTTGGGCTGCAATGTACACACACTGTTGTTCACCGTCAGAACCCTGGGCAATTAATATTGTTTGGCCTTGCTCGTTTTTGCCCGCAATTTGATAAATCGTACCATCCTCACCGGTTACCAGTAGTGGCGAACCATCCTCATTTGTCATTGGTTGCAATTCCTGAATAGTATCTTCAACTTTCATTTCGTCTGTTCCTTGTGCATCCTCCAGTTTTGGTTCGATTTTAATTGATTGATCAACAATAGGGGCCGGTACCATGGGTTCCGGACTAGCTGGTGGCGTCTTTTCGCCCTCGGCACGTAGCAATACTTTCCCTGTTATTGGACATAGTGTCATCGGAAGCGGCGGACTATCGGGTTCCGGTGGTGGTAATTCTGTTGGGAATGGATCTGGAAGCTCGTCATCCTCTTCGTCCTCATCTTTCAATTCATCGGGGAATGCTTCAACTGGTGCTTGTAAATCTTTATTATTCTGTACTGATGGTGTCGGCCTTCTTGCAAGTTTCCCATCGGATGTGCGATACGTAATTAACTTGTTAATTTCTGGTGTCGATTTTGTTGAACTAGGAACACTTTTTACTATACGCGTTATTGTTGTTTTATTGTGCACCGTTGAACCTTCCGGTGACAAACTAAATCGCTTTGGTTGGGCCAATCTCTGTACAGGCGTTTGCTTTTGCGGTTGAGACTGCTTAGGCACGACACGCTGAACTGGTTGTTGAGGTGATACCGTTTTTAGTGGCGAAGTCATGGTTTTTGGAGAATTGGAATTACAATCGATTCCCTTATTTGGTTCATTAATACGAATTACGCCGGATTGAGCAGAATCACCTTTAGATAAGACACGTACTTTAGCTTCAGTTGTACTAGTTTTATTAGAGTTTATAACTACACCTGGTTTCTTTATAACGCCCGTTGCTGTTTTGCCATCTTTTGCTACCACAACTTCGGCTGAGTTTTTATTATGATTGACGACAGCCATACTGCTCCCATTTATGATCTTCTTGGTTATCCCATTATTCTTGACAGGTGTAGAAACATTAGAATTAAGATTTTTATTTACCTGAACTATTCTTACATTGCCAGTCTGTTCTGCTTTGCGCAAGGCTTGAGCCACCGCCGGATTATCGGTTTTAATTTTTTTTGCCAAATTAAACCCAAAATCATCATCCGGATCATCGGTCAGCTCTTCCTCCTCATCGGCTGACGACTGATTTTTACGTTTCATCGATGAAACTGCAACGCCACCAGATTCCTCGTCAGCCGCACACCATTGCTTGACTTGATCGATCGCTTTTGATTTTGAATTTCGCGCGGGACGCGTCGGTGAAATTGTCGTATTTGCAATACTTTTTACCGTATTCTGGGTCGATGGTTTGGAATTACTTTGATTTAATTGTTGAAATTTTGCCCGCTGCTCTTTCTGCCTTGCTAATTGTTCTTCGAAATGTTCGAGCAAATGCTTACATTGATCGAAATGAGGTAATTGCTCCCATGTATTCTGATCATGAGTAAAATTCTCCCATTTCACTAAGTACTCGTATTGTTTTTTCCGGGGGTTGAAACGTTTCGCTAGGATTTTTTCGACTGTCTCCTCTTCTAGGCTGTTATCCGCACTAGTACGTTGGGCAATTCGAGACAACTGTTTTATGGGAGTACGCGTTGGTGGTGAAGTTTTGTTTACCATTGCAATTGGAGTTCGATTCAGTATTGATGGCTTTTTTATTGGTTCTTTTTTATCGTCTTCTAAAAAATGGATAGGTCGGTTAGTGAAGATTTAAACCCGACTTAATTTGTTTATTGAAATACTCACTTGTCGCTGCATCCACCACAGTTTTTGTGATTTTAACAGGCATTTCTTGCAGATTCCCTTGACCCATCTAAAATTATTAATACAATAGTTTTAATATTAAATTCAAAATTTTATTTTATTTTAACTAATTTACTCTGCCGAATGACTGAATAGTTCGACCCGCAACAACCCAGGTCTCGCGTATCGTTTCATCCATCTTCACCCAGGTTTGATACAGCTTCCATGAATTAATATTTGCTGCTTCTTCTGAATTTAATTGAGAGGCTTTCCACAACAGGAATGCCCATACTTTCGGCTTTGTCTCCCGCTAAAATACAAATAAAGAACATTGTTTAGTGCGTTTTGTCAAGTTTATTATCATATTATTAAACCTACGCAATCACGCAGACTAGATTCCTTTTTACAACCATGGTCTTTGTGTTCCTTAAATAATTCGATAAAGTGAAATACGCTGTGACAGTTGCCACAGACTAAAACGTCTGTTTGGGCCATTTCCGCTTGGGCAGCTATAAAAAACAATATTTAATATTTTTATACGTTCATAAACGATATAAATATTTACCTTTTATGATTGTGGGATGTTTTCCAATATCAGAAGGATCAATATCTTTGTCCATTTTTTAAATTCTGAAAATAACAGTTTTTTTTTAAATCCATACAATACTTTCTACACAACCACACCACATGAAATGGGATACGCCATTCGCTGTAGATGTTTAAAGTAGATTGTACCATTAATCAATTAGCGCAAATAAATCTAATAAATTATGTGAAATCACAATTTTACTTAATAAAACTAAATTTAATCTGTCTTATTGCTTATAAATAAACTATTATTACAAAAATATAATTTATATTGTGCCAAAAAAAGAATTTACCGTTTATACAATCTACATTAAACTATTTCCATCTAATAATGGCTTCTCTTTATACCTTGTTTGTTGACATTAAACGAATTGATTAAAATTGCAAAAGTTTGTCCAAGAATATTTTGGTACGCGCCAAAAATTATTATAATATAAATTAATTTGCAATTCAATTAATAAACTTATTTCTTATAACATTTAACTACACTAAAGTGATATTGTTTAATATAAAATACAAAAAATATTCTTTTATATTATATTTTATCAACCAAAACATTACCATAAAAACTATCTCACTACTTTTTCAATTTAGAAATGTCGGATTTTGTTCATTATTTTTCGGTGCTGCGTCGCATCGGTATTTCGACCAATCACATAGATCATCAAACCTAATATACATTATAATACACGCTGAATAGGGTTAAATTTTATTTTGTAAATTGTAATTTATTGCAATTTTTTATTAATATATAAAATAAATACTGTGTATAAACATTATAATATAAATTATATTATTTAGAATTAAAATTTAATTTATAAATCGCATAAATTCATTTGAATGTATCAACCTTATATTATTTTGTATCATGACTATTCAGCGGAATTTTGCTGTCAGTTTGTACTTACCTCGATCTCGATTTTTGGTTCAACAATGGTGTTATTTTAAATAAATAAGTAATTTGTGAAGTTTAAAAATAATATACATATTTTTGCATACACGAACGACCAAAGTATCCATCAAATTATAGTCTTTCTTCCGCCTGTCTGGATAAAATATGGATTTTGATATAACGATGGACGACGATTCGTCTCCCGGCCTTACAACGTATGAGAAAACTTTCGAGGAAATTGCATCGGTAATTTTGGCGTTTAATTGTAGCGCAGAACAAAAGCAATTTAAAGAGAAAAGCTTTTTGGTCCATAAAGATGTGGAACAATTTGTTAATTTCGCGACGATCACTGGTAGTTCGTTTAGTTGTTTTGGACGAGAATTCCACAAAAACATAATTGAGGAGCCGAGCATTTTAAACACCTTATTAAATAAAGCTTGGTAAGTTTCGATAGTTCCTAATTTTTTGTTTCCCGCCTTATTGTTGTAAATCTTATAAAACCGTACAACAACTATATTTGGATATGGTTTGAGTCTTGATTACACGATTTGTTAGGCGTGTGCCATGGATTATAGTTTGATTTTTATTCACCTCCTTTCCTACCTAAACTGTTCTTTATTTTAAATTTTTAGATTGTTTAAAATTTTAAAACTACTAGTCTTGAGAATGTGAATAATTTTTTATTTAAATACTTGATATTTGTAAATAAAATGTTTAATTAACAAAACAGTTTTTATATTAAATACTAATTTGAAAGAAGTTATAGGTTCATTTCTATAGACACGAATACCTCGATAAACGGCTTTCTTTTTCGACATTAAAAACGTTTCCCACAATTTTTTTTTGTATTTTAATTTTTTTGGCCGTATATCGAATATTTATAACCGTAAATCGAAAACTAAGTCATAATTAGGAAACCGTTATAGCGAATCGTCGTAAAAAGAGGCGCCGTATAACGATGTATGAATCTACCTACAGTCTAAAAAATGCTGAAATAAATTAATACGTGTTTCAACTGGTTAAAATGCTGCATAAGAAAGTTAAAAATGTATTCTTGGTAACATTTGTTAACTTTTTACCTGTTTCAATTAGTAATTTTTTTGACAATAACAAGATTTCTTATTTTATGTAATTGTGAACGTATATCGAAATACGAAATACGTGAAATTAACAGTGCGTACATGATATCGGAAAAAAAGCATCACACTCAACTCCCGAACTCAAAACCAATCAAATTTCGTGAAATGATTTATGCCCCGCCTACTAGTTCCATACTCAAGTTGAAATATTTTTAACTTTGTTGTTTTAATACATTCTGTGCGATACCATGCTATTTTTTCCTAACTAACTCACGATGTCATGTACGTATCTAAATGTGGAAAATCAGTAAAATGCACACTATTTAAAAATGTCTAGTCAATTAGCCAGTCAATTAGTCTAATTAATTCAATTGCGAAATTTACATTTTTATATATGGCGTCTCTATTTATTATGAATCCCGTCTCTATTTCAAATTGTTGCCATAAAAATACTCGGATCGAGTATATTTTATGGCAACATTTTCATTTCTATAGTGGTTTTGGCTGTGAAGTGGCTCAAAAGGTCTTCTGCAAAATTTTGTTTAGATTCTCATGTGCAAAAAGTCAATGAGGTAGTTTACATCGTCATATTTAGTCCACGAACTCATTTTTCCTATAGAAAAACCTGAGTCGACCGCTATTATTTTTGACTTATACCCAATTTACATGCGACCAACATTTTTCTTCTGCAAAATGAAAGAGATATTACATTGAGGTAGTTTACATCGAAGTAGTTTACATCGTCATATTTAGTCCACGAACTATACACTATATGTAACCTAAACTGGATATGTAACATGATGTAAACGCTAGTTACCCAAATTAGGTTGGTTAACTTTTTTGTCTGGACTGACCGAACTTAGGTCGATGAAAAATGTGATGCAAACGACACCGACCTAAAGGGCTCTTGCATCATGAAATAGATGCCGATAGCGGCATTGATGTTAACTAAACATATCGGCATGGAATTTAGTTTAACACTTATTAATTTAGCCAAATTCAAAAAATTACAATGAATGAATTTAATTTCGAAAATGTTACTGGAATTATTTATGAGAAAAATATGAAGTGCGATGAGAACATAAGCAATAGTTTGAGTATTATACAACAGATGGTGCAAATAAATCAAGTGACCCAAATGTGACCTATAATTTTTGCGATGTAAACGGTTGCCAAGTGGGGGTCAGTCCAGACAAAAAAGTTAACCAACCTAATTTGGGTAACTAGCGTTTACATCATGTTACATATCCAGTTTAGGTTACATATAGTGTATAGTTCGTGGACTAAATATGACGATGTAAACTATTTCGATGTAAACTACCTCAATGTATTTAATATCTCTTTCATTTTGCAGAAGAAAAATGTTGGTCGCATATAAATTGGGTATAAGTCAAAAATAATAGCGGTTGACTCAGGTTTTCCTATAGGAAAAATGAATTAGGAAAATAGTATTTTTGTGCCAAAATTTCTGGCATACTATGGTATACAGTTGGTGTAAACTTTTTCAAAAACAAAATTAAATTGGGAATATTTCGATACGGAGAAAATATTTCCTAAATTATACAAATTCAGATTAAACATGATTTCTCAGTCGGCCAGAAAATGATATTTTTGACAAAAACACTATATAAATATTTTTCCTAATTCCTTTTTCCTATAGGAAAGCCAGAATCGACCGGCTGATGGGAAAGTGTTTAAGCTTGTTGCTTATATTTTGGTAGAATTTTAATTATGTGAAATCGCAATCCTACAGTTTTGATTGTTTACTCTACCCATAATTAAATCAACATTTTATTAATTTATTACAGCTTATCCTACAATATAATCAAAACCTCAACAAGCAACAATTCTTTGTTGGAACGGAAAACTACCTTAAAAATCGAACGGTACCACATCAGCAATTATTTACAAGTCTTGCGAGATTTACCACTAAACAGTGATGAAACTATACACCAATTACAATGCAACGTCTCATCTCTGCATAATCTTATTGGCCCAATATCTGCAATCGAATGCGATTTTGTTCGGCAACTCGATAATACATATCATTTGATACACGGCCATTTGGATTGGAAGTGGTTCATGTTAACCATACTGCTAAAATTGGAACTTGCTTCGAATGACGGCAATGTAATTTTAGAGGGTACCAAATTCGAGAAAATGTTCAAAATTATTATCTACGATTTACTACAATTCGCTATCAAGCGGTTTAATAAAGTTGCAGTCTCAGTTTTGTACGAAACAACTCCATTTCCCTGTTTATGTTTTAAAGAATTTTGGATATTAATGCAGTCCCTGCTAGAGGCGTACAGCATTTCTTTTTGGAGTGAATTAAGTGGAGGCCTTAAGCTACTCGATGGCGGAACAAATATATACGAATTGTACAACGAACCAATTCTAAATCGGAAATTTAAAAATGAAGTTAAAAAGTATGATCTATTCACTGTATGGATGTATTCTTATTTATCGCAAGCTATCAATGTAGATACCTCAGGTTTCAGCAATACATGCACCGAAGATGCGTATGAATTTTTAGAAAAATTAACAAACGATTTTCTGGCCAATAATCCGTCCGAACACGAATTAAGAGTTTACCTGTATAACTTAAAGGAAATTATGATGCCGTGGCAGCCAAAAATTGAAATCGTAATGGCATTTTGGAATTACTACCATAAACAGCTTAATTCACCATGTGGTTTGTCCGGATCGACGGTTAGTTATATCTCGGCGAAGGGTACATCGAATAGTGAAGATATTCTAAATATTATTAGAAATAATTGTTCACAGCAAAGGCTTAACGCAAATCAAACGAGTTTTACCATGTTTGCGAATATTTTAAGCTGCCTAATAGAAGATTTAAAATTAATCGAGAAACAGACTCAAATCGATAAAATACTGGGTCGGATCTATTCACGGCTGCCACAATCGAAACTAGTGTTACTGGCCGAAACAGGATTAAATAATACGGCAACGCTTTTGATTACATTATGCATTGCAACAAGCGATCGTGTAGTTTTGAATAAAGTATGTGATATGATTATGCAGTATCCGTTTGAGAAGGTTAACGAGGCTCGTCAAAATTGTATCGTTAAAATACATGTGATGCTGATTATGCTAATGATTGAGAATAAATTAAATGTTGAGCACTATTTGGAAAGGCTGCTGGGCCGAGCGAATGATTTAATGAACATGATTGTTGATCACAAGGATAAACCATTTAACATACTAAAAGTGTTGTACGATGGATTTATCTGTATATTTCAGAACAAAGGTCCATTCGTATTGGGTGAACACATTTTTTACGGGCCCTGGCTTGGGAACTATTTAAATTATGCATCAACTGTAGAACTGGATCGTTTGTTCGAACTAACAAATCGAATTTTACTGCAAATCTTTGGTAACGATGATGAGGATTCCGAAAAGCTTTATAATTCGATTTATGAGAGTTTGTACCCGTTTGTTAAAAAGAAATTTTCTGGAATGACTAATTCCAAACATATAGCTATATTAGCATCCAATTTGTGTGGTTGCTGTCATATCCGGACGAAATTCGACAGCATGATAAACGATTTTGTAGAGGTCGATGGCAGAGATATCGAGAATTTTTTGCATTTCTGGGTTAATCTTATAAAGACGGAAAATGCGGTATATATCAAACAGTCTCTTGTCATCCGGTGCTGGATAAAATGCTGCTTGTTTACTATGATTGAAGATGACAATTTACAGGAATTATCACTGTACGTATTTGAACTAGAGGAATTCAAGGAGATGTGTTCAAATTCGGTACCCAACGATTTTCCCACGAACAAATACATTTTGCACACATTTTTTCATCGGATCGAAACAACCTTCTCCCAAATGAGCTCGAATACGGATCGCGCGAAACTAATCGACCGGTTCCAATATTATTTTATGGATTTTGAAAAATGGGTACCACCCCAGTCGGGCCAAACACGGGAATTTACCATCAAACTGTTTAAAATGATTTCAAATTTAGTGCTTTTCTGTGGAACGATTGCGTATCAACGTCAGAAACCATTCAACATTTTCAATACGATAATGGAGAAATACGTGCTGCCAACAAATATATTAATGGGACGTAAAATACCAGATCTTACAACAACACAGTCGATACATTGGGCGTTTCCGATGTTGATGTATGGTATATCGAAAATGGGGTACGCGAGGGATGCTCAGCTGACGATGTATTTAAATAATTTAATTGAAAAATGGTTCCCGTATTTCCAGACGGTGGTAAGTATAAAAAAAACTCCCATCCGTGACAATGTGCACATATTTGCGCACATTGCCGTGACCAGGATTCGAACCTGGGTTACTACGGCCACAACGTAGGGTCCTAACCACTAGACGATCACGGCTGTTGGGAATATGTTTTTGTCAGTATTATTATTCTATTTATGTATTCTTATTAAGTCTAGCAAAACTGATGTAGTCGTTAAACCATTTATCCAAATTTGCAATAAATGTGATCCGCCACTGATATCATTCCTGTGTCGAAAATTAACTCAGCATTTTATAACGGTTAAAGATAGAAAACCACATTCTCAGGCATGTCTCGCAATCACGAGTATTAAGGAAATGCTTACGGCCGCTAAACAAAAGAGTGAACATGATAAAATATGCATAATTGTTGAATCAACCCTGTACGATTTGATGGTGCACGCATTCCGAACAGATGAAACAAAAACGAGCTACAAATCAAGTTTATTGTTCTTCGTTGAAATATCGGAATTTATGAAGCAAAGAAATTGTCCGACACAAATTAAAGAGGTGTACATGGATTCGATTGGAAATCTGGTTAAAACTTATTTATCGTATCAGGCGAAGCCTTGTTTTGAGTAAATATTATTAGACGTCTAACCTTAGTACATAATTAGAAAATTACGATTGTTTGTTTGTATTACAGATTTTTCACTCGGATTGTAAAACTAAATCCTTCGCTAGGAATGGAACTGCTAGATATTATTAAAAAGGAGTTTGCTGAGCTAGAAAAAATACGAAAGAATGATACATTCTTACAAAATTTGTTTGTAAATTTTGAAAAGAACGTACAAGAATTATGCAAGTAAAAGGCGGTTAATGAATTAAGTAGTTTTTGATAAGGTTTGTGTGTTAAAATGTGTACAAAATTAATTTGTGTTTTTCACGATAACTTGTTTTCTACGTGGCCATTCTCAAGGCCGGTTTTAAATATAAAACATTTTTATTTTATTAAAAATTCAATAGATAGTATAATTTATTGGATAAGGCACAAAATATCTATGAAAATAATAAGTAATTCTAAAATATAAACAGTAATTCTATGCCTATTTGTCCGAAACGATGAGTTTGTCTAAGAGGTAGGTAGATACATCTAATCAATTTGCATCCTTGTGATGAAATTTTTCTGGATGCTCGGCTATATAAAATATATAAAGCAATGGAATAGCAACGCATAAAGCTAGTATACCAAGTAATAAACATATCCACGATATATCACAGTCAGATCCAGAAAAATCAAATAAATCATTTTTACGTTTTAAAACTATTGGATGTGTTGGCATATCATCATCTTCATTATCATCACATTCGATTGCATCCTCTCGCCCAATTTGGTCGTTATCCAAATACTTGGTGGATTTTAGTTTTGTATTTAAAATTATTTCGTTTACGGACGTGTCTTCATTATTATTGGTTACACTAGTGCTACTATTGGTACTGGTATGTGCATGTAAATCTATTGTACGAGGTGTACTGTGGCTCACTGTAGTGGAACTATTCGGAATTTTAAAATGTAAATTCTCTTTATTTTCGAGCAGCGATGGCACAAGCATAGAATTTAATGTTGCTGGTATTAAGATTACAGATCTAGCATGAATCTCATTATCCTTGTCAATTTTATTGAGTCGTTTTATTTCTGCCACTGTACAATTGTATCGTAATGCAATCGCTTGGAGCGTATCATTTTCAAGAATTTGTGCTTCGATTGTAGGCTCTTTGCGTATAAAAGCTTTTTGCATTGGAATATCATCGCTATTAGAGTTATGTGTATCAAATAACTCTGTGTATTTGATGTCAGATTTCATTGACCTGGAAAAGATTTCAAAAATATTTGTATGGCGCTGCTATTATTAAAATGTTTAAAACTTACTTTTGTCGTTTCATCTTGCCACCATACATATGTGACTAAATTTAATTTGTTTATTAAATAAAAAATTGTTTAAAAACATCAAAATTAATAAAAAAAAACTAGTGAATGAGACTGACTGACATTATTTTGTAAACGTCAAAGTTTTGTACACTCGAAAGGGAATTTGTAAAGTTCTAATTATTTCTTAATATTTTATAAATCCGATAGAGGCCTAAGCGTTGGTTTCATAAAAAGGAAATTTTTCAAACAATTTTGCAAACCCTTGATGAACTTGAACTATCATATCATAATTAGACTACCTAGCTAGAAACACCAAGTGTGCCGATCATATTCAAAATAATACACATTGCACGACGCACATATGTACTGTTCACACCAAAAGTGGCGAGGTATTTTTTTTGGTTAATTTTGAAAATGTGAGATTTTTTTTTATTACTTTTATTAATGATAAATAAAATGAATGCGAATGTAAACGACGAATGGGAAATGTATTGATAACAAATGCAGTACATAATATTAATAATTGGTTATGTCAGGTGCGTAGTGTAGGCATATGTCGTCCGGTTCACCCAATAATTACGCGTCGATTATCAAATGTTTGTTCCAAACGTTAGAATATTAAAACTTTCAATTCGCCTTTTCACACAGTGCGACAACACGATGCGTTTTTCTTAGTCTCTTACCTATTCGCCTGACGCCTATAAACTAAATTTTAAAGTGGGAGTATTTTGCAGCATGTTTGCAGCAATCATTTTACGAGCGGGTTGTGTTGTATACTCACTAACACAAACAAAAAAACAAAACAAAAATTAAAGCCTCAACCAGCGAAATCTTAAGAGCTTAAGTTGTGCTCTGTTTGGACCACGTAGACGAGCGGTACGACCACCAAAATTTTAGAGGTCAGTTTATTTGTGACGAGAAGCCTAAAAAATGATACAAACAGCATGTAATGTCTCAACCAGCGAATCAGAATTATCAGTCAGAATTATATTTTGATATTACGCGATTAGTAAGAAAATGAATTTTGGTAGAAAATAAACGCCTGAGCAAATGTGAAAAATTTTACATTTTGTTTCAATACCTACTGGATTTTTTAAGTTCTATTTTTTCTATCCGTTTCGCTCAAGCATTATGAAAATAATTTTACACATACATACACACGGATCGCACTTAAGTTTTTCGTGGAGGCAAGAGCAGCTTGAGTTTTGTTGAAAAACGCATTGTGTGGAAAGGCTAAATAATGGCACTTTCAAAGTGTAATTTTCCATTTGTTTTGTTATGTTAGTAGGCGAAGGCGACACCAGACGCACGTCGCGTAACACCAACCCACCCAGCGAATACTCTCGTGTGTAGTCTATCGGGAGACATGCTGTCGCACACGGCCAAATCGAAGGCAAATGAAAAAATACATATATAAACACAAATGCTATGAAAATTCTTCTTTGTTTAGTATTTTTAAATTTTTATTCATATCCTGTAACTGTGACAGACAAATAAAGCAGCATGAATCCTGAGTGTGAACTTTGTTTATTTATCTTATATTTTGATAAATAGGTTTTCATTTTTATGGTAGCTTTCGCTTAGAATTTCCCCATTTTCCACTATGATGTCTAAATTAACAATCGTCGTAGAAATAGAGCAAAGTTTGTGTGTAACTAACTTTGATCTATTATCTTTCTGCACCTTTATTTTTTATTTTGCTAGCGCTACATTCCATTGAGGGATTTTGGCCGCCTTGCTTATTGCTGAGGTTACATAAGCAGTTTTTAATTTCAGATTAGTGAATGATTGGTCCGTTGAAGCCTAGCCAGGTCCCAGGGCTGTAATTCGATGGAGCATACAGCCATACTGCAACTAAAATTCCGACTGAAGAAGTGTCTTCTATTCTTGCCCCCACCGAACCCTATATCATTGGAGAGAGAGAGAAAGATTTTTCATCTGTACTTGAAAGAGCTATCACAAGATACTTTATATAAGAAGAGTGCCTCAAGAGAATTATGATCAGTTACTCTAGATGATTATCTAATGATATTTTTCCAAAACAATTGTTCGCGTTAAGTGGCATTGGGTTCGTACGAGGATGTTAGTTGTAGTTGTAGGGCCTACTTACTGATCAACAAGTTATGAAATATTTCTGTTATATTCTCTGCATTTAATTCGCAAACTGATTAAATAAATAAATATTATAAGGCATTTTCGTGCGTTCTTAAGGTACCAAACCAGGAGCATCGTATAATTTGTATTTACCACCAGTTCATAATAACTTATATTCAAGAATTCATCTCAGAGTAGATACTCCATAATAATTGCTTTTTTCTTTTTCGACAATTCTTGGAATAGGAAGCTGGTATAGTTGTTAGAACAATGCAGTTATTAAAAAAAACAAAACCTGCAATAATCGATAAGGACACACACACACACTACGTGCGTAAAAGGCCTTGGTAGAATACAACCTAGAACTGTTTTGAGAACTTCAAACTTATAAATTATAAAATCCATAAAAACTCAGACTTTGGGCTGGTCCGCCGAAAACCGTACAGACAATGAGTCATGGCTGATTTGAACAGTGTGTCGCGGTAAACCTCTTCTCTGGCGGCTTAATCAGATTTTTTTAACGACTTTGCAACTAATTTTCCAATTATTATTTGTCTAGCTCGGTAGCAAAAAGTCCTTTAGAAGCCTTTCCCATTCGACCCTACTCGTCTTCCGACACCGTAGGGTGCTTCGTATTAAAATGGTGAAAGAATTAAGTAAAACACGTTTTTATAGAATCAAAATACTCGTTTATGTTCTCGGCTTGAAAGATCGTTTACAACTGATATGGTACAAAAGAAAACTTATAATATAGTCGCATTCATATTGCTTATTGGGTAACTGTCAAATTACATATTCTGTCACCGCCTCTTAATTTGATCCGTTAACATAATTTGAATTTAAATACAAAAAAAAAAAAAATAAAAACCAGTAAAAATTTAGTTTTAATTATGAACTCTACGTTAAACATGTACTCTAATAAATGAAAACAATTAATGATAGCATAAATTTAAACGATTACGATGTTTTTGAAATAAAATTCTTCCAAGTCCTTTTGTCATAATATCCGCAACTTGATCGTTGGTTGAAATGTATTGCAACTTGATTTCCTTGTTGGCGACAGCTTCTCGAATGAAATTATATTTCACATCAATATGCTTCATACGTTTATGTTCTCGTGGCTCTTCTGCCACTTTAATGCACGACTGATTATCTTCGAATATCGTTGTTGATGACATGCAACGATGACCAAGTTCGTTTAATAAACAGCGTAACCATTTTGCTTCACAAATGCATTTTGCCAATGCCAAATATTCAGCTTCAGTTGACGAAAGACTAACGGTCGGTTGTTTTTGTGATAGCCAACTTACTGTATTGCCAAATACCATGAATACATATCCTGATGTTGATTTACGGTCGTTCTTATCACCAGCCCAATCAGAGTCCGCGTATCCAGTCAAAATATCAGCTGTAGCATTTCGATGATAAACCATTCTCAATTCAGACGTTCCATGAATGTATCGCAAAATACGTTTTGCATACATAAAGTGTTCATCAGTACAGCAGCTTTGAAATCGACTAAAAAAATTCGTTGATGCACACAAATCTGGTCGAGTTGTTTGAGTGGCATACGTCAAACATCCAATTAATTCTCTATACGGCTTATCAGTCAAGTTATTTTTATCACCATTTGGTAAACTCAAACCATTTTCAATCGGTGTTGTCGCCGATTTACAGTTGTTCATTTCAAATTTCATTAAAACATTTTTCAAATAACGTGACTGACTCAAGGCAATCGAATTATCACTTGAATTCCGATCAACATGAATTCCCAAAAATGAATTAATTTTTCCAACATCCGTCATTTCAAACTCTCTTGCTAACTTTGCTTTAATATCGTTGACCATTTGCACATTGTTGGAAATAATTGCCAAGTCGTCGACATACAGGAGAATATAACAAACGATGTCTTTTCCAAATTTGATGTACAAGCATTGATCCGATTCGCAACGATTGAAACCAATTTCAATAATGAATTGATTAAATCGCTCATTCCACACCCGTGAAGCTTGTTTTAATCCGTATAATGATTTATTCAACTTGCAAACCATCGTCTTGTCTTTCACAAACCCTTCTGGTTGTGTCATGTAAATATCTTCCTTCAATTGTCCATTCAGAAAGGCACATTTCACATCCATCTGATACATTTCATATCCAAAATGATTGGCGATTGACAATAAAACACGAAAAGTTGTTAGCTTGGCCGTTGGTGAATACGTTTCATTGTAGTCGAAACCTTTTTCTTGCGAAAAACCACGAGCCACAAGTCTTGCTTTGTACTTGTCAACATCGCCATTTGGTTTATGTTTCATCTTAAACACCCATTTGCATGTAATAGCTTTACGACCAATTGGTAACTTACACAAAGACCAAGTGTCATTTTTTAACAATGATGAAAATTCATCATTAATTGCCATCTCCCATTTTGGCCAATCAGCACGTTTCCTTGCATCGTTCATAGTAACCGGATCATTTTGCACAAATTCCTCAGCTGAAAATGCATAACCAGCGAACCAAGTTCCCGGTTCATATCCGTACCGATCTGGTTTTCTTTTTAAACGATCACCGCGGCATAATTCATTGTTGTCATCCATGCTACTCGAAGTACTGTGAACATTACCATTTATGTTACTGATGCGATCTAAAGTTGCATCGTCTTGATTTTCACGTTCGTCATCAACGTTATCGCCTGCCGCCTCTGAATTAAATATATTGACATAATTCAAATTATCGAAAATTGATTTCTCGTTGAATGTCACATTACGGCCCATGATAAGTTTGTCATTTTCAATGTCCCATAATCGATACGTATGTGATGACAAACCATATCCAAGCATGTAGCACTTTGATGATTTAGCATCCAACTTTGTACGGTTTTCTTCCGGCACATAATTATAACAAATCGAACCAAACACGCGAAGATGCGACAAATCCGGCTTTCTACCATACCAAATTTCAGCAGGCGTCTTGCTTACAAACTGTTTACCAACGGCACTTGTTGGTGAACGATTCTTTATATAATTTGCACACAAAACAGCTTCGTTCCAGAATCGACGACTTAGACCACTCGACAAAAGCATTGTCCTTGCTTTTTCAACCACAGTACGATTAAAACGTTCCGATACTGCATTCATTTCCGGATTGTAAGGTACCGTGAAATTCAACCGAATACCTTTATTGACACAAAAAGATTTAAATTCTTTTGAGCAATACTCACCGCCATTGTCCAATTGTAATTTCGCAACTCTTTCCCCATGTTGCGTTTCAGCCATAGCAACATATTGCTGGAATTTATCGAAAACCTCACTTTTCTGCTTCATGCAATATACCATGGATGTACGTGAAAAATCATCAGTAAAGGCAACAAAAAATCTCGAACCGTCATGCGCCATTTCACTCATTGGACCACTGACGTCGGTGTGAATCAATTCTAAAACTCGTTTAGAACGGATTTCCTTTCTGGGTGGATATGGTAAACGCGTTTGCTTACCAATTACACACGATTCACAAAACTTTTCATCGATGTTCACCTTAAGTTTGTCCAATCCAATCGCCATGTTTTGATTCACCATCTTTTTCATGTCGCTGACATTCAAATGAGCCAGACGAAAATGCCATAAATTTTGTGATGCCTTATTTAATTGCTCCTCTCCAGCAATCCCCGCAAACACACTTCGTTCAACATAAAAAATCGTCTGATATAGCTGACCATTACGGCGGGCAGTGAACATATTTTTACCGTTCTTTGAAATAAATGCATCATCACCATTAAAAGTGATTTTGTAACCTTTGTCAGTCAATTGACGAATTGACAGCAAATTGCATTTAAGATTCTCAACAAATAAAACGTTTCGAATCGTTTTCGTTGAATTATCCCCATTGAAAAATGTCTTTATGGAAATGTCACCTTTTTTCTTTGCTACTAATGATGCGCCAGCTTTTGCCGTTGAAATACTTATCGGTTCAATTCCATGCATACTATTGAAAAATATCTTATCGTTAACGATATGATGTGTTGCACCCGAATCAAGGACAAAGTTTATCTTCTTAAAACCATCACTGCCTTTCTTTGATGTTTTGGCACCCATGCAACATGACGCAATATCATCGTTATTCCCTACTGACTCACTAATGACATCCTGTTGTTCACAAAGCAAAAACTCTGGATTGTCATCTTTATCAGCACAATTTGCACCAACACTTTTCTTATCGTTAACAACATTTTTCTTTGCCAATTTTACTCTGCAATTTACTTTTATATGCCCTGGCTTTTTACATCTGTGACAAATAACCTTTGAACGATCTGCTTGCATTGCTATCGAATCATTTGATTTACCGCTACGTCCATTTCCACATGCAGCACGCTTTCCACACTCGTCCAATAGACGACTTTTAACAAATTCGATTGTTATCTTTGTTGTATCCATTGTTTCCAGCGCTGTTACCAAGCCATCGAAACTTTTTGGCAATGTTAAAATCAGGTGACAGACAACGTCGAGTTCTTCCAATGTGGCGCCAATCGATTTTAGTTCACGCACGGTATGATCGAATTGCAAAAAATATTCGTTGATATCATCACCATCTTTGTATCGCATTGTCAATAGCTGTTTTCGCAACAACAACTGACCGGCAACACTTTTGCGCTCAAACACACCAATTAATGCATCATATATATCCTTCGCGAACTGTTTGTCTTTAATATACTCCAGCTGAGAATCACCAATACATTGCACCAGAATTGATTTACACTTTTTCTCATCACATTTCAACGTGTCTCTGATCTTTTCATTTTTAACTTCATCATTCACACCAACTGGAACATCTTTCAATAGCGTGTCCAATGAACTCGTTAAAAACTTTTCTAAATTCTTTTCTTCCAGTAATGTTTTAACTCGAAATTTCCAATTCGAGAAATTCGAACCATCGAATGGTTTTACTTTTTGCATGTTTGATTCCATATTTTTTAATTTGCCCAATATTGTGAAATCAATTAACCAAAAAAATGTTCTATGCACGAGGCAACCGATGAACAACAACAAAAACTATTTCACAATACACAAAACGCCACGCGCTTAACCTTCAAAATTTTACTTTGAGTAAATTTTAAAACTATCATTAAACCGACTCTGGGCCCATAACCTATTAAAATGGTGAAAGAATTAAGTAAAACACGTTTTTATAGAATCAAAATACTCGTTTATGTTCTCGGCTTGAAAGATCGTTTACAACTGATATGGTACAAAAGAAAACTTATAATATAGTCGCATTCATATTGCTTATTGGGTAACTGTCAAATTACATATTCTGTCACTTCGTTGTAACTTGTAAGTTATTTTATACACATGAAGGAAATGATTATTGCATGATACGATTATTTCATACGAAAGATTGACAAAAAAGGAGGAAATGTCAAAGTGGATTGGATGAGAGGAATGTTCAGCGTTTGACCTGCCACAGAAGTTGCTTTAAACACACGGCTATCTTGCGAGCTGAAAAGGATATCTGTGTCAACAAAATACGCAGCATCAAGCTGGTTTTTTGTGTATATCACCATCGGCAACAGGAAGTTTGAGGATAGTAAAATATTGATGCACCTTCCTAAGTAACTTGAAAATTACTGAAAATCTGGAACAATGTTTCGATCAGGAATGATAACATTATTTAAAGTAAAAGCCATTTCTTGGTTTTATTTCCGGTAAATAACACATGTAAAAACAACAGGTCAACCAATACATAATTAGGAATTCTAACCAAAATAGGTATCTAGGATACATATTCTAAATTTAACCGAATAGATTAGAATCTAGCTAGATCATAGAAGAAGTGCCGCTGGCATTATTTTGAGACAAAATAAGCAACATTTTATTTTTATTGAAAGATTGCGGCCCAATTTTTAAAAAAATACGAGCCAGTTTGTTTAAAAAAATCAACTGTTTAAACTCGATAAAAATCGAAATAAAATCATAAAGGTTGGAATTTTTCTCTCCAAAGCCGTTAATAATTGGAGGGAATTCGATTTTTGGGCAGATATATTTCTTGAAGTCGATGATGACCGGATTAGATTTGAACTTCTTTTTGATGTCTTTATCACTATCTACATATTACAAACATTTCGTATAAAATTTGTGATTTCGAAGAAGTTAATTTAGCGACTATAGAAATTTGTTCGTTACTGGTGGAGTCTCCTTCAGCATCCGATGTGTTTAACGACGAGCCATGGATTGAGTTAATCTGCAACTGAGACTGAAGTCGCTCACTATGACACGCGCATTTCGAAACAGAATGTAGCACAACATTACTTCACACAAAAGTGCATTGTACAATAATGGATTATTAGTATATTATCAAGTAGAGATATGCCTTCAGTTAAAGTAATTATTAAACAATTTTGATTGAATTTGAGTTAACGTAGAATGTTAATTCACTTAACAGTTCCAGAAAATATTTCAATATAAATCTCGTCATACTGTATTGTAATGTCCTGTTCTAATCGGTACTGTTCCGCAAGATGTACTTAGTGTACAGTTGTGAAATGTGCCGTCCTGTATGGGACTCGACTGAGACATGTGCTCAGGGCAACGAAACATCGCTTTCGAATGGTATCAATACAATTAGGACCAGTTGAGGCTATCTATCTCTTTATACTTAAGTACGTTATTGATGATTCATTGAAATTATTCTTAAATAAATTTAGTGGTTGCGATGGCTTCCTATCATCCAATAACAGATCAAATAGCAAATTATGTAATTTATTCTTTTCCCAATCGACTATGACTTCCGTTTTAAAAGCTGCAGACGGTGTTTCCCATTTTTCTGTTCTCGGTGAACATTGGAATCTAGACACTGACTTTTCAACACAAAGCTCTAAAGCTTTGATAAATGAGAATTAGTAATTAATATTTTTCCTACCTTTCTCGTTCTCATTTTCAAATAATTTGTTTCGAAACAATAGTAATCGAAAGTCGATATTCTTATTACAGGGCCAAACTGGACGAGATAAATATAAACTTACAATTACAACTCATTCTTATTAAACTGGAACTCATACCAAAGAAAACGGCAAGGACAAAAGACACGGAAGAAGAAAAGATTGCCTAACTCAGTATGAAGCTATATTTTTATGGTAAAGGGCATAGGTATACACTTTTAAATTTTAATTATAATGATTCGGCATTAAATATTAAATTTGGTTTATTTTCGGTTCTTATATACCTAATTAAATATTTGATCTAAAACTATTTTACAACATAATTCTTTTCATGGTCGTGTATCGCACTCATCGGTTTAAACCCCAGTAGCTGACCAATTACAGTTAGAACAACAGCATAATTGAAGTACCAAAACAATATAAATATGACTAAGAAGATTGCATCTAAAATGAATGAATAATACAAATTACGTTTATAATCTTATATACAAACTCAAAATTGAAACAATTAGGTTTGATCGATATCTAAATTTTTGAGCTACTTACGAATGGTGCATCGCTCCCATTTTTCAACCATATATAATTCAGTTACCATTAAATATCTAAACCACCAATAGTTTATAAATTTAATTAAGGTATCAAACATTGTTTAGGTTAAGTTATTAAGAAGTAAATATTAATTAATTCAACTTGACCAAAAAACGTATCAACACCGAATCCACCGAATGAGTGAAGGAAATGTCAAAATAAGTCAAATTGATTATAAACTTGAATTTCAAGAATATTCTGCTAGGTGGCATGCAATCTACTTAAAATATAAGCCCGGGAGTATGTTTGCACCACGAGTGCGGATTTGTATCTATACTGTTTATATTGAAGGTTCAACCTAAGTTGAATCTTCAATATAAACAGTCAGAGTAACATCTATATCTCAAAATTTTGTTGATTGGCAGTAAAACGTAAATTTTTGGAAAGATACTCGCCATTTGTATTACTTGTATTTGTATATCAATCAAATTTCAATTTCCATTATATTTACACTCCGCGTCACTTGAATAGGACAACATAATTTTTTTCACTTGTCCTATTTATTATTTTCCATTTCTCTTGAGTTATTCTCTTTTTTGCGTTGTTGGGAGGATAAATCAATAACAAAATCAATTAATGAGATTCGTTTATCTCTGAGAGTAAAACCGATATTTTTTGATTTTTTTTAAACTAAGAATTACAATTTGTATGTTTTTAGTTGTTCACTTGAATAAGGGCCACAGTTGATTGTTTGAACTCTCTGATAATTTGTTTTTCTTTAAATCAATTTGTGTTACTGTTACAATGAAGTGAAGCGTGATTGCAAGTAAAATCGGCAGAAGCAAATCAGTTATCAATATTACCTTAATAACATTAAAAATTATAGCAAAGCCATGAAAACCGAAAAGCAGAAGCTGCATCACCGCAAGACAAGTGTGCTATCGTTCGGGAGGCCTCAAATTCCACAGACTCTGTGGCGAGAATCAAAGCAAGAACCGGTATAACGGCAAGTGTAATTACTATTCAACGGATTATTAAGTATGCTAAGCATATTAGGTTTAAAAAACTGCTCAAAAAAATCGCCGCTGAATGCTGAATGCTTTGCGGAAAAAATAAATCTAAATAAAATCTAAATCTGTTGGAATTTTGTAGAGCGTATATGATGTGGACTAATGAATAGCACACTGTGGTGTTCAGCGGTCAAATCAGCGGTCACTGGTATCGAACCATTGATTAGTTTTTCTAACAGGCAGGATGGCTGGAATACACTACAAAGCAATTCTGGAAATTAATTTTCCAAGAGTTTTTGAAATTTTCGGACCATTTGGGTATTTCAACGTGGATTTATTGGTCACATTTTGCTTGGTCACATTGGTCACGAATTTCAGCCTTCCATCAATATCACAAAATGCAATTTCGGTTATACGGAAGTAAAATCTCAGCAACGAGAATCACTTCCTCACTCACAAAATTAACAACACATGTAGACTCCAACTAAGTAGATAAATAAGGAATTCCTAATTCCTTACAATATTACCACTGCAAGTGGTTTGAATTACCCTACCTAAACTCTACCGGAAATTTCCTTGCTGTTTTACTTTTCCTTAAATCATTCACGACAAATTTAATATACTTACCTACATTTCCATACTTAACCATTTTTTTCATACTTACCGATTTTTGAACATATACAAGTTTTTGTTTTCTACTTACCTACACTGTTTTGCTTTTACAACTCCGAGATTTATCAGCTGGTTGTAATTGTACTAATTAGTACAGGTGACGACTTTTGAAAATGGGAAATATGAAGAAGACGCGCACATACTATGGCAACCGAGCTGAAAATAAAAGTCGTTTTGGTGTTTGCAGCAGCAAATTACGAAACCAAAAATTAAGTCACCGACCAAATGGCACAGTGGTTAAAGTTTTGGCGTTCGGATCGGGAGGTATCGGGTTCGAATCCCGTTAGAAGCAGGATGCAAAAGGAAATTTTCATCAACAGATCACGATCTGTGATTAAAAGGAACACAACTACGACCCCCTATCCAGTGTGCAGAACTCATGGGCCGGCCCATCTTTCATGTCCAGTACTATAGGCTGGCATGGAGCTATGCAATACGCAGATGGTAACTTAAATCGGTCCTATAAGCCAAGCCAAGCCGTACGTCTTCGAGTTGGCAGAAATTGCGTAAAGTAAGACGAGAAAAATTAACCGTGCTTCGGCCCCAGAAAAGATTGCATGGATTAATAAAAAAATAAAAATTAAGACAAAAATTAAAACTTAAATTAAATTAATAATTACAAAATTGTTTGTACAAAATAAATTAAACGTTTTGCATTATATTTAGTGTCTCTTAGTATAAAATAAAAATTAATTGTATTTGAACATTGTGAATGTTGGACAATATAAAATTTGTGATATTAAACTGGAAATTCTAAATAAATATTTTTATTTTCACCTAATGTGACACCTAATTAAAGTATATGTGTATCCATGTGATTAATTGTGGAAGAAAATTGTGTTGCATTAATTCATTACTTAATAAAAATATAAAATGAATATTGAAAGTTAATTTCAAAATAAAGACAAATCAAAAAATACTGTGGTCTATGTTTGTGGCAACTATATGCTGACCGCCAGTTTGTTTTGTATGAGATCATATTGCGGTGAGACAAGAATTGTATCCGATATTGTACAAAGGGGAATAGTGTGCAAACCACTAGTTAATAGTTTTCGACTCACAATCCAAGCTATCTAAATTATTTGTGTGTTAAAGGTATATACAACGGTGCATAGTAACCAACTGTTACTTTTCATTTTGTGTATTGCACACTGGGTGCCAACGGATTTAAGCATCAACACAATCTTAATAATTATAAAGTACGAGTTTTTGTTGTGATCGTTCTACATAGAAGAGCTTGTGTTGTAAACCTGTAATCAACATTGCTGTTTTGGGGAGAGAGGATTGGCATGACCAAATTGTAACATCGTTAACCGTGCAGAGTATGATTCAAGGACCACCATGGTGGGATAGAATGTTGAGTTCATTTAATGGTGTGTAGTTGATGATAATGGTCATCATCAACTACACACCATTAAATGAACTCAACATTCTATCCTTTAGTTTGCTAATATTTGCAAAATTTCTGTTTTTCTTAATATTTCTGGGATTTCGATCGTTGTATACTAATTATTTCTCGGTTTCAAGCATTTTAAGAGATACCAACAAATAGTGTGCAACCATCGTTACAGCCGTGAGACACGCCATGAGGTTACAACAGTTAATCGTTTTGCAAGTTATTTGACGAAGAAACATTTTAATGAATAATTTTAAACTAGGTCGTTATCGCGAAATCTCGTCGAAAATCACGGCCGATCGTAAAATGTGACCACTGGAAATTCCGACCGGTAAAGAAACCGTATCATGAAATCATATCGAAAAAAATTGTGCAAATTTTTAGTTCAGTGGTATTTTGATGGTGATTAAACAAACCGGTGTGAAGTTTCTAACAAAAAATAACAAAAAAACCAAATTATATATGTGTTGGTACCACTCAATACTAAATTCTTATTAGAATAAATTGAGTGAGATTTATTACACTGTAAAATTATTTTCCGAATGAAGATATTTTAAAATTAAATTTTTCTAAATATAATTTATTCAAAAATACAAAATATTAATGAAATGCAATGATTATTAAAACAGATAAGAAAAAACAAATTAAAATCAAGTGAGAATTAGTTAACAAATAAATAAAAATAAAAGCTATTTCAGAAAAAATATCAGAATTGTTTATTAAAATTTCTCGATCAAAATAAAGAGTATTTTATCAATCTGGGCCAATAACAAGCCACTTCCAGAGATTAGGGCAAGATACCACTATATAGGTTGAATCGGCCTATCTGTAAAGAACATTTTCCGGTATAAGGTTTTCCCAAGCGGTGAAAATGCAACCTTGTTACCAAGATACCACTATATAGGTTGAATTGGCCTATCTCTAAAGAACATTTTCCGGTATAAGGTTTTCCCAAGCGGAGAAAATGCAACCTTGTTAATAGCAATTTTCCACCGTAAATTTTGAGTATTTATCAATCTGGGCCAATAACAAGCCACTTCAGAGATTAGGGCAAGACACCACTATATAGGTTGAATTGGCCTATCTCTAAAGAACATTTTCCGGTATAAGGTTTTCCCAAGCGGAGAAAATGCAACCTTGTTAATAGCAATTTTCCACCGTAAATTTTGAGTATTTATCAATCTGGGCCAATAACAAGCCACTTCAGAGATTAGGGCAAGACACCACTATATAGGTTGAATTGGCCTATCTCTAAAGAACATTTTCAGGTATAAGGTTTTCCCAAGCGGAGAAAATGCAACCTTGTTAATAACAATTTTCCAACCGTAAATTTATGATAGGATAATTCAACCTATATAGTAGTGTCTTGCTCTAATCTCTGGAAGTGGCTTGTTATTGGCCCAGATTGATAAATACTCAATAATTTGAGTGAAAATTTGCAATAAACATATTTGATATTTTTTTGTTGTTAAAGATTTAATTTTATTTATTTGTTAAGTTTTTTTAAGTCATTTAAATATTTCTTTAATATCTTTTGTATTTATTATCCTTTTTCTATTTTATTGTGTAAATTTTGAATTTATTTGATATGATAATAATTTTTACTAATTTGCATTTATAAAATATTAACAGTGCAATTCACCAACACTAAAACAATTCAATATGGCGGCTATTGGAATCTATCTGAATCCAATAAGAATTATGGTTCCGCCATGTATACGTGTTATTTTTTGTTAGAAACCACGGGCTTCTCAACAACTACATTGCTGTTGAGCAATTTTTGACGGTAAATTACCGACGGCGTCCATGATCCCGTTTTGACGGCAGCCCTCTAAACAAAAAATCGAATTAAAAAAATACGGTGCGTATACGAACTATTACCGAATCATTTTTTTGCTTTCTCCAATTTTAAAAGGATAAAACAAAGATTCGATAAACTAAATCGTTTAATGTTCGTGACTCCAGCGAAGAAGTCATATTGTGTATTTATGTTATGTATTAACTTTATAGTTAATTTAGGTAAGTATTTTATATTTTATTATTATTATTATTATTATTAATTTAATTTCTATTTCTATTGTTGAAGATAAAAAGCGATTAAATTATAAAATAAATAGAAAATTTAATAAAATATGTGTCGAAAATCATCTATAATCCAAGCCGAATAGTCAACAAAGGAATATCGAAGCATGACTAGATTTGTTATGAGAACGACGTAGCACAATGAATTATGGAATTTTATTTTTATTATAAAAAAATAGAAAAATAGTCAGTATGAAAATAAAATAATAGAAATTATAAATTTAATTAACATTATTTTAAACTTCGAAAAAATGATTGGAAATCATATGCAAAAGTGTTGCATTAGTGAACAATATGCGAACGAATACTTCGTATAAAAGTCTAATTATCTTGGGATAGGAACACCGTGGTTCATTTTTGAGCTGCAAAATCGATTCGTTTGCGAACTATTCTATGAAGTGTATCGTTTGTGGTTCGTAAACGGTTCACATTGTTTAGCGGGAAATAATTGATTTGCGTCAAAGTTTGTCCGGTCACGAATTTCACAATGTCGCCCGTAATTTTTGTTGGAATTTGTTAAAATGTCTTATAGTTCTTTTTGCCGGAATCCGTTGGACTCTTTGGTGATCACATTTTTTGGTCACTGGGGAATAATGAAATAATGTTCTGAGGACTTGTCTCGTAAAAATCTTAACACCTTGCAAACATATTATAGATGAAACAATGAAATTATTAGTGGAAGTAATCAAACAAAATTATTTTAAGCATTATTTATACATTATCTTCGATTAAAGTTAGGAGTAAAACACAATTTCATTGAGGTTTATGTAGATACATAATATATTTATTAGTTATATAACTGCTAATTCTTCTTTTATAAATAATTTTTCATTTTATATATACTTATAACTATAAATTATTCTTTATCTTTAATTCATTTTTTAAATGTATATTGTCAATGTCATCTTGATTTAAAATCAGAAAGTTATTTTTTTTAAATATTTATTGTCAATATTTTTATGCATATGTTCTGGTATTAAAAACAAATTTAAAATATATTTAAATATAGATATTTATTTTTCTGGTTTAATAATAATATATTTTTTAATATATAAATAATAATATAAATAGACAATATAATTTCATTATAATTTTCTGGTCTAAAACATTTTTTAAATTACATTAACTTCATAAATTAATATCCCCTGTCATAATTTAATTTAATAAAAAAACACAAAAATAACGTTTTTTGCAATTATGTGTAACGTTTTTTTCGGTTTTTTTCATTTTTAAAGCTATTTTAGATACAAAACTAATTTGATTTCTATGTATAACACAATAACTAAAGCATCACATATATTTCTACCACAGTCATATTTTTATTTATTATTTTATTTATTTCAATTTAAATTATGTATTTGTTTTATTTTATTATTCTTTGGTACACAACGTGTTTAGTTTTCATCGCAAAAGAAATCAAATTTATTTTTCTTGGAATTTTGGTTGTCTTCTGTGTTGTAAGCATCAGTTTGAAAAAAATGTCAAGGAAGTTTATTAAAGTAGGTTTTAATTCTAGGCTCTATAACATTAGGATAAAATAATGTGCACATGTGGTTGATATAAATTTTTAGAAAAAAGTGTTTAATCACTGGACAGTAATATAAAACTGCCAACTTTATATATCATGCTTTGTTTAATTGCAAAAAATTATTATAAATTAGATTACTAAAAAGAAATAACAAACAATAGTTTTTACACCACATGCAATAATTAAATAAAATGTTGTTCTTTGTAATAAATTTATAATTTAGTTGATGTTGTTGTGATTTAGATATTTAAAATATTATAATTTTAATAATATTTGGGTTAGCATAATATATGCTATTATATTATAATATAATATATTAATATTTAATATTTTATGCAACCATTAGATTGTATATATATATATATTTATAAATATATAGATATAATAAATATTTATATGAAGATATATCCGCATACATGCGTAGATATATAAATATATAAACATTATTATTATTATTATTTTATTTTAAAAGATTAAAAATAATTTATAAAAAGAATATTCTAGTTTGTAGTATTTCTTGGTTTTCTATATTACATAAATTTTTCTAAAAGCGCATTTGAAATACATTTTTAAGCGTTATAAAAGATTTTTATTTTATTTTATAATAATATAATAATAGTATATAGTATTTATGTATAATAATAATAATATAATTGTAATATATATTATGAATTATTTATGTGCGTCTTGTTTATTTAAAACAATATTATTATTTAAAGAAAATTCTACTTTCTCTAAAACTAATAAAAGTTTTTTGTTCGAGCTATTTTAGTGGATTCATTAATACGTCAGTGGACAAGTGGGGGATGTAATATATGATTACTTATTTTTAAATACATATATTATGTGCATGATTCAACCGGTGCAATAAAATTTAATACAAAAATTAACAAAGGTTTTCTTGGTGAATTGACTAGTTTTTGTATTATTTTATTTATTATTTTTATATCTAAATCAGTATGATGTACACCAATGAAATCGTATGAATTTTTGCTAAAATATGCTTCACTCTAAAACTTTAGAAGCAACCTTGCTTAGGCAAATTACCAACAAAGTTATATAGATAGCGTTTAGGTTATTGAAATCTTGCTGTAGGAATAAAATTGTTACGATATGAAATGTCTAAGTGGATATGTAGTTTATATTCTTACTATTCTTTGCTACATTTCTACAAGGCATCTAAGCAAAAACCAATGACTAAGAACATTTTTTAATTAACCAGTTTAGGTGATAACTTATGAATTGTCTACTTTCCGGTCTGGGATTACACTTTTAATGGGTTCTAGAACATTTAAAATTTGATATAAAAAAGATAATAAAATAGTGAAATTTTATGAGAATTATGTATATAAACAAAAACTTAGTTTGTTGGTACAAAATATAATATAGGAACGGGAAAATTACTTTTGAGCACCAAAATAACTAACTGCCTTAAGATAAGTAACTTTTTTATGATAAATTTGACGTAAGCAGAATAATATTGTTTCTTTATTGAAACAAAATTTACGATTGCTGACATAAAATAAATGAAATCAATGACTCAATTCACTGTTTTTCCGGAGAAATTGAAAGCTGGAGAAATATTTTGCAGTAATTGCATTGGTTCTCATCTCGAATTAAAAATTTGTTTACGGGGATCCTTTTCATTGCGCGATATATTGTTGTTGCGCGATTTGATTTTTAATCCCAAAACTTCAAGATACGTTTTTCTCCTCTTTTATCAAGAGTCGCAAAGGATTAAGAACCTCAATATCGAAACTTTTAGCTGACTTAATTAAAGTTTTTAATAAATTAAGAGAAGATGGACTAAATACGACTCCAGATTCAGAACGGAATGTAAAGTTTTCCAGAGATATGACTCTAGGTCAATGGTAGTGAGGGAAACTCAAGAGGAGGGATGTAAAACAAATCAAAAGGTAATCTTTTAATAAACCGGCTTTGATTTCTTAGTTAGACAGAGATACAAATACGAATGGTTCAAAAATTAATTTAAAAATGTTTCTGTTGAATTATTGAAATAAATTCAATATTTGAAGTTTACTCGTAATTGATGTTGATTCACTTGCCCTATCCTATGTGAAAGTATATACTTTTCCGATTAATATGAGGTTATTTCCTTTAATTATTCAAATTTTATTTTAATGTGCACGAACGAGACTATTGTTGAAATGAGACTATAATGCAATGTGAGGTATCCCTGTATCTTGTTAATGATAATTCGAACACGTGTGCGACATTATTAATACAAGAGTATCCCCGACTGGTATTATATTTATTTTTCTCTGGGGGGGGGGGGGTAAGGAAGAAGAAGAGGGGGGGGGGTAAGGAAGAAGAAGGGGGGGGGGTAGAAATAGTATATAATTCTGAGTACAAAAAAATACTAAGGATTTACGAAATTAGTTACTGTTACGTCGTTAAATTTAACACTTTAAACTTATTTTTTTAAAGAAATTATTAACTGCCCAATGGATTTAATGTCCTTTGAAGGTCAATTAATATCTCCTCTTCATGCACGCAAACACCACCCATTCACACAATTACAGTGTACTACCTGTACAGTGCAATCTTCATGTCAACCTGTACACTGCCATGGCCAGTGGGTCGGCGCTGAATTCAGCACTCCAACAGAAGGTCTTAGTTGTGTTTATTAACATCACCGATCGTAATTGATGACGAAAATTTGCTTTGCCTCCCAGTCCAGGTGCCGAAGCTTTCACCGCTGCACCACTTGTCTGGTGAGACTGAAACGATCAGTATTTCTTTATAATCGCATGATGCGCACAGAAAAATATAAAAATCCATAAAAAGTGAATCAGTGAGCTGATTAAAAAGAAAGATTTTAGATGTCCCAAGTCTGACACAAAAATGGCGCATCAATATGAAAAATTTATCTGATGTTTAGAAAATATCAATCTTCAAACGATATGTGTCAAATTTATGAGAATCTGATCATTAGTTTACAAATGATACGTAGTTGTTTTATTAGTGCTAGTTTTGTAATATGATAAAGACGAATGGGAGAAAACCGTTCAAGCAAAATAATGGCTTGAAAAGTGTTATGATGTTGAATGCTCTGGTCGCAGTTATTTCAGAAAAGAAAGAAAAAGTGCACAACATCGTTTTGGAAGACGGAAATGTGAAATTTCACGTGAGATAGATGACACCTTAAAGATATCAGCAGGAAGTTTATACAACATTTTGTATGAACATTTATCCATGAGAAAACTGTGTTCAAAGTTGGTGCCGCACTTGCTCACATTCGACCAACAAGAGCAACGCGTCGATGATTCAGAGTGCTGTTTGGAGTTGTTTAACAGTAATAACCAGGATTTCTTGCCTTGGTATGTGACAATGAATGAAACATGGATCCACCACTATACTTCAGAATGAAATCGTCAGCCGTCAGCTGAATGGATAGCAACTGGTGTAAGCCGTCCAAAGCGACCAAAATCACAAATGTCGGCCGATTATTTCTTGGTCTCCGTTTTTCAATTGCATTGCATTATTGGTATGTTTGAATGAATAAATTGCGAGGAAACGGCCTCAAATGCAACAAATAGTGCTCTTTCACCAATACAATACACTGAGTCACAAGTAGTTGGCTACGATGCCAAAATTGAATGAAATGAAGTTCGAACTGCTCTTCGTTCTACAGAAAAAGACATCGAAATGTTGATAACCATTGTAATGAATGGATCTTTCTCGAAGGAAACTATATGTTGATGAATAAAGCTGAATTTAGCAAAAAAATGTTTTTTTAAAAACGTGTTAGGCACGGTATAAATAAAATAAAACCCATACTTGAAAAATTAAAGAGACAAAAGTGCAAAAATAATTATGTTCAAGAAACGTTATTCAGATTCCGAGCCTTAGAGAGAGATTAATACACCAACCACAGAGCAATACAAGGTGAACAGTGAAAGAATTTATAGCATGTATAGCGAAAATAAAGGAATAGTACGGTCAATAATAGTTAATGTAATATAGTGAACCTATAATTGATCGTGAAGCGGTGAAAGTGCTAAACAACGTCAGTTTAACACCGTTGCAAAAAGAAACTGCAATCGATAACGAAAAATGTGACTGTTCACTTGCACCAGTGAAAAGTAAAACTTACATAAAAGGTGCCAATTTTATCGAATTAAACAACAACCAAACGGATCAGTTGAAGATATATTGCAAAAATGGCGAACTCGAGTAAACAATGCAGTTACAAAGCAAGTGCAGTTCACGATCCCAATGATTGCTCACGATCCCAATGATTTGTTTGCCTTAGAATCTCAAAAATTGGTATTTTGTTGGGCGTACAGTCTGCTAGTATCACAATTAGAATATCAAAATTATATATTACAGAAATCGAACACGTCACGTTAAAGCAGTTTAGAGCAACTTCGAGATTTGTTTTGAAATTAACGATTCAAATTTTATTTTCGGATAAACTCTGTAACATAAATATATTTAAGGAAAATAACTAGTTGTTACTTCAGTAAAAATTAAAAAATTTAAAAAAAAAGAAACGAAATGATAAAATACAGCGTGTTGATGATATTCACATTAAATTTGCACAAGATTGCAACTACTGTAAAATGCTTTTGGGGCAGTACAACTCCTTTATTTTTCCTGCCAATCCGCCGTTCCACACTTTAATTCTTTCAAACAAAAAATAAACTTTCTATACGAATAAATCAAAAAACAAATAATTTTGCAAATACATAAACAAAGAACCGCGCAAACAAATCAAATGTCGATTGATTTTTTGTAGTGATGGGATCACAACTAAAGAATGAAAGTGTGAAGGATTTTGTCGGAACTGTTTAGACCGAATACTAAATTTATGGTAGTAAGTAGAGATGTTATACCGCCGGTCCACACTTTGATTCTTTCTTTGTGATTCTTTTCTCGTTTTCTTCCTCTTCACCAACAAACTAATTTTGCGGCGGGGAAATATGTAATTATTTTTCATCTAATTTTTTTTACTGATCATTCTACTGGTTCTTACACTATTAAAAGATAAAATATTTCAAGGCCATTTTGTTTATTTGTCGCTTTTGAATTTTAGGTTAATTTTTGTTTCGAGTGGAAAAATATAAGTTTTTAACCAAAGTAGCAGTTTACGCAGCAAAAAATAAACTTTTTTACTATGCGAATAAATCAAAAAACAAATAACTTCACACACATACATAAAAAAGAAACGCTCATAGAAATCAAATGAGGACGTCATTTGAATTTTTGAAGAGATAGAATCATGACGAAAGAATCAAAGTGTGGAGAGACTCATAGGATTACGCGTGTTAGCAAATCAAATTATGCAACTTTCAAAGGACGGACATTTCGTGCTTACTTCTTTTATCTAATAGCACATTTTGTTGTTCATATACTCGTACATAATCAATTACTGTACCATTATACTGAAATAAATAATAAAATATGAATATACATTTTATATCAATTAAATTTAATTTAAAACTTTTACTAGTTTTAAAAATTTGTTTTATAAATAACGTTAATTATTTTTTTTAACTTTTTTTAATTAACAATTATTGTGGTAAATGCCTATAAATTGATTTGAAATAAAACAAATATCTCAATTATTTATTGAATTATAATTTATTTAATTTCAAATTAATTTATGTTCATTTACCAATTAATTTCAAATACAGTTTTATTTTTTTCATAAATTTCTAAATAATTTAGTTAAAGCTGAAACCCACGCATTATTGTATATAAATTATCATGTTTTTAATTTTTATTTAGTATTTCATTTGAATTAATGTTTTTTGTTTTCATTAAATTTAAATAAACATTTATTTTTTTTATATACGTAATTATCACATAATTGAAATCATCAGTGTGTGATAAAGCTTTTGTTTTGCAATAAAATATCTAAACAATCACAACCTAACGTCATTAATAGAATACAGATTTCGATTTTTTTTTTAAGTTTAAAGTTTTGGTTTAATTAATTTCTGGTTTAATTTTTTTTACGTAGAAAATATAAATTTTAATAAGGTCGTTGAGATTGTGTAAAGAGTGGCACCATTAGAAATTCATGTTGTGGTTTAATCTTTACGATTTACTTTAGTTCTTAGTTAGTTGTGTAACAATTGTCAAGGTAATGGTTGTTCAAAACCTTTCAGTTTTTACTATATACAAAATGTCACATAATTTAAAGAGTTATCTAATATTTAAACAGGATGGAATATTGGACTACAGTTGTAAGCATTTGAAGGCAGATCCAGACCGCCAAAATAAATGGATTGAACTCTATTTGGACCACATACCATACTTAGAGTTACTGCCATAGTTCCTAAGAACCCCATAATGCCCAATATAGAGTAAAACAAGAGTCCTTATGAACTGATAACCTTAAGTCCAGTATTGGTTAGGTCCAATATCCTCATTATAATGAACTTCGAGCAACTGTTGCTTGAGTTAGCACAAATTTGGGTGACCACATGGGAACACGCATAAACCAAATTTTAAAAATTATAAAAAAAGAAGGAGTAATAACCCACCCTTCCAAATTAATCCATTGAATATTACAAAAAATACAAACAATCTACGACAGCTTATTATTCTCGCGGACTTTCGTTTAAATGCAGTTAGTAAGCGTAGAGCAAAGAGTATCTAATGTTATAAAGAGTAACGAAAGGCAGGAAAAATTTTCTTCAAAAACTGCATGGGTTATGCAATTTAAATGGGTTATACAATACACTTACACAATAATTTTCTGTTTTATTTGTATCGAATATTGTCATACTCGTGACTATTGATATAAAACGATAAAAATTACGGTAAATAAAGTTGTGTAAGTGTATTATTTAATCCATTTAAATGGCATAACCCGTGCATTTTTTGATAAAAATTGTTCCCCTTTGTTTCGCAACTCTTTATAACATTATTTACTCTATGCTTAGAGTGACATCGAACTACACACGCAATGAAAATCGCTCAACCCGCTCATTATTTTTAGAATTTAGGCCTTTCAGAAAATTGATAAAGAATTTAAATTCGATGCTTTAGTTTAACTGCATTTTTTAAGTATCCTGTGTCTGAAAGGATATCTAAAATAATCTCCTCTTTTCATAAGGGTTTTTCCTCAGAATGAACGAGAAAATCAACTCTTAACCGATTAGCATGCCAAATATACGTTTTGTATACGGCATACTTGACCAAAAATTTTTTAGTGCAAATATCTGGCTATCCTGCTCCAAAAATTTTGAATAAAGGTCTGTTCAAAATTTATGGAGTAGGATAGCCAGATGTAAGGCCTGAAATTTAGCCTTGCGGGATACTAACATTAATTTTGGATGAAGTTATGAAATTTGGAGTTCCTGAATGGAACTTGACATTTTCTTACCGACTATGGCCCAATTGGGTGTGCAGTGCGGGTTCAGGGTGTTTGTGGGTATTTGTGCTCTACTAACATTAATTTTGCACAGAGGGATAACCTGAAATTTAACTATTTCATAACTGTCTATGGCCGAAACCGGTATTCCAAGGAAGTTCTGGAATACGAACGTACTGATTTTAACCTGGCAGTATATTAATCAATTTTGGAATGTATGACGCGATTTTGATTCGTATATTTGAAACGATGTTTTTGAGTTTGCCATTCCGAACGAATTTTCGTATGTTCGGATTGGCATTTAACTTTTAATTATGAACTATGCTCTGGAATTTGTTGTTTTGGGTAAAACTCTGCTATTTCTTAACCGATCTACAAACTTTTAAATTCAACACAAAATTTGAAGATTTTATAATTTGACAACGATGGGCAGTACTCGCTTATTCATTTACCAATTTCGGCTTGAAGGCACCCGTCAAGCCGAAATTGGTCAGGATTGAGATTATAACATTAACTTTGGGTGCCGTTCTGAAATATGACCATTTTGCAAATATGAGTGCAATTTCTTAACCGATTTTAGATACATGTGGGTTACGGATAGGACGCGTTCTGTCTGGTGGGAAAAATCCGAAAAACGAACCCAATTTTGCAATAATTTTGTATAAATAATGAAAAATACGTGTTTTAACAACGTATTTTTTATAAAGGAACTGCAAAAATACAAAAATAATAGTCAAATGCAACGAAACACAAAACATATTTATTTGATTATTCATTAATTGCATCAATTTGTTTCGACACTTTCAAAAAGATTTTGATAACTCTTTAGTGGAAATATCCTCATCATTACACGAAGAAAATTAGAAAAAATATTTTGTCTTTAATTGCTAATATTTCATTCATATACTGAAATGTTGATCATACATTTGTCATGTCCGTAACTTCGAACATCCTTAAATCGCGCTATGGACGCGCGCTACGCACGCCTATTATACCTAATAGGGAGATTAGGTATCAGGATTTTCAGTTTCCAGGATTATTATATTTAGGAATTTGATACCCGTGTTTTTTTATTTCCGATATTTTGATAAACCGGGATTTTGAAATTCGGAATTTTTGGCTACTACAAAATAACGACTTGTCATTCTTTCAAAGTATAGCCCAAGGTATAAAAAATTCCACCTTCATTAGATAGGAATGAGATCCCTCTCCAGCACTGCAGCGATAGTTTTTAAAACTAGCGCCAAAACGGTGAATTTATTCACTAAAGCAGTGATAAGAAAACTATTGCTTGATGATTATTCGGGAAATGGGAAGTGGTTGTTTTATCGAGAAATGGTAGTTTTGACTATTATACCTACATTTGAATGTCTTCAAGACCTTTAAATGATGTCCGATACGTATATATTCTATAATAATTTAATAGTTAGTTACCAGCCCCGCAACGGTGAATTTTTGAACTAAAGCGCTGATTACAAGTGTGTACAAGTGAATGAGAAAAATTGTACTGCTTCTAGTGTCAGGACGGTAGTTTTGAAAAATAAGGTACGTATAAGGTAAGCACATTTTACGGCATTCTTCAAGACTTTTCAACGATATACAACAAGTAAATATTCTATAATAAACTTAAAATAAGCTACCAGTGTCGAAAGGTGAATTTATGAACTGTGAGGTATTTTGGGTGATTTTCTATGGCAGGTAGAGCCCTGCAGTCCTCTTGATGTATAGAGATTCTGAAAACTTCTCAATTCGTCGAGTTAAAAATAAAAGCGAAAATTGGCGAAAAAACATTCGAACCACATAGATCGTTTTTGAGATATCATCGACATCCAGATGCCTAAAAAAACCAGAAAATTTTTTTGGATCCGGGTAATTTTTCATAATTTTTTTCCGGTTTTCTATAAATTGGTCTTACAGATCGAAGTTATTTGCTAATTTAATGATAATGAATTCTCGACGACTGTTGTCATCATGTACTCGGCTTTGAAATAATAAATATAATAAATAACATTTTTCCTATATAAAACTATATGTCACTGCACATTTGTAACGTTGTGTTAAATGTTGTAGTTTTGAAGAACTCATTTGATAGAGCGACGTGATTTATGGCGAAGAGAATATTTGGGGAGAGGCAGAGTAAATAGAGTAAAATAAAATTGGTCATTATAGTTCGATAGTTGTGAATGATGAAGAGGGGAAGATGAGTTTTTCGAGAAAAGATAATATCAGGTTTCGATAATTCGATAAAGTTAATTGTTTAAATCATATTGCTTGTAAAAATTAAGCACTTAGTGGTATCGTAATCTTACTAGTACGACAACAATAAACTCGAAAGTATTACATGAACTTAATTATTATTTTCCAGAACCTAATATTCTACTGATTAGATTATTATAAAAATAATCTAATATGAAAAAGAGTTTGTCACACTTACCTATGAGGAAAACCTGTGTGATCTTAACTTCAAGGTCGACATCCTGGAAATTTGTTTAATTTTATGATAATAAATTTTAATCCGCTATGTAGCGGCGTTCGGTAATGCTTCCATTAGTTTAAAAATGTTGAGTTTCAGTTTCTTTACAAAGTTGTAGAGCCGGACCCATTAAACTCCCAAGTCCGAATTTGTTATTTTCTGCGTTAAATTAATTACGGCTAATTTGATTTTTGTATAAATTATTATTAGTATAAAATTAAAGAAAACCGTATAGGAATAATCTAATCAAACATGTTGATTTGGTCATGTTTTATACTCTTATAATATATTATATTACATTAATGCATATTGAAGTAACGGAATGAATTTTTCACGTGCTATGCATACTTAAAATTTTTTTAATTGATAAATGAAGACTGTTACGGTCACCGTAATGAACATCAACGGAACGCGTCTAATTTTATATTATTTCTTGCTTATTGTAAATTATTTAATTAATAATTTACAATAAGCAAGCGAGCGATGAAAAGTAAAAAAAAGAAGAATGTAGATTTTGTTTTAGTAAAACGAAAGCCACCGAATGAATCGGATGAATAAAATATAAAATATTACCTCTAGAGAAAAAGGTTTTTATTTCGGTAGAGAGAATAAAGACCATCGTGATTAAATTCATAATTAACATTAAAAAGAATAATAGTTTATCGAACCAAAAACTAATAAATTTTAAATCCTGTTACCTTTCCATGATTGCATTGTGGTACCTATTTTATTATTACACAACTAATTGCAGTGATAAAGTTAAAATTTTTTTAATATTTTGATAAATAAAATATATATTAATTAAAATAAGGTTTATAAAGTTTTGTGCCATTATTTATGGTATACATGGTCATGTATAACTTCATTAATAATTTTAATAAAAATATAAATTATTTAATTTCATTTAAGAAAATATTTTTCTTGGTTTAAATTCATGTCATATAATTTTATATATAAAACATTTAATAATTTAGTTTATTTATTTTATTTTATTTTTATAAATTTTTTAATTAACAAATTATCTAGGGAAGATAAATATCACAAAACTCAATATAAATATTATTTATTTATTTTCATTCAATATGGTGATTATTTTTTTTATTAATATATTACATATTATTATATTAACACTCTCATTTTATTTATTTTTTTATATATTATAATTTAGTTCTTTTTTGTTTTTTATAATAAAATATATTTTATAATTTATTAATAAATGTATATATATATATATATATATATATATATATATATATATATATATATATATATATATATATATATATATATATATATATATATATATATATATATATATATATATATATATATATATATATATATATATATATATATACATATATATTTTTATATATACATATTTATATGACAGAAGCAGTACAATTTTATTTTATATGTTTATTGTCATTTTTCCATAAATATTTATTATATTTGTTCTAACAATTGTTTTAAATTAATATACATATTTTATTTTATTATAGAGGTAAGTGTTTAATATAAAACTTAAAAATAAAAATTTGTATCTGATTTTTGTTTCTATATAATTTCTTTATTGTCTAGGAAAGCCATGATTATCATTTTAATTATTCTTTTTTATTTTGTATAATAATTATTATCATTTATATAATTATATAATATAAATTTTTATTGTCCATAAATAAAATTATACACATTGAATTTATTTATATAATCGTATATTTAAATAATAATATTTGTATTTTTATTTCATATAAAAGTATAGTTTTTTAAAGTTATTTTAATTAAAATTAATAGACCTAAAATATAACACTCTATATAAAATCCAATATATGTATATAATATTTAATAATTTTTATTAATAGTGATAAGTAGTTTTTAGTTTACGTTTTATTGTCATAGGTTCACTATACTAATGAATTTCGGTGATCCGGGACTGTTAATGTATACGTCGCATATTTTTTTTATAGAACGATCGACGATGGGAGTAGTTTCCTCTTTGAATTCACAGTTAATTGGTTTAAAAATATGTAGGTGGTGTTAATTCAAACTATCGAAAAAGAAAAGTTATTCAAAACTGCTTGAAGAATTGAAAAGTGTGGCGCTATTACTGGAACAAAGCATTTAGGTAACATTTGTATTAGACTTGTTCGATAAACGAATCCTTGATTATATTATATTATTATTATCAATTTAAATTTCTCTACCAGTGTACCCTGATTCTCTAAAGGACACGATAATGTGTAAATGCAAAAATTAACAAAATACCATAAGATTGTTACTGTAATTTGTGTCAAAAAACCATAGAAAAGCTTACTATGGTTTTCAGGTTTACACATTATCGTATTTTTTAGAGAATCAGTGTGCAGATCTACATACATTTCTCAAATATTTATAAAGAAAAATATCTCGGCTCGTTTGTTTTGGAAGTGCCATCTATATAGCTACAGGTCTTTAGGGTAAAATGCTTGACGAATTAAGTCGGCGTAAATTTTAATTTACTGTTTTTTGGTATTTAAAACTTTAAAAAAATAATTAATAACTGCGCATATTTTAGCAACGCAAATTTCAAATATATTAAAAAAAAAAAAATATTTCAATGCAAAGTATCCTAGAGAACAACTTGCGAGGAAGTCGTGTAAAACGTCTAAACCTATAGACGTTAACTTAGCATCAAAAATCAGTTTTGTGGATATCAATAGATGATGTGCTTTTTCCGTCAGATAGCTTTTCGGTACTATAGTATTAAACCGTAACCTAACAGATTTTAGTACGTAATCGATAAAAACAAATTCGTAATTGTCATGTTACTTAATTAATTTGAGATCCTACTGGAGTTGCTTGTTTTTTTCTATATAAAGTAGAATAACGTAATATATTTAATAATTTGTTTTTTTTTTAAATTTTTTACTCCAATTAGAAATGTAGCTGTTTTGTTTCCAAATCTTTTAAATTTACGAAGCAACTCGCTAACAAAACTATAAAAATGATACTTCAGAAAATAGGCGGATGGTGTCGTTATGTTTTTTCCACCTAAAAACAGAACTAGACTGAGATACAACATTTTTATTTTATGGTATAACAATGTTGGGGAAATTTTGACATCGACCAAAAACTAACCTATAAATAATTTAAAAAATATGAAAAATCTTCATTTTGAATGTGTAACAATGAATTTTATATCCCATAAATTTATAAAAAATATAATATTATTTTTGGGACGAACCGAAGCATGTGATCTTATTATTTTTTAAAATTTTCGAAAATATATAAAAAACTGCTCTACCACAAGTATGTAAGGGGAACATTTTAGCTTCAACAAAATTTAACCTATAAATTATTTTGAAAAAATTGAGAAATCTTTATTTTTAATTTTTAAATTGCTAATAAATTAAATATTATTTTTAGGATTGGCAGAATCATGTTATTTCACTTCTATATACAACTTTCGAAAATAAATAATAAGTGCTTGCACATGTTATTTTGTAGGTTATATATAAAATGTATAATCTGCAAAATAACATGTGCAATCGCGTATTAAATTGTTTTTAATAAAAAAATGCCTTCTCATACAGAAGAATCTAACAAACTTCTTTATTTAAAATAATTTTTTAGACTTGAATCAATTTTTACACGTATATACGTGTTTTCTCCATAAAAACATTTTTGAAATGCCCCGCCTACTAACGCCACACTCGAGTTGAAATATTTTTAACTTTGTTGCTGTTTTAATACATTAAGTACGATTCTGCAGAATTTTTTCCTCAATCGCTTCCGATCAAATTTCGTGAAATGCTTTATGTCCCGCCTACTAATTCCACACTCGAGTTGAAATATTTTTAACTTTATTGTTGTTTTAAAACATTAAGTACGATTCTGCAGAAATTTTTCCTCAATCGCTTCCGCAAGTATAATCGCACAGTTAGATTTCCTATTTATATAGTTATGGCAACCAACTCAATAACAAAAAAATTTCCAGAAAAAAAATTACTGATGTACGGCTCGGGTTCGGGTCACACACGGAGGGAATCTATATTTTTATCTCGTTCTAGTTTTCTGCAAAATAAAACGCTGTTGTAGTGGAATAGAACCATTATTTGCGTCTTGGATTAGTTATTAATTTTTATCAAAATAATTTCAGTCGCTTCATGGTATGGAAGCATTTAATTACGTAAGCTCCTATTATATAAACTTTCGTTTTCATTGGATGCTTCTCAGCAAATGTCATTATAAATTTTCGTACCTATTAACTTTGTAATTAATAACTTTATTGATTATTTTTAATGACACAATTTATACTAGCACTTGTTGCTTCCACCAATGTATGTACATATGTAGATGTAGTAACAGTTTTGCTTAATCCTTTTGGTATTATTTGGTCTTTGGAAAGGGCTTTCATCTTATTAGGTAATTTTGTAGAAAATAAGTTTGTTCATTGTCCCACATTTAAAAGCTTGTGCAAATATCACCGTCAGCAACTGATTAAGTATCATAGTTGGCGGTAAGCAAGGATCGGTTCTGGAAAATATCACTTGTGCTATTAAATAAATAATCATTCAGCCAATCTATTTTGATCCCAATATTTGTTGCCACGATGTTATGTATTATTATTCAATGTAATCCCTTATATTTTATGAATCTTAATAAAACATCGAATTTTATTTGAAGTGGATTATTAGAAATCGTTTCAAATTTTTATGGGCTCAATTCAGGTTTGTGTTTACCATCAAACTTCGCGATTGATCGTCTGTTCTTAATCTTTCCAAACTGTTTTGCGGCCGAAACTATCCTACATACCGGTTTGTTTTTCACGCCCTACCTTGTGCAGTACCATTGCTCCAAACTAGCATATATTACTAACAAGGAAGATGAGCTTCGACAGAGTATTAAAATGATGTAAAACCCAATTTAATATTGCCCATTTCGAGTTTCGAATCTGTACCATTTGATCGAAAAAAGATGTGTGAAAATATCACAATCTTGTTTCTTTGGAATATTGATTAAGAAATAACGTTTAATGATTCACCTTCGTGTAGAATATTGCTCATCAAATTTGTATAATTTATGTCAAGAACACCCTTAATATTTCTAGATTTTAGCGGTTTGAATAATCCATCTTGAACAAGTATTGCAAAATTAGTGTGTTTGAATTATTGTATTTAAATGGAAAGTCATGCCTCAATTTGTTAAATATTACCATGTTCTTAATCTATAAATTACAATCTTATTTTTGATAAAAAAGTAAATAGAGTGTAAGAACACCCCCTGCCAATGTAACTCATTAATTAACGCCGAGTCAGTACAATACTTTCAAACACTTGATGCTATCTAATCTTACTTAGTACATTTTACCAAATAGTTCACGAATTGATCGCACTGATTTAATTGGTTTTAAAAAAGTTGACGACGTTGGAAGTGCCTATCGCATTTTGATAATCAACTGCGAACCACTTTAAAATCGAATATATAAATGAAAGCCAAGTGAGCAAATTGCTTAGTACACCTTTCAATTTGTTCAAGTGAAATAAAAATGAAAGTTCTTATATTTTTGGCACTCGTCGGGTTTGGTAGGTTCGAATTTGGTTATGCCGATTATCGAAAGTAACATGATTTTTCGTTTAATGTACCTATAGCGGTGGCAGAGACTCAATTTTCAAATGGTTTGAAATTCGAAGTTCTCGATGATTGGAGCATGGTACCGGATGCCGATGGAAAATTACAACCAATGCATCGCACCGAATTAGTCGATCTATTCTCAATCTTCTTTAATGCGGAGCGTGATGTTATATTCCAGTTGTACACGCCACGCAATCCAACTATCGGCCGTGAATTCCGTTTAGCTACCGCTGATTCAATTGCCAGCTCAAATTTCGATCCAAGATTACCAACCCGTTTCGTTACTCATGGCTGGTTAGGTAATGAACGTACCAGTGGTGTTCGTGATATTCGTAGAGCATTTATTTCCCGTGGTGGATTTAATGTTATCGTAGTGGATTGGGGAGCTGGTGCACGTACCGTTAACTATCTTTCAGCCAGAAATAGTGTAGCTGATGTTGGTGATGTAGTGGCCAGATTTATTGATCGTTTGGTTGCTCGTACTGGAATTAACACCAACAGCATTAACGTTATTGGACATAGTTTGGGTGCCCACGTTACTGGTATTACTGGTAAGCGGGTAAGATCCGGTCGTCTTGGGGCTTGCATTGGTCTTGATCCAGCAGGTCCACTGTTTTACTATCGTCGCCCAGCTGATCGCATATCTCGTGGTGATTGCAGCCTTGTTGAAATACACCACACAAATGGATGGGAACTTGGTTTTGGTGATGCTATCGGTGATATTGATTTCTATCCAAATGGTGGTGCCTCACAACCAAACTGTGGTTTAATTGATATTGGAGGAATTTGTGCCCACGATTTAGCTAATACGTATTTCGCCGAATCAATTGAATCAACACGCGGTTTCTGGGCTGTACCATGTCATGAGGGTGAACTTCGTCGTGGAAGATGTACCCGCGCTGGAAGCAACTTACGAATGGGTGGTGAACAATCAAATCTGGGAACATCATCTCGTGGTATTTTCTGGTTGGAAACCGCATCACGGGCTCCGTTCGCTCTCGGCCAGCCAAGATAAAGTAGGATGCGTTAATAGAACATGGATGCCATTGCAAAGTTTGTAAAGTGATTAGGAATAAAATAAAATAAAGTTGTGAAATTATTAAAATAAGATGTTTAATTTAATTATAATTGATGAATTGTACACTATGACGTATGATGCAAACAATGTTATTAGAAGTTGACGTCTTTTCTATCAATGCCTTTAAATTGGTCGCTAATAGAATTTACAAAACTATAGCATTAGTAAGTTACTTGGTCTTGACAAAAACAATTTATCTACTGTTTTGTTATGAAACAAGGCATAAACTATATAAACCTATATAGACGTCTCACACTGAAAAAAATCATAGGTATGCTTTTGGATACGTTTAGTTTGATTTATTGTAAGAAACGAAATAAATCTTCAAATTAAAATAAATTTTAAATCTAAGCAAAAAATTCAAGTGTGAAAATTTAAAACTGAAGAATGCACGAAGAAAGCTGATCAGGTAATTAAATTTTACGCCACAAATATCCCGAGCATTTCGGCTGACTGCACGTTTATTAACCTATATTGCTTTTAGTGGCAAATGTGTATCATTAAAATACTTCATTCGAAGCTGTTGCTGTCTCTTTCGCCAAACATTATCATCATTTTCGTTCAAATGAAAATATTTTAATCCACTATCTAGTCAAAATCTACATATGTAAGTATTGTAGACGTTCTATACCGAGCAAAATAAATGGAATTTTTTTTAAGTATTTTAAAAATTAGTTCAACAGACACCCGAATAGTTCGAAATTCTGGCACAATCCAAACATTTCGATAATTTGGTGTCGTTGAACCTGGAAAACAGGTACATCATTTTTGGCTGATAGTTTGTCTAGGCTGTATTGATGCAATTTACTGTCGATTTTTGAAAAAATAAAGTGTTACATTTGACAGAAGGAATAGAAACAAACTATTTTGATATAAACTACACAGCCATAAACTATATAACTATGTATAGACATCCCACACGGAACAAAAATAAGAAACTTTTTTCTGGTTGTAGTTTTATTTGGTTTTGGATAGTACTGTGGATAAACGAAGCAAATCAGAATCTTCATATTAAAATAGTTATTAAAGGTGAGCATAAAAGAAAGTGTAAGAATCCAAAAATCAAAAATGCGCTAAGCCAAGTTAGTTTAATAGACAACCGAATAATATCCCGAATATTTCGACTGTAAACACGTACTAACTAGTATATGGTTTCTAAAACTGTGTGCCTGAGAGCGGGTTTTTCCGCTAAATTGCCGACTACACTAAATTAATGAATAGTTATGCTATTAGCTACCAGGTTTTATCATTTAAACTCCTGCTGAGGTTGCTTGACTATTTAGTTGTCATTTTTATTTTTTATTTTAACTATTCCTATTACTTTTAAGGTTATGTTTTTTCAATATGTTACATGGCATTTCGATTGTAATTTATAATCACATTCATGAATAATCTGATTTCCATATCCATATTTGTTTTATTTATTTCCTTGATTTCAAATAATAACAAATCGGTGTTGTTGAACAACAATTTGACATAATTTGGCTTAGTTTAGAATTTAGTTTACAATCGGAGGCACAGCATATTTAAAAGATACTAGTGCCACCTTTGAATGAATGATATGAATCAGTTATTAATTTAGTTTAGTCGGCAATTTAGTTGAAAAATCGCCCTCAGGCACACTGTCTAAGTTACTGAAACATGTTAATAATTTTAGAAATTATGAACACTTTGGTATCTAGTAGTGACACCTAACAGGTTTAATATTAAAATATTTAAATCGGTACTGCCTCTTTCGGAAAATATTAACATTATTTTCGTTCAATTAAAAATATTTTAATTCAAACTACACAGCCATACACACATTTTAAGTGTGTTTACAGTATGCACAAACAAAAATGGGTTGAACATTCACTTGTTTCGAGAGCATAATATTTTTAATTTAAACTATACGGTCATAAACTATGTAACTTATATAGAAGCCCCATGTCGAACAAAAAAAAAGATATTTGAGATAGCTTAATTTGGTTTTGGATGGTATTATAAAGAAACAAATGTAATATTTAGTTTGGAATTGTGACATTTCGTGTTATTGGATATTTCAACGCTGATGTTCATTAAGTTATGTGCATTCCGATCGAGACGTTAAAAATATGCGATCGTATACTAAAATCATAATATTTTTAGACTTAATATTCTTAAGTCTAAACTTTTATATAAATGATTTAGTGCTCAACATCGATCAAATTTGGACCACACGTTTTATATAATATAATTTTTGTTTTGATTATTATTGTCATATTTATAATATAGTAATAAAATATTATTAAATATTTTATTAGTATTTTTTGTTGTTGTAAATAAATTTTTTTTTATTTATATACAAATATATTGTTTTTATAATTAATTAATATTTTTTGACGTTATTATTATATATTTTTATTATAAAATAAATATTGTGTAATATATTTCTTTATTACTAATTATACATAAATTGATTGTAATTAATATAATTTTCAATCGATTATATAAAATTTATTGTAATATTTTTTGTTGAATATCATATGTTTATGTATAGTCTTTAATTTAATTATTTTATTTATGTATATTTTTTATAGTACAAATGTTGTATAGTTTTGATATGCGTCTTTTTCGATTAAAAATCATCCAGCAAGCGTTTTTTTTATATAAATATAAGTTTGAGTCGATTTTGAATCGAAAAAGTTATTGTCATTCATCATTTTATTTGTCGAATACAGTAATAATATACCTTTTAACACATTTTTTTGGTTTATATAAAATTATTATCAAATCAAATTTTTAATTACTAATTATTCACTAAATTTTTATTTAAAAAAAATTATTATCTTCGTTACATTATTTAATACATACTCGTACTACATAGCCGGTAGGCTCTGTACTTTGGGATTAGTTATGCTTATTAGATTGACATTACAACATTGTTTTTAAGGACACCTTTACAAAACAGACAGGTTTAAAACTATAATTAAATAGTTTCTTTTATATATTTTTTAAATTATTGTCGCGGTTTATATTTATTGTTTGTATAATATTTGTGCCAAATAATTGTTTTATTTGTGTGATAATTATAATTGACAAGGTTTTTATTTATTTTTGTTTTGTTACACAACATGAAAAAATTCAATAATTATTTATTTTGGTCACATAATAAAAAAAATATATTTTTTATCTTATGATATGATATGAAAATTATAATTGTTACTATGACAATGATATATTTTAGAGAAATTAATGACCTCATTATTTCTCAGAGAAGCAAATTTTTAAATTTCTCTTTAGAATATTTCATTGCAAGCTCAAATACCGTTTTGATAAAATATATAATTTTTATTATTTTTTTTAGTTAAGATATGTTAAATAATTGATATAAAGATTTATTTTTGTCATTTTGTGTAGAGATAATTAACGTTTTGATTTTGCTTGCAATTTAATTAAAAAAATTATCGCTATGATTGTTCGAATATTTATGAATTTGTTGCATAATCCATGGTATATATTTTGGGACATTTGCATACACCCCAGGAAGACGGGGATGGGCACACATAATACCCCACGATACAATTCCACCGACAAACCAACGTTCACGATCATTCGGATCTCTACATAATAGAGGTCCACCTGAATCACCCTATATAGATTGTGGATTTATGTTTATCAAATTAAAATTATTTATTTTTGTTCGTTTAATGTAATTCGTGTTCAATTTAATACTTGTTTACTTTGCATCTCATATGAAGAACCCCATAATTTTAAATTATGGCTCTCTGCAATAGTTTAAGAAAAACTGCTTTGTAAACAATAGATTTGGTGAGTGGCTTTAGTCTTTAGATAGACTAATTAGTTAGGAACAAAAGCAACATATAATTTGTATCATCTATCAAACAACAGTATAAACAAAATTTTTCATCTGGTGGTAAATAGACAAAACACTAAAACAGCGGTCCTCATTAGTGAGAAGCGTGAATTACAGTTTTTTTATAATAATTTTTTATATCGTAGAACGATGCAACTTAGGAAAAATTTAAAGATTTTGCCACATTTTTTTACTTGCTTCCTCAAAGGCCATTTTTGTTTTTGTAAAAATCAAAAAACATTAGGCAATTCCCATGATATGAAAACCTTTTAGAGTGTGTTGTGTAGCGCTATAGTACTTTTTACTATAATTTGACTATACGGAAACCATTTAGATTCTGTGCTTATGTGAAACCTACTTAGCTACTATTATTTCGTGTATATTACGAGTACCTTGGAAGGAATAAGGAATTTAAAAATCCTGCTTCTATTAAATTGTTTAATAAATTATGGCCAAATTTCAGTTTAGGGGCTTCGTGAAAGTCGGGTAAGCAACATGATTTTCAAATTTCTTTTTTAAAAGATGTTAAATTTAAAGTTTTTATGAGGTGCATTCCAAAAACCACCGGAAAATGCCCAAATTTTCCGGGAAAATTTTAACATTTCCCAATTTTTTTATCATTTTATTTTGTTTAAAACATTTTATAACAAATTTTATTACGATTGTATCTATTTTGCGAGGTTAGCGGAGCGATCTAAAGTCCTCTAGCCTCAATGACACTTGCCGTAATAATTTAACATCCTATAAAAAAAATTACCTGATTTTTACGATGTGCCTTGGAATTAAGAGTTGAACGTTTTTTTAGAAATTCGCTTTGCTGATTGAACTCGACTATTTCGTAGCATTTTGACTGATATTTGAACGAAGTTTTTAAATGACTACGTTCACACCCAGTATTTAGGTCAGGATTGGTATTTTAACATGAATTGTGGATGCCATTCTTATCTATCTATGATTATGCTGACCTCAACATGGCAGTCTCATAACAGATTTTGGACGAAATTAGATTTGCAGAATAAACTCCAGCCGTTTCTTACCCAATTAAAAGTGGCTTGGGATTGAGGATGGGATTGAGTATTTAATTACAAACTGCATGTTCTGTAATTTTATCAAGCTTTTGGGTTCAACTCGAATTGGGACGATTTTGTACAATTTCGTAACTACAATTCGACAATATTTCAAGCGACTATGGTTTAATTTGGTGTGTAGGGCGGCATTGGGAATATAACATGAATGTTGGAAGAAGTACTGAAATAAGCTCGTCCTAATTGAAACTTGGCAATTTATTTACAAATTTTGGTCAAATTAGGATTGTAGGATATGGTGCAAAACTAACTTTCATCATTTTAGTTGAAGTTCTGTGATTTGGCCATGTTGTATAGAACTTGATCATTTCTAAGCCGATTTTAATCAAATTTAGTATATAAGGTAGAACCAGGATTCTAACAAGATTTTTATCGAGGTTCTGGAATGTGGTCTCACTCAATGAAACTCGGGTAATACTTAACCGAAATTCGGTTTATAAAACAGGATTACTATTTTAACAAAAATTGCTTACAAAACTGTTGCTAATTTTTAACCTTCTATTTTCAGAAATTTAGTACAAGTGAATACTTTACATTTACTGTATATACGTTTTTTTTTCGAAGCGTTTCCGGCTGCTGGATAATCGTATCGTGTCTATTCAATTTGTTCCCCTTACATTTGTCCAAGATGTCCAAATACCAGAAACCCAGACTAGTTGATAATGAAAGCCCATTCGTATCTAGCATCTTTTCCGTAATTTTCTTATGTTCATGCACTTCTTACAAAGTACAGGTTTTACAACAATAAAACCATTGTTCTAGCTCCAGTCTGAAACACCATCTTCACTAAATAGTGCTCCTACATGAGTTTTATGTTGTATCAGTTACACACTTTTAGTTTAGTGTTTTTCAAAGTACAGAGTCTTCCAATAAGAACCTTTTTTAAAAATTTATATTAAACACATCTTTTGTTAGTCATTTATGAATGAGAAATAATATCTGGCAAATCTCCACAACGAGCAGGTTTGCAGAAGTTCGATCACATTTCTATATAATTGGGGCTCTATTTCGCGAATGATACGTTCGATATTGGTTTTCAGACTAATGGACCTATTGTGGGTTATTTTCATAAACCTTATCTTTTACGTAGCCTACAAAAAATAATATAATAATGTTAGATCGCACGTTCTTGCTGGCCAACTCACATCCCCCCTTTACGAAATTATTCGTACATCAAATCTATTTCTCCTTAAACTGATTGTTTCATTGGCTGAGCCGTCCTGTTGAAGCAACAAGTCTTTAATATTCATATCATCAAATAATAGGCGTAAAAAGTTGTTATCAAGTCTCTTTAGCGAACACCATTGACTATTCGATAAAAGTGGGTTCTCTGCAATACTTTCTCTCACTGTAGCAATACTTTCAGTTGTATGGCCGATTGAAAAACATACTATAGTTGGATGAAAGTAAAATCGTATTGTATGTGATACCCGAGATGCAAGGCCATATGTTAGTAAATACCCTAACACTGAATACCATCCAACAAATAAATATTTATGGTGTGAAAAACACCCAGTCGTAGGTTTTTGTCTGGTCATCACCGGGAATCGAACCTGGGCCCGTCGAATAACAAAACAAGCGCTCTTCTTACCTTGCTATCGAGGGTGACAAAATACGGTTTAAATAATAAAATATTTTTGCGAATATTTTGAATTTTGTTAGGGGAGCCCGTACCAAAAAAAGAAGGTGGGCTCTCCTAACAAAACTCATAATCTTCACAAAAATATTACTAGGGAACTAATTTTACACACCTAAGTTTCAGCCTCGAGCCCATTCAGATGTGTATAGCTCGTACCTAAAACAGGGTTGGGCTCCCCTATCAAAATCCAAAATTTTAAAAAAACATTATTTGGGAACCGATTTTATACACATAATTATCAGCTTATCCAAGAGTTTCCACAAGATGGCGGCTTCTAAGAATGAATAATAGGCACTTAATAATAGACGCCTATTCAAATCAGTATAGCCCGTACTTACAAAAGGGCTGAGCTCCTCGGAACTGATTTTATGCAACTAATTAACAGCATACCCTAGAAGAGTTTCTGATATAGCCACTACTACTATCGAATGGTTGATATCCGAGACTACTAATATTACTATAGGTTCTAGTCACTAATTAGTACTTGGTTATACGACATAAACTCTAGGATAGGCTGTTAATTAGGTGTGTAAAATCTGTTCCCTGGTACATTTTTGTGAATATTTTGAATTTTGTTAGGGGAATCAAGTCTTTTTTATTGATACTGGTTATACTAATTTGAATAAGCTCAAGTGGCTACTATTCGATGTTTGATATGGCTTTATTGCGAAAACTCTAGGATAGTCTGTCAATTACGTGTGTAAACTCGGCTTAAAGTAATAAATTTGTGAAAAATTTGAATTTTGTTAGAGGGGCCTAGCACTTTTGTAAGTACTGGTTATAGTGATTTGGTGTCTATTATTCGTCCTTAGAAGTGGCACTATGTTGCAGAAACTCTTGGATAACCTACTAATTAGGTGTATAAATTCGCTTCCCAAGTAATGTTTTTTGGAATAATTTGAATTTTGCTACGGGAGCCCAACCTTTTTTGAGTAAGGGCTGCACTAGTTTAAATAGATTCGAGTATCTATAACTATTCGATGGTAGTAGTGGCTCTTATGCGGAAGTTTATGATAAATGGGTTTGTAAAATAGGTTCCAAAGTAATAGGGCAGCTCAACCCTTGTTTAGCTGACGGTTATACTAATTTGAATAGGCTTGAATGTCTGCATACGATAGAAGTACGGTTTCTCTTGGATATGTTTTGTCTTTAATTAAAAATTATTAACTTAATGTAAGTTTACGTTGATTTTTTGATTAATAAGTTATATATAGATTATTTGCATACACTTTTAATAATATATTTTTGGCTAATTTGTGTAGCTACACTTTTTATTAACCTTAAAAACTTCACACTAGTGGAAGAAGATAGTTGGCAAATGTCGGCAAATATCAGTAACTACGTGGCGGGCGGAATTGGTAAACGTTATGTCAGTCAGAGTTGAAAATTTCTGGTTCTCTTCTGCCTAATTATCGTAAATACGGTTGTCTGGGATTCCAATAATATTTTATTTAAGAGGGTCGATTATTCTGCAAACTCTGAAAATGAAAAAATTCAAAGAAAAACTAATCGCCAAATCTGGCAGATGTGACAATGCCACATGTTACAGAGTAATGTTAATCATTCAATGCGGATTTATGTCTGGATGTTCTACATTTTCTAAGTGGGTAGGTACTCAGTCCCCCCAATAATCACAATAGACTTAGGGAGTGGTGGGTTCAAAACTTATTAAAAGAAATACATTTGGTCTAAAATCATAACAAATATCTATCTCCACAGAACGATTTCGTAAAAAGATAACGAAGGTGGAGATAGATTGGTGACACAATGTCATCGGAATGAGATTCTCAACAAAATAGGAAAGTTTGATGACCGCTTATTCTCTGGAACCGTAATATGCTAACAGAAGCAAAACGGTTTGGCCAATCTTGGCTAGCATTGCAGACCCCAACAGAGTAGGTAGTTGTAGGTTTGCTTGGTGGAGCTCTCTATTACCCTACAAAATATTTCGATAAAGAATTTTATAAAAAATGTTTATCTTATTTATATCAGCTGGCCTTACTAACTACGCATATAGCAGCTATATTCAATGATCATGGAAAGAAAGGAGGTGGTTTTATTCCTGAATAATGGAGAGCAAAAGTAAGGACCTTGATACAGGTTTTCGCCCTAGGAACCAATTTTCCCAAAATCGCTTGTATAGATCGTTTGTTGGGTAACCTTTAGAGATAACTCTCTTAAAACTTTAACTAAAAATTTTACACAACATACCGTAAAGTTAAATTTAACCGTAAGGTTAAATCTTTTGTTGCAACGCTTGGAATTCGTTGCGATTTGAAAGTTGCTGGTTATGCAGAACTAGTTAGATCCAGGTAAATGAACACCCACTTTAATAACGCTATAACTACTCTCTGTTTTGCAGCAATGCCAAAAGAGAGGAGTTCTGTCTTCTCTCATGTGGTGTCTTTTAGTTAATTTGTAGCTTGACCAACTAAATGACAATCTATTAGGGAATGGTGAATCTTTATATACTAATTCTTGGTAAATATATGGATACGGGGCCACATGCACAGGGCGATCAACACTGTCAAAATAAATTGCTAATAGTCTTCAGTGCTCTTATTCGGAAAGGGGGCATCTTCTATATATTACACAAATCGACTCCAAGCAAAAATTATTTTCAGAATTTGGTTCAAAAACGAAACTGTAACGAGTGATGAAATCGTTAAAAACTATATCAGTTAGCAGTCAGAAATAATTTATTTGAAGTACAAGCTCAGGTGTGTGCTTTGCCGTGAGACTACTGACTGGTGTAGCATCATGGCCAATGAATTACCCCGTGAATTACCTGTTGCAATCGAATTTGTGTAAGTTGCGACTGATGACAAGTTAGCGGGTGTATTTAAAAAAGGTTTAACGACTAAAGCTATTTCAGGTAAACCTAATGACACAAATTGGAGGTGGAAATTTTGTTCAATGTAATATTATCAATTTGTTTTAGTAGCAAAGTAAATAAGTTTTAAATTGAACGAATTGTGCAAGATCTTCATATATAAACAATTATATTAAATATTTACCTGACAAGCATCTTTGCCGCCCTCTTGGTACCCAGCACAAATCATACCTTCAGTTACATTTAATGTTTCGAGCCATTCATTACAGAGATCACGATTAAGTACGGGTACCTGAACTTCGTTTACTGCCGCTTCGTAGGTAGCTGACGCAGCATTTATGCTGGCACTTTTGTCCTCTCGTTTCCCCCAGCCAATCACAGTACACAGTGTACCCGGTTTTAATTCTTTCAATGCAGGGGGCAAACACACGGGTAATAAATGTTCGTGGAATGCCACACGTGTGGCTAATTGAAATAGTGCTATATCGTTATCGTGCGCCACATTTGAATTGTATTGAGGATGTGGAATAACACTTTTAACTTTTACTTTTTGTCCATAATATGTGTGAGAATGGCGCCTTGTTATGCCTAATTGAATAGTCCAGTCGTTTATATTTCGTAGTGTATGGCTAAATAAAAAGGATTAGTTTAGTAATATGATGCATTGTTAAATGTTGATAAACCTACTTTCCAATACAATGTGATGCTGTCAATATCCATTGATCGGCAATGAGTACACCGGCACAATAAAATATTTCTTCTGGTCCTCCCAATATAGCTGCTAGGAATGGCCAATCGCCAGGTGACGATATGCTACCGCCAACAATACGTTTGCTTGCTTTATATTTTCGATTTCGGATTTTACCACACTCAAAATTGGAACATGTTAACTCAACTACCGGGTAGTGTCCGTTTATTGGACAACTTGTAAATTCTTTCATCAAATTTGTATTTCGTTTTTGATACATTCGCCACATGGCGGGTGTATCTTTTGTGGGCGGCGCAATTGTTACATTTGTGCCACGCATCGTAATTTTGCTAGAATTTACGGAATTGTAACCGAGCATCGAACAAACGGTTGTCGGAGATGTTGATTGGTCCCAATGCATGACACAAGCGGGCGCCCATTGTTTGGAATCAGCTTTGTAGACTTCTAGTGTTCCTCGTCCCAGATCACCATTTCGTTCACTCAGGCGTACTATTTAATGGAAGCCAATATTTTATAGAAATCGGATTTAACCAAATTACAACTTACCACAATTTCGCTCGTCTTGACCCCATGGACAATCCACGACTCCATCACACACATGTTTTTGACTCATGCACTTGTTGTCACCACAATATATTGAACCTTTTTCACATTCGTTACATTGGGATTCGTCAGTTTGATCCAAACAATCGACATGCCCGTCACATCGCCATTCGTTTGGTAAGCACCGTTTTTGATCACATAGGAACCCAGAGCAATCTACAGTTCGGAATAAATAAGAATTTTGGTTGAATGGCCTTTTATATATCGATATATCGAATTGATTTACTTGGTTTTTGTGCTCGTACTCTAGCCTCTTTAACCTCTTTTAATCCAACACATTCATCTAAATTAGAGGACTCCGTAAAAATCGAACATGTGATATAGCCCGGCAGCTCTAAACCAAATACATCGAAGAAAAATCCACATCGACGCATTGTCTCAAAGCACAAACTTCGACACGGCGGTACAGTCATTCCGGTTGAACTACATTTCGGCACGAATAGCGAGCATAAAAATAATGAAACCAGCTCGTAGCATCGCACATCAACCAGAGCATCATACGCGTCCAGTTCCATTTGTGCTTCGGGTTGTCCAAAGTGGCCAATGTAATTCGGAAATACAGTGAAATTGTATGGTATCTGATGGTTTTGGCAAAATTTCACGATCACCGGTAGGCAAACACCAGGCACGGGATTTTTTCCAACTGTAAAAATATAAAAAGGGTTAACATACATATTTTTAGAATTAGTTGATAGAGCATACTTCCGTCCGAGTCATCTGACATTGTTGCGTTAATAATTTTTGCGGTCGTAATTATTGTTTTGTTCACAAATTTTACGGTCGGATATGCTTTAAAGTATGCCGCTAGACCAGCAGCTATCGCCAACAGCGCGATCGCATTTAGCAGTATTTGAAATAGGCGAAATTTCAGTCTTCCTCGGGTCACGTACGGATTAGAATTTTTACGGGACTTTAATATCTGTTAATATAATAAAAAATTATATCCTTAAACTATTTATTTATAATTTACAGTTACCTTGTGCTGAAGTGACATATTTGACCCGTTTTGAATTCGTACAATTGTCTGTAGACTAGCCGGAGTTGACATACTCTTTGTGATTGGCGTACTCGGGCACTCGGTCGTGCTATCTTTGATGATCTCGTCAAAGCATGGATTTGGTTGGCGTACTGCAAAGAATACTATTTAGAAAATTTTAAAAATTAAGTCAATCTTATGCCTATACGATGCCCGCGACTTACAACTGTTTAACTTAACCGTATTGGTTATTAGTGGCGCTTCCATTAATTTTGTATTATAGCCGGGACTCGACGTTTGACTAAAACTATCGCTCGATATGTTTGAATCCTGTCGCGAATTTAATTTCGATCGGTGTTCCAGATTGCCGTTATTCAAATTATTGTAACGGATAATCATGCCAAAACTATCATTTGAGTCTTGGTGGCGGAGTCCGGTTTTATTAATTTTCGACGCGTACTGAAGTAGTGGCGCTTCCATACTTTTAGAATTGTAGCCCGGGCTCGAACTCGCGAACGAGTAGCTATCACTCGAAATATTCGAATCCTGTCGCTGATTCAATTTACTGTGATGGATTTGGGTCAACGGTGGTGGTTTATTAGTTCCATGTATTCCTTTTTTAATTGGTACCGGGCGCGATTGTAATTCCTGTAGATTATCCTTTTGTGATTGAGATTGTTGAAACGCCCCTAGAATGTGATTGTTTTGAAATAATTTTCCCGAATCGAGTGAAGTTTGTGAGCGCAGTGGAGGTGGGGGTGGTGTTGTCCGGGATCGCATAGAATTTTGTGATTGTTGCTTTATAACTGGCGGCGGAATTTTTGGAGGCACACATACTTGTTTACGTATTGGAACAGCCGGTGGACGTCTATTTTGGATCATCTCATTGTCATTGAGCGATTTGGCCGAATTCATTTTCGGCGGTTTATTTATATTGTTCGATGGTAGCGTGAACACGGAATCATTTAAATATTTATTTTGAGGGGATTCGAGTATTTCTGAATTATTTGAGTAGTCAGGCGAGGCATAACTGTCCAGCGAGGATTGGGTCTCCTCACTAGAGAATCGACTACGAAATTGAGACTTTTGATTGTGATTACTGTTGTTGTGGCCAATCGTAAAAATTGGTTGCCTATCTATTTCGGTCGAGGACATGTATCCTGTATCATTTGTGTTTTGTGATTTATTTGATTCCGATGATGAGTGTTGATTTGATTGGGCAAGTTTACCATTTGTCCGTTCATAAATAATGATCTCGTCAAATTTATCCTTCTCGTTTAGGCTCAGTGGACTCAAACTGAAATTATCCTCGTTATCACTGTTATCCACATACTGGTTTTTACAATTATTATTGTTATTGTTATTAATAATCATTCGATTACTGTAAATATTATTGTCATTATTATTGTATTGCAAACAGTTTTGGCCTTTGGGTGCTGGTTGCAAATTAAGTGGTTTATTGGGGGTATGTGAAATTTCTGTTGTTTTTGTCGTTTCATTTTGTTTACCGTAGAAAGTACGTTTCGGCACAGGTGGAGGAACTAGAGTTGGTGTTGTTGTAGAGTGGTTGACAGCTGATGATAAAGATGTTCTATTGGGTGTTGATGTATCTAAGTTTGGGGTTGTTGAGACTGCAGTCAAATTAATCGAGTTCGGCGTGTTAAAAACGCTGTTACTCGGCAATAAAATTGGATTCGTGTCATTAAGTACTGGACAATAGTGTGATGAATGCCGTCGATTGTTTTGCATTAAATTCGATGGGCTTAGAAATGTTTGATCTTTGTCTAGTGCTAAACTAGACGCTCGTGATGTCCTGCAAATGAGTTCAAGTTATATCATATACAAATTCTAAAGTATTGGATAATTTACCTTCCTCTGCTTTGAGCCAGATCATCAAACTGCATGCCGGTGTTGTCATCAAATGCATCTCCATTGAATATTGGTTTGTTTTGTAATGATGTCATAATGTTTGCATAAAGATAGTTTCAAATTACTGCAAGCATACAAGTAAATAGAAACAGTTATAATTTGGTCTATTTAAAAGTTAAAACTCTATTAAAGGATTTGAGTTTGAGTTACATAAATGTCATTTAAAAATACCAGTACATAATTTCTCTGTTCTGCTGTAAAATAAATTAGTCCTCCATCCTAAAATATGAACTTCCTTCGATATGATGGATTACTGTTTTGATTTTGGTGTTATTTTGATACATGTTGGAAATACCGTTTAGAATAAATTTAATTCAAGTTCACATATAACCTCATATATGTAGCATAACATTCCACTATCAATCAACCGTTCAATCTTTTCTCACCATAGAATAAAAATTATATGAAAAATTAAATGAATCGGGAAAATCATAACATAATGATAAATATAAAATGGGAGCATAATATATCACAATTTATCCTTTAACGCTGTTTTATGCTACCGCAGATCTTTTGTAAAATGTTGTTTAAAAAGATACGCTTGGGAGCCTTGGGTGAACTAGAAATCTCCTGCGTTTCCATCTATCGCTGTTTGAATTGATCGAACCATGCTGTTAGTGAACACCGTCCGATAATTCCTGAACTGATCAATGCTTTCTAAGCTAATCCTGCCTACTGGTGCAATTTAAGGTTTGTCTCATTCATGATTTTCAATTCTTCCATTTTGGAATAAACAGCTATTAATATAGGATCTCTGAATGCTTTGTTGCCTTACCCAAAATGCTGGCCGAGTAATTACCCAATCAGACAGATTTATTTGTTTATAAGGAAACAGGATCTGCCAATTTTTAGATTTGGGCGCTCAGACAACGACTACCGAGAGTTACATACCGATGAAGATTTACAAAGTCCTAGTTTATAATCTCAGAAGAAGAAAAAACAACTGTAATCTGCCTGCTTCAGCAAAGTTTTAAGGCAATGTTTAATTTTGGAAAATTTGCCTATTTATAGATTTTCAGCTGAGAGAACTGCAAACTTTAACTATAATAAACTTTCGAGAGAACAACATGAGAGTGGTAAGCAGACCCATATGCCTAGATTCTTCCATTTATTACAATAAGCGAACGATATGAGCATACTGAATTTATTTGAAAAAGGCCAAAACTTAAATACATGGCTATAGCGAGAAGGAGAAACGGCTGGAATTCGGATAAGACCATCACCCGTCTATTAACGACAGCTAATCCCGCCGCTATTACATAACACCCAACCATGGAACATTCTCCCTTGGGCATCGTTCTCCCGGACTGGACATTACTCAATAGTCATAATCTCCTCGTTATTACTTCCCGGCCATATATATCCAGGTCATTGCTCCTCTGCCATTATCCCCTCGCCATTACCTCAAGTCAATATACGCCGACCATTATCCCACTTCGCATTACCCCGGGCTATTCCAAGTTTCGCCTAAATACGATATAATATCCAAAGGTGGCTAAACATAGAATTCCAATCATAAAATAAGGAAAAACAAGCATACCACTTCAAAATATACTACTCGTACATTGAAAACGAAATACATCTGTAGCGGTTAGAATATTGCAACCATATATGTCGCAAATTGAACACGTCGCAAACTCATCGCTTAAAGCCTCAACCAGCGATAACTTAAGAGCTTAAGTAAAGTTCTATTTAGACCACTTAGGGGAGCGCTACGATCACCAAAATTTTAGAGGTCAGTTGTTTATATGTGATGAAAAGCCTATACAATTTTGGTGATTGTAAAGGGTGTTTTTTTAAGAGGTTGCCGATTTTTTTTTTGAATAAAACACATATAAAATTATGAAATGACCAAAATTTTTTTTTATTTGGTAGATAATTTTTTGGCATTTAACATTTAAACACAATTTCTGGCATATGGCTACCACGACTATTTTTCACAAATGTCATTCTGGAGGTCCAATTTTCCAGCACTTTTTCAAGCATTTGAGGGCGTATGTCAGCAATGACACGTTGAATATTGGTTTCCAAAGCGTCAATCGATTGAGGTTTATCCACATAAACCAATGACTTCACGTATCCCCACAAAAAGTAATCGAGTGGCGTCAAATCGCACGAACGCGGAGGCCAATTCACCGGACCATTTCTCGAAATAATGTTGTCGTTGAAAGTTTCTTTCAATAAGTCGATTGTTTCACGTGCTGTATGGCAAGTGGCACCATCTTGTTGAAACCACATTTCATCCATATCCATATCTTCAAGATTTGACAACAAAAACTCATTTAACATGGTTCTGTATCGATTTCCATTCACGGTAACGCGTCGTCCTTCCTCATTTTTAAAGAAATATGGACCGATGATCCCACCAGCCCATAGACCGCACCAAACAGTACATTTATCAGGATGCATTGGTAATTCTTGAACGGCGTGTGGATTATCTTTGCTCCAAATGCGACAATTTTGTTTGTTGACGTATCCATTTAACCAAAAATGCGCCTCACCACTGAAGAGAATTTTACGGTAAAAAAATGGATCTTCGTTCAATTGATTTAACGACCAATCACTGAATTCACGGCGCAAACGATGGTCGTGTGGCTTTAATTCTTGCACCAATTGAATTTTGTATGGCACCAAACCCAAATCTTTACGTAAAATTTTCCATAAAGTCGATGGACAAAGTCCAATTTGCTGAGCACGACGACGAATCGATAAATTGTCGTTTTCTTCGACACTGGCCTCAACGACAGCAATATTTTCTTCTGTACGAACTCTTCTCATTCTTGTCGGTGGCTTGGCATCCAAAAGAGTGAATGTAGACCGAAATTTGGTAATTACGTTCTTTATGGTGGTCTCTGACGGACGATTATGTGCACCATAAAATTCACGAAGTGCTCTATAAACATTTTTAATTGAACACTGATTTTGAAAATAAATTTCCACGATTTGAAAACGTTGTTCTGGAGTTAACCTATTCATAATAATTTGCCAAACAATACTGAGTAGAAATGCCACTTTGAGCTGTCAAAACAACTGTCATAAAATAAAACGACATCTATCGGAAAAACAAACCTCCTAAAAAAACACCCTTTAGCACTAGCCGAAATGATACAAACAGCATGTAAGTTAAGCTCTTAAGTGTTCGCTGGATGAAGTATAACTCGTCAGGAGTGTGTTCGTGAACCCTACATTGTTACAGTATTGTTAACAATGACAGCTCCAATGCGTTCTTAAACTATTATTGTAACAACGACCACGTACTTTTTATAGTTTGTTAACCTTTTTACGTTGCTACAAATGGCATTCTCAACCCTGCTCGAGATTGCCTTTCTAGCTGTCAAAGTAGTAAATTCACTACAATCAACCGACAAAAATAATCTTCATATTGCAGGCACTTCAATACCTTAAAAAAATAAGATTTTAATAAACATTTTTATGTAGACAAATGAGTTTGATTAAAATATTGGGAAATATTGATTAAAATATTGGGAAATTATAAATGATAATTATTTAAAAATTATAATTTTAATACTCCAAGTTTGCGGATAGTTTAATAATTGTTTTCATATTGAAGCCAAAATAAATTGCTTCCTGTTTTACATTTTATGATGATTTTATGGGATTTTATTTCATATTTGTCTTTATCAGTCATCTGTAAATTCACTGACTAACAATGACAGTCGAACAATGTTGACAATGTAGGGTTTACGAACATACTCCAGCCAGTCATCACACTGTACGTGTAAATGGAGTAAATGCATCAAAACGAAAACAAAAAGCGACACGACGAATACAAAGCAAAGGAAAACGAATAAACATTTTTATTTAATAAAAAAAAATCACTAGATAGTTCCAACTTCCAACCAGTCGTCGCAGTACGTCGGTACACCACATGCGCTCGCCCACACCACGCCGCATACACAACAACTTCGCCATTGAATATGGCGGATAATAATAAATATTAATAATAAATTTAATAATATAAATACATTAAATCTAATAAACTTAATTAAAATTAATAAATGTAATTAATGAAATTAAATAATAATTATAAATAATATAATAAACATAAGCAAAATGTTAAATTGGTGATTCCGACGCCGGTTTTTATCGGGTAAAAATTAATAAAAAAAATTTAAAAAATCAAAAAATTGTGCAAGCGTTAATAAAAATTTTTATTGGTCAAACTCAAGGACAAGAAGACGCACAAAAAATGTGTGTGCATTTACAGCCGCTATATAGCCCCGCTGCATGTACTCAACAAAATTTTGTGGGCCAACATTTGCCTAAAATAGCAATAGCGCACAATAAGGGAGCCGTATAGCGGCAACAAACTCAAGGATAACGACAAATGCAGCGACAACAACTGGGGCAGCAACAACAACAAAATGGGGAAACAGCAACGCGACTGTTTTCAAAAAAATATTTTAATTTTTTTTGTAAATAAAATATTTATTTTTGGTTTTATTCTAATGAGGTATGCAACTTCCATGTTACGTTATCTAACGGCGCACATTATGTTTCATTTCAAACACCACGTTGGCACGCATGTTGTAGTGAACAAAACAACTAGCTTCATTTTTGCGTCGGCATCGGTCTTGTAACTCCCATGATCCAGTGGCACCCATGGTGCAGTGCGCACCACTACCATGTTCACTCTCGTCTTCTGTGCAGTGAACGACACAACCATGCCAACTTTCGCTATCTTTTTGCCTTTTTTTGTTCTGTCATAATTTGAGTTACAAACACCCACCCACCTCAACTGAGATCAACACATCTATTTCAAAAGAAGTATTCGCAACTTTAGGATTGCCTATTCTATGAGTCTCACTAGTTTCAACTCGAAAGTAGGCTTTCCAAGCAAACTAACCTTTTCCTACGCCAATTACACTTAAAATATTAAATTTTGGATTAAATAATGTTAGTTATAAATTTAATGAGTTTTATTATAAAAAATTATCGTAATACAATTTTATTGAGATTTTTATATTTTCGAAACAATCGAAAATTTCATAATTGTTTTCGATGTTATCGAAACGTTCGATATTCTCGAAAACAAACGCTATCGAAAATACCATAATGGGCCCACAGTTTCTTGTCTCGCACAATTTTGCGGCGATTTTCGATCGACTGCGTACACAACTGATGTTGTTGATATATTGAGGGATATCGTTTGATTTGACATTAGATAGAAAACTACATTTTTAGAATCGGAGTAAGTATCGGTCAACTTAAAAAGCAATCAGGCACGCAGTTCGAGCTATTCACTGAGCTTATTCAGCTCTTAAACTCACATTGAATGCGAACTACTGCCTACGCACACAAGTTGAAGCTATTCACCGAGCATATGCATCTTTTAGGCTCACATTGAATATAAACTACTATACCTAAGACCAACAAGCAAGCTGCAAGCTAATCACTACCGAAAATAAAAATGTCTCAAAGAACGAATATATTTCGGGATATCAACCAATCAAACGATCACGCAGTCAATCACCAATTAATTCCCAATGAATCTTTACCGTGTTGAGCATACCGACAGATATCCTGCGGATAACGACAATAGCTTTGATCGATACTCATCTTCTTCACTGTGTGAACCATCTGGAACTGGCTACTTCGGTTAGAATATTGCAACAAAATATTGTAATCGTGCATATCGCAAATATAACATCTCGCAAATTCATCGCCAACTCATCACTCTGTACTTGTAAGCATAGTAAATGCACCAATAAATCAAAAGTCTTGAATTTTTGAGGAACGGAGTACTGAATACAGTTTGAAAGTACTTTCTGTACTAGACTTCCATCAAAATAGTATTTTGCAGGAGCCAAGTCGCAAGTTAAAAAAATATACACATTAAATACCAATATTGCAAATCCGTGGTAATTTTGGCTGTTTGGGATTCTACGGATTTATTTCAACACAAACCACTACCAACAATCTCTTTTTAAAAGTGGTATTGACCGATTCATTTTTTTTTTGTTTGGCAAATAGTGGGATTTTAAACAGTTAAAATCCCACTATTTGCCAAACAAAAAAAAATGAATCGGTCAATACCACTTTTAAAAAGAGATTGTTGGTAGTGGTTTGTGTTGAAATAAATCCGTAGAATCCCAAACAGCCAAAATTACCACGGATTTGCAATATTGGTATTTAATGTGTAATTTTTTAACTTGCGACTTGGCTCCTGAGTGTCCGTGGTGCTGTTCTGAAAAAAAGAAAAGCATTAAACTTAGTCATAGCGCTAGATGCGATTTCTGTTAAAGACCATGTGTATAAGTCGTTTGGTAATTAAATCTTCTTATTACATCACATTAAACAACTTACCGCAATCTCAGCAATTATGGACTGGAAAAAGTGGCATAGGTATATGGCCTGGGGCCGGTTTGTCTCTGGGTCCGAAAATTATTACTCGACTAGCGCAACTAAGGATTGGGATTGACAAATTTTGTCTCGTAAAGTTTTTTGTAGTTTTCAATTTTTCGTGAAATATTAATTTAACGGTAAATCTTAGAACTAAATTAACGATTAAAAAATATTAGGAATTTATCTTTGTTTAGGGATTACTGAAAAGTGGATTTTGTACGATAATCATAAACGCAGAAAATCATGAGTTGATCCAGGCCAGCCATCAACATCAGTTGCAAAAATGAATATTCATGCCAAGAAGGTGTTACTGTGTGTCTGGTGGGATTTAAAAGGAGTCATTTACTACGAGCTACTGGAAAACAATTGATCAAATTAAATGATGTTCTGGAGGAAAAAGGATCATTCACGGGTGAAGGCAGGTGGAAGGTGATATTACTACATGACAATGCTCCTCCACATACAGCAAAATCAACCCAGGAGCTCATCTTCTCATTAAGTCTGATTACCACTTATTCAGATCGATGTCATCATATTTGAAATACCAGCGGTTCACGAAAGTTGAAGTTGTGCAAAAATGGCTCGATGATTATTTTGCTTCGAAACCATCAAGTTTGTATCGCGAAGGTATTCATCATCTACTAGATAAATTGTAAAAGACCATAGATAGTAAAGAGCGCATATTTCGATAATTAATCTTTGTATCAATTATATTTTCAATAAAGTTGGATTTGACCAAAAACAGCAGAATTTCTACTTGCACATCTAATACATATGCTTCGTTTCATTTTTACACATGATTTGTAAAAAATACTTCAAATTCAAGGCGTTAGAAATCTTCGAGGACAAACTGAAACCTGCTACAACCGTGTCGAATGTTTTAACTGTATACTCTTAAAATATAGGCTTAGGAGTCTGACTACCATCTGTTTTATTACTTATTAGGCTGCGGACCAAATCTAACGTAACTCGTGGGTAAATTCAATTTTTAACAGTGTTTGCGGTAAACTTAATTACCGTACTAAAAAGTTGGGTAAAGTAAAGACACATAAGTAAATGATAATTTATGTCTTTGCTAAACGAATAACTTAAAATATGGCGACCGTCAAAAACGGTTTTGTAATGGATTGACGGTATACAATAAATTTTATTTTAATTTTGTTCATTAATAAAAAATGCACATATTGGGAACCAATAAATTGTTTTGAGAATATTAAAATTCCTAAGCAAAATGATTATCCGAATAATTCTCGTAAAATTTTCCGCTCCATACGTAATATCTATACATAAATCAAGAAAGTGGTACAACACAGCGACAACCGCTACACAAAAATAACACCAAATTTATTTAATTTTGTTGGGCATGTTCTTCATTTAATGAAAATTGTCTCTACATTTCATTAAATGATTTGTTTTACATCAAATTTTGACATAAGTGTATGTACCTACGAACCAGACATTGTAATAATCCAATGAACCATTTTCAACCTTAAAGCCGTAATTACTTAATTTTATTTACTAGTGAATTGGTACGGGTTGTTAAGTAAATTGTACTACAATTTTAATTTACCGTACTAAACGATTTACCGGAAAATTGGTCCACAGCCTTATTAGTATACATTTCTCAGCAATATAGCAACAATCAGATTTTCTAAGTGAACAGTTGTTGGTTGAGTAGACGTCCAACACCTGTTTCTATTTTGCCTTATTAGCCGGCTATTAAAATTTCAAAGACGAATTTATTTTTGCTAATTCACGTGTTTTCTACAACAGCAAAGTAAGAAATAAAGCAAACAACACAACAATACAATAATACAATAATAATAAATTAATAAGGAACGGAAATCGTATTTTCACCATTAATTAAAAATAATAATAATAAAAATAATAACGACAATATTAACAAATACCTTTATATTTAACAATACCGGTAATAATTCTACCGAACTTGGAAATTTTTCGAAATGAAAACAATAAATCTTTTGTTTGTTTATTGAAAGCACACAGACGTTAAAGTGCCAAAACATTTGAATCCTTAGAATTTTGTTGTGCCTTGTACTAATTCGCAGTAATTTTCATTTAAGAAAATAAATTAATTGAGTACAATTGAATTAATTTATATAAACATGGTTTGTTCTGTCATTGTTTTACGAATAATAGAAAATTTGAAACAATGTGTAACGGTAAAATTTATATTTAAAACACAATATTTAATTTACTTATAATTTAACACACCAATTGACGTTTCTTTTTGTCCATCAAAAAAAATCCACAATACATTTTTTAAAGTTGATGTACATAAAAAAATTATTTTTTTCTGTCAAATAGTACAAATTTTTTGATGTACATCAATTTTTATGCTGTTTTTTGGCAAATACAATATCACATTATACATCATTTGTTATATGTCGCACTTATTAAAATGAATTTGTCACTTTACTAACTACATACTCTTAAAATATCGGCTTGGGTTTCTGACTACCATCTGCTTTGTTCTGTTGTATACATTTCTAAACAATTGTGCGCACAATCAAATTTTCTAAGTGAAAAGTGTTTGGTTGAGTAGAACTCCGATACCTGTTTCTATTTAGTCTTATTAGCTGGCTATTAAAATGTTTTTTCTAAAAACGAATTTATTTTTGATAAGTCACATGTTTTCTACAACAGCAAGAAATAAGAAGTAAATCAAGCAATACAACAATACAATAATATAATAATTATAATATTTTGTTTGTTTATCAAAGCACACAGACGTTAAAGTGTCAAAAAATCTGAATCCTTAGACGTACTATTGAAAGGCATCTTATTTCTATTCATCCCAACACATTTATTCAGGCTCTAATATTGATTATTTTCAATTTGTCCTGATTGATCGTGTTCTTTCTAATTTTGTGGCGATTCAGGAGATTTTTTGCTTCTTACGGTTATCAAACTATATCGTCAGTTTTGCAATGCAATGTATCCCCGTCCTTGATCGTCGAGTCTTAAGTTTTTAAAATGATCCGTATATCATTATTAAATTGAAAATGTATGAACACAACAATCATACGAATTATAAAATGTAATTCTCGCCTTTAAAACAATTAATATTCAATCTTGCAAAATTTAATATTATGTGGGACTTGACAATAATAGCGAAGTTCTTTAGTCTAGAAGAAGATTTGTCTATTATATACCCAGAAGAACGCTAAAAATTTGCAAATTAATCAAACCACCCGTAAAATCTTTCAAATTTAACCGAAAGACCTAAATTGGTCCTATGGGATGACATTTATTAGTGAAAGTAGTGACATCTAGGTTCAGATAGAAGTACTCGAAAAGATTTTTAAGCAACGTTCTAGACAAACTAGGGGGAAAGAAACGAAGTTTGATACCGGTATCATGGTATTCCGTGTGGGCGCATTGAAAAGGAATGTATTGTTACGGTGACATCTAGTTTAGAGTAGAATAAGTTATTTTAATAAGTTGCTCAATTTTAATTTGGTATGGATCAACATTTAGGTGCTATTTGTATACTAACGTATTTGCTAGAATGTTCTCGTATAAATTTTGGACAACATTCGGGATTATTATGAAATGTACGTGTATAATTTATGAGAACATTTGGGATTATTCTAGAAACAAATATTTTGGTATATAAAGGCGCGCGTTGACGTGGAATGCTGAGTTTTATTTTAAATGTGATACAGTGAAGGTTAAATAGAAAGATTATTAAAGTGATTATTAAAGTGTGTTAAGCTCAAAACAGAACAAGAGCGAAGGCGGCGAGCGAAATCGCCTGTCATATTACATAACACTGAGAACATATAATACAAGCACAACCATCGACGCTGGCGACGACGATTTTTTCGTCGAAATAAAATTAGAGTCTATTTCTATTTTCTTCGCCGGCGATACAATATTGCCAACTGTTTTATTTGTTTTTAAGTTGGTATTAAACATTTTGTACTGTCATATTTTGTTTGCCATTTTGTGTGTTAATTGTTCAATTTTTCATCATAATAATTTTAAATTTATTATATATTAAATATAATGTCATTCGAGGAAAAATTAGTGGAGCTCGTAAGAGAAAACAAAATTATATTTGATTTGAGGCATGAATATTACCGAAGAACGGATATCAAAGACCAAATTTGGCATGATATTGCTTTAAACCTCAACTCAACAGGTAAATGTGTATAACATTATTAATATGAATTATTAAAATAAATTGTATAAATGTAAAACTAATTTTTTTAAACCTTAGAAAGTATTTGTAAAATCCGGTGGAAAAGCCTACGAGACACGTATAGGAAAGCCCGTCGAATCGAACCATCCGGTAGCGCTGCTCTTGATCCAGATGATGAAATACGCAAAAAAAATGGAAATATTATGATCTGATGAATTTTCTGGATAACGTAGAAGATCAAAGAGAGTAAGTAGCTATAAACTTTAAAAATTAATTGAATTTTTTATGCCTTTATTTATATTTTTAGAACAGTAGGAAATTTTACAACTATAAAAGAAAGTGATACTTTCGATGACAGTTCGTTCGGTTTTAATAAAGAATCTAATGATAACATAGATTTAGATGAAGTAATAACAACACCAGTGAAAAAAAGAAAGTCATCCGCGTCTTCGAATAAGGAGCAAATACAAAGCGAATTTTGTGATTTTTTAGACAAGGCATCTAAGGCTATTACTGAAATCAATTCAGCATCAGACATTCAAAGTAAAAATACTTCTACCTCGTTATTGTTTTCATCTCTTGCCATTAAAATTGAGAATGCAAATTTGCCATCATACGTATTAGATGACCTGGAGATGGATGTCTCAAATTTAGTGTACGGTCGTCTACGTGACTACCAAAATAACTAATTTTTTTTAACAAACTTACTCGGTTGAGTTACATGAACGTTCCTATTTATTAAATAAAATTTAGACTGAAAACACTATTTTTTTAATTTAATAACAATTTTATTAGTCATCTCAACATCAACGGTTCCATTGTTGCAGGAACGATTTTAATAGTTCTCTACACGCGAAAGCTTCACGGGTTGAACGATTCCCTCTAAAAATTCGATGCTGTTGTAATGTCTCACCCTCATCACGCCAGGCTCCAGGAACATCAATACCATTTTGCAAACTATCAACATAATCGTCTGGACAGTATATCTTACTTTTCTGAAGCAATAAAAAATTATGTAACACAATAGTAGCCAGCACAACTTTTTGTGCGTTTTTTGGATGCATATTAATTGTGGTCCCCAAAATGCGCCACCTATTCGCTAAAATACCGAAAGTGTTTTCGATACGGATTCTAGCACGTGATAACCTTTTATTAAACAGTTGCTTATCTTCTGAAAGGTACCTTCCCGGGTAGGGGCGCATTAGGTTTTTCTTCAACGGAAATGCAGCGTCGCCCACAAAATAAAACGGAAATTCTATTATGGAATTGGGTAGCATTTTACTAACTGGAATATCAATTGTACCATCTTTCAATTGCTTTCCAAATCCACTATTTTGGAAAATTCCAGAATCACTTTGACTACCGTAAGCGCCAACATCTACAGCTGTAAAACAATAATTGGTATCACATACACCTAAGAGAACGACGCTATGGTGTCCTTTGTAGTTAAAATATAGCGATCCGCTCTTTGGTGGGCATCGGATATTAATATGTTTGCCGTCGATAGAACCCAAGCAATTCGGCATACCAGTTTTGGTTTCAAAATCATGGGCAATTTTAAACCATTCCGCATTGTTTGGCTTTGATACATATACTCCATTAAGTTCCCACAACGCATCACATGTATCTAATATAATCTCGCGCACAGTAGATGCACCCAACTTGAAACTCCGTGCCAGCATCTGAATAGAGCAACCATGAGCCAGATACCTAAAACAAAATCATATACATATGATACACTATAAAAAAATTGTGTTATAGTTTCGTACATCAGTGTTATAGCCAATCTAGTTTCAACACTAATTGGCATCCGATGGGAGTGCTTTTGTAATCTATCCTTCAAAAAATTGAATAGGAATTTGAACTGAGCAACACTCATTCGTGTTGCCTTCTGGAAATGCTCCGGGTCATTTTCTTTAATTTCCATAAAACCTCGTCGAAAAAATCCGTGCTGGTTTCTTGTAAGGTTTACAGGCCTAACCCACCAACGTCTACTAGGCAAGATTAAATTATAATACTCATGCGCCAAAAACACAAGATAAATAATTTTGATAATTTTAAGAATATTTATTATTCGAGTACGCGTACCAACAGAATCCATTTTGACATAGTCAAAATAGTTTAGGTTACTTTGTTGTTATTTTTTTATCGCCATGCGCTGACGCTCTTGTTCTGTTAGCTACAGCGATATCACGGCGATATTTTTTATTTATTCGTCGTCGCTCGCCGCCTTCGCTCTTGTTCTGTTTTGAGCTTTATAGTTGTAATAATTAATTGTTAATTTTGTGTTGTTTAATAAATGAACAATTAATAATTACAACTATAACACACTTTAATAATCACTTTAATAATCTTTCTATTTAACCTTCACTGTATCACGTTTAAAATAAAACTCAGCATTCCACGTCAACGCGCTCCTTTATATACCAAAATATTTGTTTCTAGAATAATCCCAAATGTTCTCATAAATTTTACACGTACATTTCATAATAATCCCGAATGTTGTCCAAAATTTATAGGAGAACATTCTAGCAAATACGTTAGTATACAAATAGCGCGTAAATGTTGATCCATATCAAATTAAAATTGAGCAACTTATTAAAATAACTTATTCTACTCTAAACTAGATGTCACCGTAACAGTATTATCATTTGTAGTATAAATTTAGGCGAGTCCAAAATGTTTCCCTCTGTACTTAAATAGTATAACGAAAAACTATTAGTGGTGATTAAAATGAAGGTAATTACTTTACTTATTGTAATTGTGCTAAGAGAATTAATAAATAATTGTGAAAACGATTGTTGTGTTTTAAAAGTTGAGTGGATATTTGGTAATCAATGTGAGTTGACAGGGCATATTCGTAACAAATTTCTGAAATAATAGTAACAATAAAACTTTGTTTGTTGATACAAAGCACATAGATGGTGAAGTACCAAAAAATGTGAATCTTTATTCGCAGCAATTTTCAATTAAGTAAAATAAATTAACTCAAATCGACACTAGACCTAGTGATTGGATTTAAATACAAAAAAATTTTAAACATATTTTCCTTTCGTGTGACGAGTATTATTTTTTGAAGAAGGCCCTCCTTAAAATTCAACAAAATCGCCAACAAAACCTTAACTTTAACAATTTATTGAAAGAATCAAGAATAATTTTAAGAAGAGACAAGAACCATAAAATCAATTTACTCTTAATAGCTATAAATTTTATAAGCTTTCACAAAAACCATCAGCTTAAGTTAAAAGAACTAATTCGAGAAAAGCTGCAAAAAATGTTTTTGCCTTGTTCTTGTATATTATGTATTTTCACTGTATATACAATATTTTCTTGGCGGTTGGTTTCGTTTTATATATTCCATGCACGTTAAATTAAATTTAGATCACGTTTTCAATGTAACGTATTATACTTCTCGTTTTTTGTTTGCTTTCTTAAATAATAACGATAAAAAATATGAAGAAGTTACTTAAATATAGATTGAAATTAATGTTAGTAATTATTTATTTATTTTATTATACATATAATACATACTGGTTTATGTTTATCATAATTAATCTATGTTAACAGATTTGCTATCCACTTAATCGTGTAATTATAAAAAACTTATCTCAAGTTTTGAAAAAGTTTGCGATTTTCAAAGTTCTATAACCTGTCTTGAAATTCCGGATTTCAAAATCCTAGTTTATTATAATCCTGGAAATTAAAAAAATACCGGAAATCAAAATCTCCAGCTTGACCTAGACCTACCATTCAGGATGACCAAATCTAGTACTTATATTGTATGCCGCACGCCGATTTTTTTGTCTACATTTTCGAAGGATCGCACTAACAAACCATCCAAACAAAGATTTATTAATCTCCACAGTACTGCTAACCGGCGATTGCTAGCTCTGCAAAAAGCTTGCAGTTTAAAACTTTATACCGGGCACATTTTGGTTTATGAACTTTAGAGACATCTATCAATAATTGGCATGAACTAACCTCATACCAAACAATTTAGTTATTCGAAAATTAAGACAAACAAAAAACGGGTTAGACATATGAAATTAGTAAAAAAAATTATCAGATTTATTCTTAATAAGTGAAAAGGTGAATGTCGAGTTGTAGCGCAATCCCTTATTGCAAGTTTTACGAGTAGGCTCACAATCGTAGATTTAAATCGTCGCGAGGCATGGACGTAAAACCGATGAGTGCTGTTTGTGCTATACTATTTTCGTAAACCCTACCTTCTATATCAATTCCAGATGTGGTTGGCTAGCAAGAAAAGCCCATCAAAAGCTTGACTGCGTCTGAAAATAAGTCAACCATATTCCAACTTTTGGTTTTCTTGATTAGTATTGGCAAGCAATTCTATGCTCAAAATTGGCCCAATTATCGAACACTTGGCCGTCATTGACGAGCTAAGATGAGCAAATTGCAGCGTATTTTGTGGAAGCTTAGGACGAAGCAGTTGATTAAACTGCAGCTATTAAGTGTCGACCAAAAGGCCTATACGATCGTCGCTAAAACTAGCAATGCTAGAAGTCTTCGTTTCTTACGGAGAATAAAAAAAGTGGCATACCTTTAAAAGTATATTTAAAGTGATTAGAGCACACTACTGAGAAGATGTGGTATTTGAAATCACACGTAAGGAAGGATGTTAGTCAGCCTGGAGTATCTTACAAATGAGATACGAAAACAAGCGGTTACTAGCAGCTACCTATTTCAGAATGCTATACGATCGTATTGGAGAACCCCAGCCGTTAGAAGTCGGGAAACCATAAGCCATCCGTAATATAATATCCCTATTGTAATGATAACAAGTCATATCGTCGACCACAAATATGTCGGCTCCTAGAAAACATAAAGAAAGGTTATGGTACATGGTTATGGCTAAATTAGTTTGCTATAATGAACATATTTTTGTAAACAATTATTTTCGTTTTCCATATTAAGTTTTCTTTGAAAGTGTAGATTTATACTTTTTGAGCTGTTGTAAAATTTTTATCATTTTTAATTTGTCGAAAACTTCACTTTAGTCAAATACAATACATAGAATGTGAGCATAAACACCATCAATTACATGTATAATTTGCACGAACCCTATTTATAGTCTGCGAGAGAGTAGCTATCATCATTACGTAATCAAACCACATTACTAGCAACAACCGTGGTAAAAGGCCCGCCTTTTTAGATTCGCCAGCAAGACGTTGCAAGACGTTGCAATAACTCCAACGATCGGAATCGTTTGGACAACTGTCATTGAGGATTGGCCCCTAGTTGTTTTCATTTTGCCATCCCTAAGAGACGATTTATTGTGAAAATTCGTTAAAAACTCATCTTTCGGCACGATTCGAAGTGTTCGGGTCTAGAAAGTTGACCAATGCTTGTAATTTTATAAATACAACGATCGGAATCGTTTTGTTAACTGATCGTTGCATTTATAAAATTATAAGTATTGGACCCCAACATTCCGAATCTGATGGAAATATGAGCTTTTGGACTAACGAATGGAATCGTAACGATTTATTGTTATAATTCGTTAAAAAGTCATATTTCAATCCGATTCGGAGTGTTGGGGTCTTAAACGTTTACCAATGCTACTAATTTTATAAATCCAACGATTCCGATCTTCAAATTTAAAAAAAATTTATATTGGTCTTCTTTCCAGATTCAAATATTTCAAATTGTGCGGAAAACGAGTTTTTATCGAGTTTTCGCAAGAAATCGTTACGTAGAGATGTCCAAAACGAAAATAACCAGTGACCAATTCTCAATGACAGTTGACCAAACAGTACCGATCTTTAAATTTATAAAATATTTTATATTGGTCATCTTTCCCGACCCGAATAATGCGAATCTTGCCGAACGATGAGTTTCTAACAAATTTTAGCAAAAAGTCGTGACGCAAGGGTGATCAAATAAAAACAACTAGAGACCAATCCTCAATGGCAGTTCACCAACGGATTTTGGTGTTTAAATTTGTCAAATTATTAGTATTAGTCAACTTTACAGATTGGAACAGTCAAAATCGTGAAAAATTTATAAGTTTTTAACAAACTTTCGCAATAAATCGTTACGAAGAGATGACCGAACGGAAACAGTTAGTGATCAATCCTTAATGACAGATGATCAAACGATTCCGATCGTTGAGTTTGTGACAATATGAGGATTATCCAAAGTAAAATATTTGCCATATAAAGTTCCCGGATATTATTTTTAATAACGTTTTGGATTTAATTGTTGCCGAGTTATGAACAATTGATTTCTACTTTATGTTTTCTACTTTAGATACAATTCTTAGATAAAGGATATATTTTTATCCAAAATGGTACGAAATGAAAAATTGTTACAGCTAACCGTCGAAATAGTAGACACCATCATTACTGACTAAAAAAATCAATTAGTTTGGATTGTAACATATTGTCTGTGGCCGTTTTCAGAATAAAATTTTCGACGGTCTGAATATTTTGAAATCCTTCATCATGAGTTAAGTAAGACAAATAACATCTGACATCGCTTCCAGAGCTTTAGAAAGGGATATTCTAGTTTTATTTACTGGTTCGGTTGTCGCTATCACTATCGTGTGGTAATCCCACTAAAGCAGATGCCCCATTAACACTCTTTAAGATTTCCTCATTAGTTAATTCGTCTGAAATTAAAAGTTGATTATCGACGTGCACATAATCTTGAAATGTGAATTGAACTCCAAAGCGTTTCCAACTTGGTATTGTTGTTTTGGTCGATTTCATTTTCAATGAAAAGCTGATTCGAAAAGTTACGTTTTCCAAAAACATTTCTGAGTTGTTGATCCCCGAGCCTGGTTGATCCCACCACGCCGCTGTTAATAGTTCACACCCACCTTTTACATTAATTTTGGTATCGTCCAATAATTTAAAAGTACTTTCTGCAGCAACTTCTTACGAAAATTAATTTTATCCACCTGGGTTATTCCCAAATCCAGAGGTTGTAAGACTGATGTACAATGAGGTGGCAAATATTGAACATTAACATTTGTTAACTGGCAGTTTAAATTATGAGCTGGACAATTGTAGATCAGCGATAAAATTGTACGGTTATGTTTTTTTCATTTTTATATCAAGTTCGACAAGCCACTCGTTGAAAAGAATTTGGATCTTCCATGTCTTTTATTGGCCCGATATTCGCAAGATAATGACTGAACGTTTTTGAAACATCGCGGTTTCAGAGATTTACCAATTACCAGTGGTTTATATTTTTCTGTTCCTGTGGCGTTACAACAGAACAATGCGGTTGTTCCACCTTTACAAGATTCGCCTTTCAGTGTGAGAGTTTTATTCGGCAGAAGCTGGTAAAATCGTTAAAAATGTTTTTCATGTCACATGCTTTTAAAAGGTTTTTATGACACCTTAAAGAAAAAGTTTTGATGTTTTAAATTCCTGTAAATGTAAATGTCAAAATTATTTACGTACGCGCCATTCGTTCACTTTTTCTAGTGGGACACTTTTTTCTTCGTCGCAAGTTATCTTAAATGAGATACCAAACGAAATCGATTTAATCAACCGACACTTGCCTGAACTCGATATGATCGTACAGTTTAGTTAATTCTAGAGCTTTCTCACGAATAAGTGGACCATTTATAGGTATGTTTCTCAAACGAACCTCTTGAAACCACTTAAAATCGGCCTTGCTCACATCTTCAAACTTTGCTACTCTAATTTTCTTTTGTGAACCTGATTCCAATCTGCTTTTCTATTTTATCGCGATCTTTAATAAATGTTGATAATGTCGACGGTGCGATGTTGAATTCTTTTGCAACACTTTGCTTGGCATGCCCAGAATCTATTTTATCATTATTTATAAAACACACAACGCTCAACGCTGTTAAAACGTATGCATACGAACATACAATTCGGAATACTGTCAAAAAAAGTAAGCAAGAAAATTGTAATTATAGTATTCACATGTATTTACAGGGTAACTAACGTCATACTGTCATTGCTGTCAAACCAGTGATGACAGGGCTTACACTAATGACAGTTCATTCTATTGTTTACAAGCGTGAAACGCATTTTAGTGGGAAATATTCAGAAAAAAAGTTATCCGCTATGGAATTCAAGCGTAATAGTGTGATTGCTCTATATTTGGCTGGAAAACCACAGCCGCAGATTGTTGACCAATTAAAACATCTGCATGTGAATAAAATGTTTGGGTATCGCACCATAAATCGTTATTATGATACTGGCAGCATTGCAAAACGCCATGGTTGTGGACCGGAACGCACTGCAACATCGCCGGATATCATTCGGAAGGTGAAGGCTAAATTGGCTCGGAATCCGCGCTGTAGCGGCGGAAAAATGGCTTGTGAGGCGAACATTTCGCTCGAATGGATGCAGCACATATCTAAAGATCATCTTGGGCTAAAGGCCTTGAAATTTCATAAAACGGAATGGTCTCACCGATGCTAAAAAAATATTAGGGTGGAAAAAGCAAATTAGTTGTTACGCTTGCACGATGAGTCACCGTTCGTTATTGAGCAATATGTGAACAAGCAAAACGACCGGATTTACTTGCCCGGCCGTTCTGCTCGTTTTCTTGGACCGTGGCATCAAGATAAATACTCAAATTTATCGGGATAATGTGTTGGAGGGAGCGTTGAAGCCTTGAGCACAAAAACATTTCGACCACAGAGCCTGGACATTTCAACAGGACTCGGCGCCGAGTCATAGAGCGCGCGTCAATAAAGATTGCCTGAGAAACAACGTTCAAGCAAGCGCTTCCTCGGGAATGGGTCAAAATACCGCAGAGCCACTTTCGTGCTGCTAATGCAATTCGAAAATTTAAATATTTGTGAACATTTTTTACTTTGATTCAATAAAATTCATCAAAAAATAAAAATTGTGTGGCGTTTTGTTTTAGTAACACTTCGTGTCAGCTATTTTTACTTCGTACAAAACGAAATTTGTTTATTAAGAAAATGCACTGTGGCCAACCAAATAAGTTGAGATGATTCGTTATAAAGGAAATTTCGTTAAAACGGTATTCGTTATAACGAGATTTCACTCTATATGTTCCAATTCGATTTGTTGTTAAATTTGTAAAATGAAATTCCCGAACGAGCGACTATTAGGAAATAGTCTACACTACACTCACTTCAAAGCTTTCTAGAGCTAGAGAGAAAACTAGAATCCAACTAGGATTTAAGAGGCAATATGGCCTTCATGATAAGAAAAAGACTGAAAGGACGAAATAACATGTACAGGTAAGGAAAGCCCAGCATCTGTATCTGCAACTATTCGAACTACTCCAGGAAAGCTGAATGTTAGAAGAAAGTTCAGTAATCACCCAGGTCTGTGGAAAGGAATACCCAAGGAGAAATTATTATTGAATTTTAGTCGCTAACCTCACTTTTATTAATCAATTAATGTTTGCGGAGTACGATTGTGCAACTGGGCACTATTCATATTCAGTGTGAACCTCATCGAACTATTCCGGACTTCGTAAAGGTATATAACCCCCCGTCATTACCCCTTCGAGCAATACTTCCTGCCATAACTCTCCGACAAATTCCCCCCAGTTTATTACCCCCAGTCATTTAGCCCTCAGCCATTTTCACTCAGCCCCCCTGGCCATTTCTCTTTCGTCATTACTCCAGGACATTATCGATCATGAAGCGAATAATGATCGTACGCTATTATTCTGGCGACTTCCCCTTTTTTTGTAGTTTTAAAAATTTCTTGCAGGCTTGCATAGTAATTTTAGGTGTGGTAGAATTCTAAATGAGGCTTCAATATTGTGACTGAACAATTTAGTGCTGCATTTAATAGCTGGGATTTCAAAAGGTTCATATAGTGTAGACGGAATGTTTGTGATAAATAATAACTTATCGGCAAATTTGGTTTTCAAAACGGGAGGAATACCGGGGTAATTACCGGGGAAGTAATAACGGGGGGGGGGGGGGGGGTAATGTAAGTGAGAGGGCAACGTTCCGGGGGTAAATTTCGACATCCAACGGACTCTATATAAGTATCAATTTCTATCCGAAATGTCAAATTTTTTTACCCAATGGAGTGAGTAGCCAGTGGAACTCTTGTCCGCCTTGTCGAGGCGAATGTTAGAATCACACTACGCACTACCGGCAAATTTCGCGGAGATATGGGATTAGGTTAAATCGGAGCTGAGGGTCACTTAACTTTTGCAAAACACCCCGATAAATTAATTATTCCAAAGATAATTTCAGCAGGATCATCATCAACGGTCAGGTGATCGTACGGCTCCTAACCGTCAAATTCAAATTAGCGCTTATAAAGGGTGTTCATTTCGAGGTATATACCTTTAAGTTGGCAACACTCTTTTCAAGGACGCTGATTTGACAGCGACAGTTGATTTTTGGTTAGTTTGGTTTGCCATTTCATAATGAATAGACTCACATCAGAGCAACGTTTGCAAATTGTTCAAATTTACTTTTGAAATAGTTCAGTTCGTGAAACTAATCGAGCGCTACGACCATTTTATGGTCGACATAATCGTCCATCAGTGCAATTAATTCGATTAATTATGGATCGCTTTTACACCACGTTTACTCTAAATGATAATACGCGTCCAGTAAGGCACCATATGGAGCGCACCGAGCAGATGGTGGCAGCTGTAGTCCGTAGTATTGTAGAGAATCCAAATGAATCGATTCACCAACGTGTACTTCAATTGAGACTTGATTCAACTTCTTTATGGAAAATTATGTGTAAGGATCTTGGTTTACATGCTTACAAGATTCAACTTGTTTAGAAATTAAAGCCATACGCTTATCGTTCGCGCCGCCTATTTGTCGAATGGACTGAAGCCAATAGTGACATCGATGGAAACCGTACAAAATTTTCTTCAGTGATGAAGCTCATTTTTGGTTAACTGCCTATCGTCAACAAGCACGATTGCCGCATTTAGAGTGAAGATAATCCATCAGCCATTATACAAAAACATAATTCCATCCACAAAAAGTTACCGTTTGGTGTGCTTTATGGGCCGAAGGAATCATCGGACTTTATGAGTTCGAAAATGATGCTGGTGAAAACGTTACATTTAACAGAGACCGGTATAAAGATATGATTACTATTTATGTGTGCCTCATTTATGGCGCTATATACCAAACAGCGCGCGATACAATTAATTTACTGAAATAAACATTTGATGAATGATCAATATCGAGATGTGGACCTGTCAACTGGCCACAGAGTTCCTGTGATTTAACACCGCTGGACTATTTTTTTTGGTGATTTGTGAAGTCACTTGTCTACGCTGCTAAGCCAGAGATTATTGAACATTTGGAAGCCAACATTCGACACGTTATTCCCGAAATATGACTAGAAATGTTGCGAACAGCCGTGGCGGCCACATGTCCGAAAACATGTTCAAACATTAATGGCATAAAATTATCTTTCAAATAAAGTCACATTTGTGGCCATTAAATTATTTTTCTGTGTTTTATTCAAATTCAAAGTTCTATATGGACCTTCTGGCACCAGATGTGCAGGCTAACCCACTGGTCGAGACGCCAAAGGAAAGGAAAAAAAACTGTCTTGTCACATCGTACAACAATCAATACATTAATATGGTGAACACAGCACCGTTGTGTAGTACACGGCCGCCTGAATGATAATATGCACTACCAACGATAGTCCGAACAGTATAACTTTCGGAACTCTAGAAAGAACATTCTATACTCAAAGGAACAAAGTGGCCCACAAAAACAGCAAGCTGGCATCACTAGATTCTTTTCTAAACCAACGCGACAACATCCGGGTAGGACGGAAATTAAACAAATAACAATTACTCTTTGAAGAACATCAATCAGTGGTTCTACTTTGTAAGGGTTTAATCAGAATCATTGTTAGGCAAGCTATATCCAATCCTCGGCTTACCGTATTCAGCCCTAGAAGTGGGAATCTAAATCAGTCGACCACGAGAACCGTTTAAATTCTAAACCACTCCATCAGTTATCGTCGATCAAATGGTCGATAACTAAGTTCACATACCTCCCTCAAAGAAATAATCTTAAACAATGATAAGAAGGTGCTCTACATTGCACCACCAAGGCAGTGCAGACAACGATCATGCTCACTGTTATACGTATTTGGCGTGGTAGAAGAAATTTTTCAGCGAATAGATGTAATTTCAACCCAATGTAGTCCACCTGTAATATCAAGGGATGACAGACTCGAGAATTGAATTTGACGAAATTCCCACGGTAGAAGTAATCGAAGTGGAGTGGGGGCTGATTATCTGATACAACGAGTGAACTCGTGGAATCATGATATTTATAAAATGCTAAGAGTTTCGGCGTCATATCAACAATCATGTGGTGTCACACTTAACATTATGAACACTCATGAGAATTGAAATTATCATTACGAAACGACACATGTGTACTAAAGTTAACCATAGGGATGTTACAATTATTTTAGCTTTCAGGACGATGATTAGTCCAAGCCTCTAACATATGTAAATATATTTGAGAATCCATTGCTTAAACAAAGCTTACTTCGCAGGTCACTAAACAAATTTAAAAATCGGTAAATTTTGATCACAGGAGCAAAACCAAAAGTCTATTAGTAGTGTCGTCATGTGTAAGCATATCGCTTCCTATACACATAGAAACATAAAATCTAACCCCATTTAAGAGATTATTTCATCGCTAATAAACATTAGCTACATACACGAGTATGTACAAAGTACTCCCCTTTTCCCTATATACACAATTTGCATTTTTTAATTTCCGTCGCGTGTAGCTTTATTCGTTTTTAATCTAGAGCAAATAAATCTTCCGCCATATACACAACGTTAAAGCGGCTTTTAAAATGTTTGGTTTGGTTGTATGACCAGCCACCCCAAAAATTTACCCACGCGAGAATACGCGAATGCAAATAAAAAATCATAGTTTTAATCAAACTTACACCAATATACGAGTTGGTTATGTACTTTTAGGTTTAATTTTTATATGTAACTCGGGTCCATATACACAAAGCAGAAAACTATACAGATTGGTTAAACAAAAACAAAAAATCAGTTTTACAATTAAGTTCGATGATTTCTCTATGGAACGGGGAGACATCATCCTCCCAGATCATTACTGTTTTCCACAAAAATGCTATCACATCAAATCTCATGTTACATGTGTACTAAGTACATAAACAACATTCAACTTAGCAAGAGAAAGGCTGGTGTTATAATCATAATTTGAGGGGATTTAATGAAAATCATTCGAGCTATACATTTTGTTCTGCTCTGGTTTTGTTCGACACAAAACAAGAACGTTGAACCACAAACAATTTTTCAAAACTGAATATGAAAGCTGTGTGTTTACCTGGATTTCATCGATTAGAATAAAACAAAAATATTACCTTGTATGCATAATTACCACAATGATATATTATTATGTATGCTTGTGAGAATATAATATAATTAATGTAAGTACAGAGTGCTCAAGAAATAATTTTGCGCCTTGTGATTATATGGTAGGCAAAGGGCATTCAACGGGTTCACAGTTATGTGAAATTCACAACTAACATTATTTCATCGTCGACACATGCATGGATCATTCATTGTAACCCCTTTACCATTAACTAAAATATTTTTATAGAAACGTGTGATTACGAAGAAAAGTTATATCCCAAATTGGGAGGTTGCCACTATACTTTGCGTATCGCTTAAAGCAGCCATTTTGTTAATACGAGTTGTACGGTGATTTTTTGTGACAGTTGTCACGTGCAGACCACGCGATTTAAGAATATGGAGAAGTATTCAAACCAACAACGTTTAAATATTGTAAAAACACATTACAAAAATGGTGAAAGGTTTTCGCATAAATGTGTCGACAAGACATTTGTCTTGGTAGTATCATACCAGGGTATGGATATCCCTTTGACCGTCTACAGGCTTCAGCTGGGTTTATAGGAACACCTGTTTACATAATAACACAAATTAAGGACAAAATATGGTCACTTATTATAATGCCAGATTTTATAGCCTGGGTTCAAAGCAGTGGGTTAGCTTATGCAGATGACAATTTTATGCAAAAATGAAAAAAACTTGCACAAAATCAACTTGCTGCAATTATACAAACTCAGATGACTTTCGTAGATACAAAAGGAAGATTTATCACACAAGCTTATGTAGGATCTGTTTTTCCTGTATCTACACATGGGAACGATACAGCAGGCAGACTGATCTTAAACGTTCCTATTGCTAATGAAGAAGGAAAAGCCTGTTCGGTTGATGTAGCAGTTTCTTCAGAGCAAGCTACCTATATTCCCTGGCTGTATTTCACCAATAACGGGCTGTATTTTCTCTTTAAGATGTTCAACTGTTTCAGGCTTATTCGCATACACCTTTTCCTTCACATGCCCCAAAGAAAAAAGTCCATCGGTGTTAGATCGCACGATCTTGGTGGCCAATGTTGATCGCCAAATCGAGAAATAACACTGCCTGAAAACTTAGTCTACAGTAACATCATTGTTTCACGTGCTGTGTGGCAAGTCACACCGTCTTGTTGGAAAAACATGTCCTCCACATCAATTACATCCAATTTGGGCCACAAAAACTCCGTCCACAGATTCCCTTACTGTGGCTAGATTTTTGAGTGACCGACAAGGACGACGACGAACAATGATCTTCTTCCTCATTGTCGATTCATTTGGCGCATTATTGCGACCGAAAACGACGTAACTGGCGAACTGTTTTCGTAAAACTTTCACCATTTATGTAATGTGTTTTTACAATAATTAAACGTTGTTGGTTTAAATACTTCTCCATATTCTTAAATCGCGTGGTCTGTACGTGACAACTGTCAAAAAAAATCACCGTACAACTCGTATTAACAAAATGGCGGCAAATTTAAATCCAGCGCTCTTGCTGAGACACCCTATATTATCGGATTCTGTTGATTTTCAGTGCATTAAATTCTGGCAAATGACTAGACATCACGGAGATTACACCAAAAATCAATCATATATTAGTTGTTTTTGGGGCCTGACTTATCAAATGGCCGACAATCATATCAGAATGGACTTGCACAATATTTTTTTAAGTAAAACAGACATCAGATTTTTTCATTACCAATAAAAAGACATCCCGGAGATTGCACCACAATGCCACTGGTATAGAAATAACTCTTACGAGTTTAATCTATCAAGCGAAGCATGTTTCGTTCCAATGTAGATTTGCTTAGTACGTTTTTTTGAGCAGACTTCTCATTAGTTATGATTTTGACAGTACATATGATATGCTTATGATTTTGGAGTGAACCTCATTTATTCTCACAATAATAAGACATCACGGAGATTGCACCACAATGCCACCGTATAGGAATAACTCATACGGGGTTGGCCAATCAAATAACGGTTGAACCGTTTTATTATAGACTTATTCTCAACGGCCCTCCATTTGATTTTTGGGTGAATCTCATGTCGGCAACTTACTAGGCATCCCAAAGATTGCAGTTCGGCTCAAATTTCCCCCATTAACCCGAAATGGTCAAAACTTCCAAGATCTGTGACAATAATTTTTCCCGATAAAAATCTGTAAGGCTAACTAACCATCAGGGATTTTTGCAAAAAATTGAAAATATTTTATTGTTGAAGTTCCGGTTCAAAGTGATTATAGGTAACGAGAATAATGTGTCGATCAAGAAACAAACGGTAATTTAGATCCGGAAAGCGCGATTATTGGAAGTTTCGTATTTTGAATTCCGCGATCACGCTTTGTAATCGAACCTCGATTGCAGGCGAATGACACAACATATTGCAACAATTTAAACGCAGTTCTGCTCAAATTTCCCCCATTAACCCGAAATGGTCAAAACTTCCAAGACCTGTGACAATAATTTTTTCCCGATAAAAATCTGTAAGGCTAACTAACCATCAGGGATTTTTGCAAACAATTGAAAATATTTGATTGTAATTTGAGCAATCACATAGAAGCATTTCATTATGGCCAAACAGTTCGTGCTCCGTTTTTTTCGGCTGGCTCCGTAAGAGTAACTTATATATGATTACATTTTGGTGCAATCTCTGGAATGTTTATTTAGTGGCGTACATTAGATTCTATCCAAAATCAGATGGGGTGCCGTTTAATGTTTTGTATCGCAGTCAATTAAATTGTTAGAGCTTGAGCTTATTTAATTCTAAAACAAAACTATAACTAACTAACTATCCAAACGAAAGCCTTTTACACATTCAAGTAAAGTTATCCCACGACAAATTATGTGTAAAATTTAGAGAATGCGAATTTACTAAAACATCACGATATCCAATATAAATCTAAATTTATACGATAACTTTTTTCGTGTGTAAAAGTTATCACTTTTACACATTGAAAATTACAGTACACCCTCGATTTAACGGACCCCGATTTAACGAACGCTCGATTTAACGGACCCTCGGTTTAGCGGACAATTTTTTTTCCATTTTTCGATTATTGATTATGATAGGATTGGAACTCGATCAATTCTTAAATGGGATTTTTAAATGATTTCTGGAAGAAATTCTGGAATATGGCTACCTGAGACGGAACTCGTTCATTTCTGAACCGACATTAATGGAAATGGAATTCTGGAATATGGCTAATTAATAATTTCTTAAACGATTATGATGGGATTGGGTATGTTGGATGGAAATGGAATTCTTAAATGATTTTTGGAGGAAGTTCTGGAATATGGCCCCTGGGTCGAAGTTCGGTAATTTAAACTAAGACGAAACTAGGTAATGAGCAGTCGTCTTTCTTGTAGCAAGCATGTTTCTGGTAAGGCCGGATGCTTTAACATCTATCACCAATACGTGACCCAATCATGGAATTAGTGGATTGAGCGGCAGGGCAACTACCTACTCTCACAAAAAATCATGTTATGAACAATACAAAAATGGCTTGGATAAATTTATAAATTATAGTATTCTTATCAACAACGACCTCGAAAACGGTTCACGGGAACATGAAATATGATGTCTTCTAAGACCTTGCGATCTTCAGAACCTCCCGAACGAAGCGGAAATTTACACTTTTGAGGTACTTGCAGGTACACGAGCATAAATGGTCTAGGAGTAATAATCAGAAAAGAGGAAAATTAGGATTCGGTTTCTCATCCTCTGGCGAGTACAGCAGTTTATAGCGGTTAAGTAATAGCCGTGTCCCGTTCTAGGTGGCCATATTAAAAAACTTCTTCTATAGAAATCATTAATGAATATCATTTCCATTAAACAATTCCAATCCCAACGTAATCCATCCCAATTCCAGGTGGCCATATTCCTGAATTTATTTTCAAAATCTGTTAAGAATACCATTTCCATCCAGCATACCCAATCCCATCATAATCTATTGTTGATCGAGTTTCGCCCCAGGTGGCCATATTCCAGAACAAGTGCAAAACCTGTAGACGATTAAATTTAAAATCATTCGGATTTAACGGACTCCCCAATTAGTCCGTTAAATCGAGGTTTTACTGTATCTTGGTTTTTAGTGAATTAGGGCACAGATGCGGAAAATGTAAACATTTTTTAATGTAGTGTTAGTGTCTTTAGAACATAAAAAATGTTTTAAGAAAAAAGCAAAATAGTAAATTTTTCTAGGAAATTTATAAAAATAAAACGTAAAAAGAAACTTTTAATTCCAAATTTTCATTAGATTAAAATAAATAATTTAATTAGTCGGAAAAGTTAAGTTGTGGTATTTGACCATTATTTGTCGGCAAACCTTATTTAAACCGAAAATGTCAGGAAGTTATATTAAATGGGATGAGGCTCCGATTTCCATCGAGGTTCGAGTATAGCGCTAGAGTAGAGAAATATCTAATATACATATTTCATAAAAAAACATTAATTGGAATATGTAAAACTATCAGATTACTTATATGAGCACGTATCTGATATCTTTAAATACTTCTTCCGCTTTCAAAATCTTTCTTTTCGTCTATTACAAGACGATATTGTCCCTTAAGGATATAATTTGCAATCTATAAAAATGAAATGTAAGAATATTGATTTTATAATTTATTATTATGTGGACTAACACATTTTCCGTTATCGCTAGCTCTTCTTACATTTTGTGTTGTGTATGGAGCGGAGCTAAGTAAATAGGAAAAACATTTTCGTGTCTGTTAATATGGTTGGCTTATTTTGTTTAAATGCCTGTTACTACACCACCATGGTGTCTGTGTATACAGTAGAATAACGCGTATATACACAGGAGATGATAGTAAAAATTTATGGTTCATTGATGCTAATAAATTTTATTGTTAATTAAGACGGCAACGTTATCATAATTGAAAATTTAATCTGATCAGAAACGAAGTCTCTCATATACACAAACACAGTGTTTTTCTTTTGTTTACTTTTACTTTGCCACAGAGTACGAGCATAATGGAAAATTGATTTAGATTTTACTTTTTTGTTGTTGTTGGTTTGCCTGATTTTTTTTTTTGAAGCATCAGTGTGATTATTTTCTGTAATGTTTTACATTTTCGTAATATTTGTCATTAAAAAAGTAAAATTCTGTCAGTTAAATTTAATCCTTCTAGAACAAGTAATTAATATGTGTAAAAATGTTGTGTATATATGTGCATGTCAAAATTTGACATTTTGAAGGCTGTTTTTAATATTATTACGTTGAATTGTCTTAAAGATAAAATTTATGTAAAAAGACAATAAACATACAATTTGAAGTTTAATCCCCTATTATTAATTAATTTTGACACCTTGCTCGTAACATTTTTATGCAAAAGATCACTCACTGTGCTAGTTGAAATAAGTGACAAGCTGGGCACCCAGGAGGTAAACTTAATTCGAGTACGCTGAATTCAATGGTACTAGTCCCATTTCAAACTTAGTCCCCATTTTTGAGATATCTTTCTCGACACGTTTTGGCTCTGAGTGAAAAGTTTGTCAAAATAAACACCCATTTTCACGTTGATAGCTCTTGAACCATTAAGATTTTCGTTTTGCTTTTTTCAGCGAAGTTGTTCCTATTATTTCGGCCATATAATTGCACTCAGTGGGTTTTTTTTTATACAAAATGATGTAAAAAATAGGCATTTTTTCCGCATACCACCCCGTGACCCGTTGTGATACCACAGGATCCTATTTCCCCTTTACCCTTGTTCAAAACTATTCGGAGCTACGTACGTAGCGCAAAATATCTCGCACTCTACAGTCCGCGAGATCTGAAAGGCTGGCCATACTGTATACGCCCAAATACCTATGCCTTCTGTATGATAGTGCTGGACACGAGCATATGAAGTTATTTAAAGTTTCTTCCTCCTCTTCGTCCATGCAACTTCTACAAAGTCATTCGTCTGTAGATCCAGCCTTCTCGCATGTTACCCAAAAAGGCAGGGTCTTGTCAGTTTTGGCAAAAGCTTCGCACAGAAGACTCCGGCTCCTACCTTGCCGTCTAGAAAAACAACTGGAGGTTGGCGTACTTAGGCCAAACAGGACGCTCATTTCAAATAAGATACAAAGAACACATCAATGACATAACCAAATTTAAAAAAGTACATAAAATTAAGTTTCGCACAATACATAAAAACTGAAAATCATAGGTACACTAAATTCAGTAAAAATTTAACTATTTTGCACATAATCAAAAAAGGGTCGAAATTAGACAGGTTAGAAGATCTTGGTATAAATTTTGGGCTCAATTTGATTCATGAGTCATGAGACATTTGTATACTGTACGTATACAAATTTCTCATTAGTCATGAGTGAATTTCGGCCAAAATTCACACCCTGAAAACATACAAAAAAAGAAACACCAACAATTTTTACTTAACGACAGATTCAACACAAAACCAATAAAATTTACGACTTTTCTCCATAAGTTAAAAGCAAAGGAGGTGCAGATTGTTTCCACCCCTGGATGGGGCGTTCCTGATTATTATTTTTAACTGGCATCGTCTCCAACTGGCACCCCAAATAACTGAGGTTGTGTTGGGATCTCTAGGGATACCTCAGTTGGCCAAAGAGTTATTGTTATATTTGATCATAATATAAAATATTTTAAACTTCCCCTCCTCTGGATGGGAATCATCTGAATATATTTTCTAACTGACATGGTATCTAACTAATATCCCTTATACCTGAGGTTGTGTTAAGAACTCCAGAGATACCTCAAATGGTTTAAGAATTTTTATTATATTTGGCCATAATACAAAATTCTATAAATTGTTTCCACCCCTGGATGGGGCGCCACTGATTATTATTTCAAACTGGCATCGTCTCCAACTAACACCCCAAATAACTGAAGTTGTGTTAAGTTTTGGGAAATTTTAAATTTACTTTTGAGTCAAATTAAACTTCATGTAATTATTAGTCGACATAAAGCGAAGATTGGCGATTGTTAATCGATTCCTCCAAAAGCAGTTTGAAGGCAGTTCTCCTTCACGTTACCAACTCAAAAAATTCCATTCCGATTGCACTCAGCACAAAGGAAACTTATGCATCAATGAAAAAAATCATTGATTTGAGTAAATACAATGACCATCAATGGAAAGTTTGTGCGGATTTAAAAGTGATAGCTCTTTTAAGAGGCATGCAATTGGGTTACACTAAAAACATGTGTTTTATGTGCTTATGGAATACACGTTTTAAAGGCAACCAATACAGCGAACGGAACTGGACTTTACGTTAAGTTAAGTTAAGAGTTAAGTGGAATGAAAATAAAAGAAGGTTGCTGTTTAAATCATTTTGAATCTAAGTTTTGATCAAATGAAATTTCATTTCGTTTTTTATAACAGGAGTACTTAATGGACCAGATACTCGTCGTTTGATGAACGAGGATGCATTTGAAAATGCTCCCAGTGCTTTCAGTGGCATGGAAATGTGTAAAAGAAGTTATTAAGAATGTTCAGGGATTTAATAGATCCGATGATTGTCGCAAATATATTGAAAAAATGGTGATCGCTTTTCATAATATAGACGTTCGAATGTCATTGAAAATAAATTTTTTGCATTGTCATGTGGAGAAATTCGCCCGAACAATCACCAGCCGAATCCGATGAGCACGGCGAGCGTTTTCACCAAGTGACGGCAAGGCTCGAACATTGGTACATCAGCAAAAAGCTACTTGCACTCTTGGATAACATTTGTTGGAATTTGCAAGAGGAAGAAGATCCCGAAGGCGACACGAACAAATTAGAAAATTAAAATTAAAAAAGTTAAGAAAAATCACCATAAAATCAACTGAATCGATTTAATTTTCTTTTAAATAGTTTCTATTGTATCTGTATTTGTCGATGCGATGTTAATTCGATCGATTTCAATCGATTTAAATTCAATAAATGGACAAAAAATGATAAAAAAATGTTTTTCGTCGAAATGAAACGAAAAAAGAAAAATAACACAAAAATGTGAATGTAGATGTGACTTTTCGGTCTTGATATGTTCGGAAAAGTTATTTGCCTTGGCTTGCGCAATAACTTGCTGAAGAAAGCAAAACGAAAATCTTAATGGTTCAAGAGCTATCAACGTGACAATGAGTGTATATTTTGACAAATTGTTGACTCAGAGCTAAAACATGTCGAAAGCGATATCTCAAAAATGGGGACTAACTTTGAAATGGGACTAGCACTATTGAATTCAGCATACTTGAATTAGGTTTTTCCCCTGGGTGCCCAGTGTAACCATTTTACAGGACTCTAAAGAGAACGTTCAATCAATTCACAAACATAATATAGAATAAGATAGCGGAAAATATAGACTTTACACTACTCACCATAAGAGGCAGCTCTATTACAAAAGAGAATTTCTTCTGGAATTTGATAACGAGTGACACATTTTGATTAATTTTTAATTTTGTTCTATAATCCGATAAATTTCCTTAAAATTGTGAATTCGTTTACCTCCGAGGTCAAAAAACTCGATTCTGAGCCAATTATAATGAATTATTATTTAAATTAGTGAACGCACTCTCTGGTGTAATTTACTTAAAGTTCTTTGTTTTTGGCGTTTAGAGTCTGTAATTGTAAGAAACTTGTACTCGTATTTTTGGCAACGAACAAGAAACACGCTGAAATAAAGGGTAAGCATTTTTATTTTAAAATTATTTCATCTAAATGACCACCTCTGATTTTTTTTTTTAAATTCGATTCTAGAACACCAATTGTTAGCCGCTTTTCCACATAAATCTGGACTTATTTCACCAATAACTCACGAATAATGTTGATTTTAAGGTCATTAAGTGTTTGTAGTTTATTGGAATAAATCAGTGATTTAACATTACCCCAAATAAAAAAGGCCAATGGAGTTATATCGCATGATCTTGGTGGCCAATTTTCCCTAAATAAATGTGTCATGAGATATAAGGCATATAACACCATCTTGGTGAAACCACATATCGTTCAAGTTGATTTTTCCATGAAATAATCGATCTGTTTCAAGCTGCTCTAAAGCCCAACCTACAAAACTTCTACGCAATAAATGGTTCTTGGGTCAACTGAATTTTATACGCCTTGAAATGCAAATTTTTATGAGGAATGTTCCATGTGCTGCCATAAAAAAATTCAAGTTCTTGAGAACAATGTCTAATTGATTGTTCTCGATTTTCATTCTCACTTTGGTTCACAGCATCGATATTTTTAGCAGTAAGTATACGTTTTGGCCGGGGTAGACTCTTAACATCACACACAACCTACCATTTGTCTCCAATGTTTTAATTACATTACGAATAGTAAGCTCTGTAATAGTAAATTTTACCTATTTCTAAAAGATGTGCGACTGTGTATTTTTCCATAGTAATTTGTCAGCCAATACTAAACGTAAATGTCAATTTTGAAGTGAATCTGAAAAAATGGCCGCTATAATCTTTATAAAATATATAAAACTAATTTGATCACCCTATAGTTTTTGTTAGAAATACAAATTTTGTTTTACACACGCCAGCATTTATTTCGGTTAATTCGAAACTGTTGAAAAACAGAATATCAGCCCAGTCCTTGACAACGATTAAATCGAATTAACATTAAACCACCTCAATTAGTTAATTACGAATGATGCCTCGAGACTTGTCACGTTAAAATATCAATTCAGCTATCACCAACTGAAGCATATAGAATATTACAAAAACCCAGCTTTAATCACAATTCAATCTAACTAACCAAATTCCATTATCTTTTGCTACTAAATATCGAACTTTATGACCAGATTCTGAACAGCCTCATTGTGTATCATGAAAAAATGTTAAAACTGGTCTGATTTTCACGATGATCACACACATTTAATCCACTTTGAACGAGTGAGGTACTGTTAGTGCAAACAACGCTACTTGAATAACTGTTTCGTCCTAAACGGGAACGAATAGACCAAAATGTCGTGGATCACAAAAACTTTGCATATAAAACGTCTATATAATATTTTGAGGCTATGAACACAGTTTTTCGCTATAATTCTTTACACATTACCATTTCCTCAGTTGCAACTTTGAGTTTAATTAAAAATTTGATTACCAATTTCATATATTCAGGACTTCAATATAATTTGATTCACACAGATATTTCTTAAAACCAAATTTTCTCAAATTTCGGGAATTTAAAATGCAGACCTTTTCCTGTTTATACCTCTGTCTTAGAAATATGTTATTCAAAACTTTGAAGATTTACGAGTAAGTCTTGCAAGCCGCGTTTGTGCATCACAAACTAAATCACTGGATGGGTAAATTTACTTTCATTTTCTCTCTCTGAAAGAATATTATGTGGAAGAATTGATCATTTGTTCTCTAAATGTTAAAGGCTCATTTTCGGTCAAGGCATTTTAAAAATGTGGCAAATATCTAGTAAGAAACAAAATTTAATGATACCAATTCCAAATTGCAACGTCAGATTTAAATTTGGAAATTGTATGCTACAACCAAGCAAGTTTCGAAAGTTATTCTAACTAAATATTTCAATGTTTATTGGCAATAAAAGTTCCATGCACGTTAGTCATCAATTGTTTTTGAACTCCGGAAAGATTTACAAGAAAAAGTCATCTTACTGGTAATTTCCTAAGTGTGGACTCCAACCCGTATCACAAACACTTGAGTGGCTCGTTAAAGACGCATTGCATTTCACCAAAAACTAAATTAGCAATAATCTTCGTATTTTATGGTTTTGCCATTTTATTAAAGTTAAAAATGCTTTTTCGAAAATGATCGCCTTTTAATTGTGGACTAATAGTTGTCGGCAAAGCAATACCTTTTTACTTCGTGATTTGTGGACAAGTAAAGATTTTTGAGTATCTGCTAGATTATAGAAGTGATCGTCTGATATCCTAAACGTTAGCTATTATGGTTTATGCATCATTTAGGCGCACAAACGTCCACAACATGTATGAGGTTATTTATACCCTAAAAATATGTTGTTTGTGTTACATATTTTGCTTGCCTTCATCATTGCTCGCTAATATTTTTTTTGTATTGTCCGAATTGATAAACCGGGTCAAACGTGAGTGGTTAAATTTCAGTTTCATTTCAACGAAAGTTTATCACTGTTCTTGACGATACCAAGGAATATTAAATTGGATTTTCTCCACTCCTCTTCATTTCTTGAAAAGTCGAGAAATATTTTTCTGCCTCGTTTTTCATTTCCCGAAAATTCGCAAATCTAAAGTTGCTGCGCAATTTGTTTGCACTCTTCAAAAAATCTCCATTAGACCACAAGGTGGTATGATGGTATGATTATTTTATACGCCTACTCGGTAAAGCGGCCAGGATATTATCGGAATCCAAATAATTAAATTTCTCTACCATTATAAATTATTTGAAATGTGTAATTTAATTGTAATGCAGGATCAAAAATATTTAATTAACTTCGCATTAAATTTTTATCATACTGAAAAGCATATTTTCATTCAATAGGGACTATAGAGACAGGTAAATCCGTAATCCTGCATTTTATTATAATTATTAATTCGCTATGTTATGATTTTTTAATTGTTCGTGGTTTATGTATGTACGAGTATGCAAATTATGTCTGTATGAGAAGAAAATTGAAATATACTTCCATAAAAATAAAAGCTTTTCAAATTTTAATTTTGAGCTTTACAATTGTGCTATTCATTTCTATATTGTAACGAATTTTCTGAAAGGGATTTTGCAAATATTCACCTGCTTCGTAATTTTACGATATGACATTGTGCTGACGAGTTTTTAGCGGTATTCATCACTTTACCCCACACTTAATTTTGCTCTTGCCGAACGATTCATCCTGATTGTTTGTTGAATCCGTTAGATATTTTTTTTTATTTATTATTTTCCAAAACAGATTTGTCAAACGGAAAATACAATTTTAAAATACAAAAAAACAAAAAAATAGCAACGAAATGAGTTTTTTTTTCAAGAATTAAAAAGTTTAGTTCTTTGCAACTTTGTTTCTTCTTATTAGTTTGTACAGCCGAATTATTTCTCATTTTCATTCGGCGATTGTGGTGATACAATTTAAGGTGATATTGTATCGTGTTTCTCCAAATATTAACGAAAGAATACACACTGCCTTGATTGCCACAGTATCACCAGTTGTTCTTACCAAATTATTAACCGTATCTCCGATCTTATAGAAAACGTATAACGCCATCTGGTTGATGGAGAAATGTTTTGAGCTCGTTTCATTAACTTATGCGTGACTGCGTCCATATTTTAACTTTTTCAACCTTAGTTCGTGTTGAGTTGATACCAGTGCTATACTGTCACTTGAAACAGCACTTTACTATTCTCGAATTTGGTCAAGCTGTCGAATGAAGTCTCTTGTATAAGTTTTGTTTTTTGCCTCTTTCGGTGTAGTTTGGACGAATTCTTCGTTTGAAATGGCTTTCGACGTATTTCAAGGGCCTTTATCTTTTCTGTAAGTTCTTTAATTTGAAGCTTTTCGAACAGCTAAATTTGATCGAGAATCTGGCCTTTCTGATCAAATTTAACTTTTTTTGCTTTACAAATTAGACCTCTATGCCCGTGTACTTGTTTTTGTTGTTTGAGAGAAGATGGTCGCACGGTTGTTTTTGTTTTTAAAATCATTTTTAGAATTAGGTCATATCTCAATAAGGGTGGACATTTTAGACAAACTTTACTATCTGTTAAGGTATTGTAGTGAACTTCCGAGTGTTTGACAGAGTAGAGGTGTTATAATGTTTTAAGAAAGATTTGGAAATGCTGCACTCTGAATTTTTGCAATTTGTCATTAAATGATGAATTTACCGTCTTTGATTAGGATTATTTATTAGTGGAAAAAGGAGGAACCAAAGTTAATAAATATTAAGAATATATCTCTATTGGGTGTGTGAATATGACTCCATCATTTCCCAATAGGTGTCGTTACTAGTACTGCTTACGTATATTTTAAATGAGCAATACTGGTATTCTATCGAACTTGATGTCAGCTGATATTGAATGGTATTCCAAATAAAAAGTGCAGTGGACACTTATCGTTTACTTGTGGAAATTTAAGGTGTGCATGCTCCATGGATTGGACAACTTGCAAAGAATGGTCTCGACTATTTAAAAATGATGATTTTGACATTGAAGATAAAGAGCATGGAAAAAACCCAAAAAATTTGAAAATCCTGAATTGGAAACGTCATTGGCTGAAGATTTTTCTCAAACACAATCAGAATTGGCTGTAACATTAAATGTTGATCGATCAACTATTGTAAAACGTTTACAAACAATCAGAATGTTTCAAAACCAAGTAACTGGGCTTCACATGAATTAAAAGAAAGAGACCTCGAACGTCGAAAACCATTTGTAAAATACTGTTTCAAAGACAACAAAGAAAATGTTTTTTATTTCGAATATTTACTGGAGATGAAAATGGATTTATTGAATCGCAAACGCAAAAAAACTTGGGTCTAGTGAAGCTGGTCCATCGCATCAAAAGCGAGATATTCATTGCAAGAAGGTAATGCTCTGTATCTGGTGGATTTAGAAAGGTGTGGTATATTATGAAGTACTGGAATCAGGTGAAACTATCAATGGCGATGTCTATCGACGACAACTAATACGTTTGAAGCGAACTATAGAGGAAAAATGACCAGAATGGTTGATTAGACACAACAAATTAATTTTTCCACCCGCCATATTCACCAGTCATAGTTCCTTCAGATTACTACTAATTCCGGTCAATGAAAATTGGGTTATTGATTATATAGCTTTCAAAGACCAGAATTTCTTCAGAGAGGGAAACCATAAATTGCCTGAAATATGGGGGAAAGTTGTAGGAGCAGGTGGAGCATACTTTCAATAAACACAAACAAATGTGTTATATTTTAATAAAAAAGGGCGGAGTCATATTCACATACCTAATATTTACGGGACTGAATTGGTATTTTTAACTGATTGCAAATTTTTCTGGAAAATGGTAATTTTAATTAGAAGGTTATTGTATGAACATTTAACCGTAAGGTCGGAAAATCGTATGGGCAATTAATCAAAAATCATCAAAGTTAACCATGATCTTCATAAAACCAGTTAATCGTATGTGCGCAAATAGGAGTCATTTGGAAGATATTCAGTTTTTATCCTGATCGCCTAACTAACGACCCAGTTCCGTTCTATTTGGCCATTTTGTAGAACATCCTCTAAGGTATAATAAGCCTTAATAAGGTTTATAAGGTATAAAATTCCATTTCTAACAACTATACCAAATTTTATCATGATTGGTTCATAAATACTCTAATATCAGTCTTGGAGTTGACCATAGTCCAGAACATGTTCCAAACATTTTTTTAAAGTTCTGCTTCCACCCAACAAACAAAATGCCAATACTTCGGTTAAGAAGTGGCGTAGATCTGTCGCAGTAAACCAAATGCCAGAACTTCCTTAAAAAATCAAGTTATAATCCTATTTCCATCAACCGTTTCCACTTTCGATAAAGTGACCATATTATTAACTATCCTAACAGTTAAATATTGATACGATTATCTGGTTTTAAGACTAACCAGTCTTATGATAAAAAGGTCTTGCGATTAAGTTGGTTGCACTTACGAGTTACGCGAATACCAGGGAAATGTTACGTAAAATCTCGAAAGTACAATGAAATGTCTCTCTCCAAACTTCCATATGACCCGATATAAAAATTAATAGTTACTAGGAACGTGATTTTGGGAAATCATCTTCCTACGAGGACATGTGCAAATAGGTTTAAAATAGTTTTTTGGTCTTTTACGAATTTAAACAGAAAAAACTGCGGATTTGAGACATTTTCGTTTGGAAAAGCTTTTTGTTTTTTCTAGTATGAAAATCTGGGCTAATTTTGCGTGTTTGCCAGTCTCTTCCAACAGCTAGATAATCAGAACTTCGGTTTGAAAACTTATAAACCCGGAACATGAAATAAAATTGAGATCACCACAATGTAAAGAGTTTTCCAATAAGAGTGATATAATTTCTTTAAACAAAATTGTTGCACTTGCTGTGTGGCACGTAGTCCCGTCTTGTTGGAACCAAAAGTTGTCAAGATCAACTTCTTCCAATCTCGGCCATAAAAAGTTGGTTATCATCGATCTATACCGATCTCCATTGACATTAACGGTGTTACCAGCTTCATTTCGAAAAAAATACGGACCGATAATTCCACCAGACCAAAAACCACACCAAACTGTCAATTTAGGTGAATGTAATGGTTTTTCATGAATAATTTGTGGATTTTCTTCGCACCAGAATCGACAGTATTGTTTATTTACCGCACCACTCAGATGAAAGTGAGCCTCATCGGAGAAGATGATTTTCTTAAAAAAATCGTTATCGTTTTCAAGTTGTTCCAAGTCAAAGTCAGCAAATTCACGACGTTTACGGTGGTCCAATGGCTTCAGTTCTTGAGTGAGAACAATTTTATACGGGTGCAAACCCAAATCCATTCTCAAAATCCACCAGGTTGTGGTTTGAGACAGTCCCAATTCTTGAGAACGTCTTGGAATCGACAAATTCCGGTCTTCAGCAACACTTGCCTGAACGGCAGCAATATTTGCATTACTTCGAGCGAATCTTTGTCTTATTGGCGCTTCAACGTTATGTAAAGAAAATGTACGCTCAAAATTTTAAGCAATTCGACGAATAGCGAGCACACCTGGACGATTATTACGACTATAAAATGGCAAAAGCGCACGAAAAGTTGCAATTGGAGAACGATTATTTTGATAATAAAACTGAATAATTTGTAAACGTTGTTCTTGCGTATATCTCACCATGATGAAATTGTAAACATTACTGAATATAATGAAACAAAAAATGACAGATCATGACATATTACAAATGGCCGAAACGTCACTTAAAAATCATATCATTCCTATTGGAAAACCCTATATTTGTAACTATTTTCAGTCAGAAAATTGGGCGCGAAACATCTTAGAAAACCGACCAAATGGCACAGTGGTTGAAGCTTTGGCGTTTGGATCGGGAGGTACCGGGTTCGAATGCAGATAGGAGCAGGATGCAAAGGGAATTTTCATCAACAGATTACGATCTGTGATGAAATGGGACACATATATGACCCCCTGTCGAAGTGCAAATCTCATGGGCCGACCCATCTTCCATGCCAGTATAGGCTCGATATGGAGAAATACTGCTTCAAGAACAGAATTACCTTTGCACTAATACAAGCGACTCAGAAAAACATGCTGGTTCTTCAGTGATTTTGTAAAAATTTATTTTTCACATCCGCGATATTCCGCACTCCTCGAGGTTTCTATGGGTTTGTATATAAAAGGTAAGAAAAAGATCGGTTTCAAACGATACTCCACTTAATTTTACTGGAATGAGCAAAATTCGGCTTCCAGCACCACAACGGTCATTTTGAACACTAAATCACTTCAACATAATTTGTGGTTCAACATAATTCTTCGAAACCTTTTTAATGATACACTTATATTTATGATAACAAACGAATAATTTGGCGCTAGTGCCAAAACGGTGTTTTTTTTAATTAAATTATCGATACCAAAAAAATTTCTTCGTTGACGATCTTTAAACGATATGCCACATCATTATACCAGTATGAGCAAACATGTATTTGCCATCAGCACTACAAAGGCAGTCGAGAGTACATCAGCTAAATTTCTAAATATTCTATAATAAATTAATATTGTGGTGAATTTTAGCACTAAAGCACTGTTAACAAAGCTATACCATTTTCGAGGAACTTTCAAAATGATAAGCCCTATGCTTTCAGCATGTTCTTTATGGAACATCCGCTAAATTTTTGCTTAATAAAATTTACGGCATTTCTAAAGACCTTTCCAACGATATAAGACAATTTTATATATTCTATGTTAAACTAATAATTTGCAAGTAGCGCCAAAACGGTGGTTTTATAAACCAAAGTGGAATTGTTAAAATTTTTGCCTGATCGAAGACCTTTCAAACTTTATAGTCTACGAGTATCGATATCGTGTTATTGGGTGTTTTTGGGTGATATCCTCTGGCAAGTACACAACTGCCTTTTAGTGCTGGTCTTGAAAGCTTTTTAGTTCTCTGCCAAGAAATATGGCGAAAAAATTCAAATCGAGAGATATCGATACGGACATCCATACACATTTTTTAATTGTTTTTGTTTGTCAATTTTTAATTCGTTTTTTGGGATCATGACCTTCCAGCCGTTTAGAAAAATGGCTTTCGACCAAGGTAATTTTTTATTATTTTCAGCAGGTTTTCAATAACTTAGTCTTTCATACCGAAGTCAGTTCTTAAGTTTTAAGCTTCTACCGTTTCAATTGTTGTTGTTTTATTTGTGTTTGATGGTAAGGTTCAATGTTGGGGGTACAGCATAACGTATCTGCGATGACGTTTTCTTTACCATTCACATATTTGATGTTCATGGTAAAATGAATGGTATATCCAAATTGTGTGCTTGTCTTGGTTTTGTAGTTGGAAGCTTACAGTCGATGTAAGTAGTCCCGACGAAATAGCTATAACGCGTAAAATTTACTTTCGGTGTTATGTTACCCAATTAAGTTTTGAAATATCAAAATGTCTCTTAGCATTCCTCGGTTGACTGAAAGTTTTTAAGGTAGGTAAAGACAACAGAGTGATTTTATAGCCGAATAATTCCAGAGAGTCCACACTGAACACCCATTTGAACTTCTCGATATAATCACTAAGCTCATCTGGCCTTTGGAATAGTTAAGCTTATGTTGGTTCTCTTGTTTTGATGTCACGAGGAATTGATGGCTTCGTTGTCAAGTTCACGAACAGTTTCTTTGATGAATCATTAAATGTTTGTGAGACCTCTGATCGAGATTGTAGATTTTTGAACTTCCTCAAGTGCGACGAGAAATTAATGATTTGCTCTGACGAGACGAATTTTGAAAAATTAAAAGTTAATAGAGTGTGTGAACTCGGGTAATGATCCTGTATTGTGACCGATTTAAGACACTGATAATCTATAGCCTATTTGTTCCTTTTACCGTATGAGACGGAAGATGGCGATGGGGGGTAAATCACTTATTCCACATTCCTAAATGTCGTTGATAAAATTTTCATGAACAACGGAATATTTGGTGGAAAAACCAGCACAGCACAGAATCCAACGAGTTGTCATGGGTTTCATTTTATATTTGAATATTTATTTTGACATGAAAAAGAATAAGATGCTAGTTGGAAAATGGCCGATTATGCTACCCACCGCGCAAGAGGCAGTACTATCGTAAAGGAGATTTGTGTTAAACTTTTCTTCATTTATTGGCTTCAAGATTACCAAGATCTTCAACTGGAAATATATTTCAGTACGAGAAGGAAAATGCCGAACTCCGTGAACAACTAAGAGAAATAAAAGAATTTACAATTTTAAAGAAAGATAATGAAGAACTCAAAAAAGCAGTTGAAACACGCGCAGAACTTGGGACGACACCTAGCCCAACAGTCGATGATGGCATTAATTCATTCCATACAGATGAAGACGAATTAGAAAGAGAAACAAATTGGATGTTGAACCGGAATAAAAAACCAAGTAGGAAAAGAAAAGCGCAACACTCACCAAAAATAGCAGTGACTTTACCATCAACTTCAAAAGAGGTTTCTAGAAACCAGTTAATCATCAAGAAACAACTAGCTCTAGAACAACAACCAGCTAAATCGAAATAAAAGTCACCTCCACCAATAAATGTCGTCGGGATATTAAATTTCTCCACTATACAATCGATTATGAAATCGATTACGATAGCCGAGTACAAACTCGTATCTCTAAACAACGGTGTCTGGAAAATTAATGTTGTAGACTCCGAAACTTATAGAGCTTTGGCTACAAAGCTTAATTCAGAGGGGCATCAGTGGTTTACCTATGAGGATAAGAATGATCGCCCAATTAAGGTTATGGCTAGAGGTCTTCACTCAACCTGAGCAAAAGAGGAGATTATTGAGGATTTGAAGTAAAAGGGTTATCAAATAGAAATTGCCATAAACATTATTAAGAAAGGAAAAAAATCAAAACTGAACAAGGAGTTCAAATTAACAAAAGAGGGCTTCCAATATCAATTGCAATAAGTCACATCCCGCAAACTACCGGGGATGTGAAATAGCTAAGGAGCTACAAAAATAAGAAATAAAATGTGAAAACAAAATCCAGGAATATCGGTAAAAAATTATCAAACTTTCACCAAAGAAGAACCTAAACCTCATGCTAGTAAAACCAAAACTGTACTCGCAAGTAGTCATGACAAAACCAGTTATTTCGGAGGACACTACTGAAGGTACAGCAGTGCTCCAAAAGATACTAAGAAGCATGGAAGCTCTTAACATTCGTCTAGCTAAACAAGAGAAATGCCTTCAAGCTCTAAGCAACAGGTTCATCCAGCAGGAAGGGCAAGGGGAGGATCGTCGGTGGTTATAAAAGAAAACATCAAACCCTTTATGAAAAAAGAGGGGGAAAAAAGAGAAGAAGAATTTATGCAAGTAGTCACCTTAAAAGTATTTATAAATAACAACAAAGAATATAGTGTATCGTCAATATATTGCCTCCAAGATATAATTTAATTTAACAAGACTATTGCACGTTATTTAAATCACTTGATATCATTGACTTCTTTATCACCATAGGTATAGACGAAAATTACATATACCTAGAAAGCAGCGAGGGAATTATGTCGGATCACACGCCTGTTATTATGACAATCAGTTCAACGATTGTTAAAAATACTAGTCCACCTTCGCTAACAAACAAAAAACCTGCTGGGAGAAATTCCAGAAACTTGGTGAGGATAATATTGATCTTCAGGTGCCAATTAAAAACCCGATAGAGCTAGAAGAGGAACTAGACAACAACTCAGCAACAGTATACAAGAAGCGGCGTAGAGTAGTACCCCTCCAGTTCAAAGAAAATGCGCCGAAATGCTATTTATCCTCTAGAAGGTAGGGAACTGGTTGCAGCACAACGAAAAGTAAGAAAGGCCTGGCAAAGACGTCGAGCGCCAGAATATAAAACAACTCTAAATTTTTTATCCAATAAACTAAAGTTGCTACGAAAGCGACAAAAAGTTTAAAACGACCTAAACTACAAACTCCACCAGTAAAAAATGAAGATGGCACATGAGCTATAAGTGCAAAGCAAAAAGCTTCGTTGTTTGCAACCCACCTCGAGAACACGTTTCAGCCTCTACCTAGACAAACTGCAGATGAAAACATACCACCAGTATATACAACGGATAACTGCAACGTACGAGTATCTCCTGTCACATTACAAGAACTAAAAGAGGAAATCAATCTCAACCTAAATACAAAGAAATATCCAGGATATGACTTAATTACAGGACAAATAGTAAAAGATCTTCCTGAAAAAGGTCTACGTAAACTACTCCAAATAATTAATGCAGTGTTCAGACTTAAACACGTTCCAAGTCAATGGAAGGTAGCAGAAGTAATTATGACACCTAAACCAGACAAACCACTTAATGACAAAAACTCCAAAGGCCGATTTCCTTACTCCCAATAATTTCAAAACTGTTCGAGAACCTACTCCTAAAGAGACTAAAACCAATAATAGCAGAAAGAAATCTTGTCCTCCACATCAATTTGGCTTCAGAGAAAACCATTTAACAATAGAACAAGTACACCGAATTACAAACATAATTGAAGACGTACTTCAAAAAAAGAAAGTATGTTCAAGCGTCTTCTTGGATGTAGCACAGGTCTTTGACAGAGTATGGCATAAAGGTTTGGAATATAAATTACAACGAGACTTACCAAAGCAGTTTTATGAAATTCTAAAATCTTACATATCTAACCGACACTTTCGAGTTAAATTAGATGGCGAATACTCAGAAATAAAGAAAATATCAGCAAGAGTACCACAAGTTAGCGTTCTGGGACCAACTTTATATGTTCTATACACCTCGGACCTGCGAGGAACGATAGAGGAGACTAACATAGCGACGTATGCGGATGATACAGCCATCTTAGCAGTTGCTAATTGCATAGAAGAATCTACAAGCAAATTGCGAAGAGCTACTAATTCCCTATGCAAAAACGGCAAAATATCTAGGCATGACTCTAGACGTGAAACTAAAATGGAAAGAGCATGTGAAAAAGAAAAAAGAAGAGTTAAACATCAAATACAGAAAGATGGATTGGCTCTTAGGAAGAAATTCTGAGCTAACTCTACATAATAAATTGCTACTATACCGGCAAATCCTAAAACCTGTGTGGACTTACGGTATTCAGCTCTGGGGCTGTACAAAGAAATATCAATATCATCCAGTCATTCCAAAGCAAAGTCCTTCGTGGAATAGTTAATGCACCGTGGTACATAAGAAACGAACCTCCATAAAGATCTGAAGATGGATTTCGTTAGTGAAGAAATAAGCAAACACGCGAAACGTATTAGTCTACACCAAAATGCTGAGACACGTCGTATGTTGGATGATTCAAACCCAGTAAGACGGCTGCGAAGGAAGAAACCGCATGATCCACAAGATCCAATCAGGATCGACTAAAAATATAATAAAACTGTAAAGGGCACTAGCCAAAGGGCTACAACCCTCCAAACAAGAATATAATAAATAAATATAAAAAAAAAATTATTGGCCTCGGAAATTAAGTAAACGGAGTTCGACGGGTTCTTAAAATTGTTTTCGCCTAAATGTTTGGTGTATGATGATTAATTTTTCCTTACGATTTTGTTAGGAATTATTTTATGTCGGTGTTCACGAATTGAATTTAATAATAAAGTCGATTTATCAATTTAAATTATTTTGGAAATAATGCTTGAGTTGTTATTCGGTTAATTAAAGCTACCAGCTCATCACTTTAATGCGGTATTAAAGTAAAATTAATACCGTACCACCCATTAGTTTCAAGAAATTAAATTTTGTATACCCCGTTTTTGGATATTTGAGAAATGTTTAACATCTTTATTATTTATGTACATGTTTACTCTCTTATATAGTCGTATGTGATTTTATTGATTGCACGTAATTTATTCTTTTATGTATCAAATATTTTATTTTCCGCTTGTAATGAATAACTTTAAAAATTCAAATCTTTCAAAGTTGAAAAATTCTAAACATTAAAGTCTTATTTTATCCACATACACAAATTTTAATGAATGCAAAAACTTTTTGTTCCACATAATATTTGGATGTCAATCAATTCAAAGAATTAAACTATTTATGGTTTCTATACATAACGAAAACGTATTTATATGTCGATGACGTACGAGTTCCCGAAATAAATTAAGATGATTATGTAGCAAAGAAGCTCACGTATTATCGAGAAATTCTGCTAATTTCTAGGAATGATTTTATGTAACTGTTGTTTTATAGAAAGTGTTGACTGGCAATTTTAAGTGCGGAGTTATTACATAAATGTGATTAGAAACCATCATCTCACAATTATTATTTTGCTGTTCCTTTGAAAAGTTTTATTACGCTCGTCGTATTTTAGATGTATACATTACGACGATGGCAGTACAATCAAATATTTTCTGTACATAAAGAATAATTTCGTCACAAAAGAAACAAAACTAAATTACGTTATCATTTCTTTCAACTCAGCTAAACATAATTCCGTAATATATTCCGTTTCTGAAATTATGTGTATCGCGGAGTTCGCATATTTACTGTGGAACGAATAATTATTCGTACTATCGTCCCAGCAAAATTGTGGACAATAATTGGCAATTTAATAAAATTGTTTAGGTCAGTAAAAGTTGTTAAACTACCACCGTTTAGCTAAACGAATATTGTACATCTGGCAATAAATAATTTTATAACCCTTTATTGCATTATTAAAGATACGGCTTGAATTAAAATTTCGGACAATTCAAATTTCGACCCCGAGTACTCGTACGTATTGAATACAAGGACATTAGTTGTTAGCAATCAATTCGGCTCATTATAATGTCGCGCACGAAAACTGCTCAAGATGCTTGTTTACGGACGAACAATAATTCAATATTCAATAGCAAACAACGGCCTAAATACGGCGGTAGCACATACTTAGGAGGGTCGCCTTAAGGCAAACAACAGAAATTGCGTCTGAAGGATTCCAGACAATTGAGCCATACTTCAAGTGCGAACGAACAAATGAAACGAGGAGGACTTTTAGAGTATACGGATCATAAAAATCTTTGTAGAAACGGATTAAAAACTCTAGTACTCGAGTACATCATCTATGATTGCAATAATTAAGAGAGGTTCAAGATGGATACCTTCTAAAACATTTATATCTTTACAAAAAATGTTATTTAAAAAAAATTGGGTTCGGTTCGCTAAATATGACAGAATCCACTTTAAAGTAAAGACATCGCACTTCAGCTGTTCCAGTCTCTTTACAAGCAAGAGACATGCTCAATTTTATCGAATGCTTTACTAAAATCAGTAAACTACTTCAACACTATCACCACCTTCTACCATTAAAATCAAAAAATTTGAGAACAAAACAAGATTTGGCACAGTTGACCGGCCGGAGTTAAACCCATGTTGGTTTACAGAGATGGAATTTTTAATGAAGAAAACGATACGGTCCTTGACCATCGATTCAATCAATTTAGGGATAACCGATAAGATAGAAATAATATCGGGTATAATATCGGTATAATATCGGGTTGTTGCATAATAAATCTTTGCATTTTTCAAAACGTTCAACATATTCCCAATATGTATCCTAAGTGCAGATAATCTTTTTATCTTTTCGTAAACATTCGGTTATTGGTTTTAAGTTCACAAAGTTTTTAATAAACTTACGGTGGTAGCCTAATAAACCTAGAAAGGATTTAATTTGTTTCTCCGTTCTTGGCATCGGGAATTCCTTTGCGGCTTTCACCTTATCTGGATTTGGTTTTACACCTTTGGTTGTTATGAGGTGTCCAAGGAATATAATTTCCTTGTAAAGGATCTGAATTACCAAGTTGCACCTTTAAATTGGCTCTTTCCAATTTTTGGAATACTGGGTGGTGGAGAACGCTTTAATGTGGTCGATATAACATAAGCATACTTTCCTTTAAAAATCCTTAAAAACGTTGTTCATAACGCGTTGAAACGTTTGCGGAACGTTTTTAAACCAAACGGCGTTCTGACGTATTAAAGTTACAGTCAAGACACTCATCAGTCTACTATGACATTAAAGGTAACGATTCTTTGGCCAAAGCGGGCTCATGTATTTATTAGAACCTGTTGTTCCTTTATAATTTAAAATTTCAATCCAACGGCTATCGTAGAGCAAGACAATCTATTGCTGCATATGGTTTTTAATTATCTTATCCACTGAACTAAATAGGGAAGAAACTTTCAGTTTTAACATTAAGATTAAAAAATGAAATCAATTTAGTGTATTTTAATAAATCGAGAATAATTCAAAGAAATGCACAACAGCAAAAATTAATTCACGCTCCGCTTACAAAAAATGAAATTCCTACGGGAAATAAAAACGAAGATGGCGGTTTTGATTAATTCTTTCGCAAATTTCGATGTTTACCAAAAGAACAGTTTCAACACTATGTCCAGCGACTCGGAATTTAATTCGAAAAAGATATTGTTGGACTGTATTGGTCCAGAATATTACCCTGTTTTATCGAATTTACCTGCATGAAACCAGGTATGGAAAGAGTATCACAAATTAATTAAATTGCGACGAGACATTCAAAAGCCAATCAATTGGAAATACATTTCTGCTTTGACAGTTCATAACAGGAATTAGTGGCAATTCAATTCGAACAAAGCTAATACAAACAGGAAAATTAGACTTTAAAGAATATGTTGATTTGGTTCTTGCATTCGAAGCATCCCAGATATGTTAGGTTTCAGTGGTTGCTATCGCACACTTAGGCCAGTTTTGGCCCATTGTGATACCACGGGATCCGACATCATTAAATTCCCTTTAAACCCATCTAGTGCTATTCACATAGCGTAAGAGATCTCGCACATTACAGCTTTCGATATCATAGAGGCTGTCCATAGTGTATTTGCCCAAATGATCATGTCTTCTGTCAGCAAACGCAGGACATGCGCATAGGAAGTAAACAAGAGTCTCCTCTGCCTCCTCGTCCTTGCAGCTGCAGAAATCAGTTGCATCCATACCCAGCCTTCTCTCATGATCTCCGAAAAGGCAGTGTCCGGTAAGTACCCTAAGTTGCTAATTCGTCTACCCTGCAATTTCCCTCAACATCAGAGTGGCCCGGAACCCAGACCAACTGGATATTGGAGTGTTAACTCATCTCCTTAAGAGATGTGTGACAATCCAACGCCACCCTCGATGCCAGGGAAACTGAATCCAGCGAAAGAATGGCCGCCCGACAGTGTGCTTCAACCAGTTTATGGCCTCTTCAATCGCTATTGGTACACGCTGCAGTAATCATGTAGATGAAAAGATAAACATACCATCGAGTTTGGAGCCATCGGTGAAGAATTTAACTCTTGCGGTCTCCATAATGAGACCATTCTTCCAATCCTCCTTAGAGGAGAGAATCACTTTGAAACGCTTGCTAAAGCACAAAAGAGGTGTTATATAATCCAAATTCACCAGGTCATCCCTCACGTCGCCAACATGTTCCTGTATGATAATTTCTTCAGAGCTGACCACCATACAGTAATACGAGCCTTACCACTACCTTATAAAGCCAGTGCACCAGCTCCTGTTTCAGACCCCATTTTCTTCCAATGGCCTTTTTGCAAGAATATAATGCCATAGTGGCTTTCTTCACTCTTCCTATCGTGGTTGGTTTCCAACTGAGCTTACTGTCGAGAAGGATCCCCAGGAATCTCGCCCTATCAGTAAGGGTCAGCGTAGTACCATTTAAAGTTGGTGGGACCATTATCGGAATTTTATATCTCCTAGAAAACAGGACCAGCTCTGTTTTAGATGGGTTAATCTCCAATCCACATTTTCTGGCCCAAACCGCAGTGATTGATAGTGTAGTATTCTACATCGCTTCTTTGATTGTACATAGGTGCCTCCCCGAGACAACTTTCGCTACGTCATCGGCATAAGCAACCGCGGCTATTCCTTCCCCCTCCAGCACCCCTTTGGGGTGCCCCTGAACAACCCGCCTTCTAACGGAGACTTACCATATCTCCGCTATAACCCTATCACCCTACCTAGCAGGTGATTAATTAGCCTGGTTACAGGGTATTCAATCTCAAGTGACAACAATCCTTCCCTAGTTGCCTCCACCTTGTTGAAAGCGCCCTCGATATCGAGAAACGCCTCCAACGAGTATTCTTGAAAATCTAGTGACTTCTCAATTTTCCGTACCAAGGTATGTAATGCCATTGATTTATCCTTTTGGTATTTGGTATGCATCTTCAGACTGTGCCCAACTTCTGGGTATAATTCTCGAAAGAATATGGACATCCAGCACAGCAACCACTCCATGGTTTTCAGCAGAAAAGATGACAGAGATATTGGTCTTAGGTCCTCCGGGTTGGTGTGCGAGCTTCTACCCGCCTTCGGGATGAAGATCACCCTAGCCTCAAGCATCCCAGATAGGTAGTCGCAAAATTTTTCATTCAAAATCCAGAGCAGCCCAACCATTCCAATGATGTAAAATTACAAATAATCGTGAATCAAGAACTCGTTTCCATCAACAAAGCAGCAACGTTCGCAGCTCCATTTAAAGAAATCAGTCGAATACCCGTGGTCGAAACGACTCTCAGGTATTGAGTCTAGCGGGTATTTGCCTACGCTGGGCACGCAACAATCACAACACCCTTAATTACAAATGCGATAAGAACAAACTCTACTGCAAACACTGCAAGGAAAGTGGACACATTGATAAAGTTTGTGTTACGGCTCTACTGAATAACCGCACAGATTAATAAATGTAGTGGTACAAATTCAGTAGAAGGAGACCATATCCAACACGTTCATAACATGTACATAAATCATTTACGCCCATGGAGCAGTCACTGGCAAAGCGACACGGCAAATACTAATGTACACAGAAAATGAATTCGGAAACTCAACGTAAATTTACGCGAATTATGGGGAAAATTCCAGATCTCCAGTACTCACGGAAGTTTCATTCGGCGGATGTCGAGCTACTTTTCCGCAAAACACATCACGTGTCATTCTCACCTAGAGAACAACTCGAAAAAAAAAATAATTGCACTTGAACTAGAAGGCATATCATAACAAAAGTGGATACCTCCGATTGGGTTCCCCCTGGTTTGCATTCCAAACCCGGATAATACTGTTCCATTATGTGACGATTATAAAGTCGGCGTTCAAAAATTTAAACGATAACCACACACAAAAGTATAAAACGGACCCAAGCGAGTTTCATCGAATACTCGATCAGGTGCTTCAACTTTCAACGACTTGAAGGAGGAGGACGAGGTTCAAGTTATAGTGGATTAATCACCACTATTCGAAATTTATTAAAAATGCATCGACACTTACACATCCACTTCACGGAGTGTGAAAAGGCTTTCATAAGCTTGGAAGACAAAATAGTAAAGTCATCAAGTCCTATTACCATTCAATCCAGCATTGCCTATAATCGGTTCCAGTGACGCAAACCCAGTCGAAATATCAGGGCTATTATCACATGTCATCCAAGGAGAAGAGAAACCAGTTACATTGATTTCTCGTTCTCTTTCTGTCGCAGAGCAACTCTCAACTATATCGTTTGTAGTCTTTGAGTTGAAAAAAAGGGACCGACAGACGAACCGATATTACGCGGATATAAGCTTAGTTTACTTTGTAAATGTAGGAAGTTAGTAAATTTAATGATGAGATTTTTTGTTGGTACTTAAAGTTTGTTCTTGTTGGCAATTAAATTTTAAGGAAAAATATAATGCCAATCCCCACGATAAATTCATAAATATTTCAAATGACCAAGTTAATTTGCGGAAGTTCGAATATTGTTATTCCGTCGACAACGTTAGTTTAGTGAGATGCTGGCTTTGCATTGGTGTTTATGTTATTCGTTACTTTTAAAGCACAACATACAACTCCAAACAGTATAACATTATTGAGCATACGTGCACCGTGGTATATGCTTTCAAACATAAATATCAAATGGGAATGAACATCTGATTGCTCATTCATTTGATAAATTAAAACATCACATCCAAGTTGTTCTTATAGTTAATTTTGACCCTACACTATGTATGATCTTCTTCAGGAATGATTTGCAGTAAAATAATTTTACAGGTGTCTTTGCGGGAGAAAATTTACACTAGTCATCAGCCTCACTTAAACATTTCCCATATAACAAGTATCTGTAAACCGTCACACACGATTTCAGAGCGGCCGATGTACTCTCACAATAACATCTAGTACGAACATACACCATAGGCTGTATAAAGGGTGTTCCACCCATTAGTTTTTTTTCTGTAAGGTCAAAAAAAAAATTTATTGTGCGGTTGCAACCCGAAAATTGGACTTTGGCCAACATGGACGACATACAGAGCCTGGAATTCGCAAAATTGTTGAACGTTTTGAAGAAACTGGATCAGTTGCAGGTTGTAGAGTATATGAACGCCGTCGTCCAGTTTGCACTCGTGAAACAGTAACAGCTGTATGTGAGTGAAAATGTTCGTGAAGGGCCAAGCATATCTTTAAGGCATCGTTCACCACAACAATTAAATTGAATTTTTGTGACCAAAATTAGATGCAATTGATTTAGATGATCTTTGGTTTCAGCGAGACGGTGTCACATGTCACACAAATCGCGAAAAAATGATCGCATAATTTCAAAAAATTCTGATGACAATTACCCACCAAGATCATGCGATTTGACACCGTTAGTATATTTTTTTTTGGATATTTTTGAAATGAGAAGTGGTGAGAAATCTTAAGAACAACATTCAAGCTAAAATTGAGGTCAATGGCCTGCTTAACTGGTTTTATTGAAAAAACTCATCAACAATTTTGATGTTCGGATGCAGGCCTGTATAATTTTTGTAACAACCAGCGCACCATAACGAGTTTTTTTTAAATCACGCAATAATAATCAGCAGAACTAACAAGTGAGTGTTTTGTTGACACAATTTTTATACTTACAACAACACTATCTAGAGACCAATATGCAAGAAGAAGAGTATCAAAAATGTTAGAAACTGATCTTATAGTGTAAAAATCAACCGGAAATACGAATAAATAATACGGTTTTAATTTACATCAAAGGTGGTAATGAAAACAATAACTCGTTCATTAGGCTGGCCCCGTTTTCCAATACGTTATAAGATTGAACTAATGATCTCAGTTTTACCTGAGCCTACGTCCTCTAAGCCAAATATTATTTTCAAATTTATGAAAATTGGTCGCACCTGAAGCCGTGTTACATATTACAACCATAAATGGTAGTTTTGTCATGTTACCAATTTCGTTCCTAATACGGATAGATGGCAGTAATAAGCTTCTCTTTATAAATAGTTGATGTTTTTCGGTAATAAACGTTACAGCAAATGTAATCCTTTTCAATGAAGACTAGCGCTCACTATATGGTTTGTAAAGAACCATTCCCGGGTTAGTACTGTTATTAGAACAGGTCCGCAACAGGAAGGATTAAAAGTTGGTAAATTTATGAAAATTACATCTTTACGATAAAATCAGTAAAATCAACATTCGTTAGTGTTATGTTGTGGACATTTTTTTTGGTAGGTGTCTAGTTAGTTAAACACACTGACATCACCCAATATAATATGGACTATTGTTTATCTGAAGAAGTATTTCAAGAATGCTTAGTTTATTTGTGTTTTTTTAACATACCCTCTTCCACAGCGAACGATTTCTAAATTTAGAGATCGATCTTTGGGACCGCCCTATTCAGTCATATATCGACAACTTTTCTCTTCAGAATTCAAACAAACCTTTTCAATTCACTATGGATTTGGTTACGCAGTATTATGATAAACCGAGATTCTCTACTAAGATTTCCATTATTTTGGGCCTGAACAACTAAATGTCATGTTGGTTAGATGATGGCGAAAAATAGCATGTGTTTCAAGGCGGTATGACATCAGAATGTTGGTATTTATTACTGTAGAGTATACGAAGAGTTATTTATACCACTGTAGGTAGTATACACACTGAGTTCGTTTTCTTGATACAAAAGACATCGAGAAAATTTTGTCGTTACCCCCGTTAAACAAAAAAGAAAAAATATTTTTCTTTTAATGTTAAATTTGTGAAGATAGAAGAAAAGCAAGAATTTTCATATACATACTTAAAATACAAAATGTATATTGATTGTGGTAGCATAAACATTAATTTATTCATTTCAATGTATGTACATAATGTAGTATCGCTATCTGTAGTATACGACTGTGTAGTAGCATATATGTAAGTACATATAGAAGAAGAACCAACAAAAACATACTCGTATGCTCAGATTCTCATTTTATTAAATGTAAAAATTGGAAATCGCAATATTGTAAAATTTTGAAATACCAACCACTTCCACTTCTATTTATAAATTTTTTATGTTTCAACCCTTATTGTCTATAATTTGTTATGTAAATTTGTTGTGTGTATGTACATTCTATCCATATTGATTCCGGTTCGATGAAAAATTCGAACGTGGCATTTGCTGCAAGATTTTGGTTAAAATTTAGTAAACTTACAAATTTGCATGTTCATTATTATGCACCGCCATGCCTTTTGGGAAAATGGTGTATGCTTTAGTGCTTATAATTAAATTTACTGAGCCCGGAGACGTGCTAAATGCATTTTCTTTGCGATGACCTTCAGTGTGCGCGAATACGATTTTTAAATAATTGTTCGTCTTGGTAATAAATATTGGTTCGAATTTCGAGCCCTCAATACGAATTCGTAACGGATTTTGCAAATATAAAACGATCAACCTGTCTTAATGCCGTTCTTCATTTCCCAAGATGAATATCGCCGCCGTTTACAATTGCTTTCGTTATTTTCATATTATCCTCCCCATGGAATGTCATTCTAAAATCCTTTTCCCAATCAATATTGAAAGAATACTTGATGCGGCAGCATCGACGCATTCTATATCTGTATAGAGTAGAATAATTCAACACTCACCTTAAATCTGTTTGTCCTGAACAGACTCATCCCCTTCCCTCCTCTTTTCCTCCATCAAGTAATTATGGGATATGTTACATATAGAGTGAGAGGTTAAGAGCGCAAGGCAGGAAAGCAGTGTTACATACCAGAAATAATGGAGATGCTTTCTTACAAATAATGATGGATGTTCTAGTAATTTGAGCGATAGTATCGAAATTTTGTTCCCTGATAATGAAAGTAAATTCAACACAAACGCAAACGCAATGTTCGTTTTGAAGCATCCAAATCTTCTACCCCCCCCCCCCCCCCCCGGAATTAACAGAGTGAGTTATAACTTGATTGGAAGATTGGAATTCGAAGCCTGGCCTTTTGCTTCGAATTCTCAATGAATTAAGGATGAGTAATCAGATGGCAGAAAATGGAAGGAAAACGGAGTGATACGTATTCCAAAAACGGATCGTGATATAAATCTGGCAACAACTTACTATATTTATGTTGAATATGTATGAGCCGGGCGAAATAGATAACATAATGTCTGACTCAATTGAATTTGCGTGTAAACTCGATAAAATGTTACAGTAAGTATGGCTGTTCGACCGAATAGTTGAAGGATGGTTGAAGTGCGGATAAATTGAGTGTGTAAATTTGACTAGGTATTGGAGAATCTGGACGGTTATCGGTCGAAAGCATTTTAAAGTGTGGAATGGAAAAATTAGCCGATAATTGCAAGAGCAGATTGAATGTGAATTACAGGGTGAGTGAAATGGAGTCAGTCCCTGAAATGGGGACTTCATCCTGTTGTGATTGGTATGGTACGAAATGCTCTATACCTTTACAACTTCAAATTGGAACTAAACAATTTCAAATTGGGAATAAATATTTTATTCAACAAGTATTAATACTGTGGGCAACAAATAGTAAGACTTTGTTCATAATTTTAAAATTCTTTATTCATTTCTCCAAATCTATTTCGTCCCCTCATAGTAATCCCCCCGGCCTAAATACACTTGTGCCAACGTTCCATTCCTCGAAACAGTTGTTAAAGTCAATTTCCGGAATAGCCTCCAATGGGCATAGTGATTCACGTTTAATGTCTTCAATTGACTCAAAGCGGTTTCCACGGAGCGGTCGTTTGAGTTTACTGAACAGCCAGAAGTCACACGGAGCTAAATCAGGCGAATACGGTGGTTGCGGAACGATATGGGTGGAATTTTTGGCGCAAAAATCACGTAAAACCAATGCAGTATGAGAAGATGCATTATCGTGGTGCAAAAACCAAGAGTTGTCGACCCATAATTCCGGCCTCTTTTTACGAATAGCTTCGCGCAAACGACGCATAACACTCAAATAGTATTCCTGGTTGACAGTTTGGCCGGTCGGAAGGAATCGGAGTGCACCACACCCCGATAATCGAAGAAAACTGTCAACATCACATCATCAAGAAAGTTGAAGCAGATAATATAAGGAAGCAAATATGTGCATTGTATAATAACAACAAGGATTGGAGAATAGTACAAAACTTTAGGCGTAAAGAAATCGTTGTTGTTTCTACGGAATGTTTGAGAAAACACTTAGATGGATTACTGTGTACGTTGAAAGACATTCGAAGAGAGCCAGAAAGAGCAAACATTGAAAGCAATAAAATAAAACGATGTCATTACGTTCGCAAACTTTTAGAACATCAAATACTCTACATGGAAAAACTAATTTCAATTTATATATATCGAGAACCAAAGGTCGTTCCAAAAAAGTAACCCGTTGCACTCAAATTACAGCAGGCAGTCGAGCATCCAATATACATGTAATTGGATGTATAGGTAATACAGGTTTGATTCATCATGAAATTATAAGGGGAGCATTTAAGAAACCAGAAGCAAAAGAATTCATACGTCGTTGTCTTCGGAATTCTCAAAATAAATTATATGTAGAATTATATAATTTATATATAGAACTTCAATCGTAATGGCGATTTAACTATCCAATTACCGCGAATCCTAGCTGATGAAGGTAGATCAAATTTAACACAAACAGAGTTCCGTCTACTACGGCTAGAACATATAATTCGCGAAAACATAACTACGAAGATTACTGTTCCTAATTGTAACCGGCACGTCGCTCATATTCAAAAATTTATACCGGACGCGATAAATATGACTGATATGACTTTTTAATTCATAATTTTATTAATAAATTTTTAATAAATATATTTTAAATTAACTGGAATAAATTATTTATTTTTTATTCCCATTTTGAAATTGTTTAGTCCCAATTTGAATTTTTTTAGTCTCAATTTGAAATTGTTTAGTTTCAGAATTTGAAATTGTTTAGTCTCAATTTGAAATTGTTTAGTCCCAATTTGAAATTGTTTAGTTCCAATTTGAAATTGTTTAGTTCCAATTTGAAATTGTTTAGTTCCAATTTGAAATTGTTTAGTTCCAATTTGAAATTGTTTAGTCTGAATTTGAAATTGTTTAGTTCCAATTTGAAATTGTTTAGTCCCAATTTGAAATTGTTTAGTTTCAATTTTCAATTGTTTAGTCCCAATTTGAAATTGTTTAGTTCCAATTTGAAATTGTTTAGTCCCAATTTAAAATTGTTTATTCCCAATTTGAAATTGTTTAGTTCCAATTTGAAATTGTTTAGTCCCAATTTGAAATTGTTTAGTTCCAATTTGCAATTGTTTAGTTCCAATTTGAAATTGTTTAGTTTCAATTTTCAATTGTTTAGTCCCAATTTGAAATTGTTTAGTCTCAATTTGAAATTGTTTAGTCCCAATTTGAAATTGTTTAGTTCCAATTTGAAATTGTTTAGTCCCAATTTGAAATTGTTTAGTTTCAATTTTCAATTGTTTAGTCCCAATTTGAAATTGTTTAGTTCCAATTTGAAATTGTTTAGTCCCAATTTGAAATTGTTTATTCCCAATTTGAAATTGTTTAGTTCCAATTTGAAATTGTTTAGTCCCAATTTGAAATTGTTTAGTTCCAATTTGCAATTGTTTAGTCCCAATTTGAAGTTGTAAAGGTATAGCGTCATCTAAAATTGCCAATGGAATAAGTGTTTATAGTTATGGGCCCAAGGTTGTGTTTAAAAAGTTAACGACTGTGAAGAATGCTTGTGCCAGAGTAGTACTGGAGCGATTAATTTAACCCCAATACATACTCTGTGGTCTTAATTAAGTGGTTCACCTTTTAATTAAAAGAGATAATGGATTACCGAGTGAGATATTGTGCGAATGTTGACTAAGGACAATAAATTGCTGAATAAAATGAAAGAGAGATTCCAAAGAGGAATGGATTATAAAAAGACACATATGTTTTCCAAGATTCTTCCCGTAAATCCGAAAGTCCCTCTGAACAATCAAATTGTGCGTTTGAGAACTCAAGGGAAGAGAAGAGTGGCGATATTCTCTAACTTCCGTAGTGGGTTGGAATTAATTAATCGAGGTGAAAGAACTCAAGGCAGTGTATATGTAGGATTGTTGTATGAGTAACTTCAATTTTCTGACAGTGAGGTTATTCTTGAATGGATACCTCCACACCTGCAGATTGTAGGTAAAGTAAAGGCCGATATGCAACATATGAATTATGTACTTTCAATGTTTCAGGCGAATCTGTGGATAAAATGTGCAATGAATTTGTTGCAACATGTCAGATGAAAGGCAAGAATTACTTTGGGTTGATTAGTTCTCCTTTCAGTCAACCTTTCTTTGAGGTACTCACAGGGGATACTAGAATGATACGAATGATGGCAGGAATGCTTGAAGAAATGCAATTTGATTATCTGAGTGAAGTGAGTGAATTATCTGAAAACAGTTTGGTTGTGGAGGACGTCGAACATTTAATTCTGAAATGTTCTTCATTTAATCAGAGCAATTTGTCTGCTCTTTTCTTTTTTTTTAAGTGAAAGGAGTTTGACTGAGTTATTACGAATGGGAATAAACATAGATAAGAATGTGTATGAATTTATTAGAATGAATCATATAGAAATGAGAAACGGGATCGGTGTATGAAAGGTAAGTAAAAGGAAAAATTTATATTAAAATTGTAAATTTTGAAACTGGGCCAGATGACACCGCACCTCACTTGAGACTCTCGATACGACAGGGCTTTAAACTCAACGTCAAGTTACAAACTTTATTTACCAAAACCCTTAATCTTTGCAAATTCACTATTTCACTAATTTTATCACCTTGATTCACTATTCAATAATTCACGTTTACGTTATTGCTCGATAGGAGCTTGGAATAGATAGATAGTTGCTCGATTGGTACCGTTCACTGTTAAATTACAGCTGTGTCTGCATGTCATTTTACTAGCGCTTTTTATATATAACTACTTGCCTATCGCTATTTGAGATTATTTCATTTGTTCTATCTGTTGATCTGTTGCATGTAGTTGTATTTGCAAAAATTCCAAGTCATCAATTCCCATGTATGATGATTAACGTTGTTGTCTAGAGTCCAATTCCTACGAGAGGAGGAGCTTTAATATTGGTCCTTCGAATTCGAATTACTCGTATAAAACGACAGTGGCTTTGGAAGTTACAATTTGCTTTCAAAAAGTTACCAAAAAAACACTATTGGTTCAACACTTTGGGTGCGGAATTAATACACGTTTTGTCGATGAGTCATTATCTCGATCCAAACAATTCTCCAACAAATGAAAGGGTATTCGAGGGAACAAAAAACTACTTCTTGAATATAAAGAGCTAATCCAAGTTCACTCGAAGAAGCAAAACAACAGACTAACCAAAATTTTGAAATTTAAGTTAATTCTAAGGATGAGGAATATAACCACAAACAAGGTTATCACCGCTAACAACAATTAAAAGAGAAAAGTGTTAGGAGCTGAAACCTCACGAGGAAATGTAACTACCACTAGCTAAATTTGTGGCATTCTCAAAACCGTTTAAGTGTTATGTGCTACCTATTCGTTTATTCTGTAATAAGGAATATTTACATGTACACTATTGCTAAATAATAGCAACTAGTGACAGAACGGTAAATTTGTGAACTAAATTGTTCATAACAAAATGTTTATTTTTTAAATTGATTTATTCGTTGCCATGGACTCAGGGACTCGGCCCATAACCTGTTGATTTGCTGAATTAACCTTAACCCTGTTAATTTTCTAACCTGCTATCCAATACATAAAATTTTTTACAGAAAACCTAACAAATTCAAAGAAGTGTATTACATTAAGATTAAGGTGTATGACTTCGAGCTTAAAATTATATTTAAAATAGAAATACATACTTTCACGGTATTTTGTGATTTTTACAGACAAGTCTTCGTCGATGACAACTGATAAACAGCACTTTTGGCTCTGCATTCTATACGAACTACAACAAGGAAAAAATGCTTTAAAGCACAGGAATCAATTTGTAGTGTTCTTGGGGCCGACGTTGTGTCTTATGAATCGTGTAATTATTAATACAAACGTTTTAGAAGTGGTAGCCAAGTGGAAAATTTAACCGAATTTTGGAACAATTTTGTTAAATCCATCAATAGAAGAGTTTTTACATGTAACACGATGCCGTAATTCAATCTAGTTTATAGGAGTTTAAAGGACAGCAAAAGTCCGACAGCTTAAATAAATCGGAACTGGCAATATAACAAACAATAAAATGTTCTTTAAGTTTCTGAAAATGGAAAACCATTCTGAAAAATACCGCATTAAAAAAAATTTAAAACCCAAACTAATTTTAGATGATCATCTTGATAAATATCGCGGCCTTGGATTGGTTTATTCTAGGACCTATTGTTTAGTGAAAACCAAAATAGAGGATGGACCATCTAACTTTTTTTTGAACTAGCGGTTATTTTGAGTATGATAAGGGTTATGTCACTTCTGATTTGACAGAAAGTTAATTTTATCCTTCCGCTGAACGAAAATGGTTGTGTATTTGCTTGAACAACGCTGGGAAATATTGAAACATTACTTCGATGGGAATGTTGCAGAATGTGTGCGAAAATTGCGTGCGGTTTTCGGAAGAAACGAAGCGGGAGCTTCATGTGTGCGTTATTTTGTGAATAAAGTTAAAGAAACAGGCTTGCTAATTAATAAACCGACACGAACCAAGCGTACACCTGAAAATGTTAATGTTGTAGCCGAGAATGTGTGTTGAGTCGCTGGAACGTCAACTCGTCATCGTGCTCAACAATTGAACATTTCACGCACAACATTGTGAATTCTGCATAAAGACCTTGGTATGACACCGTATAAAGTTCAATTTGTTCAGGAATTGAAGCAAAAAGGCCACCCATTACGTTTTCGGTTCGCTGAGTGGGTTTGCGATCGATTTGAAGAAGATGCCGATTTTTGCAAAAAAAAAATCATCTTTTCGGATGAGGCGCATTTCCATCTTGGCGGCTATGTAAACAAGCAGAATTGTCACATTTGGGGCACGGAGAACCCGCACGTGATAGTAGAGAAGCCGATACATCCTCAACGAGTGACTGTTTGGTGCGGATTTTGGTCCGGTGGTATCATTGGGCCATTTTTCTTTGAAAATGAGCAAGGAGCCGCCGTTACTGTCTATGGTGAGCGCTACCGCGCCATGATAAACGATTTTTTGTTCCCGGCACTTGAAGATAGATATATACATAGGCAACATTTGGTTTCAACAAGACGGCGCTCCGTGCCACACAACACACGTTTCAATTGATTTTCTGCGCACTGTCTTCGAAGATCGAATTATCAGCCGAAATGCTGATGTGATTTGGCCGCCTCGGAGCTGTGATTTGACGCCGTTGGACTATTATCTTTGAGGTGCCGTCAAGGATAAGTGTTACACCGATAAACCAGCAGATTGACGCTCTTAAGAATAATATTCGCATTTCCATTGAAGACATAATACCGCATACCATCGAAAATGTGCTCAAAAATTGGACAAACCATATGGGGTACGTCAAGGCCAGCCGAGATCTGCTTACTTTAAAATGTCGATCAACTTCTAAATGACAACAAATAATTTAAAAAACTTGCAATACCTATCTTAAACTTAGTAACCTTCCATATCCCTTCAAGGCTAAATTATATGCTTTAAGAGAACCAAAGGCCAATCTTGCTTAGTGCACGAAGGCTAGTCTTGCTTAGTATAAAAATATTATAAAAAAAATATTTTAAAAAAATTTTCAAACATTTTACCATAAGCATTTTTCCTAATTACAAAAAACCTACTATTCAATTCCATTGAAAATCTAGGGGCCCGGGTGTTTTGGTAAATAAAACTTGTAAATAGGTCAATTTGCGTATCGTATGGTTTTCCGAGCATTTTTCTTAATCCCCCTAGATTCGTCAATGGAATGGTGTTTATCTGTTAATTTTGATCCAGAACAACTCAAAAGTGCGTTAATATTTGGTAGCGGATTTTCTAAATTTGGGAAAAGGCTCGACAAAACCATACGATATGCAAATTGACTTTTTACAAATGTTACTAAAACAGCCGGGGCTCATCTGTTAGTTTTGATCCAGAACAACTCAAAAGTGCGCTTAATATTTGGTAGCGGATTTTCTAAATTTGGGAAAAAGGCTCGACAAAACCATACGATATGCAAATTGACTTTTTACAAATGTTACTAAAACAGCCGGGGCTCATCTGTTAGTTTTGATCCAGAGCAACTCAAAAGTGCGCTTAGTATTTTATAATATAATAAGTTAGTATAAAAATCAGTATAATATTTACAGAACTCCTACTTAATATGAATATTCGTTATAAGCAGTTTTACAAATACAGTCAAACAAAATTTATATTTTTGTTTATTTAGGAAGGCTTAGGAAATGCTCCATCACCGTCTGGATGAAGACTCAACGCAAAGGCAACAAGAGCTTGCAGCTTAGCTAGAAGTCACTTAGACAGCTATTTCCAAGCATTTGCACCAAATAGGGAAAATTCAAAAACTTGGAAGGTGGGTCCCACATCTGTTGATCGAACACAACCTAGGTCAACGTATGAACACATGCTTGTCTGGCAACAAAAATAGGACTTCTTGTGGAAATTATAACGGGTGACGAAAATTATATTTTTACGAGATCCCAAAACATACAAAGTCGTGGATAGATCCCGGGCAACCCAGTACAGCAACACCGAAATAGAACATCCACTTAAAGAAGGGTGTGCTTTACTAAGAAGAACTTGATCAGAAAAGGTAATTTACTGGGCAAGGAACCATAAGTCATACTGCTGCGTGACATGCTGTATAAGATAGCAGAAAATTTCCAGCAGAAACAATGTATTTTTGCTATTCACCGCTAGAGGCATCACTATCACAAAAAGGAAATTTTTCTGCTGATATTTTTTGAAATTTTCAAGCAAACCAATAATTCTCAGCAGAAAGTTTTGTGAAAAATCAAATAATTTATGAAAAAGAAGCGAAAATATATGTTTTAACGTTTTGCGTATGTATAAGGACTCTTAAATATACTAAAATTACCTTAATCACCATAAAGCAAATAGAGAAACACAAAAAAAATCGCCTACCTTGATAGCTGATAAATTTATGGAACGCTACTGACGCCAGGTATGAATCTTATGTTGCTCATGTATATAGATTTAGATCTCAGCTACCATAAAAACGTAAGCCCAGGGTAGTTACAGGCAGATTTTTCTAACACTTTTATTAAAAAATTGAAATCATTTCACATTAAAATGAATTCAAAAATTTATGGAACGCTATCAACGTAGGCGATTTTTTTTTGTGGTGCCCTGTATTTGCATTATGATGATTAAGTATAATAATTTTAATATATTTTGAGAGTCCTTATACAACCGCAAATCGATCTTTAATGAAAATTTACTTTTTTCGTTTCAAAACGTTTAAACATATATTTTCCCTTCTTTTTCATTAATTATTTGATTTTTCATCAAACTTTCTGCTCAGAATTATTGATTTGCTTAAAAATTTCAAAAAATTTCTGCTGGTTTCAAAAAATATCAGCAGAAAAATATCCTTTTTGTGATAGTGCTGCCTCTAGCGGTGTATAGCAAAAATACATTTTTTCTGCTGGAAAGTTTCTGCAATCTTATACAGCATCTGCGTGACAAAGCTCGACCTCACGTTGACTTTATCGCATCGAACTCTGCAAGTTTCTTTCGCGGCGGTATTCGTATGTTACCTGAGAAATGGCGCAAGGTCATAAAATCCGATGAACAATATTTAGAAGATTAAATTTATTGTTGTCTATATTTTATATAAATCAAATTTGCTGAAAAATCTGTAAAAATTAAGTCATACATCAATGAGAGATGATACGGTTTTAGAATTATTTCAAAACATTTATAAATATTTTCGTACAATTGTAATAACCATAATCAATAATCGGCTACAGCTACAGCAAACATTTTGAAAGGCACAAATAATTTATTAAGACCCACACAATCAAATGATATAAGCCGAAAGGCAATCCTAGAGATGGTTAAGAATATCTTGAAATACCAACATATTGTATAAATCATTGGGGATTATCTAGGACGTGTGGTGTGTTGTGTTTTTAATATTGGAAGGTCCAATTTCCCTTTAGATTTAAAACACGTTCATTAATTTTCTTTACTTTCTTTATTCACAACCGTACACTTTTATATCTCTTTTAATTGTTAATCTCTTTTCTTTCTTTTCATCACCGTGACATCTATATTTCAATATTTAAATTACTTCGTACATTCGTGTCATTTGATTATATTCGGTGATACAGTGTTAATGGCCATCGAATATCCATGTCCCCTTTTTTGTGTAGAGTAGTTTTGTAATTGTTAAAAATGTGTGCCTGATAGGTCGCGGAAACATGTCGTTTGTCCTATATAATCCCTAATGCTTCTTATAATATGTTAGCATATCCAGACATTTTTAGCCATCTTTATCGAATATCCATTTACGCTATGGGCCAGTTTTGTAATGGCTAAAAATCTATGCTTTACGGGTCTCACGAACATATCATTGCTCATAGAAAATCCTTAATTGTTCTCGTAATTTGATCATATATCCAGATATTCCTAGCCATATCTACAATTGCCTATTAATGGGCATCGAATATCCATTTACACTACTTTGTGTAGGGCAGTTTTGTATTTATTAAAACTCTATACCTGACGGGTCTCGCAAATATGTCTTTGGTCGTAGAAAATCCATTATCTGCCATTGATTATTTTTTGCACTTCGTTTGCGTATTGTGATTTTAATAAACATAAATTACTTTTATGTTTCTATTTCTAATTTCATTATGAGTATGTATGTATGCTATAATCCTTATGTACATATAAAGGGTGATTTTTTTGTGGTTAGGATTTTCATGCATTAGTATTTGACAGATCACGCGGGATTTCAGACAAGGTGTCAAAGAGAAAGATGCTCAGTATGCTTTGACATTTCATAATGAATAGACTTACTAACGAGCAATGAGGCTCATTTCTGGTTGAATGGCTACGTAAATAAGCAAAATTGCCGCATTTGGAGTGAAGAGCAACCAGAAGCCGTTCAAGAACTGCCCATGCATCCCGAAAAATGCACTGTTTGGTGTGGTTTGTACGCTGGTGGAATCATTGGACCGTATTTTTTCAAAGATGCTGTTGGACGCAACGTTACGGTGAATGGCGATCGCTATCGTTCGATGCTAACAAACTTTTTGTTGCCAAAAATGGAAGAACTGAACTTAGTTGACATGTGGTTTCAACAAGATGGCGCTACATGCCACACAGCTCGCGATTCTATGGCCATTTTGAGGGAAAACTTCGGAGAACAATTCATCTCAAGAAATGGCCCGGTAAGTTGGGCACCAAGATCATGCGATTTGACGCCTTTAGACTATTTTTTGTGGGGCTACGTCAAGTCTAAAGTCTACAGAAATAAGCCAGCAACTATTCCAGTTTTGGAAGACAACATTTCCGAAGAAATTCGGGCTATTCCGGCCGAATTGCTCGAAAAAGTTGCCCAAAATTGGACTTTCCGAATGGACCACCTAAGACGCAGCCGCGGTCAACATTTAAATGAAATTATCTTCAAAAAGTAAATGTCATGGACCAATCTAACGTTTCAAATAAAGAACCGATGAGATTTTGCAAATTTTATGCGTTTTTTTTTAAAAAAAAGTTCTCAAGCACTTAAAAAATCACCCGTTACAACTGTTGTTAGGGGTGCTTAGGGGTGCTTACAGAGCTAGGGTTTCGTATATTTGAATTTTCGTTATTGGATATTAAAATTAAACATAACCGTAAAGAAAAATATTTCAGCGTGTTTTGTCGGCTGTCAAAAATACAAAAAGACTCGTACAATTGAGTACACCGGCCGGCCAACTCTAAACTATTTGCAAGTACGTAGTACATACCACTAGTATACATATTACTACCATTACACTGTTTGACCATACAATTAAAAAATTTTAAGGTTAAAAAGGCCGCCTTTCGCCACAATTAACCTAAAAATATAAGAACCTTAATTTTTTTAAACTCTAGGTACGAGCATATCGGCTCAATCGACTTCAATTAGTATTAGAGTCATGCTATAACTGTAATATTCCTTGTATATTCACATCATTAAACAAAATAAGGAAATTCAATAATTTGTCGCCAAGGAAATGTAAAGATAATACTCGTAAATATTAAGTGAAAACGAGAAAAGCATAAAAAATAAAATTTCGTCAAAACATGAAATGTAATTGCCAAGGGAACTTGGGCAAGTTAATACTTTATTGCACAAACAAAATATTGAAAAATTAAATTATTTTTTTACTTTATCTGCCGCGGTTATAAAAAAGGAACATTTCCTCCTTGTGGACAAAGTTCCAATTTAAAAAACAAAATATTTCCGATTTTATTCACCTGGAAAAAAATATTTTTCCCGGATACACGTGATACAACGATAAAAGTTTAGAATGAAACTGTGAGTATTGGACGTACCGCTTTATATCACATGCGAAACACAATGAATCGAAGAATCGCATTATAAGCCTCATAGTGTTATCGAATGGAGCTGTGTAATATTGAAATTCATCGGAATTTTGGTGCGATAACAATCTCCTATAAATTGTATGAATAATTTGTAAAAAAAACAATCTGTTCTTTAAATCGATTAAAATTTAAATCCTCGATGTGCTCAATACTGCATATCTATGTAATGCTTATTTAATGGTAATTCATAAATTTTTATTGAAATGTACCGAAGGTACAATCGACTGTATTATGCAAATTTTTTTCGCGAGAATGATTATTTGTTTGGACGTGATAAAAACCCAATTTACAGTTTAAACCTGTATCAATTTGATTTACATAATTATTATGCCTAAGGATCATTACATGACCTTGCCGATTGTAATTGGTTTAATGTTTGTTTTTTTTTTGGGGTCGGATTACGGTACGTACAGATTTTCTCGAATTATGGGATAGGCAAAAGGGATCATAATTTCATTCACTTCCAATGCGGATTTGCAATTTTTATTCTCGCGAAATTTAGTTCTAAATACATTTGTTTTGACATTTTTTTTATATTTACAGGCCTGGTCGATCCCTGTATTATTTTCATTATTGAGGGCGATTACTTTTCTATAAACAGGACAATTGAATTTGAAACCAGCTAGCCCAACTTCGCGACCAAATTAAATCATAATTATTTCTGCTTTTAACAAAGACGCTTGATAAGATACTAGCTTCGACAGAAGCAGGAAGTACCATCTGTTTCGTTTTTTATTCTCGTAAGAGGCCATCACTTACTTTGCTAGTTTTTGATTCCTATAGATGGCATTAATATCCCACAAAAACCTACACATTCACAAATACACTTTGTCATAACAATAAGCTTTTTTGGGTGGTCCGAGTGATGTTTGGCCGAGCTTTAACGTATTTTGCAAATATTTTGAAAATAACGTAGCATTTACGAAACATCGGATTATCTATTCATTCCTTTTTTTCATAAATTCGGACATTCTTACTAGTGAAAATTTGTGTACCGGAAGTAGCAACTTCCATATCAGATTTTCAATGTTTACGCTGTTGAAAAGTATAGCATTTACAAAAAAACCACAAAGATCAAAAGATTCAAATATATTTAAAGATTAAATTTTCAACAAGTTTTGCCTTGCTGGTTTTCAGAAATTTATGCAGAAATAATGATTTTTGATTTTGCAAGACAGTTTTTACTAAAAGCCTGGTAAGTTTTACATTTCGCTTTACAAATCAATACATTCGTGGTAAGAGAAAGTCGAAAGTTGGCCAATGATATTTATATCGATAATTAATACACACATTTAAAGCACGAGCTTGCATATACCATTCAGTTATACAGGCGTTTAATTGACCTTTTGTCGTGTCGGGATTATTGGTAACTTGAAGTTTGTTTTTCAGTATGATTTTATAGTATAATTCATAAACTGCATACAAGCTGTGTAACTGTAAATTTCCGATATTTATTCTCTATAAACCTAGGTTTTTGTTCTATAACTGTACAGTACCAAATTTAACTCGAAAAAATTGATTTTCTGAAACGGCTTTCAGATATTTATGTTATTACCAATAGCATCTCTATACCAACAAAAGTTTGAGTTAGTGGGAGTAGGAGGGAGTATTTATTTTTTTAAGATTTTTGTTTTTCATTATACCCCTAAATGATGATTGATGAAATATAAATACGTACAGGCGAAACAAACAGTTTGTTTACGATAGGCACAGACAAATATGTATACGTTTTTAAGGTATACATACGAATGTTGCTAACTGTAATAATTTTGTTCTTTGACCACAGAATAGAATATTATCTAGAAGCGCCATTGAGCAGACCAAGAAAAAATTACCTATCGATCATTTTTCTACCTTATTTCAAATTTAAAACTCAAAAATAACGAATTTCTCGGTACCCTGCAAACAATTTTTCCTACCTTTTTGCGAAGCAAGGTTAAATAAATGATCGATATTTTTCCATACAAAAATAGCGTTATGACGTTTCTGTCTATTCTGTGGATTGACAATAAAATCATTTTCTTATGATATTAGACTTCGCAAATTTTTTAGTTTATGTAAATATTCGTTTCAGATTCCGATTTATAGGAAGGACACTGTATTTTTGTCTTTATAAGCAATTTCTGTAGAGTTACAGCTAAAATTTTTACATTTTCAGAATCGGACCAAGTTCGGACCAGAATTGCTAGAAATTTTTCCTAATGTTATATAAACGTTAAAGTTTTCAATATACCAGGTGCGTAAGTATGAAACCAGAATTTACCAATAAATGGCGCCACCTGTCAATGTACCTTTCGACAAACCACGTCATCGGCGCTATTGTTTTCTTTTGACATCTGTCAACAAAGTCCATTCATAACCATACAAGTTTCATACGATAACGCAGGTTTTTACGTGTTAAAAATGTCGAATTATGTACCTACATATTACGATTTACGGACATCATTCATTTTTTGTTAACATTTGAAGAAAATTGCTGCAGAATCACATCGAATTCTGGTCAAAGCTTACTGTGAGCATGCAATGTGATATCAGATTTCTATGAGTGGTTTAATAAATTCAAAAGTGGTGATTTTGACGTGAGAAACGAAGAACGTGGAAGACCATCAAAAAAGTTTTAAGACAGTGAATTGCAAGCATTGTTGGATGAAGATGACGCTCAGACGCAAAAACAACTCGCGTATCAATTGAATGTGTCACGAGAAGCCATCTCCATACGTTTAAAAGTCATAGGAAAGACCCAGAATCTGGGAAAATGGGTTCCGCATAAACTGAATGAAAGGCAACAGGGAAATAGAAAAACCACTTCCAAAATGTTGCTCGCCAGATACATAAGAAAGTCATTTCTCCATCGAATTGTGACTGGCGATGAAAAATGAATCTATTTTAAGAATCCAAAGCGCAAAATGTCTTGGGTTGATCCAGGACAACGCTCTGTATTTGGTGGGATCAGAAGAGTGTGATTTATTTTGAGCTACTAAAATTTGATGAAATCGTAAACACTGAGCGCTACCCACAACAAATGATCAATTTGAATCGAGCTTTGCGTGAAAAACGACCAGAATATGATAAAAGGCAACACAAGTGATTTTGCTTATTCAAAAGCGCCATTGAGTAGACCAAGAAAAAATTACCTATCGACCATTTTTCTACCTTATTTTAAATTTAAAACTCAAAAATAACGAATTTATCCTTCTATTGGGTACCCTGCAAACAATTTTTCCTACCTTTTCGCGAAGCAAGGTCAAAAAAATGAGTCGATATTTTTCCATACAAAAATAGCGTTATGACGTTCCTGTCTATTCTGTGATAATGTACCATTACACAAAGCAAAACCGGTCATGGAAACGTTGGAAGCACTTAATTGGGAAATACTTTCATATGCGGCTTACTCGCCAGATTTGCCTCCGTCTGATTATCACTTATTTGAATCGATGCGGCATGGACTTGCTGAAGAGCAGGTCATTTCCTACGAAAATGGCTCGATAACTGGTTTGTCTCAAAAGAAGAACAGTTTTTTTTGAAAGATGGGAAAATGTATAACTCATAATGGATAATACTTAAGTTATACTAAAAAATTTCGGTTGCATATTTACACAACTGGTATAATGAGATTTTTATGTTCTACAGTGTTCATCCGAAAGGTTTACAATTTTTTTTGTAGCCGACTTCACAGTCGTGAAATACACACGTGGCAAATTAATCATGGAAAAATATCCAATTGGACAACGCATGTGCAACAACACCAGAACACCAGAAAATATTGTGGCTGTCCGTGAAAGTATACGAGATAATCCAACGACATCAATCAGACATCGTGCGCAAGAACTTGAACTTCGAAGATCAACACTACCCAATATTTTGGTATAAAATTTAATCAGCACAAGAGCTGCTACCAAGAGATCGTTTGTGGCGCCGTACGTATGCAAATAAGATGTTGTTGCTTGACAATCACAATCCGGATTTTTTTGAAAAGTTAATTATGGGTGACGAAGCTCATTTTTACTTAAGTGGACATGTAAACAAACAAAACAGCCGGTTTTGGGCAGTAGAGAATCCTCAAATAATTCATCAATCATCATTACATCCCTGGAATTATAAGGTTCCGGCTGGAAAATCATATAGTGCACAATGATGCACAATACATTGCGATTCTTATGCCATAGTTAGTTTGGCTGTTGTATGGTTCCGGCTGAATTTATTAGGTTTCGGCTGGAACTGTAAGGTTCAGGCTGAAAAATCATATAGTGCACAATGCATACTTGTGTTACAGTCGGTTCTGCATTTATACATTTTCTTCATCTTCACTTTCGGAGTTTTCGTAAGATTCTTTTCCGATTTCGAGTAAATCTTCATTTAAAACCCTGCATCATGTAAATTGATGATTTCTTCTACATCTTCTCTAAATAGATCATCGAATCCCACATCATGCGCAATTTGCCCTGTTTCCACCATAACGGAGCGTAAATTATCAGCCACGGAATTTTAATGTTATTTAAGGAGAATTTTATTCCAAACACCTCGTATTTTCAATCACTTGAAACTTCCTTCCAGGAGTCTCTGATATTTTCAATAGCATTCATTATATTGAAATTTTTCCAAAATTTTAAAATTCTTTCATGTTGTACATCAACTGCTTGTAAAAATTGTTTGAATGTACGTCGAAAATAGTACGCTTTAAAATTTGCTATAACTCATAACGCAGATACATTTCTTGAATGCCCTGGTGCATTGTTAATTATTAGAAGAGCTCTGGGTTCCAGTCTCTTACACTCACATTAAACTTTGACTACCAGGCAGAAATAATTCACAAACCAATGCTAAAAAATAGTAGCCGTAACCCAAGCTTATGCTTGGAGTATCCATTCAGAGGGTTTCCGAGTGATACAGCAACAACGGTTTCAATTTAAAATCGTCGGGAAGTTTCCACCTAATAAAAGCGTAAGCCGACCTTTGGTGTCCTTAAATCCAGGAGATCGTTTCTTTTCTTTATAAATAAACGTCTTGGAAGGCATTCTCTTTCAAAATAATCCTGTCTTATCTACGTTGAATATTAATTCCGGATGATATTTTTTCTCAACTATTAACGAGTTTAAAAATTTGGTAAAATCTTTCGCAGCACGCACATCGGCACTAACGGCCTTTCCGCAAATTTTTATGTTGTGAATATTAGCACGGATCTTAAATTTTGCGAACCATCCTCGGCATGCTGTAAACGTTTCCACTGATGAGCTTGAACAAGGTTCTTCAGAGTTTTGTTTGTCTAACTCTTCAAATGAACATCTTGCTTTCTTCATTATGACTGCTTGGCTCAATGGCATATCTCTATTATTTTAGTGTTCTATCCAGTAAGTTAACAATTTTTCCATTTTTTCTTCAATAATTGTGTTCCGCGTTCGAGAGGTCTTCGTAGCTGAAAGTCGTATTGTTGATTGCACGGTTGATCCGGACAAATGTAATTCACGGCATATATCAATGGCCTAATACTTGACGTTCCCCATTTTCTATTTCTCGACTTACTTTTAATTTTATATCCATTGATAAATTCATTCTTGAATTTTTTGTCGAATGTAAAACATATTCTTTTCGTTCCGACATTTTTTGTTACTAATTTACAATAGTTATTACAAAAATATGTAGAAACTATTTCAACAAGGAACGATTAATTTAATATGTGTATGTTAGTTTGATTCTCTATTTGTAAAATTGATTTATGTGAATCCCCGAAATGTTAACAAACACCTAATTTGATTTTTGCTATTCCTTTTTATGACTTTTTCATCTTTTTTTTACCGAAATAGCGTTGAGAGGGCGCGTTGTGTTAGGTATTATTCTACCTAATTTAAAAATATGCCTTTTTATCGTTTATTTAAAGTTTTTTAAAGTAATATTATTTCCAATGATATTGACAATGTTTACGACGTTTTAGTCAGTAAAAACAAATCGCGCGGGGGTCACCACTGTAAAACGATGCGGGGTGTTTTAATTTATAAGGCGGTTTCACTTTTGGTTTTTTAACAATCAATATATATTTATATAGATATTTTCACCCGGTATTAATTTTATTTTGAAAAGGATTTTATTCGTCACGCACGTGTTTGTTGATCACAAGTTCACTTGATGATGATAAGATGTGTATGATAAGAGTGAGAGTATTTTTTTTATTTTTGACATTTTTAAAATGAACGAGAAAAATCGAGAAATCAATGCCAGTATATGTGGCCAATTATGAGACTCGCGCGCTCGTGTGCGGTTTATTGTGAAAGTCGATTATTAAATATCGGTTTATTAAATATCGGTTTATTAAATATCGCTATTAATTAAATATCGCAAGGTTGAATGTCGCGTATTAATATAGTTAATGTGCCGATGATTGCAGTATCACTTATTTTGCGAATAATTGAGTTGATACTAGGCCATCTAATCACAATATATCTACCTCAAAAAGTGGAAAATTTACTTCCCCCTCCCTACTTTTAGCCCCAAGGTACTTATGTAAAGATAAACAACCATTTGGTAGTTTGGTCTCGTACTGATAAAACGTTGGTCTACTCATCAGGTTGCAACGATCATCGAGAGAATTATATCTCCAACTCAAAACTAGAGAAAGTTCCCATTTTTGTTCTCATTGACGAATTTCAAACATCTTAAGTCTTTTTATTAATAAATATTAGTATTAGTTTAAAATCTAAACTATCATTTGATAGACATATAAAATTAGCAACTTAAAAAGTATGGTAGTGTAATACCTTACTATTCAATTAGTCGCAAGGAAATCGGTTCAATGCGACAAATCGAAAAATTTTAGAGAAGCAAATGTTTGTAAAAGCAACAGGTCCTATTAGTAAAATTAGAATTTCATAAACATAAGAGCTGGTTTTGATTCACAAATGGCCTTAGTCGATTAAATTAGGCTTGCATTTTATTCAAAGCCTTAATTTAACGTACACAAAAGTTGATTAAGAAAATATTAAAAGCTATTTAATGAAAACATGAAGGAATGATTTATACCTTGCCAAATACATCAAGGTAAAAAGAATTTTAAATATACATACTCAATTACGGAAAAATCGGTAAATCGATAAAATCAAAGAAGAGTATCCAGGCATACCCGCATCTCTAATATCAACCCAAATCAAATTAATGCTAGCAAAAAAAAACAAAACGATTATTTGTTTAAATATTTTGTTAAATCAATCCGTTCCAAATCAAACGATGCAAACATAGACGAGAAGAGAATTTTATTTTCTTTCGGTTTATCTATCGTTTATTGAACTTTTCTATGTGCGGCTGCCGGCTACCTAAAAATATGTTTTCTCTGTCTCTAGAAAAATCGAATTCTAGAATCAATAAATTCAACCAGTGCACGAGTATTTCAAACAAATAAAAAATAACAATGATAATAATATAAATCTATGGTGAAGTATTTATAAGTGGAAATGAAAATACATCGTTTATCCCTTAAAACTTTTCCTGAAATCAAAATTATATCACACATACAAAACCAAAAATTTGTCATAAATCCTCTCTCATTGTATGTGTATAACTTTTTGTCGTGTTATTTTTATTGCCAACAAAAAATATTTTTTCGTGCAAAATAAATATTAAGAGTGATGAGATTAATGCCATTTTGTGAGTGATAATTAAGTATTTTTATGTGTGTGTGTATGTATCAAAATTTTATTTTTTGGATATGTGTCTGCACGTCTCTATTTGTGTGTATGTGCCTTGGTCAAACAAGGAGCGACTATGTAGTACCATTTACATTAAATATACGCAACTTGTTGCTTCACATAAATTAACAAAAAATCTGATTCCTTTAATATTTTTCGGCAAAATACTAAACTGATTTTAAATTAGCTACCCACTTAATTTATTTCTAATTGTGTTATATATGTATTATGTATATGTGTATAGAATAAACAAAAAATAAAAATAAAAGAAAAACAATTTTCGCACAATTTTCCTTTTTTCTATTTGCAATTCTTTACGATACGAACGAACCAATGATAAAAGGGTGTAATATGGCTTAAATTATTGGTAACGACAATAAGAAAATTGTTGAGAAGGGAAATAAAACAAAACAATATACGGTGGTTGAAAACACGAAAACGTTTATTTTAGAGCTTAAAATCTCAGGTGAATACCTACATACAAACAGCACAAAACCATCGTCAGCATATAGAAGGATAATGTAAAAAAATAATGTGAGACAATTAGGTTTAAAATTCAAAATTACCAGAATTTCTTATTACGTATTTTTACAAAGGAAAATAAAATTGTATTATAAAAAATAATAATCTTTTTTATATAAAATTTTCACTTTGTTTTAAATTGTTTCATATTTATTTTATTTTTGTATTTTTCGTTTTTCTTTTCTTTTCTTTTTTTTTTTGAGTTTGCCTGTGCGCAATAAAAATAGCTTCACCAATATTGTTTACATACACAAAAATTTCCAGGGTATGAATTTCAAAACATATACTAAAAATACTAAAATTTGGTGTGATGGTTTGGCGAGAGATACCATAAGCAGCACAAACAATAAAAAAAATCGGGACGCGTAAAATTATCGAGAAAATTAATCATAAGTAGATTTTAATTAAATAATGCTATAAAATAAATGCTATAAATCAAATATCCTTAGTAATAAAGGAAAACTTGTGGCTTACCCCGCACCGGGTCGCTTATATAGATTAGTTTAATAAATGACATCTAAGCAACTTACTCGAATAAATAACAAAATTTTCCATACACACACATAATATACTAAAATAAAAAACAAATGAAAATCGAAAAAAAAACATATCCAAAATATCGAGTTTTATCATTTGTATATTAGATTTCACTTGTTTTTCCTCTGCACATTATAATAATTTACATAATGTGTGTGTACACAGAGCGACATACATTTTTCACTTAACGTGTAAAATTTATCACACACAAAATAAATTAATCAGGTAAAAAACAAAAATAACATTAATAAATTTAAAAAAAAAAAGAAAATCCCAAGGAAAAAAGGGAAAGTAAATTTTAATAGCTAAAAAAAACGAAAAAATAAACTGTTAAATTATGATTACATAACACACAATATATACATTTTTTTTAAAACAAATTTTTATTTTTTTGACGCAATGAAAATTTATCATATTTTAACTAAATGCTATAAATTATTTTTTCCCGAACACTGGGAAATTATCTAAATCACACACATCATTATTAATAATTATTTTGGTGGGCACACACAAATTTTATAGTAAAGAAAAAAATTTATACTAGTAATACTATACCAATTTTATTTTATTTACACATTTAAAAAAAATTGCAAACAACGTAGCACGTGGTAGCTACGTCTACAACAACCGCCTACGCACTGCATTGAACTATACGTTGTTGCTCGCTGGAACAAAAATCTGGACGAAATTATGTTTATGTATTTTCCTTTTACATTCTATTTTATATGTGCATGTGTAATGTATATGTATTTCCCTTTTTTATTTAGGTGGGGATTTTTATAAAAGCTCAACACTTATATACTTCTAGATGTAGAGAGTGAAAAGCGTTTTCAAAGTCGAAAACTAAATGCCGAAAAAATTGGAAGGGGTTGCAAACGGAGTGTGACATTCAAAAAATTAAGAAAGTGTTTATACAGTGCCATCTATAATACTAAATTAATTTGAATTAAAATAATCTTTTAGCAAAAATGTTGATGTGTCAATATTATATATATAAAACTAATAAAAAAGGTTAGTAGACATTAGATGTCTCTTTGAAGTCTAAGTGCCTTACCAAACGTGTATTAAGCATAACACATCATGACAATAAAAACCGTACATTTAAACGAGTGTCCTACTTTACATATCAAATTCAATTTAGTGAAAAGCCCGAAATAGTTTAGGAAAAACAGAAGGCACTAATACAGCAGTTAGCCTTTCCACACACTACGTTTTGTAACAAAACTCATGCAGCGCTTGCCTTTCCAGCACATGTCTGTGTTGGGTAAAATTATGTTCATTTTATATTGTATGAAAATATTTGTGACAAAACGACTTCACATTTGCGAAAAAACAAAAAAAAAAAATTCTGACAATAAAAAATTGTTGAGGAAAAGGTGATGTAACATGAGCAGCACATAAAATTATTGCTGCAAACGTGCTGCGAAAACACCCACTTTGAAATTTTGTTGATAAAGGAAGAGGTAGGAGACAAAGAAAAACGCGTTGTGTTTCCGCACTGTGTGAAGCAGCACAATGATTTGTGCCGGTGAAATAAATACCAAAACAATTAACACTCAAATTTAATTTCCAATTGGGATTTAAGAGCTTTAGTGGATTCTTAGTAACTCTTTTAAAATTCAAATTTCAGTGAGATAAATATATAAAATTAGAAAGAGTTGGCCAACTATATATTTGGAATTCAACTCAAACAAAAAAAAATATTTTCTGTTTATTAATATAAGTTTTTATTTGAATAAAAACCAAATTCTCAAAGAATCTTTATTAAATCAAATGGGTTGGTATAAAATAAAGTTGAGTGGGAATGCTTTTGAGAAATAGTGGCACTAAACAATACCGTATGAAATGATGAAGAAGGTAAAGAATGGTATATTTACGAACATAAAATTAACAGAGAAATCAAGGCAATCAACAGAGACAAACAAAGATATTGCGGACGGGCTATTAGAACGACTCTGCAAAATGTATAAACAATAAATGGCCACACCCGATCAACTAACGTTACAAGGGAGAGGACTTCAACTACAACTGTAGTGGCACCACGACCACAGTCCACAAGAGCAGAGAGAAGCGGCCACACGCAAACAATGCAGCAGTTAAGTTCAAAGTATATTCAAACAACTGATTTAAAAAATTGCAAAAATTTTACGAACTCCTCTGCTCTCCATTAAGAAAGGGCGTATGGCCCAATAAAAATAAATATCTTTACTTCTGTACGTAATTGAAAAGTAAATTACCCCACCCTTCCGCTCAAGAATATGAACCAATAGAACGGAAAGACATTTGATTATTCCTTTCACACAGCGTCACCTTAACTAGTCAACAAGGAAAACATTTTAATTGATATTGTTCAAATGCATTCCTGCTCAATTTTATTTTATCAGAGCACATTTGATTCAATAAAGATTCTTTCAAAATTTTATTTTTATTCAAATAAAATCTTACATTAACAAAAAATTGTTTTTTTTTGTTTGAGTTGAATTTCAAATAGTTGGTCTACTCTTTCTAATTTTATACATTTGTCTCAATAAATTCCTTATTTTAACAGTGTAACAAAAATGTTCAAAATTCCAATCGGAATATTAAATTTGCATGAGTTTTTTTTGTTATTTTTTAAATATTTCACTACGATCAATGATATGGATAATTGTTTTATTATATTAACACATCGCCTGAAAAATTCCCGGTCTAACAAGGAAAACACAATGTTTTTGGGAAAAATTCATTTTATTCAACAACATAATTTCCTACTAGCTATAGAGCGATACAATCAGACCAACGCCTCTCTAACATGTCGATGCCTTTTTTGTAGAACGATTTTGCTTTGTCTTCAAAATAAGCTTCAGTTTCGGCAATCACTTCTTCATTGGACCCAAAAATCTTTTCCTGGAGCGTTTTATTGAGATCTGCCAGCAAGTAATAATCGCTAGGGGCAAATATGGTGGATGCGAAAGCAATTCGACTTTGCGATCGACTTGTGTAACATGGTGCATTGTTTTGGTGAACGAGCATTTTTTCTTCTTCATTTGAGATCGCTTTTTAGCAATTTCTTCTTTCAACCGCACCAATAACCCGATTTAATATTCGCTATTGATCTTTTTTCCTTTCACGACACGAGGTAGTCAACGAATATTATACCATGTGTATCCCAACTGTTGTGCTTTTGGTCGCTTTGGGCGAGATTCACCGGCGCCTCGCCATTCAGCTGATTGCCGATTTGACTCTGGTGTATATAGAGGTGGATCCATGTTTCATTCATTTTCACATATTGCATAAAAAAAATCCTTTTTTTGCGCTTAAACGGCTCCAAACAGCACACAGAATCATCGATGCGTTATCGTTTTCGATCCATTGTGAGCAAACGCGGTACCCACTTCGAACACAGCTTTCTCATGGACAAATATTCGGGCGAAATATAACCAATGCGTCCCATTGATATCTTTATAATGTCAGATACCTCACGAAACTTCACTTTACGGTCTTTCAAAACAATTTGGTGGATTTTTTTATGTTTCTTGCAGTCACAGCCTCATTTGGGCGTTCGGAGCGTGGTGCATCATCGGTGGTTCAACAATGTTTAAATTCAGCATACCAGTCAATGTTGGTTGATTTTCCTGGTGCAGAGTCCGGATAACACAATCCACTGCTTTGCTTGAACGGTATTTCTTCCGATCAAAAAAAAATGTTAAATCAACACACGAAATCCTTTTTTTCCCATTGTTTTGAAATTAACAAAAGCTGCGTCACTAAAACAACTTGTAAACTAATCGAATGTAATGCAATTTTGACAAATATCGTTTGAAGGTTGGTAGAATATAAAAACCACGTGGGTTTTAAATTTGTAACACCATCTATGTGTTAGACCGGGAACTTTCAGGCGATGTAATATACGTGCGCAAATTGATAAATGATCAATTGGAAATTGACAAATGTGCGCATGGTTCTCTAGATTCGTTTACTCTATTAAAACTCGGTCCCATTATCCCAATATGTTCGCGGATTTGCCCTCCTATATCACCGGAGCCATATTCATTCTCACTCAGGGTGCTAAACGGCATGAAGAGTGCGGTTTCGTCCTATGTGTCCGTGAACATTAAAGCCGTTGGATACTCATTTCAAAGAGTTTGGAGCATTAAATTTCCAATTTTTATTCACATATTTAGTTATTTCGCACTTTAATCGTAACACGTATGTTCCATAATGGAATGGTTAATAAAGATACTTTTAACACTATGCGCCGTTGGTACTTGGCGAAACACATTAACACTTAATAAACACATTAAACACTTGTTTATTATTTCGCACAAAACTTTTTTTTTTTTTTTTTCAAAATGTTTAAAAAATTACTCGATTAATTTCGACTTGTTAGGTCATTATCAGGAGTAGATACGAGTATCGAGTAATTTTTTAAACATTTTTGAAAAAAAAAAAAAAAAAAAAAGTTTTGTGCGAAATAATTAACAAGTGTTTTAATGTGTTTATTAAGGGTTAATAAAGAGTTTTTGCAATCGTTTTATTACTGTTGGAGTTAGCCGAAAATTTTCTGCCGAAAGATTGAAAACGAAAAGCTTTGAGCTTTTCTAAGATTAGATTAGCAAGTGGGAATTAGTAATTTTGAAATTTTCGGAATTAATAGTAACCGTGGTTACCTCACCTCGATGTAAAAATAATATCTGACTATCACCCAGAATCACCCAAACTTTCAGATAGAAACCGCATGAGTGCATTAAATACAATAAGATTCGAGGTTACGAAGGAATTAACGAATGCGCATCGCAATATAAGGTTGGGGAAAAGAAATCGATTATTTTTACGTTTGTTTCAGGGCTTTATTTAACATTGCTACAATCATTCGTTTTATCTCAAATATGTACCGTTTTTTGTTCGATAACTCGATTCCATTTAGAAGGAAATTTCATTATGGCGCTTTTCCAAAACGCTTTGTACTTATTAGCAAAAAACGAAGATAGCCAGTTTCCACAAGCCTCTCTACAGGCCATTTTTACAAAACCAAGAGCGTTTTCCATGGACAAAAAGAGATGATAATCGTTTGGCGCTAGGTTTGAACTATAAAGTGCATGCATCGAGCGTTTGGCTATTGTGCGGCGGCTCATAGTAGACGATTCTCTTCCAATCCCACCAAACACACAGCAAAATTTTCCTGGTCGTCAATTCTGGTTTGGCTACCATTTGGGCCACTTCGCCGGCCTTCGACCATGATCATTTCTGCTTAACATTGTCGTTTGTGACCCATTTCTCGTCGCCAGAGGCGCAAAGGGCTCGATTTCGTTCCGTTTGACCACGGATGCGCATATGTAAACATGATCCATCAAGTTTTTATGTGTCAACTCGTACGGCACCCGAACCGAGGTTCTTTTTGAAGCCAGTCTTATGTAAATGGTTTAGAACTGTTCTGTGGTCGATCTTCAGCTCCTGGGTGATGCTACGACAGCTCGAATACCTAGGCCTTCCAGTGTGTGATATATCTTTGATATCGAAATTACCGGTTCGGAATCAAAGAAACCAAAATTGAGCATAGTTGACTGTGACAGTATCGGGACCATAAACATCATTCACAATTTCAGCTGCCTGATTTGCGTTTTCGCCTTTATCGAAGCAAAATTATAAAATATAGCGTATTTGTTTACCACTACCACACCACCCGCTGTAACTCAAACTGAATCAATCAATCAAAACAATGACAAAATAATTTTTTAGTTTATGAATTTCCCTTTCCAACGAGTATAAGTATGACCTACTACGGCAAATACATCACGAGATATATGTTACTAAAGCCATCTAGCGAAAAAATAATGGATTTCTTTTTCCCCAACCCAGTATAATAATTCGCTCAGGTCTCCCAAATAAGTTCAAAGTATTTTTAATATTTTTGTAGTTTGGTCACCGCGTTGTTCCAGTTGGATGAGACGACCGAATTTTTTAATTTAAGAATAACCAAAAATTCCAATTAATAGCAAATTCACCACATTTGCCCTAAACTTCGTCTGGGGTTTCCAAGGATTAGGTTCTATCAGATAGCTGCAGTAGGATCTATGGGCAAGTGGGTAATTCTGAAGTTACAGATCATTTTCTTTAGTAAAAAAAATTCCAAAATTTCAAGGATTAGGGGCTAGGGCTATCTGAGCCCTAGTAAGATTCATTATAGCAAGTGGGTAGTTCTGAAGTTACAGAATATATTGTCTAAATGTAGTTTCGAAAATTCCGAAATTTTTTGTCAGGCTTGCCCCAAACGCCATCTGGACTTATTTAGGTTTAGGGGCTTTTAAATGGTTCTGCGAGTAGAAAATCTGGAATATGGTCGACTAGTACGGAAATAGGTCATTTCTTAATCGATCATAATGGAATTGAGTATGGTAGATCGAAAAGGGATTCTAAAAGGATTTTTGAAAAAATTTCTGAAATATAGTCAACTGGGACGGAACTAGGACATATCTTATTATGATAAAAATTGCTCGGGTGAATGGAAATGAAACTCTAAAATGATTTGTGTAAGAAGTTCTGCAATATAGCCATCTGTGATGGAATTAAGACATTTCTTAACCAATCACGTTGAAATTGTCCAGTGTGCTGGATAGAAATGAGATCTTAAATGATTTTTGGAGAATTTCTAGAATATGGCTCATCGGAATCCGGCTCAAAAACTATATACCGGGTGACTGACACGATGTGTTACCAACTTTAGACTGTCATTGCTATCTAACCAGCTATGACAGAGCGCTCAAATTTACACTAATGACAGTTCATTCCATTGTTTACAAGCGTACAAAAGCATTTTAGTGGCAATTCAGAAAAAAAATTATCTGCAATGGCTGGAAAACCACAGCCGCAGATTGTTAACCAGTTAAAACATCTGCATGTGAATAAAATGTTTGTGTATCACACCATAAATTGTTATAACGATACTGGCAGCATTGCAAAACGCCATGGTGGTGGAACAAAACGCACTGCAACATCGCCGGATATCATTCGGAAGGTGAAGGCCAAATTGGTTCGGAATCCGCGCCGTAGCGGCAGAAAAATGGTTCGTGAGGCGAACATTTTGCTCGAACGGATGCAGCACATATTAAAAGATCATCTTGGATTATAGGCTTTGAAATTCCATAAAACGCATGGTCTCACCGATGCTCAAAAAAAAGTTAGAGTGGAAAGAGCAAACGAGTTGTTACGCTTGCACGAAAGTGGCGATTTCCCGAATTTGGTTTTCTCCGATGAATCACCGTTCGTTATTGAGCAATATGTGAACAAGCAAAACGACCGGGTTTACTTGCCCGGCCGTTCTACTGAAAAGTTGGACTAACGGCTAAAGCCGTTCACCGCTCGTTTTTTGGACCGTGGCATCAAAATAAATGCTCAAATTTATCGGGATCATGTGTTGGAGGGGGCGTTGAAGCATTGGACACAAAAACATTTCCGCCGCAGAGCCTGGACATTTCAACGCTAGATTTCTCGGTTTGGGGTATTTTGAAAAGCAAGGTTGGGACAAAAATACACCAAAATGTCGATCATCTCAAGCAAGCGCTTCGCCGGGAATGGGCCAAAATACCGCAGAGCCACTTTCGTGGTGCATGCAATAGCTTTGTCGACCGTTTGAAGGTTATAATCGCGGCTAAGGGTGGCCAAATCGAAAACTGCTACAAACTGGTTTGGCAGTAGGGAGTGCGATTCCTGTTGGATTTACAAGATTCCGACTGAAAAATCATATAGTGCATAATTATGCACAATGCATCGTACTAATTATGCCATAGTTGGTTTGATTCCGGGTGGCGTGACGGGCACCAAAAATCGTCATTTCCGCTGGTATGGGTCCATATTGTTGCAAAATTAATTTAGAATCTTTTAGTTTTCAATCGTTTTTCTTGTAAATGTTATGCTTTTCAAAATATTTGCAAAATCCGAAAAACCTATGGAGACTGCCACTTCTGGTGGACCGATTTCTGCCAAAAATCTTCGGGTTCTCCCAATCTATAAGACCTGCTTAAGTATGAAGCTGAAATCATGCATGTAACACACAGAATAGATATCTTTAATAAATAAATACTACTAGGAACAGAAGTGCCGAGAGTAAGCATCCTTGTCTTACTTCTTGGCTCTTATATAATGATTCACTTTGTTTGCCTTGGTATTGTACTCGATTATCTGCATACTTGAACTTATCTTGTATAAGTTCGATTAATTTCTTTGGGATGCCATTTATCAAAGTTTCTTCCATATTGCAAGATTTCTATGTATTGTGTACACATTCGAAGTAAACAAAAAGTAGGTAGAGTGGTGAATTCCATTCGTTAGACTGCACAATGATATTGGGTGTTGTGTTACTATGATCGGTGCAACTTTGTCCTGGGCTGAATCCAACTTGTTCCTTTCAGTTTATTTAATTACGTAACAGGACGTAATAGTTGGGGGCGGGTGACAGAAAGAGATAATGTGACAACATCATCACCGTCGACGTTAACAAATCGTTGCTTGGGTTAATACAAATTTGGGTGACCGCATGGAGAACAGCACAAACGAAATTGTAAAATAGAAGGAAACGAGGTCATCCCTGTATGCCTTACTCAGCATGCCATCTTACCTGGGTAAGATTTAATGTCTTTGATTTTCGTGTGAATATAAGATGTTTTGTATTTTCGTATTTTAAATAAAAAATTTGCGAAATCAAATAAAACAGAAAGGACTCATTATTTTCCTCATTTTCATGATTTTTCATTATTTTCCGTTATTCAATTTCATCGTCAAAATAATTTTTTCTCTTCCGCGATTATATAGTTTTCGATTAATTCTTATTTTTCGAGATTTTAAACGTGATTCGGCAAAAGAGGAGTAAAATAATATTCGTACATATAGACACACATACACACATGCAAACGCGGTAAAAGAACGGCAACAAAAGCACAATCTATTTTGTATTGTATAAATAAGCACCGTACCTTTAAACATACCACACACTCACACACATGTAAATGCTGAATACACATGTAGAGGAAAATCCTTTCAGAATGGGAAATGCAATTGTTTTTGTTCGTTGGAACATAATTTTATGCTATTTGTACTTATTTATGCAAATATTTTATGTATTTAACGAACTAATCCTTTATTTCAAACTCGTGTGCGAAAAGTTTTATATTTTGCAAAAGGTGAGTTATACTTCTTATTGAATAATAAATCTGCCAAGGAGAATCATTATATTTTTCTACAAACAAATTTATAAATTTTCCTTTTGTATAATAAAATTTTCATATTTTACTTGTACATACCAACCGCATAAAATGCTAAATGCAAATTGTTATTCTTTATTTGCACATTTTAATCACAACCACAGAATATTCTGAGCTTATTTTCCAAGGATACGGCGATAACAAAATACCTATACATGTTTATAATTATTTTATACATGTTTTGGGATGTGCAAGGAATCTTAAACAGTTTCTAACGTTAGTTTAGGACATTTCACTATGTTGGTTTTGTGAAAGATGTTCTTTCTGTGTGTTGAGTTTCGCCAATAAGAAATCTATGTATTGTACAATAGTAGCTAAATAAATTTAAATTTATTTATTTTTCTGGACCCTCTTAATTTAATTCAATTGTTTTGTGATTTGATTTGTGTCGAATACATGATTTTTTTTCCTCAATATAAAATATTCATCTGTTGTCGATTTTGCGTTCAAAAATTTGTAAGATGGTTTTTTCCGGCATGGTGTTACGCACAGGTATCATCCACTACTTCTTATTCTTTTAAATGGATAGTAAGATCTCACTTCTAGAAGACCAAACAGAGAAAGCACACGTTGCCGAACAGGTCGCACAGTGGTCAAAGCTCTAACATTTAGACGCCAAGTGCACGGAGGGGATCCCAGAGACCATAGGCCGGCTACAAACGGAAATGTTCACTCTCTCTCAGTTTCTTACGATTGATAATGGTAATAAATACAACAATTTTTTGTGTAAGCTACTCTTGAGTTTTGCTTATTAAGATAATCCATTGTATTTTGAGTATTGAAGTTTGTTTTACTGGTGAAATCAGTTGTTGCGAATCAAACCTTAACTATACAAACAATACATTGCCTCTTCTTTGGGTGTTCGGAGTCATTCTAAAATTACATTCTTCGAATTTTTCGAATATATTAAAAATAATAAAGAGATCGGAAAACCTATAAGTTTGAGGTATTTGTAGAGCTTTTAGGGGCAAAAAAGATAATGCGTAGTGAAAAACGATTTTAGATTTAAGATCGCTTGAACAATAACAACACATATATGAAATTTTTCACCAAGGATGGACTGTTTAGTTTGGATTTTGAAACGAATACCGCACCTAAGCAAAGCCTGCTGCATTTGTTAGTTTACTGTGCGAAAGAAAACACAGCCATTATTCACTGCTATAATACCGAACCTGAAACCACGGAACACAAATTAGAAAACATTGAGCAGGATGAAGTTCCATGCCATGAATTGTCTTCGTCTGCTTGCCACCCTGGAAAAAGAAGCGAACAAGATCGTAAGCCACCGCAAGCTGAAACTGTTGTTTACTTAACTAAAGAAAACTGTATTTTCCGGTCAGTACACTTCCGATGGAAAATAAAAGGAAGAAGAAGGAACATCGGAACAAATAGGTAAGTTTGGCGGTACCGAGCACTTTGGACACAATAGTAAGGCACAATACAGACAAGGCCGATATAAGCAGTTGAAGAAGCATGGACTCCACGCTCCTCAGTCAAAATAATCGACACAGGTTGGAGGCTGTGACTGCTAATCTTTGCTGTCTCATTATATTTTAAACAGGAACTTAGCTCTAATATACAAGAGTTCTGGAACAAAAAACCCGGATCACTTTGGGGGAGAGTTACCAAAGGAGTCGCAATAACACTTTAGGTTTTGCTGCTGTCTGCTTCCCCAGGGTTGAGGACGACTCCCTTTCTGTAACTGTAGAGTTTTGACAATTATCGTACAGCTCATTACAAAAAATGCATCTTCGGGTGTAACGCGCATTCTCAAGAACTAGTCTGTGAAAGAATGGACACCAACTTAGGAGGTGAGAAACTGTTTATCAAATAACATCGGCCAGCATAATCGTCGACTGGCATGTATCGACAACGCAGGTTTTTATGACCTCTTGTATATATTAGATTAATCATTGAAATGCCTCGAGTGGCAAGTCTACACCGGGAAACTCCAATATAACCTGTTGTTCAAGCCGCCTGAATGACGTAATAATTTTTAATTTTAGATTAATGAGTTTATTGAATCCTGGTCAGCTTGAGATCTGCTGGATAAAGCATAATACCCCTTTCGTGGGTACATTTCCATTCCGATACATTTTTGTTTATGTTCCCATTCGCGGTTATCCAAATTTGCATTAACCATGGTTGGTTGTTTGTCGTGAAGGGTAAATTCTTACGTTTTCTTCATTATTTTCAATATAATGCAATGGGCGTCCAATTAACATTTTCAACACAGTAGGATTCCGCTTGACTGAATTCATTCGGTCTTTACAAATTTTCTTTTTCACAAAGTGGAGATAGGTTGTGCCCCATATTTCAGCTACACGATATAGAATTAATAGAAACTCTATAGTTGTTAGGTTATACAGTGCCACCTATGGTTTGATATAAGTTCTAAGATGCTTGAGAGGCATGCCAGTGATTTTCATTTCGAAAGAGTGTAAGAAAGATCCGAGAACATCAGGTCACATAATTTATCTTTAACACCGTCGAAAATCACTAGGGCACTATTACAGATCCAACACACATCCTCTCGAAAGCCAGTCAACATGCCTTTAAAACGGACGAGTTTCCTCATATTCCAACTAAAAGTGTAGCTACACATAACGAAAAGTGTAGCTACACAAATTAACCAAAAGTGTAATTGCAATAAGAAGTAGCAATGAGAAAGTGTTAATAGCAAGATCATTAAAATGAATTTTTTAACTAAAAGTGTAGCCCACATATTAAGGAAAAGGGTAACTACACAAGTTAACGAAAGTGTAATTTTTAAAAATGTAGCAATGAGAAAGTGTAAATAGCAAATCTTTGATAGAAAAGATTATCAAAAATGAACTTTAGTGTAAGCAAAAATGTAAATAGCAAGATCATCAAAAATGAATTTTTTAACTAAAAGTGTAGCTACACATATTAACGAAAAGTGTAGCTACACAAATTAATGAAAAGTGTAACTAATAAAAAGTATAGCAATGAGAAAGTGAAATAGCAAATCTTTGCCAAAAAGATCGTCAAAATTAATTTTTTAACTAAAAGTGTAGCTCACATATTAAGGAAAAGGGGTATAGCTACACAAATTATCGAAAGTGTAATTATTTAAAAATATAGCAACGAGAAAGTGTAAATATCAAATCTTTGATAGAAAAGATCAACAAAAATGAATTTTCCAACAAAAAGTGTAGCTACACATAACGAAAAGTGTAACTACACAAATTAATCAAAAGTGTAACTATTAGAAAGTGTAGCAATGAGAAAGTGTTAATAGCAAGATCATTAAAATGAATTTTTTAACTAAAAGTGTAGTCCACATATTAAGGAAAAGGGTAACTACACAAGTTAACGAAAGTGTAATTTTTAAAAATGTAGCAATGAGAAAGTGTAAATAGCAAATCTTTGATAGAAAAGATTATCAAAAATGAACTTTAGTGTAAGCAAAAATGTAAATAGCAAGATCATCAAAAATGAATTTTTTAACTAAAAGTGTAGCTACACATATTAACGAAAAGTGTAGCTACACAAATTAATGAAAAGTGTAACTAATAAAAAGTATAGCAATGAGAAAGTGAAATAGCAAATCTTTGCCAAAAAGATCGTCAAAATTAATTTTTTAACTAAAAGTGTAGCTCACATATTAAGGAAAAGGGGTATAGCTACACAAATTATCGAAAGTGTAATTATTTAAAAATATAGCAACGAGAAAGTGTAAATATCAAATCTTTGATAGAAAAGATCAACAAAAATGAATTTTCCAACAAAAAGTGTAGCTACACATAACGAAAAGTGTAACTACACAAATTAATCAAAAGTGTAACTATTAGAAAGTGTAGCAATGAGAAAGTGTTAATAGCAAGATCATTAAAATGAATTTTTTAACTAAAAGTGTAGTCCACATATTAAGGAAAAGGGTAACTACACAAGTTAACGAAAGTGTAATTTTTAAAAATGTAGCAATGAGAAAGTGTAAATAGCAAATCTTTGCTAGAAAAGATCATTAAAAATTATTTTCCTAACTAAAAAAGTAGCTATATATTAACGAAAAGTGTAGCTACACAAATTAATGAAAAGTGTAACTAATAAAAAGTATAGTAATGAGAAAGTGAAATAGCAAATCTTTGCCAAAAAGATCGTCAAAATGAACTTTTTAACTAAAAGTGTAGCCCACATATTAAGGAAAAGGTAGCTACACAAAATAACGAAAGTGTAATTATTTAAAAATAATGCAACGAAAAAGTGTAAATAGCAAATCTTTGCCAGAAAAGATTATCAAAAATGAACTTTAGTGTAAGCAAAAGTGTAGATAGCAAGTTCATCAAAATGAATTTTTTAACTAAAAGTGTAGCTCACATGTTAAGACAAAGGAAAGCTACATAAATTAACGAAAGTGTAATTATTTAAAAATGAGCAACGAAAAAGTGTAAATAGCAAATCATTGCTAGAAAAGATTATCAAAAATGAATTTTCTAACTAAAAGTGTAGCTACACATATTAACGAAAAGTGTAGCCACACAAATTAATAAAAAGTGTAATTATTAGAAAGTGTAGCAATGAGAAAGTGTAAATAGTAAGATCATCAAAATGAATTTTTTAACTAAAAGTGTAGCCCACATATTAAGAAAAGGATAACTACACAAGTTAACGAAAGTGTAATTATTAACAAATGTAGCAATGAGAAAGTGTAAATAGCAAATCTTTGCTAGAAAAAATCATTAAAAATTAATTTTATAACTAAGAGTGTAAAGAAAGCTGTAACTAATAAAAAGTGTAACAATGAAAAAGTGAAATAGCAAATCTTTGCCAAAAAGATCGTCAAAATGAACTTTTTAACTAAAAGTGTAGCCCTCATATTAAGGAGCAGCAAATCGTTGCTAGAAAAGATCATCAAAAATGAATTTTCTAACAAAAAGTGTAGCTACACATATTAACGAAAAGTGTAGCTATACAAATTAATCAAAAGTGTAACTAATAGAAAGTGTAACAATGAGAAAGTGTAAATAGCAAGATCATTAAGATGAATTTTTTAACAAAAAGTGTAGCCCACATATTAAAGAAAAGAGTACATACACAAGTTAACGAAAGTGTAATTTTTTAAAAATGTAGCAATGAAAAAGTGTAAAAATCTTTGCTAGAAAAGATCATTGTAAGTTAATTTTCTAACAAAAAGTGTAGCTACTCATAATAACCAAAAGTGAAGCTACACAAACTAAAGAAAGGTGTAACTAATAAAAAGTGTAGCAGTGAAAAAGTGTAAATATCAAATCTTTGCTAAAAAGAATCATCAAAAATGTATATTAGATGCCGGTATTGCAAAGGAAGGAAACTTTCCAAAATTTTGAAAATGTCAGATGTTCGTCAAAATACTTGTATGGCCAACATTTAAAGCAACATTTAAAAGACAAATTATATTAATTATTATTAGGTTATTTATACACAAATTTTTTGTATTTTACTTTTTTCCGGATTATATATTCATAAGCCTTGACTAAATGTTACTGTACATATAGACTAGCAAAGTGATGAAAGTAAAGTCCATTTCACTATATCACCTAATGTTCTAACAGATTTAGAATATGGACAGAAACTGATACTTGGAGCGCTAAATAAATACGAAGTAGACTCTACTCGACCTCTAAAGCATTGAACTATATTTATTATAATAACATACTTGAAAAAAAAATAATCATCTTACACAACAAAATAGAATGAATAATAAAGAACCTCCGAAACTCTTAACTGTCTGCTTAAGAGTATTTATATAATAATAACAAGCGAACATCCAACAATGAAAATATATGAATTTTACTTCTTACCTTCAAAACAGTTCATATGTAGCTTTATTTTACCTAATCCTGGGAACGAGAGGAAGGAGAATATATTTTGTTCGTATAACTTTTAGTTGTATGTCGATTTCTAAGAAATTATAAAATTCCGGTTAAATGGTTATATGCATATTTATGTATTATATAAGTAAGTTAATGTATTAAGGAATAAAGATTACCTATATTATAGAAGGTTCAAGTGGTATAATAATTAAACATTTTCCGAGAAAAATTTTCTTTGGAATGGAAAAGTAAGATACTTGGGAAATTACTTTATCTGCACCACCGTTAAATTTTGCTTTCGGGATTTTGAATAAGGTGTATCATCAAACTTCGCACAATTCAACGTGTAGTCGTGGTGGCCGTCACGAGGCATGTAACATGTTTGGGCAGCATGTTTCACATAAAATAAAGTTTTGTTATTCTTAATATCGTAAAATAAATTTGATGATGCTAGAAAATCAATAACTCTTGTAAACTGTTTATGTTGTGATTAGGTCGATAACTAAAATAGATAGCGACAAATACAAAATAATAGAGGTATATAACTACCAATTACGACGATGTATTGTCGACCACAATGAAATATTTTCGATTTTTTACATTTTGAACGATTTCGGCCTTTTATTATTTATAGATCATGTCACACTGTAAAAATTATATCCAATTCAGAAAAGAACATGAATATTGTAAATAGTTAATTTAACATTATATCAATAGATGTCGACTTATGTTCACTCACAAATATTTATTAATAGAAAAACATTTATTTTAACTTTTTAATTATTTTACATTTTATTTTCAGTTTTATGCGCGTGCATTTGGATGGTATTCATTTGCGTGAGTTACATGCAGTATTATGCCATACTATCTACACTGCGTAGTTAATTAATATTCTACAGGAGTACACAATGTATGTAGATAATTATTGAAATGGCGTCGGCTTTGTAGAGAATGTAGACAATATGTCGAAAAGGTCAAATTTAATGTTTCTGTTGTCAATAGACAAAATTCTACGAATTCTTTGTTATATGAGGGGAGGGCTTCATTCGTACTCTACATTTGATAAACCGTTAAACGTTTTAGGACAATTTCGAAAAAATCGAAAAACAAAAGGCACCTTTGTTAAAAAGAACTTGTTACACAGTTTTAAACCAAACTGTCAAACTGTCAATGAACTACAATGAACAACAAAGTTTAAAACAATTAAAACACAAAAAGTTGTTCAGACCTCCTGGTCAGAAGTAAACAAATATCAATGACATTAAAAATCACCCTCCTTGTATTACGCTATCACACAATACCAAATTATAATCTGGCAAAACTTCACAAATACTATCTATTTTCGTGAAACATGAAGCTTGATTTAAAGCGGGCCAAATTGATTGAACACAGCCTCAATCTGTGGCCACTATATCTGTATGCCGCTCGCGTCGGGTGGTTATTCTTACAGTATTCGGCATATAACGCGGGGGATTTCTTTTATAGCCTGATTTAGCATCGTTTGCTTAGTTATCTTTAGCAATGGAATCTATAAAGCGATATTAGATACCAACATTTTATTTGAATTTGTGGAAGATGTAGCTCGATCCTAACCAGGACTTGAATTAAAATTCTCTTTAGTTGAACGCCGGATGTAAACCGCCGATGCTCCTATTTTCCGAATTCGTTGGCGAAGGATTACACAAATTGGATTATACCGGTGTCTATAAAATATCGATATTAATAAAGTGTTAATTAATGTTACCAGATCATATTACACCCCTAAGATCAATGATCGAATGTGCGCTAATTTACCGACAGATCCGCGAGAAATAAATTTTGAACTAGCTCTATTGAAAAATGGTTTAAGTTATTGATTTTTAAATTGGAAACAAAACAATTTAATTGTGCGAATGGTAATATTAGCACTTATAGTTGTAATCAAATGGCCGGAGGACTATATACTTGACCAATGTTTTAGTTTATATACTACTTACTTTCTACTGGACAAGGGAAAACAATACTTCAGATCGGCACGGAAACTCGAATTTCAAAATCCGGAATTAAAAAATTCTAAAGCCAAAAAGCAGGATTTTATAAAACATAAGAACTCGACCATTTCTTGACCGATTATTATCAAATTTGAATTACGGGATGTGATTTGCATTTTAAGGTGAATTTTTGGAATTACACCATGCTCAATCAAACTAAGCTATTCCTCAACAATTGCCAAATTTGGTGTGCAGAATTGGATTGGGATTGGATATTTAACCTTTGAAGAAAAAAAATTCCAACTGACATTAATTCTAGAATCACACTTTAGATATAAATTTAAATTCCATTTTACAAATTACCATAACACAAAAATCAAAATCAAAAATCCAATTGCGTAAATTCCAAAATTTATTTATTTTAGAAGAAATTTAAAAAATTCCATTATTTCATCTCAGTTTAATACTAATTGCAACATTTCGCCAAAAAATTCATTTATTTAATTCAATTATTTTTATCATTATTTAAATTAAAATTAATTGTTTTAACAAATTAATACACAAACGTGAGCCCAGTTTTTTTACCAGATTGAATACTGTTTGCCGTGGTTTTCTTTAAACAGTGTTAGGTTTTTTGGAATTCCGAACTGTTCCCCTACAAACTACTTATCTATAAATTACAAAAAAACCGTTGAAATTTTGATATTTGGTATTTTCTATAGAAATTTTGTTGCTTTGGATTTTTTTTAATTATTTTTATTGGAATTTTTGTTTCTGGAATTTCGTTTTTTTAGAATTTAAATTTTGGAATTCTGGATTTGGCAATTCGTACCAAACCCGTTCTGGAATTCGGCCATGCTGTATGTAACTAGGCCATTTGTTAACAAATTATGGTAAAATTTAGGTAAAAATCTAGATTTAAACGTGAATTTTGAATGAAGTTCTGGAATTCGACCATTCTGTACGGAATTTTTCCAACCAATTATTTTCAAATTTGGTATTCAGAAGCTAATTCTAAAATTTGACAATGCTGAATAGAACTAGGCAATGGATTTCAACTAATTATAGTCAAATTTGATTTGTATGAAAAAAAATTCTAAATTTATGGCCATGTTGAAACTAAAATCATGTTCAAATTTCACTACAGCCCTACAAACCCTTTCAAATTTGAAAATCATCGGTGCTTAAAAAAACTATTATTATTCCGCTTTCCTTTATTAACATCGGGATTTTTAAAAGCTGGATTCTGAAATGTGGAATTTTGAAGTTCATGCTCTTCAAAGCCTTCGAAGGTGACATCTGTGACAGACACTGAAATTTCTCTGGTACGAAAAAGCTACTTATTTTGTCCTTTAGTACTATGTAATAAATAGTTTATTAATGACAAAAATAGACGGCGCTGAGAATAATTTTTTTTACCAATTTGAGTATACTTGAAATATTTTACACGTAGAAATATCTCATTTGTTTTGTAAAAATTTAATGTTAACTTTCAAAATTTTGGAATACACCAATTTGAACTATAGAAATTCCGCTATAGAAATGGCCATGACAACATAAAAAAATATCGTTGAGTTGGTGCTAGTGACCAGCAATCGCGATTATACTTTTCCATAGTAAAACAATTCAATTACACGGGATTTTTTACCAGGCAAGTTTGATTTCGATTATATTTCCATAAATACATACTTAAGTTTTCCTATGATTTTTTAATGTCAATCATAATTTATCCAAGTACAGTTTCAGACTATTTTTAATCCAAATTTAAAAACTTTTATTTCATAATTTAATTTTTTTTCTAAAAGTTACGCTATTTATCTGACATTTTTTATTGTATTCTCAGTTTTTGTTTTGATGTTTTGCTGCGTTTTGGTTTGCGCAGCGCTAGTCACGTGAACTAATTAGATCTTTGTTTACGTTTTTTTTTTGTATATGAATAGGGTGGTTAAATGAAAATTTTGGAATATTTTTATATTATTATCTTTATATACTTAATTTTTTGCGCCATTTTTAATTGCGTGTTTATCACTGTATTAATTATTGCACATAACAAATTAAAAGTGGCAACTGAAATATTAATATTTAATACTTAATAAACTGTTATTTAAGTTAATTTAAATATTTGGCTCTTGGACAACACAACTAATGAGAGAAAAAGAGTAAGAGAGAACGACCAATGTCATCGACTATAAACATCAAAATAAATCATCACCACCCTGTAACAAACAAGCAAAACAAAAATAAAATCGAATAATTTAATTGCTTCGTTTCATTTGGGTAAACGAATTTATAAAATATAAAAAAAGAAAACACAAGCAAAAAGTACGGAGATTTTTAAAGTTGTATGCGAACAGACAAAACTAACACAGTGCAAAAATAACGTATCACGGCCATAATATATACCAGCAATGTAAAAAAACTATAAGGGCTCGTACTGAAAAAACTATGAGAGGTATCAGGTTAATAAAATTTGCCATACGAAAATAAACGTTTAATAAACATTTTCATTAAAGAAAATCTATTTGGGGTACAAATTTGTTTTGAGGTTTTTTTTATAACTTCGAAGCTTTGTTCAGAGAAATTGGTACAATGTATTTTATTCAAAATATTTTCCATCGTTAGCTACGATTTTTTCCCATCTTTTAGGCAGCATACCAAGAATGGATACCATATCCAAGAATGGACTCAATTTATGGCTTCTTCGTAAGCAGTGCCAGTGAAGTGCTACTCGACCAGGTCATCGACCGGAACAAGTGGTAGTCGAATGTAGCAATGTCTGGTGAATACGGCGGGTGGGATAGGGCATCCCATTGAAGCGCCTACAAAATTTCCTTGACGACTCTTGCAACAAGTGGCCTGGCCGGGCGTTGTCGTGCTGAAAGATCACTTTGTCATGTCTTTTGGCATATTGTGGGCGTTTGAGCTTCAACGCTCGGCTTAATTGCATTAATTGTTGTTGATAACACTCTCCAATGATGGTTTCGTTAGGCGCCACCAGATGCACAGCATTAGCTTCTTGTCATGAATATTCGATTTGAGGGTTGAAGTTGACGCATGACCGAGCTTACCCCACCATTTTCTACGCTTTGGTTTGTCATAGTGCTTAAAATGTTCATCCCCCGTCACGATTCGATGAAAAACCCTTCCGATTTTCTCTTTGGAGCAGCTGCTCGCACGTGAAAAAACAGCGTTCGAAGTCTCTTGACTTGGCGTTCATACGGAACCCAATTTCCTTGTTTTTGCGCTATACCCATGTTCTTGAGACGGTTTTGAATCGCTTGTTCACATGAATCTTGGTCCAATAACGCCTCTATCTCAGTGTTTTCAGACTTTGCTGGTCTCCCTTCGCGTTCTTTGTCACTGGTATCAAAATCGCCACTTTTAAACCGGCGAAATCAGTATTCACATGTTTTTATTGATAGCGCATGTTCCCCATATGCTTCACACAGCAATCGATGTCCATCAGCTGCAATTTTCTTCAAATTAAAACAAAAAATCAGCGCTTCCTACAAATTGTGTTTTGTTGGCCCAAAGGTTGACATGGTTAGAGCACAAAAAATATGTTGTTTACACTTCAGCGAAATGACACATACTGATTTTTAGTGTGAAATGATGACGCTTTACATGAATATATTTATAAGATGGCCCGATGCGATTTAATACAACGCTGGTATCAAGCGTTTGTTATTGTTCAAGTCGGTCGCTTTCAGCGTTTTGCTCATGGCTAGCCTGCATCTGAAACGGATCTTTTATCAATTTTTTATGGTATTTATTATCTTTTGTTAATATGGTCAAATTGTTATCCTTAATCTTAAGAATTTTTCTATACATATCCAGGTTTAATCTTTCTACGTTTTTCATTGCGAACGAATTTCCTCATCATGTATACTTTTAGTTACATATCGTTCCTCGTGCGCTATTAAGTGGTTATAAAAGGTCCTCTTGTGCATTTGGAGATGTAGAACTGGTAGGTTGCCCTAAAATGGTATAGTGGTCACTTAATAATTCAAAAGGGTGAAATTCGAGGGGAATTCCCAGTTGACGAATATGATGAAGTGTGGTGCAATTGAATCGAATGTTCTTCTAAGAAGGCTTTGAACGAGGGTTCATTCATATTTCCTTCGTCATCAGTAATAATATTGTGGACCGTGTATGCTAAAGAATCGCTCAAGTTGCCGAGTCTTCATGTAGAATTGTGACAAATGCATGACTTTGGAAGAAAGAGAAATCTATCTATCTTCTGTGTTCGCGTACTCTAATTTAAGTGGATTCCTGTCATATTTGGTCTGTAGACATACACAGAACAGGGAAATAGTGAATTGATAAACTCGTGATTTCGAACCATTCTTGGAAGGTGTTTTTCCTCGTGCCTTTTCTTTATTATTGACAGTTGGTCTTGCAAGTTGAACACGTCCGTTAGGAGAATGTATTGTTCTTAATAGACAGTGGTATTGTGAATTTCCCAATTTCTTGTGATTAGCCACACATTATTCCTGTCTCTCCACATTTTCGTTACCTATCTTCCAATATTAAGGCGGATTGTCGGTATATGATGCCTGGGCACGTATATTATGACATTATGTTTGCCAAATGGATATATGTGTTGAATACTCAAGCCTTGCTTTTTTCTAACCAAGCAACGGTTGCTTGACGTTGAGAGGACTTAGTTGTTGTGAACTTTTAATGAATCCTATTAAAAACATCTACTTTTTCAAGATGATTTCATATCTCATAATTCCGGATTACGAATTATTCATATTGTCCAACCGCTTTTTCTAATTAGTATGATCACCAAACTAATTATTTTACGTTCATGTACGACGCTTGCTGTCTGGATTTCTCTTATCGTCAGTGGCAATCACTCACAACTAATGGCGACCACTGATCTGACCAGCGCCATGTACAGATATTATTTTAGAGTACCTCGATATTATGTCCACAGACATTTAATTTTGCTCAGTTGTTCAACCAACTGCCCTAAACATGATGCATGTAACATTTAATTTTGCTATTTAGAAAAAAATCAAGTATGCTGCACTCTAACTTGTAAAATTCTGTAAAAGATACACCCGATTATTAATAATTCTGAAACCTAACTTTAACATGGGGAAAGATTTGCAGAAATAGTTCGAAAATTACGAGTCAACAAAACGCACCGCAATAAAAATCAGACTTCATTATTGGCCAGGACGATGTATGGAAAATTTTCAAAGTGACGGTGGATGTTGCTATACGTATTTAAAATAAAAAAAAAAGAGCTTACCATCAAGATTGTGGCGAAAAATATAGTAGCTGAATTTGTGCTAATCCAGAATTGGCCCAATTCCATTGAACAATAAAGACCGTTGACTGAACAATTTTCTAACAAAACCTGTTCTTGAAACCAATGATGTTGGCAATTCTGATTGCATATTCCTATCAGATATGTTCATTGCCATCCGAACAATATAGTGGCTGAATTTGTGGTAATCCAGAATTGGTCCAATTCCATTCAACAACAACAACCGTTGAATGAACAATTTTCTGACAAAAAGTGTTCTAGAAACCAATGAAGATAGCACTTCTGATTGCATATTCTTATCAGATATGTTCATTGTCACATAAAAAATATAGTGGCTGAATTTGTGGTATTCCAGAGTTGGCCCAATTCCATTGAACAAAAACGACCGTTGAATGAACAGTTTTCTAACAAAAACTAACTTGAACATATCTGATAGGAATATGTATTCAGAATTGTTAACCTCATTGGTTTCTATAGAACACTTTTTGTCAGAAAATTGTTCATTCAACGGTTGTTGTTGTTGAATGGAATTGGACCAATTCTGGATTACCACAAATTCAGCCACTATATTGTTCGGATGGCAATGAACATATCTGATAGGAATATGCAATCAGAATTGCCAACTTCATTGGTTTCAAGAACAGTTTTTGTTAGAAAATTGTTCAATCAACGGTCTTTGTTGTTCAATGGAATTGGGCCAATTCTGGATTAGCAAAAATTCAGCCACTATATTTTTCGGATGGCAATGAACATATTTGAAAGGAATATTTAATCAGAATTGGCAACTTCAATGGTTTCAAGAACAGTTTTTGTTAGAAAATTGTTCATTCAACGGTTGCTGTTGTTCAATGGAATTGGGCCAATTCTGGATTACCACAAATTCAGCCACTATATTTTTCGGATGGCAATGAACACACCTGACAGGAATATACTATCTGAATTGCTTATGACTTGGATTTTATAACATTTTATTTCTATTTTTTAATTTGTTGTGCAATACAAATATTATTGAACGATATATCTCCGTTTATTTTAATATAGTATCTTTCAGGGGCTGGTTTGGTTTTCCTCTTTTTATGAATGAACATTTATGAAAATTATATTTCTATGATAAGCACAAATTTCATTAGTTTAGCGGCCTTTAGAAAGTTTTAAAATTAGGCTTAAATTATTTCTGGTTTTTTCTAGAAATCGAGTTTTATGTATTCCGTCTTTCAGGCGAAATTTGAAATTTTCTTTTCCCGTTTTTTCCCGTGCTCCTGGACTAGCACTAATTTTTCCCCGTGAGCACTAATTAGCACAAATTGGGTTTAATCGGTATGCAAAGTTTCATTTTGAAATTCGAAAGTTTCCCTGCTGCAGTTACCCTCGTGACATGCACCATCTCTTATACTAGCCACCTCGAATTCTGAATCGTGGACACCTTACTTCTGAGCAGCAAGGGATTGGTTGTTTCAATGCTTTTGTGACACAACCTGACTTTAGTCAGTACCTATGTATGACTAACTCCCAACTAGCTACGTATGTCCATGTATATGTACACGAGTACATACACACAGCAAACTTAAAATCGGGTATTAACTACTTGTGCTGTGTACACAAATAATAAATCAATAATAGTAATTGTTCTATTTCATTTTTTTTTGTAATCGATTGTTTTCAATCAATTTATGAGCTTTTCTACAAAAATATATAAAGGAAAACATGAAAATGAACAAAACAACAAAAGTTCTTTTCAATTTTCCATTTTTGTTTTGTTTTGTTTTGGTGAAAATTCTAATTGAATTTTTTGTTTTCATTTGATTACATTATGTGATGTGAAAATAGGAAAGCACAACTACAAAATTTTTCTAAATTCTACAAAATACTTACTCTGTGTGTACGTACCATTTTCAAGGATAATGGGAATAATAATATTTGTACACGTTTACAGTTACATTTCAGATGTCTTGTACATAAGACGCGCAGAGTACCTACAACAAGAACAAGAAGAAGTAAAAAATCTAGAATATTTGTTTAGGATGATTTTCTCTGAGTTTTCTGCTAAATTTGATTATGTTTACAAGAAGAAAGTAATAATGGCAACAGTAAATTTTTTTGCAAATTTAATTGAAATTTTAGCATTTTATAAGATACTCGTATACGTGTAATATATACAATGTTAATATGGTATATTCCGACTGAGTTTTTAATTAGTGTACCTATTGCCATTGTAGTTCACTAAATCCTTAGACAACCTAAGGTGACCTTTTTAGATCTTAATTTTAGTAACACTTTTCCATTTTTTAGCCATTTACTGGTCTAAATGATCAAACGCTAAGAATGTAATCCTAGGTATAACGCTAAATAACGGTTAATAGATATTTGAGAAAGAAGATAACAATAGGAAACATTCCATTTGAATACTCTGGTACCGAGCTACATTCGTTTGGCGGTCTCTCTGATTCAACCCTTATCGGGTGCATAAACACTTCTCACAGAAAATTTTTGGTTACTTATATGCATTTCTATTATTACTTGGGGCTCAGTTCCAGAAATTTTTTAAATAAGTTATGGATCATCGGGTAATGCGTAGAGGCTATTGTAGCCAAATTATCAGAATTTTGGGAATTATTGAAATTTCAAATATTTAAGAAATTGTTTGTTGACAGAAATCTCAAAGTAAAATATTGCGATACACTTGCGATTTGCAAATTAAATTTTCAGGTTATGGTTGCTTTGATGGACCAGTTAAATTATTGGCAACAGGATAGCACTAATTGGTCCTAGAACAGCTTTTAGAGCACTTGCCTTGCTCCTAATCAATTTAGCGAGATAAGTATTATTGCTATATGGTTATTAGCCAACATCGAAAAATCTCTTAACTAAATGGCCTCTTCAAACCAATTTTTAAAATTCGGAAGTTGAAAAATTTAAAAACCTTGTGGAAGCTTAAGCATCTTTTAATTCACATTGGACTGAGTTAAGTTGTTAATCGTCCTGTGCTGATAACCGGCCAGGCTGAGGGCCCAGTATAACAGATATATCAGCCTCCAACGGTGTATCTGGATACCTGGCGCCCTTCGGATCAAGTAACATTACCACTGTACTGCGGATCTCTGCATAGATGAACACTCGTTTTCCCTACTCGTGGGACTTAATATGGATCTTAAAAATAAAATAAACAACGAAGTGTAGGGCTCTCTAACGAATTCGAAAACGGCTACTGAGAGAACTTTGACCTTTAGAACTGATCTTTAAGGAGTAAAGAAACAATAGGCATAAACATAAATGGTGGTTCGTCAAAAGCAAATACTACGGAGAATAGCACGATTTAAGCTGCTCCCATGCGCCCAACTATCAAAGGCGGAGCACATAAAGAGCTCAACAATATTACAGCGGCGGAAAGAACCGGTAATTATTTTGAAACACTTGAATGGGCTAGGAAGATTATAAAACCGGTCCGATTGGATTCCGGTTGATTTGCGTATGGCTGCGAGAAAATGGAGATATAGATAACTGATACAAAGACCTTCAACGAGGTGCTCAAAGAGTAGCTGTAATCGACGGTGGAAAGAAACTTGACCGCCTCTATCCTACCGAAGTGCAGGGTGGTATTGGAAAGATAAAAGATAAAATTAACGACGTGTGACGACCAATGATCTCTGACCCTCTACAAGAAGGCTATAGATAGTGTAGGGGAGACTTTACCCGGAGCCAGACTTTTGATCCAAATTAAATACTGGAAAGGCCACAGTTAAGTAATGCTGTTCCAACTTACAACTGGAAGATTGTGAAGCTGGAATAACCGTATGCTGACTACAAGTCAGTCACTACACTGTTAAACAAAGAGTTACTGGTTGCACTGGCGAAGACCAATTGCTTGATCAGCGATGGTTTTAGTACAGGCACGCTTAATGTTTACTACAGTCGAGAGATTCCGATATAAAAGGTGGCACTCCGAGCAATATCCCGCTCATTATCGGTGGCCCTATCGTCACTCAGGATGCAAGTCAAACGAAAAGTAGCGATCGTATGGAAACACTCTCGATTAACAGAAGAGTTACACATAACTGTTGTGGGAACATGTGGCTTAAAGGTTCCTGAAAATCAACCTTTACCACTGCAAAGCAGCTTCGGTCGCTTTTTCCTCAAAATAAATGAAGAACAGATTAACATCGCCTTAATCTTAAAAAATAACTTAAATTGGTTGTGCTCCAAAACTACAACAACAATGACGTTCCCTATCCACACGATGGAAAAGAGATGCCACCTGTGGCACTATTCTGGTAATTCCCCGGGAGTTAGGGAACTGGGGAAAAATTTTATATGTAATTTTTATTTAAACATTTTTTTGCTGGCATTTTTCTGCTGTTAATTTTTTTGAAAACAAAATTAAATGGGGAATAATGTGCCCTGCCAATTTAGATATGAAAAAAATATTCCCAATTTATAAATATTTACATAAAACTTTTCTCCTCAGTAGGCCGGAAAAATAATGTTTGAACAGAAATTACATATAAATTCTTTCTTTCACCAATTCCCTATTCCCGGGGAATTACTAGAATAGTGCCACTGGTATTATATAAAGCATAATAACGGATCTCGGAAGAGGAAAATTTGAGTTATCCTGGAAAGCAATGTGAACAATTCAGTCCTATGTGTAAGCAAACCTATTGGCAATAAGCCAACGCTTATAACTAGTAATGTACAAGAAGTTTTAGATATTACACTTCTTTCTGATTTTGAGAATGACAATGTAACCAATTGGAACGTTTTCGAAGATCATTCCTTCTGATCTGATCATTGTTATCTCAAATGAGAATTGGATACTAAACCCACCAATAAATTTATCTTTAAAAACAGATGAAAAATCGACTAGGATACCTGTTCCAAACATCCTAAGTCAATGCAGGGATGATGAACTAGTGTACAAGCCATCTGTCGTTTATAGTAAAGTTATTGAGAATGCGTATTCCCATAGTAGACCTTTGAGTAAACCACCTTGGTGTTTGAAAGAACTCCAAATCATCCGTTCGAAATGCAAGAAACTTTTCAGAAAAACCCAGATAACAAGAGCTGATGAAGGCTTGGACTACTATAAGGAAGTCCAGAGAACGTATACGTACAAACTGAAATGTGCCAGCACCAGTGCATGGACACTATACTGTAATAAAATAATAGAGTCTTCGGACTTATTTAGGCTACATAACACACTAGATACTAATCCTACCATGACTACTATTCCCTCCTGCCTCCTATTCTATATTACGAAAAATTTAGAAGAGAGGAACTCGCTCGTTGAGGTACAACCTGCTTCATCATCTCACCTAGCAGAGCGAATGTTGAAGTAACCACTACCTAACCTATCAAATACTCACTCAACACTTTGTTTTTAACGACAATAGTTTTGACAATTATGTACTCGACCTCCACTTCAACTAGACCATTTCGTTCAATGTTCTACTTCTTATATATATATATATAATGGGTGTTTTTTTAGGAGGTTTGTTTTTCCGATAGATGTCGTTTTATTTTATGACAGTTGTTTTGACAGCTCAAAGTGGCATTTCTACTCAGTATTGTTTGGCAAATCATTATGAATAGGTTAACTCCAGAACAACGTTTTCAAATCGTGGAAATTTATTTTCAAAATCAGTGTTCAATTAAAAATGTTTATAGAGCACTTCGTGAATTTTATGGTGCACATAATCGTCCGTCAGAGACCACCATAAAGAACGTGATTACCAAATTTCGGTCTACATTCACTCTTTTGGATGCCAAGCCACCGACAAGAATGAGAAGAGTTCGTACAGAAGAAAATATTGCTGTCGTTGAGGCCAGTGTCGAAGAAAACGACAATTTATCGATTCGTCGTCGTGCTCAGCAAATTGGACTTTGTCCATCGACTTTATGGAAAATTTTACGTAAAGATTTGGGTTTGGTGCCATACAAAATTCAATTGGTGCAAGAATTAAAGCCACACGACCATCGTTTGCGCCGTGAATTCAGTGATTGGTCGTTAAATCAATTGAACGAAGATCCATTTTTTTACCGTAAAATTCTCTTCAGTGATGAGGCGCATTTTTGGTTAAATGGATACGTCAACAAACAAAATTGTCGCATTTGGAGCAAAGATAATCCACACGCCGTTCTAGAATTACCAATGCATCCTGATAAATGTACTGTTTGGTGCGGTCTATGGGCTGGTGGGATCATCGGTCCATATTTCTTTAAAAATGAGGAAGGACGACGCGTTACCGTGAATGGAAATCGATACAGAACCATGTTAAATGAGTTTTTGTTGTCAAATCTTGAAGATATGGATATGAATGAAATGTGGTTTCAACAAGATGGTGCCACTTGCCATACAGCACGTGAAACAATCGACTTATTGAAAGAAACTTTCAACGACAACATTATTTCGAGAAATGGTCCGGTGAATTGGCCTCCGCGTTCGTGCGATTTGACGCCACTCGATTACTTTTTGTGGGGATACGTGAAGTCATTGGTTTATGTGGATAAACCTCAATCGATTGACGCTTTGGAAACCAATATTCAACGTGTCATTGCTGACATACGCCCTCAAATGCTTGAAAAAGTGCTGGAAAATTGGACCTCCAGAATGACATTTGTGAAAAATAGTCGTGGTAGCCATATGCCAGAAATTGTGTTTAAATGTTAAATGCCAAAAAATTATCTACCAAATAAAAAAAAATTTTGGTCATTTCATAATTTTATATGTGTTTTATTCAAAAAAAAAATCGGCAACCTCTTAAAAAAACACCCTTTATATATATTTGGGAAATACAAATTAATTCGGTCCGTTTTCAAAAAGTGGCTCTGACTATAATAAATTGTTTGTAGTGACAGCTGATTTCCGTTTTTTTACGGTGTTGAATATGTCGGATTTTGTGATAACTAAAAGGCATTTGCGGGATGTGCTAATTTTTTGTTTTAATTGGAAAAAGTGCAGCTGAAGTACACCGAATGCTTGTGGAAGTTTACGGTGACAATGCTCCAACCGATAAATCATGTAGAGAATGATGGCTTCAAAAATGATAATTTCAGTGTGGAACGTAAGCCTCGCTTGGGACAGCCAAACAAATTCGTAGACAATGAATTAGAGAGATTACCCGATGAAGATCCGACTGAAATGCAAGAGGAGCTTGCCGGTACATTGGGAGTGACCCAACAAACAGTTTCCGTACGATTGAAATCTATAGGCTTGATTCAAAAGCAAGGCAATTGGGTGCCTTATAAATTGAAACCAAGTGACGTGAAATGCGATTTCTTTCTAGCGAGCAGCTGCTTCAAAGGCAAACAAGAAAGGTTTTTTTTACACTGGATAGTGACTGATGACGAGAAGTGGATCTTCTACGATAACCCCAAGAGAAAAAATACTACGCTTTGCCCGGCCAATCGTTGCCATCGATCTCAACATAAAAAGGCGAACCTTCATGGCGGTACTTACCACAACTAATTCGTTTGAGCCGTGTATTACGAGAAAAACGACCGGAATATGAGAAAAGGCATGATAAAGTTATTCTTCTGCTCAGCCACTTGTTGCAAAAGTCGTATATAAATATTTGGAAACGCTCAAGTGGGATATTTTACCGCATCTGCCATATTCTCTGGACATTGCTCCTTCCGATTACTGGTTGTTCCGACAGATGCAAAACGATTTGGCAGGTCACCGGTTCACTTCATTCGAAGAAATTGAAAATTGGCTTCAAGCTTGGATCGCCTCGAGATGGTTGATGGCACCTTCTCTACCCACTAATGAAGGCGGCCAAATCAAATCTATGGGATGTAAAATAAATCAAATAAAATCAAATAGAACCAATGAAACCCTATATAAAGGGTGTTTTTTAAGCCCGATAGAACTTGAAATTGTAAAAAATAACACAAACAATTAAATTGTAATCATAAAATTGTTTTATTGGAAAGATCAATACATCTGGCATTAATATTTGAAAATGAATTCGGGCATATGGGCACCGCGGCTGTTCTTGACGAAACGCATTCTGGACATCCAATTTTGAACCACTTTCTCGAGCACTGCTGGCCGTATGTCACGAATAATATTATCAGCATAAACCAGTGACTTCACATAGCCCCACAGGAAATAATCGAGAGTGTCAAATCGCACGATGTTAATAAGTCGATGGTTGAGGTCGCAGTATGGCACATAGCGCCATCCTGTTGAAACCACATCTCGTCCGGATCAATGTCAACCATATTTTCAAAACAAAATCATTGATCATTAGGGTGTGGTAACTATCTCCATTGACCGTAACGCGATCCCCGGCCGGATTTTCAAAGTAATTTTTAATAATTTCGATTTGCCAAGGTATATTTTTCATAAAAATTTAATTTTTTGTTTTATTTTTTACAATTTCAAGTTCTATCAGGCTTAAAAAACTTAATATTTAAGAACTGATACCGGTAAATAATATGCTTTGGGTGTCGCGTATGCCGCTCAAGAATGCTAGCTGATTTCTTTAGGAACTACTCGACCGTTGAACGAGAGGAACTGGTGGTTATTTGAGCGCTAATAGCTAAACAAATTTCAAGGGTATGTGGATGGGAAGTAGCTGATGGCGGGTTTGCCATCGGGTAAACTTGCTCAATGGGCCTTTCACGAACAGTTTTTCCATTTAAAAATTGAATACATACCTGTTAAATCCAATGTGGATGCCGTTTAGAATATGATTGGTGCAAGTTGATATCACTACTCCTTGTCCTCTAAATATTTGTGATAATAAAATAAAAGACCCTGAACTGAATTTTGCAAAATTAGAGAGACCGGCGAGGGTATTTGATATTTTGAGGTATTTTGTATTGATATCTTTACGGATCTCAGAGACCCCTAAGTTCTCTGCTCCTCTCTCTTTCGGAAGGTACTATGCCGCAACTCAAAGTACCTTCCGAAAATCGCGAGGACTTCTCAATTGCAGATTACATTAAAAGGTGTTTAATTGGATCATTGGTCCATAATTGGATTTAAAGAAGTCCGACTGGCTTAAGGACAATCTGACAATCGGACAATCTAGAAAACATTTGACAATCAACGATATAAACCGTCGAGCCTTAAGCCAGTCGGACTTCTTTAAAATCCAATTATGAATCAATGATTTGAGGGAAAATCTCGGGGTTTGTTTGATCCGTTATTCAAGGATGGGGAATGTTTTCGATGGTTGTTAATTGCCAAAGATACGGCGATTCGTTGGATCAAACTATACACACTGGAAGAATTTATTGAATAGAGTTCCATTAAAGTATTGTTGAATGGTTTCATCATGCGGAACGGTATTTCCAGTCGCATTACGTCTGATATCGGGACTCAGTTCATTAATGTAATAACCTCCTGTTTGGGAATAAAACAACTCCTAATTGCCGTGTATCGTCCAGAGGCGGATGTGGTCGAACTGTGTAACCGAGTTTTTAAAGCCATTATCCATTCTGGTGAAAATCGAACATACCGCTTGGTCGAAACACGTCCCTGTTAGACGATAAACACTTCTGATTGTGAAAGTATCGGTTTTACCTTTGAGGCGTTCATATAATTTGGAATGGAATTACGACACGTGTTGTGGAAACCAATGAAAAAAACATGATCAACGGAAGAGTTACGTGAACGAACATCATCTAAATCAATGTTTCGATAAAGATGATTTAGTTTTGGTAAATTGAACGATCCACGCCCGGACCACCGGCTAAATTCGGTCCTCCATGAGACGGTCCCTCAAAATTTTAACTAATACATAACTAATACATACATGTATTTAACTAATACATACACAACCACCTGTATTGTTGCCTATCGTAACATGTTTGTATTAGTCCATCAAAAAAAAAATACGAAAAAATGTACATTTTTTAAAATTGATGTACAATGATTTTTTCTGTCAAATATAGCAAATATATTTCAAATATAACAAATTTCTATTTGTTTATTTATTTTATACGACGATCATCAAATTAAAGACATCATAGCGGAAAATGGTTAAATTCTGAATGAAAATTATCTTAAAAAAGAAAACCAATTTATTATAATTGAAGATAAATAAACAAAGTTCACGCTCAGGAGAATGAAAGGTACGAGCTATAAATAAATAAAAAAAAAAACAAAAAAAATTGTTCATAGCTGTATGAAATTTTTTTTCGTGATTACATTTTTTGGGCCTGCATGCATACAAAGTAAATATATTGTGATATGGCCGTATACATACATAGGCACTGGTTACATATAAATTTACACCTTCCAACTCCAAGTCAGAGAGATAATACATATATCATCATGTCCTCTGTATTAGACACGCAGAATGAAAGTGTTAACAAAAACCAGTTTTAATTCATATGCATCGTGGTGAACAAATTTTTATATTCCATGTAAACATAATAAAAATTAGTTCCCGTGCTCTTCGTCAGATGTCAGCGCTTTAAAAATCGCTGTCTCGCCTGCCTCAATTTTAATTGGTGTTTTGTTTAATGGAATTGTAATCAAAAGATTTCCAAACGCGAAGCGCATTTTATTTTTGTGTGTTTAATTGTATTTTAAATCATATTCTTATGTTCTAAATACTCATAAATATATTTAGCATCGTTTAGTTCATACGTTTTTGTGTTAATTTGGTTACCACATCGATAAATACAACAAAGAAAAACATAGTTTAGATTCCATCGAAGAGACACCAGTGTCATAAGATGGACGAAATAAAAACAAATATTTCGAAAATATTCGAGCAGTACACGGATATTACACAGCATTCCGTACCAAAACGTTTAAGTTTTACACTAAATGATTCAGTTGGAAACAGTAAGTTCGTTTTGATTATGCTGCAATTCTATGTTGTACGTTTGTTTGTATTGAGGTTATGTTTGATGTTTTTTGACAGGCGGCAAAAAGCGTAAAAATTCTGAGGAACTTGATAACTCGGAGAAGAAAGTGAAACAGGAAAATACCAGTCTAAATACAAGTGGTAATAGTTCGTTTAATGTGCCGCCCAGTCCATGGGAAACCAGACGAATGAAAGCTGATTTGATTGAGGCAAAATCACAGATTACTCAGTTGAAGCAGGAGGTCGACCGGCAAAATAAAGTACGTGATGAGCTCGAGATTCTATATAAAACAAAGGTTGATTCGCTTCAGCGCCAAGTAGATCATAGCACTGGTAAAATTACCGATATCGAGAAGCATGTAAATAAACTGCGTAAACGTGATGCCCAATCCCGGGAAGAACTAATGAAGGCGAAAAATGAGATGATGATGAACAAGCAAAATTACGAGGAGATGATTCATGAACTGACAAAAGAGAATCAAGATTTGAACGAGGATTTTAATAGTGAAAAGAATGACCTATTGAATCAGATTGGTGATTTGCAACGACAACTCATGGAAGCCGAACAGAATTTTAAAACGGAGCAGGAAGAGTACGAGGCTATTCACGATATGTATGCATCGTTGCAAGAAAAAATGGAAAAATATGAGAATATGGAGCGCCTTTTAAATACCGAACAACAGAAATCGTTGAAATTACAGCAACAAGTTAGTGAACTAGAGTATGAAATATCCGGGTATGGTGAATGGAAATCTCTTTCGAAATCGGTACAAGGGAAACTAAATAATTTATCGGATCTAGAAAAGGAAGTGGTGCGGCTTAGACAGGAAAATAAAAATTTACGCGATGCAGTCGGTAATAAGTTAATTCTTGAGGAACAAGTGTACGATTTAAGAACTCGGTTGGAAAATGCAGACAAATTCAGTAACGAGAATGTTAATTTAAAAGTGCAGGTAGCTACCCTCGATCAGGAATTAAAAACTTGGCGAGCTATTGCTATCGATCATTGCCCACCGAACATTGTACCAACAGCGGCCTCGCTTCGTAATCATTTGGAAGAAATTCTACAAAAAGATTTATTATTGACCAGCGAAAAGGGCAGTGCAAAGTGTGAGAAAAATTCGTTACAAGATAAATTGGCTGAAATGGAAATGGTATGTAACTTACCGTAATTTAGGCAATTTACATAACTCATAAGCTTTCTTTTTATTTTCAGCAACAAGAAATGATTCAAAAATCGAATAACGATTTAAAGGTGGTTGTGAAACGCCATCAGAATATAATTCAAAAATTACAGAAAAAATTAATTATTGTGGCGGGCGAACGAGATTGTTACAAACGTCTATTGGATAATTACGAGAAAGATTTAACAATTTCCGGGAACCAAACGCAAAATATCAGCAACAACGATAATCAAACACGGCTACGAATTGAAATGTTGGAGCGCACGGTAAACGGTTACAAAGAAATGTGTGGAAATTTAGAACAAGAACTCCAGATAAATAAATCAAATCCCGAACTAGCCCTGGAATCGATTGTGAACGATAATTACGAGAAATTGCGTAGGGAATTAAACGCGTTGCGTATAGAAAATGAAAAAATTAAACGACGAAAAGAGGAACTTGAATTGGAATTGGAACAACGTAGCTTAAAAGGTGATTTCAATACGGAAAAATACAAAGTTCTGCATTTAATGTCGAATCCGGCTGCCGATGCCTATGAAAATAATAAAAATGAAATTGAAAAATTACAAATCGAGATTGAACGATTGAAAAGGAAAATTGTGAAGCTTGAAGAAAATGAGCAGGAAATGACGATCCGTATGAATGATACAAACGTAACGGTGAATGTTAAAGAAATGAATGTGCTACGTGTCCAGGTACAATCACTGGAATCGAAGAATCAACACTTAAAAGAGGTGTATAAGGCGGCGAGTCAAGAATTTCGGGATGTGTGCTATATGCTATTCGGGTATCGGGTCGATCGGGTAGGCAACACAAATTATCGTATATCGAGTATGTACGCAGAGACCGAGGAGGATTATTTAAATTTCCGTTTAAATGAGTCTGGTGTATTAGATATGCTCGAGACCGAATATTCCATTTCGTTGGCTGATATGATGCGAACGCATTTAGTCTCGCATAATTCTCTGCCCGCATTTTTAAGTAGTTTAACGCTAGATTTGTTCACTAAAACCACTGTAATGTCTTAAGTTCTTAGTCTTGTAACATTTTTAAGTTAAGTGTAGCTTTAAAATATCAAATGGCAATGATGTCCAAGTCGATCAACAAAATTTCGCAGAATTTATGAGTAGAATTTTATTATCTTGTTGCGTTGTCCTAAAACTACTGGGTAACCGGATATTAAAAAAAATATTTCAATTATCACAAAATTGTGGCTCTAATTAGTTTTTTTTTAAATTTTTTTTTTGTTTTTTAATTAAAACTCGAAAATAAGTAAAAGCAGATTATCATAACACAACATTTAATAATTAATGATTTAAACATACGCGTATTACAAAAAAAAAATACTTTGATGTCATTCAATTAAATGTTTCAATAAAATAAACAAAATAAAAATGTAAAATAATTTCAAATCGTTTTGCTAAATAGATTCCGAGTAAGTGCACTTACCTTATCGTTCACGTGTTTCCTAAATGGAAGGAAATGTGCCCAACTGGAGCTGCAATTTAAGCACACACACACTAAAACGTTAGTTTCCACTTGTTGAATGCAAACTTAATATGATTCGTTAATCAATAAAATTTGATATACGACTAAAAGATGTATATGAGCATCTGAATTAAATGTTTGTAATTTGAATTAAGCAACTAAACATATTCGATTCACAAAAAATAATAAACTACTTTGCTCTCTCACGTTATGATACGGGGGTACAGTAAAAGATCACCAACATCAACTATTGGTGCTTGAATGGTGTGATTAGAGTGCGATATATTCAGAGAACGCGCGGCACGTTACTTATGTAGAAATACTTCCTCGAATTAATTTAAAATAAAAATGGATTAGGTAGATAAAATTGTGGAATACGCGTGCCTAAAAATGCGTCACTGATTTTGGTGTACTTAATGGTGTAATAATTGTGTATTAAATAAAAATTAGGAAACTCATTCAAAATCGCAATCTAATCAACCGGTTTAATCCGTAGAGCTGCTGGTCCAGTAGGTAGGTATACAACATGAACTTTCTTAACTTGACAACGCATCAGGCTATTGTGGCAACCTCATTATTGTGACTTAATGAAATGCTTATAAAACCTGTTTGATTTCTTTTTTTATGTATATTTATTTATCACAACTGATTTACAAATCATCTAGTAATTTATCTTTCATAATTTATATCCTTGTTTGGAGAGTTGTAGCCCTTTGGCTAGTCCCCATTACAATTTTATTATATTTTTAGACGATCCTGATTGGATCTAGGAGATCATGTGGTTTCTTCCTTCGCAGCCGTCTTACTGGGTTTGAATCATCCAACATACGACGTATTTCAGCATTTTGGTGTAGACTAATACGTTGCCTGTGTTTCAACGCGTGTTTGCTAATTTCTTCACTGACGAAATCCATCTTCAGATCTCTGGAGGTTGTCATTTCTTATGTACCACGGTGCATTAACTATTTCACGTAGGACTTTGCTTTGGAATGACTGGATGATATTGACATTGGTTTTCTTTGTACAGTCCCAGAGCTGAATACCGTAAGTCCACACAGGTTTTAGGATTTGTCGGTATAGTAGCAATTTATTATGTAGAGTTAGCTCAGAAATTCTTCCTAAAAGCCAATCCATCTTTCTGTATTTTATGTTTAACTCTTCTTTTTTCTTTTTCGCATGCTCCCTATTTTAGTTTCGCGTCTAGAGTCATGCCTAGATATTTTGCCGTGTTTGTATAGGGAATTTGCTGAGAGTTCAGTTCTACTGGTATTTATTTATTCGCAATCTCTTGGTCCAGGTAATGACAATATTAGTAGCTCTTTGCAATTTGCTTGTGGATTCTACTATGCTGTTAGCAACTGCTAAGATGGCCGTATGTTAGAGTAAAGTATGTAAAGTTGGTCCCAGAACACTACCTTGTGGTACTCCTGCTGATTTTTTTTTTATTTCTGAGTATTCGCCATCTAATTTAATTCGAAAGTGTCGGTTAGATATGTAAGATTTTAGAATTTCATAAAACTGCTTTGGTAAGTCTCGTTGTAATTTATATTCCAAACCTTTATGCCGTACTCTGTCCAAGGCCTGTGCTACATCCAAGAAGATACTTGACAATACTTTCTTTTTTTCAAGTAATTCGGTGTACTTGTTCTATTGTTGAATGGTTTCCTCTGAAATCAAATTGATGTGGAGAAATACGATTTCTTTCTACTATTATCGGTTTGAGTCTTTTAGGAGTAGTTTCTCGAATAATTTTGAAATTATAAGGAGTATAAGGAAATCAGCCCATTTTTGTCATTAAGTGGTTTGTTTGGTTTAGATATCATACTTACTTCTCCGACTTTCCATTGATTTGGATCGTGTTTAAGTCTGAACACTGCATTAATTATTTGGAGTAGTTTACGTAGTCATTTTTCAGGAAGAGCTGTTACTGGGTTGCAAACAACGAAGGTTTATGTATTTAACCTTCAAGTATTTATTAATGGATTCGCTTTTGATTTCTTTAATTAGCAACTTTAGTTTATTGGATAAAAAATGTAGAGTATTCTTATATTCTAGCGCTCGACTTCTTTGCTAGGCCTTTCTTGCTTTTCGTTTGATGCAACCAGTTCCCTAACTTCCAGAGGATAAATATCATTACGGCGCATTTTCTTTGAACTTGGGGGGGTACTACTCCACGCCACTTCTTGTATACTGTTGTTCTAGTTCATCGAGCTGTATTGGGTTTTTAATTGGCACCTGAAGATCAATATCCTCAACATGTTTCTGGAATTTCTCCAAGCAGATTGTTTTATTAGTTAGCAAAGGTTTGTTAGTTTGCTTAACCATTGTTGCACTGATTTTCTTTCTATTCGTAGGCCAAAGAGTTGGTTGATTTCTAGAATGAAATTCGCAATTGTATAATCTTCCTGCTGCAAACAGCTCTCTTGCTTTTTTAGAGATTACTCTTGATCCCCAGTTGGTGTTTTTTGCATTAAAATACGATACGCTATATTCTTTGTTATTATTTATAAATACTTTTAAGGTGACTACTTGCATAAATTCCTCTTCAATTTTAAGATCTATAAATTGTTTGATGTTTTCTTTTATAACCACCGACGATCCACCCCTTGTCCTTCCTGCTGGATGAATAGCGTGGTAACAACTGTATCGTTTCCGATACTAGGGATATTTCTATTTTTTGGTATTTAGGAAAATTTCTAATCCTGGAATATGTTGCATTAGCCCATTTCCATTCCAGGTTACTATTCTTAATGTTTTATTTGTTGTTGTTTGCATCATTTTAGTAGAGCATGGATTTCATTTCATTTAGAGAGTCTTACTTATCTAACCTGTTGCTTAGAGCTTGAAGGCTTTTCTCTTATTTAGCTAGACGAATGTTAAGAGCTTCCATGCTTCTTAGTATCTTGTGGAGCACTGCAGTATCTTCGGAAGTGCCCTCCGAAACATCTGGTGTTGTCATGGCTACTTGCGAGTATAGTTGTGGTTCTCCCGTTTTACTAGCATGAGGTTTAGGTTCCTCTTTGGTGAAAGTTTGAGAATTTTTTACCGATATTCATGGACTTTGTTTTCGCGTTTTAGTTCTTATTCTTTGTAGCTCCTTAGCTATTCCACATCCCCGATAGTTTACAGGATGTGGCTAATCGAGCATACTTGGGCATGGTGCTTTCCAGCATATGTCTAGTCTCTCTTTGGAAATATTTCTGCGTATGATTAAAACCTTGACATTTTTTGCACTGCGGTAACCCGCCATTTTTTTCAAATACACACCTTTCACTTTTTGTTTGTTATTAAAAGTGAGCATAAATAGTGGAAGCCCTCTTTTGTTAATTTGAACTCCTTGTTCAGTTTCGATTTTTTTCTTTCTTAATGATATTTACGGCATTTTCTATTTGATAACCCTTTTGCTTGAGATCCTCAATAGTTTCCTCATTTGCGCAGGTTAGGTGCGAAGACCTCTAGCCATAACTTCGATTTGGCGATCATTCTTATCCTCATAGGTAGACCCATGAGGCCTCTAGGAATTAAGCTTTGTAGCCAAAGCTCTATAGGTTTCAGAGTCTACAACATTAATTTTCCAGGCGCCATTGTTTAGAGATACGAGTTTGTACTCGGATATCGTAATCGATTTCTTAATCGATTGTATATAGTGGAGAAATTTGGTATTCCGACGTCATTTATTGGTTGAGGTGATTTTTCTTTTGGTTTAGCTGGTTGTTGTTCTATAGCTAGTTGTTTCTTGATGATGACTTCTTTTGAAGTTGATGGTAAAGTTTCTGCCATTTCGGGTGAGTGTTGCAATTTCCTTTTCTTACTTGGTCTTTTATTCCGGTTCAACATCCAATTTGTTTTTCTTTCTAATTCTTCTTCATCATCATCGACTGCAGGGCTAGGTGTCGTCCCAAGTTGTGCACGTGTTTCAACTGCTGTTTTGAATTCTTCATTCTCTTTCTTTCTTTCGTAAATTCTTCTTTCAATTTAGTTATGTTAATTCCTTTATTTCTCTTAGTTGTTCACGGAGTTCGGTATTTTCCTTCTCGTACTGAAATATATTTCCAGTTGAAGATCTTGGTGATTTTGATCATTTGGAACTTCGTCCAAATGGGTTAAACAATGATTGGCTCACCCCAGAATCTGTTGGGAATGCCTCCGAAGAATGTGGATTTGGCAGTATATCTGCTGATGTACCACCTGGTATTACATTCCGTATTTGTTGTACTCATTGTTTGTTTTAGCCAATTTATACCACTGGCATTTGGTTTGATTTCTGATGAAATTATCGAATAGAGGGCACATTCGGGCGAACCAATTTATACTTTAGAGGACAAACATTTCATCAACAACAAAGTCCAAGCGTTTAGCAAGTACCAGTGCACTTCTGGCTCAATCTCAACCTATGCAGTGGCGAGACAATTTTGTTTTACAATGACAAATATTTATCCATGTCGATTTATCTAAGTATGATGGATCTATGTTATAGTTCATGGTGCCGAGAGGGTTAAACACCTGATCCGTTGAGTTTCGGATACCTAGTCAACCTCCCAAACTATTAACTTCTACTCTGTATTTTTTGAATGTTTTAGACAGTCCATACCAAATACTCGCCAAAAAACTGTCTTGCCATCTCCTTCATGGTATAATAGAGAATTACGAACGTTGCGTTACGGTAGCAACAAACGTTGGCAAAGATTTCCTAAAACTATCTCTAACTATCTAGTCATTTATAGTAATTTTATTAATTTATCTGATGAAACCAATCTTATCGCTAATCCTATGAGTTTCTGGCGATTTATTAATGTGAAGAAAAAATCCGACGGAAGTTTGGCATTTACAAACAACGATATTGAACTCGATGGGGATTACTTCATATACAGGGTGTTTGGCGCTTGAACCGACAAAGCCATTTTTCTTAAACCAATAGTATTAAATAATGATTTGTTTAGAATAAAATCACATTGCAGAACACAATAAAAGTTATTTTGCACCTTTACGACTACAAACAAAAAGTTATGACCATTTAATGGCAAGATTTTACCGTGGCACTTTGGACATCAGTTCTATGGGATGAAAGCTTCCAAACGACCCTCAATCTGGCAAAAAATTATGTCGGTATACGCGCCAAACACCTTGTAGTTGCTATCTCTTGGAATTTTGCCATCCATTTGGAAAATATCCTTTATAGTTTCGATCCATGAAAAAGGCTAGAAATCGGACATTTGTAAGTGCAAGCCAATTGTGAAAATGAATTGTATTCCGACGTTTGAAAGCATCGTGTATGATTCAATGTACTATTCTTCGACAGTCAGCATGGTTTTCTTAGAGCACGATCCACGGCCACAATCCTTACTACATTCACTTCACAAACATTAAATACTATGGAGGCAATAAATAAGGTGCCATTTTGTACTAACTTTGGTAAAGCGTTTGGCAGGATTTCTCATAAAGTTATTTTGTTTAAATTTACGGCACTTGGCTTCCCACCTCAAATTCTCCGTTGGGTAGGCTTTTATCTAAAGGGCCGTACATATCAGGTCCTGTTTAGATCATCAGTATTAGCTCATCTTTCAGCAACATTTGGAATGTCCCAAGGCAGCCATTTGGGGTCGAATTTTTTCATACCGTCTATTAACAACGTTGAATGCTTGATAAAACACTCATTCATACCTCGCCGATGACATAAAGATTTACAAACCGATTTCAAGCATCATCGACTAAAGCATATTACAATCCCATCTCAACAATTTCCCACATGGTGTGCAAGAAACAACCTTGAGTTGAATGTGGCCAACTGCCAAACAATTATTCGCTCCCGAAAATGTGCACCGCCCCATTCTCGTCGAACAAATTCAATGATCTTTATGCCACGAAGGCTCTTTATTCTAGATAATTTGAAATTGGAAAGAAATATCTTCAATATGAGAACTATCAAATTCAAAATGGAAACTAACAAATTATATAAAACATGTTTATTATTAGCGAGCTAGGTGGTCAGGCTCTAGGTGTTCTAATGTATTGTCTTTATATTCAGCAAGTGCCCACCCTACTTTCTCGCTGCAACCACCGATACATATTCCGTTTCAAGAGTAGTTTTAATTAACTCGAATTTCGATGAGGTATCACAATTCAATCTCGATCTAATTGTTGTAATGCAAATAATAAGACTTATCGGCAACAACATCGTCGATCACAGTCGTCACGGATTCACGCTCTGCCAAAGTAACAACTTCGTTAGGCATAAGTTCGGAGACGATTTACTGATCAGCAATCGTTTATTCCAACTGCTAACGGATTTTAGGTTATTTAACAAGATCTGCGTACTCAGATTGCACTCATTGCACTGCAACATCTCGTTTGTGAATGTACATGTCCCAACAGAGGTGGAGTCAAAACAAGTCAAAGACACTTAAATAAAATTCTAATTGGTAATGCAGACAATATTCATCGGGGTACTATCAGCTCAGATTCCCCACACCTTTGTATATAATCTAGTCGTAGCCAGCACATACTTCGCACATAAGCAAATGGAGTTAAGGTCAATTAGATCGACCACATTTGATACACATTTGATTGATTTTATCGACCTCGTGTGTAAAAGCCATTTTACTAGCATCGAAGATATTAACGCCAAACGCGACACCAACATCGATTTCGATCACTTTACGGTAGTTGCGAAATATGCGGCCCGTCTATTCTACATTGAACATTCAAATTATGCGGGCCAATTTCGAAGTCAACATATAGGAAAGCCTGGTCAGCCAACCACTACCTCATTTTATGGAATTAACATCTAAATATCTTAGTAAAAATACATCTAAACCTAGAAACACCCGGCTGGATGAGATTTGTATAATTTCAATTTAAGAAAAGGATCGCGCACGAGAACGACACCTCTCTCAACCATAACAAGACATCCACACAAAACCTACATAGTCGCGAGGAAATACTGCAACCGACTGTGCAGAAGGGAGAAACTTGAAAGGCACAATCAATAAAATGATACCGTTCAATAATTTAAATCGCTTCCGACTTCCATCGACGCAGTAACGGTATTCGCCACAAATTTTGTGGCCTACAAATGGACACAAGGTTAGGTTAGCTTAGGTATCAGCGATTGCTATCGCACACTTTATGCCAATTTTGGTCCATTGTGTGTCATGTCTTTTGCCAGCTAGCGCAGGACATGAGCATAGGAAGTGAAGAAGAGCCTCCTCCTTCTCCTCGTCCTTGTAGCTTCTGCAGAAGTCATTTGTATCCAGACCCAGCCTTCTCTCAGGATCTACGAAAAGACAGTCTTCGTAAAGTACCCTTACAATTCTACCTAAGTCACGCTTCCTTAGTGTGATCAAGATCTTGGATAACTTCAAGCTCAGCTTAGGCCATATTTGCTTCGCTACCCTAACAGTCAGACTGTCGAGCCACCTAGCATTTGTCAAGGCAACTGCTTTCCTATAACTCGCTGCTTTCAGCACAGACATAGGCCTTCCTACACATTCTCTCCCTGGTTTCAGTTGGAGAGTTGTACCGCACCTTGCTAATTCATCTGCCCTTCAATTTCCCTCAACGTCAGAGTGGCCCTGAACTCAGACCAACTGGATATTGAAGTGTTCACTCATCTCTTTAAGACATGTGTGACAATCCAACGCCACTCTTGATGCTAAGGAAACTGAATCGTGTGAAATAATGGCCGACCGACAGATAGTGATATCAGTCAACGGTATTACACTATGCTTCAACCAGTTCATGACATCTTCCATCGCTATAACTTCGCCTGGTACACGCTGCAGTAATCAGAAGAAAAGATAGACTTACATTTAATTCCCCACAGAACACACCAGCTCCCATTCTACCATCGAGCTTTGAGCCGTCGGTGAAGAATTTAACTACCCCGGTCTCCATAATGAGACCATTCTTCGAATCCTCCCTAGAGGGAAGAATCACCTTAAAACGCTTGCAAAACGACAAAAGGGGTGTTATATAATCCAAATTCACCAGATCATCCCCCACAGAATTGGTTATATTTGAGCGCCCTTTTTGCTGGCACTTCCACCCCGAAATCGCTAATAGCTTCGCTAATTTGCTTATCGATAATATCCAACGGGAGACGGTATAGCATGACCTCTAAGACAATAGTGGGGGTCGTTTTCAACGCCCCACTAATGAACAAACAGGCTGCCATCTGCACCTTCGCCATCATATTCCCGTGTGATAATTTCTCAAGAGCTGGCCACCATACACTCACACCATACGTACGGGCCTTACAACTGCCGCGTAATTCCAGGGCACCAGCTCCGGTTTCAAGCCCTATTTCCTTCCGGTGGCATTTTCAAAAGAGTAGAGTGCCACAGTGGCCTTCTTCATTCTTTCTAACGTGTTTGGTTTTCAACTGAGCACTGTCGAGAAGAATCCATAGAAATCTCCCTTATCAGTAGGGGCCAGCATAGTACCATTTAAAGTTGGTGGAACCATTACCGGAGTTTTATATCTCCTAGTGAAAAGGACCAGCTCTGTGTTAGATGGGTTAATACCCAATCCACAACGCATTCTGCATAACTTCTCTGATTGTACATAGGTGCTTCCCTGAGATAGCTATCGCTACGTCATTGGCATAAGCAACCACACCTATTCCTTCCATTTCCACTTCCAATAGTAGTCCACTGATTATTATATCCCAAAGAAGGGGAGAGAGGACATCTCCCTGAGGCGTCCCCCGAACAACCCGTTTTCTGACGGAGCCTTCCCCCATTTCCGCTATAACCCTACTGCTAAATAGCAGGAGATTAATTAGCCTGGTTATAGGGTATTCAATATCAAGTGGTAACAATTCTTCCCTAATTGCCTCCACCTTCACGTTGTTGAAATCACCCTCGATATCGAGAAACCCCACCAACGAGCATTCGTGAAAATTCCAGTGACTTCTCAATTTCCCAAACCAAGGTATATAATGCCGTGTCTACGGACTTACCCTTATTGTACGCGTGTTAAGACTGTGCCCAGTGTTTTGGTTCAATTCAAAAACTATTATGGACATCCAGCAAGCTTTCCTTGGTTTTCAGCAGAAAAGATTACGGAGATATTGATCTTAAGTCCTTATAGGGTTGCTGTGAGGCTTCTACCCGCTTTCGGGATGAATATCACCCTAACCCTCCCTCCATTTCTTTGGAATATACGCCAGCTTCAGACACCCTTTGAAGATAACCTCCAGCCAGAGAAGTAATACCACCGAGTTCATCTGAATTTCTGCTGCTACAATTCCATCCGACTTAAACGGCTTAAAAGGGATTTTAATAGCCCATTTTATCTTTCGTGTATTTAGAATATCCTCTGTACACAACAGTTGGACGCCGCAGTCATCTCTAGACTTGCAGTCATCCAAAGGCCCCGCAATCGACGCATCCTCACTACCCGGGAAGTGAGTTTACATCAAAAGATCAAGTGCCTCTCACTAGAAACCGTCCATTTGCCGTCCGGTTTTATCAGATAGCCTGGAACCTTCCTTGTTTCCCTTTCGTATACCCTAAGGCATTCCTTATGGAAGTCCCAATTATGACTTTCTCTTCATCTTTTCGCTCTATTGAAAGTAGAGCCCTCCGAAAGTGCCGAGGTCCACCAAACAGGTTTTCGCTTTTCCCTCAGCTTTGTTAATGGACAAGCTTTTCTCATAGAGGTATTGCAAGTCCTAGTAAGAGTACCCATCATTGAATCCAGATCACTACCCGTGTCGGGGAGTCCTGGGTGGTATCAATGTAGAAATGATCATATGAAATATGAAGCGTCATATGAAATATAAAAAATTGTAAGGCACTGGTAAGGATGGCATCTGCAACGAAATACTCAACCGTAAGTTTGAGCTCTGCTTGACGAGTTGATTTGAAAAAAAAATCCCAGACGAAAAGAAAATAGCACTGTCCACTACAAAAAGGTCTCTCCATAACAAGTACGTTGCCGACAAGTTACCAATTTATAGCGAGCGCATATGATCTGTACGGTTTTCGCTCCGGCAGATCGCCAACCGATCAAACATTTTCTCTGAGGATTTTGTTGGAAAAATGCTACGAAAAGGACGCGTGTGATAGCATGCCTAGTGGTTCACATTATGGAGTGGCTTGTCACATTTAGGCCCTCGTATTAAGAAATGACCCAAAAAGCAAGGTAATTTATTATAATCGAAGGTAAGCTCTCAGAGGTTTTCGAAATAACATCAGGAGTGCGGCAAGGAGACCCACCAGCCCAAATCTACTAGCTTAACATAGCACAGAACACTCACAGCTGCTTATACATATACACATGTGCATCCTGGATTGCCTAAATATCTACAAAGCACTAATAAGATCAGTAGCTACTTTTGGTAGCGAATCTTGAACGCTAACAACACGGGACAGCCAAAAGCTAGTCGTTTTTGAGTGTAAATTAGATCGTATGGTTTTAGGTCCAATAAGGAAGGATAAATGTACCGGATGCGTCTGAATTTCGAGATCAGAAATGATCTGGACTACTAATTAGTTCCAAGGAGACCTCTTGGGCGGCCTCTTATTTGTATGGACGACGTTGAACAGGGCCTTCAAACTCTTGGTTATCGTGTCTGGTACCTTCTTGTTGCAGAACGAGTTAATTTGAAGAGTCAGAGTGTTGTTAGGGCGACCAAATACCTTCATGGGATGTAGCGCCAGCGAAGAAAGAGAAGAAGTTCCTCGAATCCAGGCATTTTGAACGTCTGCAGTTAAATCTTAAAATAGCTTTGTCGAACCACCATCTGCATGCTGTATAGATTTATCAGGTATCGAATGATTTTACAGGCGGCTTACATTTAACCATTGCAATTTTACCTTTTCTGTGTGCTAGCCAAAGTTAGCCCAATAAGAAAAATAAAAGATTTATTATCAAACTTGCAATTTATTTAAAATAAAATTTAATTCGAAGCGTCGTGATATGATTGTGATCTTGATTGCTTAAAATTAGTAAAATCTTTTGTAATCATTATGTTGGTCCAGGGCACGTCAAGGTGCTATATATCATAATTTAAAACTTGTTTGCATTACTTGTTTATGGCAAGAAATTTGGCTCGTGGAGAATCTTCTGTAAAATCACTTTTAAAATAAATTCGTCAAACCACTTAAAATATTTTGTAAATTCAGCCCATCATAGTTAAAAGGTATCAAATTAAATTTTTCGACAAGAGACACTTTTGGGTTATAAATGATCTGTATCTCGCTTAAAATAACCCAATTCTCTGTATCACTGTGTACGTGCAATCGAATCTCTTTAATTTGGCCTATTTTGGGATTTATGCTACCCATAGCAATACCTTCCGAATCAAAAGTACCAACAACGAGATATCCATCTTTAGTCGAATTATACGTGCTCCACATTTGAGAAGATTCATCCAAATTTGCTGGAAGTATTTCAACAGTTGCATTATAGAAGCGGTCATTTGGGTGATCAGTATTTCCGCTACGGAAGAAAAATCTGTGGATACAAATAAAAAAAAATTATTACTCCAGATTTAAATTAATTAGTATAGGAATTTATCGTCCTGTACTGCAAACCTTTTTAATTCCAGCGGCTCATTAAATATAAATTCAATTAAATCGCCTTGTTGTGGTACCAATCCCCAAAAAAATGTCTCACCGTCGTACGCTTTCTGCAATGTATGCATTTTGTAAGGCGCAATTACGGTGCGAACGGTGGCCGGTGGATTTGAATGACGATGAGACGTCGGTAATTTACCAAAATGTTTATCTTTCAACTTCTGTACTTTACCGTTTAAGGAGGACGTTGTACCAATATGCTGAAATAGCGATGGTTTGTAATGCATCCATAGCTTGGATTTTTCTTGGTGACAAAATTTCTGTAAAATAGAAATACATTTACGAAACGAAATTTAATAATTTCCAATGTCTTACAGATTTTTTTTCCCAGTTACAAACTTTCGTGTTTATTAGGTGCTGCAGCAACCAGTCAACCGGTTTGTCATTATAAAACATTTGAAAATATGTTATAAACCACGGAAGATCAGACGATTTGAACATTTTACCAATAAATCCCAATTGGCAAAAATCTAATATAAGCCATTCCGTTTTAGCGACCGCTTCTTCTTCTGTGAAATTTTTCATAGTCGTTATGAAGCCACGCTTTGTCAATATATCGTCCTCGAGTTGCACATACAAAACCCCTTTCGACTGGGCGTACGTCATTAAAAAGGCGTAATCTAAATTTTGTTTTGACCGCCATTTAACACGTTCAGGCGAATCATTCAGCGTTATTCTAAGCGTATCGAAATTCGGATAGTAGGAAATTGGTGGTGATATAATTTCGATTAGGCCGCTATCAATATATCGCTTGAATTTTATGTCAAGTTGTTTAACAACTAAGTGGACATAATCCATATCAGTTTCACCAATAAAAATAACGATTAGCGTTTCGTTTCGTTCCTTCGTATTCATATTTTTGATAAGATCCTCAACCGTTCTAAGTAGATAAGATTGTTTTTCTCGTTTTACAGTTGGTACGCCGAGTACAATCGAAGCAGCATGTCGCCTACCCTTTGAAATTAGAAAGGCTGGTTTGAGCGATGCAGGATCATCGGCTAAATGAGGTAGAAATTGATATGCGGTTGGCATTTGTAGACTAGATGGTGACAATTTCGATGTCATTGTTATATTGCGCATCATTGATTTGGTTTCCTGGCTTAAAGCATCTAATACATATTCATGTAAAGCGGGGTCAGGTGCGTCGGGCTGAGTTGCAACTATCCTAAGATATTCTGTTAAAATAGATACATCTTCTTGACGCGATCGATACATTGATTCTAGCTTTTGTGCTCTCTTTTGGTATTCAACTATTTTTTGCGTGAGTGATTGTTCAGCTGTCAAATCTATTGTAAACATAAACATATGGAGTAATAAATACTAAACATTTAGTCGTAATTTTAATGCGCCTTTCCGCACGAGTATACACATGGTGATTTGATACACATTGGATATTCTAGCATAAGCGCTACCCAATTGAGAAATGAACGAAACATAAGAATTTTAGCATGACAACAAAAAAGGTGAATCTAAACAAGTGTACGCGAATATTATAATTTTTTGTTTTTCTAGATTCCGTAAAATAGGTAACGCGTGCTGTCTACACTCGTTTAAATGCACTTGTTTTATTGTAATGTTGTACGGTGCTTAATACACGTGCAGAAAGGCACAATAAGCACGTGGACTTACCTGGTTCAATAAATACGAAATATGTTGTTAACAGTATTATAGAAATGCAAGCTAATGACATCAACAAACCACGTAAACGAAAGGGCGTCGTCGTCAGCCCCATTTTACCTTATATCTATTGCATTGCTCTGAAAAGTGTGGAACAAAATAAAGAAAATTATAAGATTAAGTTAAATTGCGTTTTTGCTTATTTATGAATGGAAATGCGAGTTCGAGAGAAACTAGGTTTTTAAGATGAGGTAACACCATTCAGCCCTAATGTAAAACAAGAAAACGAAAATTAAATGTGTTAAGTCAGCTCAACTGTGTAATGGCACATGATCAAAATATAGACCTCAGAGAATGAAATAAAACAATAGTCCTCGAGATCCGAGATAGATCACATAAGGTGAGGGTTCTATAAATCAAATCAAATCATATCAAATCATATAAAATTATTTCAAATCATATCAAATCATATCATATCAAATCAAATCATATCAAATCATATCAAATCATATCAAATCATATCAAATCATATCAAATCATATCAAATCATATCAAATCATATCAAATCATATCAAATCATATCAAATCATATCAAATCATATCAAATCATATCAAATCATATCAAATCATATCAAATCATATCAAATCATATCAAAACATATCAAATCATATCAAATCATATCAAATCATATCAAATCATATCAAATCATATCAAATCATATCAAATCATATCAAATCAAATCAAACCATATCAAATCATATCAAATCATATCAAAACATATCAAATCATATCAAATCATATCAAATCATATCAAATCATATCAAATCATATCAAATCATATCAAATCAAATCAAACCATATCAAATCATATCAAATCATTTCAAATCATATCAAATCATATTAAATCATATAAAATCATATCAAATCATATCAAATCGTTTCAAATCATATTAAATCATATCAAATCAAATCAAATCATATCAAATCATATCACATCATATTAAATCATATAAAATCATATCAAATCATATCAAATCATATCAAATCATATCAAATCATATCAAATCATATCAAATCATATCAAATCATATCAAATCATATCAAATCATATCAAATCAAATCAAACCATATCAAATCATTTCAAATCATATCAAATCATATTAAATCATATAAAATCATATCAAATCATATCAAATCATATCAAATCATTTCAAATCATATCAAATCATATTAAATCATATAAAATCATATCAAATCATATCAAATCGTTTCAAATCATATTAAATCATATCAAATCAAATCAAATCATATCAAATCATATCACATCATATTAAATCATATAAAATCATATCAAATAATATCAAATCATATCAAATTATATCAAATCATATCAAAGCATATCATCCATTTCAAATCATATAAAATCATATCAAATCACATTAAATCATATCAAATCATATCAATTCATATCAAATCATATCAAATCATATCAAATCATATCAAATCAAATCAAACCATATCAAATCATATCAAATCATATCAAATCATATCAAATCATTTCAAATCATATCAAATCATATCAAATCGCAGAAAAACATATCAAATCATATCAAATCATATCAAATCACATCAAATCATATTAAATCATACCAAAACATATCAAAACATATCAATTCATATCAAATAATATCAAATTATATCAAATCAAATCAAATCATATCAAATCACATTAAATCATTTCAAATCATATCAAATCATATCAAATCATATCACATCATGTCACATCATATCAAATCATATCAAATCATATCAAATCATATCAAATCATATCAAATCATTTCAAATCATATCAAATCATATCAAATCGCAGAAAAACATATCAAATCATATCAAATCATATCAAATCATATCAAATCATATCAAATCATATTAAATCATACCAAAACATATCAAAACATATCAATTCATATCAAATCATATCAAATCATTTCAAATCATATCAAATCATATCAAATCGCAGAAAAACATATCAAATCATATCAAATCATATCAAATCATATCAAATCATATCAAATCATATTAAATCATACCAAAACATATCAAAACATATCAATTCATATCAAATCATATCAAATCATATCAAATCATATCAAATCAAATCAAATCATATCAAATCACATTAAATAATATCAAATCATATCAAATCGCAGAAAAACATATCAAATCATATCAAATCATATCAAATCATATCAAATCATATCAAATCATATTAAATCATACCAAAACATATCAAAACATATCAATTCATATCAAATCATATCAAATCATATCAAATCAAATCAAATCATATCAAATCACATTAAATAATATCAAATCATATCAAATCATATCAAATCATTTCAAATCATATCAAATCATATCAAATCATATCACATCATGTCACATCATATCAAATCATATCAAATCATATCAAATCATATCAAATCATATCAAATCATATCAAATCATATCAACTCATATCAAATCATATCAAATCATTTCAAATCATATCAAATCATATTAAATCATATAAAATCATATCAAATCATATCAAATCACATCAAATCATATCAAATCATATCAAATCATATCAAATCATATCAAATCATATCAAATCATATCAAATCATATCAACTCATATCAAATCATATCAAATCATTTCAAATCATATCAAATCACATTAAATCATATCAAATCATATCAAATCGCAGAAAAACATATCAAATCATATCAAATAATATCAAATCATATCAAGTTATATTTAATCATATCAAATTATATCAAATCATTTCAAATCATATCAAATCATTTCAAATCATATAAAATCATATCAAATCACATTAAATCATATCAAATCATATCAATTCATATCAAATCATATCAAATAATATCAAATCATATCAAATCATATCAAATCATATCAAATCATATCAAATCATATCAAATCATATCAAATCATATCAAATCATATCAAATCAAATCAAACCATATCAAATCATATCAAATCATATCAAATCATTTCAAATCATATCAAATCATATCAAATCATATCACATCATGTCACATCATATCAAATCATTTCAAATCACATCAAATCATATAAAATCATATCAAATAATATCAAATCATATTAAATCATCCCAAAACATATCAAATCATATCAAATCATATCAAATTATATCAAATCATATAAAATCATATCAAATCATATCAAATCATATCAAATCATATCAAATCATATCAAATCATATCAAATCATATCAAATCACATCAAATCATATCAAATCATATCAAATCATATCAAATCATATCAAATCATATCAAATCACATCAAATCATATCAAATCATATCAAATCATATCAAATCATATCAAATCATATCAAATCATATAAAATCATATCAAATCATATCAAATCATATCAAATCATATCAAATCATATCAAATCATATCAAATCATATCAAATCAAATCAAACCATATCAAATCATATCAAATCATTTCAAATCATATCAAATCATATTAAATCATATAAAATCATATCAAATCATATCAAATCGTTTCAAATCATATTAAATCATATCAAATCAAATCAAATCATATCAAATCATATCACATCATATTAAATCATATAAAATCATATCAAATAATATCAAATCATATCAAATTATATCAAATCATATCAAAGCATATCATCCATTTCAAATCATATAAAATCATATCAAATCACATTAAATCATATCAAATCATATCAATTCATATCAAATCATATCAAATCATATCAAATCATATCAAATCAAATCAAACCATATCAAATCATATCAAATCATATCAAATCATATCAAATCATTTCAAATCATATCAAATCATATCAAATCGCAGAAAAACATATCAAATCATATCAAATCATATCAAATCACATCAAATCATATTAAATCATACCAAAACATATCAAAACATATCAATTCATATCAAATAATATCAAATTATATCAAATCAAATCAAATCATATCAAATCACATTAAATCATTTCAAATCATATCAAATCATATCAAATCATATCACATCATGTCACATCATATCAAATCATATCAAATCATATCAAATCATATCAAATCATATCAAATCATATCAAATCATTTCAAATCATATCAAATCATATCAAATCGCAGAAAAACATATCAAATCATATCAAATCATATCAAATCATATCAAATCATATCAAATCATATTAAATCATACCAAAACATATCAAAACATATCAATTCATATCAAATCATATCAAATCATTTCAAATCATATCAAATCATATCAAATCGCAGAAAAACATATCAAATCATATCAAATCATATCAAATCATATCAAATCATATCAAATCATATTAAATCATACCAAAACATATCAAAACATATCAATTCATATCAAATCATATCAAATCATATCAAATCAAATCAAATCATATCAAATCACATTAAATAATATCAAATCATATCAAATCGCAGAAAAACATATCAAATCATATCAAATCATATCAAATCATATCAAATCATATCAAATCATATTAAATCATACCAAAACATATCAAAACATATCAATTCATATCAAATCATATCAAATCATATCAAATCAAATCAAATCATATCAAATCACATTAAATAATATCAAATCATATCAAATCATATCAAATCATTTCAAATCATATCAAATCATATCAAATCATATCACATCATGTCACATCATATCAAATCATATCAAATCATATCAAATCATATCAAATCATATCAAATCATATCAAATCATATCAACTCATATCAAATCATATCAAATCATTTCAAATCATATCAAATCATATTAAATCATATAAAATCATATCAAATCATATCAAATCACATCAAATCATATCAAATCATATCAAATCATATCAAATCATATCAAATCATATCAAATCATATCAAATCATATCAACTCATATCAAATCATATCAAATCATTTCAAATCATATCAAATCACATTAAATCATATCAAATCATATCAAATCGCAGAAAAACATATCAAATCATATCAAATAATATCAAATCATATCAAGTTATATTTAATCATATCAAATTATATCAAATCATTTCAAATCATATCAAATCATTTCAAATCATATAAAATCATATCAAATCACATTAAATCATATCAAATCATATCAATTCATATCAAATCATATCAAATAATATCAAATCATATCAAATCATATCAAATCATATCAAATCATATCAAATCATATCAAATCATATCAAATCATATCAAATCATATCAAATCAAATCAAACCATATCAAATCATATCAAATCATATCAAATCATTTCAAATCATATCAAATCATATCAAATCATATCACATCATGTCACATCATATCAAATCATTTCAAATCACATCAAATCATATAAAATCATATCAAATAATATCAAATCATATTAAATCATCCCAAAACATATCAAATCATATCAAATCATATCAAATTATATCAAATCATATAAAATCATATCAAATCATATCAAATCATATCAAATCATATCAAATCATATCAAATCATATCAAATCATATCAAATCACATCAAATCATATCAAATCATATCAAATCATATCAAATCATATCAAATCATATCAAATCATATCAACTCATATCAAATCATATCAAATCATTTCAAATCATATCAAATCATATTAAATCATATAAAATCATATCAAATCATATCAAATCGTTTCAAATCATATTAAATCATATCAAATCACATTAAATCATATCAAATCATATCAAATCGCAGAAAAACATATCAAATCATATCAAATAATATCAAATCATATCATATAATATCAAATCATATCAAATTATATTTAATCATATCAAATTATATCAAATCATTTCAAATCATATCAAATCATTTCAAATCATATAAAATCATATCAAATCACATTAAATCATATCAAATCATATCAATTCATATCAAATCATATCAAATCATATCAAATCATAGCAAATCATATCAAATCATATCAAATCAAATCAAACCATATCAAATCATATCAAATCATATCAAATCATATCAAATCATTTCAAATCATATCAAATCATATCAAATCATATCAAATCACATCAAATCATAAAAAATCATATCAAATAATATCAAATCATATTAAATCATCCCAAAACATAACAAATCATATCAAATCATATCAAATAATATCAAATCATATAAAATCATATCAAATCATATAAAATCATATCAAATCATATCAAATCATATCAAATCATATCAAATCATATCAAATCATATCAAATCATATCAAATCATATCAAATCATATCAAATCATATCAAATCATATCAAATCATATCAAATCATATCAAATCATATCAAATCATATCAAATCATATCAAATCTTATCAAATCATATCAAATCATATCAAATCGCAGAAAAACATATCAAATCATATCAAATAATATCAAATCATTTCAATTCATATCAAATCATATCAAATCATATTTAATCATATCAAATTATATCAAATCATATCACATCATATCAAATCATATCAAATCATATCAAACCATATCAAATCAAATCAAATCATATAAAATCATGTCAAATCATATCAAATCATATCAAAACAAATCAAATCATAAATACAAATTATATCAAATCATATCAAATCATATCAAATCATATCAAATCATATCAAATCATATCAAATCATATCAAATCATATCAAATCATATCAAATCATATCAAAACATATCAAATCATATCAAATCATATCAAATCATATCAAATCACGTCAAACCATATCAAATCATATAAAATCATATCAAATAATATCAAATCATACTAAATCATACCAAAACATATCAAATCATATCAAATCATATTAAATAATATCAAATCATATCAAATCAAATCAAATCATATCAAATCATATCAAACCATATCAAATCATATCAAATCATTTCAAATCATATCAAATTATATCAAATCATATCACATCATGTCACATCATATCAAATCATATCAAATAATATCAAATCATATAAAATCATATCAAATAATATCAAATCATATTAAATCACCCCAAAACATATCAAATCATATCAAATCATATCAAATCATATCAAATAATATCAAATCATATAAAATCAAATCAAATCATATAAAATCATATCAAATCATATCAAATCATATCAAATCATATCAACTCATATCAAATCATATCAAATCATATCAAATCATATCAAATCACATCAAATCATATCAAATCATATCAAATCATATCACATCATATCAAATCATATCAAATCATATCAAATCTTATCAAATCATATCAAATCATATCAAATCGCAGAAAAACATATCAAATCATATCAAATCATATCAAATCATATCAAATCATATCAAATCATATCAAATCATATCAAATCATATCAAATCATATCAAATCATATCAAATCATATCAAATCATATCAAATCATATCAAATCATATCAAATCATATCAAATCATATCAAATCATATCAAATCATATCAAATCATATCAAATCATATCAAATCATATCAAATCATATCAAATCTTATCAAATCATATCAAATCATATCAAATCGCAGAAAAACATATCAAATCATATCAAATCATATCAAATCATATCAAATCATATCAAATCATATCAAATCATATCAAATCATATCAAATCATATCAAATCATATCAAATCATATCAAATCATATCAAATGATATCAAATCATATCATATAATATCAAATCATTTTGATATTTAATCATATCAAATTATATCAAATCATATCACATCATGTCAAATCATATCAAATCATATCGAAACAAATCAAATCATAAATACGAATTATATCAAATCATATCAAATCATATCAAATCATATCAAATCATATCAAATCATATCACATCGTATCAAATCATATCAAATCATATCAAAACATATCAAATCATATCAAATCATATCAAAACATATCAAATCATATCAAATCATATCAAATCTTATCAAATCATATCAAATCATATCAAATCGCAGAAAAACATATCAAATCATATCAAATAATATCAAATCATTTCAATTCATATCAAATCATATCAAATCATATTTAATCATATCAAATTATATCAAATCATATCACATCATATCAAATCATATCAAATCATATCAAACCATATCAAATCAAATCAAATCATATAAAATCATGTCAAATCATATCAAATCATATCAAAACAAATCAAATCATAAATACAAATTATATCAAATCATATCAAATCATATCAAATCATATCAAATCATATCAAATCATATCAAATCATATCAAATCATATCAAAACATATCAAATCATATCAAATCATATCAAATCATATCAAATCACGTCAAACCATATCAAATCATATAAAATCATATCAAATAATATCAAATCATACTAAATCATACCAAAACATATCAAATCATATCAAATCATATTAAATAATATCAAATCATATCAAATCAAATCAAATCATATCAAATCATATCAAACCATATCAAATCATATCAAATCATTTCAAATCATATCAAATTATATCAAATCATATCACATCATGTCACATCATATCAAATCATATCAAATAATATCAAATCATATAAAATCATATCAAATAATATCAAATCATATTAAATCACCCCAAAACATATCAAATCATATCAAATCATATCAAATCATATCAAATCATATCAAATAATATCAAATCATATAAAATCAAATCAAATCATATAAAATCATATCAAATCATATCAAATCATATCAAATCATATCAACTCATATCAAATCATATCAAATCATATCAAATCATATCAAATCACATCAAATCATATCAAATCATATCAAATCATATCACATCATATCAAATCATATCAAATCATATCAAATCTTATCAAATCATATCAAATCATATCAAATCGCAGAAAAACATATCAAATCATATCAAATCATATCAAATCATATCAAATCATATCAAATCATATCAAATCATATCAAATCATATCAAATCATATCAAATCATATCAAATCATATCAAATCATATCAAATCATATCAAATCATATCAAATCATATCAAATCATATCAAATCATATCAAATCATATCAAATCATATCAAATCATATCAAATCATATCAAATCATATCAAATCATATCAAATCATATCAAATCATATCAAATCTTATCAAATCATATCAAATCATATCAAATCGCAGAAAAACATATCAAATCATATCAAATCATATCAAATCATATCAAATCATATCAAATCATATCAAATCATATCAAATCATATCAAATCATATCAAATCATATCAAATCATATCAAATGATATCAAATCATATCATATAATATCAAATCATTTTGATATTTAATCATATCAAATTATATCAAATCATATCACATCATGTCAAATCATATCAAATCATATCGAAACAAATCAAATCATAAATACAAATTATATCAAATCATATCAAATCATATCAAATCATATCAAATCATATCAAATCATATCACATCGTATCAAATCATATCAAATCATATCAAAACATATCAAATCATATCAAATCATATCAAAACATATCAAATCATATCAAATAATATCAAATCATATCAAATCATGTCAAACCATATCAAATCATATCAAATCATATCAAAACAAATCAAATCATATCAAATCATATCAAATAATATCAAACCATATCAAATCATATCAAATAATATCAAATCATATCAAATCATATCAAATCATATCAAATCATATCAAATCATATTTAATCATATCAAATCATATAAAATAATATCAAATCATATCAAATCATATCAAATCATATCAAATCATTACAAATCATTACGAATCATATCAAAACATATCAAATCATATCAAATCATATCAAATCATATCAAATCATATCAAATCATATCAAATCATATCAAATCATATCAAATCATATCAAATCATATCAAACCATATCAAATCATATTAAATCATATCAAAACAAATCAAATCATATCAAATCATATCAAATAATATCAAACCATATCAAATCATATCAAATCATATCAAATCATATCAAATCATATCAAATCATATCAAATCATATCAAATCATATTTAATCATATCAAATCATATAAAATAATATCAAATCATATCAAATCATATCAAATCATATCAAATCATTACAAATCATTACGAATCATATCAAACCATATCAAATCATATCAAATCATATCAAACCATATCAAATCATATCAAATCATATCAATTCAAATCAAGTCATATCAAATCATATCAAGTAATATCAAATAATATCGAATCATATCAAATCACATCAAATTATATCAAATCATATCACATCATGTCAATTCATATCAAATCATATCAAATAATATCATATCACGTCAAATTACATCAAATCGTATTAAGTCATATCAAATCATATCAAATCATATCAAGTAATATCAAATAATATCAAATCATATCAAATCATATCAAACCATATCAAATCATATCAAATCATATCAATTCATATCAAATCATATCAAATCATATCAAGTAATATCAAATAATATCAAATAATATCAAATCATATAAAATCATATCAATTCAAAATAAATCATATCAAATCATATCAAATAATATCAAATAATATCAAATCATATCAAATCATTTCAAATCATATCAAATCATATCAAATCACATCAAATTATATCATATCATATTACATCATGTAAATTCATATCAAATCATATCAAATAATATCATATCATGTCAAATCATATCAAATCATATCAAATCATATCACATCACGTCAAATCATATCAAATCATATCAAATCATATCAAATCATATCAAATCATATCAAATCATTTCAATTCATATCAAATCATATCAAATCATTTCAAATCACATTAAATCATATCAAATCATATCAATTCATATCAAATCATATCAAATCATATCAAATCATATCAAACCATATCAAACCATATCAAATCAAATCAAATCATGTCAAATCATATCAAATCATATCAAATCATTTCAAATCATATCAAATCATATCAAATCATATCACATCATGTCAAATCATATCAAACCATATCAAATCATATCAAACCATATCAAACCATATCAAATCATATAAAATTATATCAAATCATATCAAATCATTTCAAGTCATATCAAATCATATCAAATCATATTAAATCATATAAAATCATATCAAATCATATCAAATCATATCAAATCATATCAAATCATATCAAATCATATCATATAATATCAAATCATATCAAATCATATTTAATCATATCAAATCATATCAAATCATATCAAATCATATCAAATCATATCAAATCATATCAAATCATATCCAATCATATCAAATCATATCAAATCATATCAAATCATATCAAATCATATCAAATCATATCAAATCATATAAAATCATATCAAATCATATCATATAATACCAAATCATATCAAATCATATTTAATCATATCAAATTATATCAAATCATTTCGAATCATATCAAATCATATCAAATCATATCAAATCACATTAAATCATATCAAATCATATCAAATCATATCAAATCATATCAAATCATATCAAATCATATCAAATCATATCAAATTATATCAAATCATATCAAATCATATCAAATCATATCAAATCATATCAAATCATATCAAATCATATCAAATCATATCAAATCATATCAAATCATTTCAAATCATATCAAATCATATTAAATCATATAAAATAATAACAAATCATATCAAATCGTTTCAAATCATATTAAATCATATCAAATCAAATCAAATCATATCAAATCACATCACATCATACCAAATTATATCAAATCATATCAAATCGCAGAAAAACATATCAAATAATATCAAATTATACCATATAATATCAAATCATATCAAATCATATTTAATCATATAAAATTATATCAAATCATTTCAAATCATATCAAATCATTTCAAATCAAATAAAATCATATCAAATCACATTAAATCATATCAAATCATATCAATTCATATCAAATCATATCAAATCATATCAAATTATATCAAATCACATCAAATCAAATCAAACCATATCAAATCATATCAAATCATATCAAATCATTTCAAATCATATCAAATCATATCAAATCATATCACATCATGTCACATCATATCAAATCATATCAAATCACATCAAATCATACAAAATCATATCAAATAATATCAAATCATATCAAATCATTTCAAATCATATCAAATCATATCACATCATGTCACATCATATCAAATCATATCAAATCACATCAAATCATATAAAATCATATCAAATAATATCAAATCATATTAAATCATACCAAAACATATCAAATCATATCAAATCATATCAAATAATATCAAATCATATCAAATCAAATCAAATCATATCAAATCATATCAAATCGCAGAAAAACATATCAAATCATATCAAATCATACCAAATCATATCATATAATATCGAATAATATCAAATCATATCAAATCATATCAAATCATATCAAATCATATTTAATCATATCAAATTTTATCAAATCATTTCGAATCATTTCGAATCAAATCAAATCATATCAAATCATATCAAATCACATTAAATCATATCAAATCATATCAAATCATATCAAATCATATCAAATCATATCAAATCATATCAAATCATATCAAATCATATCAAATCATATCAAATCATATCAAATCATATCAAATCATATCAAATCATATCAAATCATTTCAAATCATATCAAATCATATCAAATCATATCAAATCGCAGCAAAACATATCAAATCATATCAAATCATATCAAATCATATCAAATCATATCAAATCATATCAAATCGCAGAAAAACATATCAAATCATATCAAATCATATCAAATCATATTAAATCATACCAAAACATATCAAATCATATCAAATCATATCAAATCGCAGAAAAACATATCAAATCATATCAAATCATATCAAATCATATCATATAATATCAAATCATATCAAATCATATCAAATCATATCAAATCATATCAAATCATATCAAATCATATCAAATCATATCAAATCATATCAAATCATATCAAGTCATATCAAATCAAATCAAATCATATCAAATCATATCAAATTGCAGAAAAACATATCAAATCATATCAAATCATATCAAATCATATCAAATCATATCAAATCATATCAAATCATATCAAATCATATCAAATCATATCAAATCATATCAAATCATATCAAATCATATCAAATCATATCAAATCATATCAAATCATATCAAATCATATCAAATCATATCAAATCATATCAAATCATATCAAATCATATCAAATCATATCAAATCATATCAAATCATATCAAATCATATCAAATCATATCAAATCATATCAAATCGCAGAAAAACATATCAAATCATATCAAATCATATCATATAATATCAAACCATATCAAATCACAATTAATCATATCAAATTATATCAATCATTTCAAATCATATCAAATCATTTCAAATCATATTAAATCATATCAAATCACATTAAATCATATCAAATCATATCAAATCATATCAAATCATATCAAATCATATCAAATCATATCAAATCGCAGAAAAACATATCAAATCATATCAAATCATATCAAATCATATTAAATCATACCAAAACATATCAAATCATATCAAATCATATCAAATCATATCAAATCGCAGAAAAACATATCAAATCATATCAAATCATATCAAATCATATCAAATCATATCATATAATATCAAATCATATCAAATCATATCAAATCATATCAAATCATATCAAATCATATCAAATCATATCAAATCATATCAAATCATATCAAATCATATCAAATCATATCAAGTCATATCAAATCAAATCAAATCATATCAAATCATATCAAATTGCAGAAAAACATATCAAATCATATCAAATCATATCAAATCATATCAAATCATATCAAATCATATCAAATCATATCAAATCATATCAAATCATATCAAATCATATCAAATCATATCAAATCATATCAAATCATATCAAATCATATCAAATCATATCAAATCATATCAAATCATATCAAATCATATCAAATCATATCAAATCATATCAAATCATATCAAATCATATCAAATCATATCAAATCATATCAAATCGCAGAAAAACATATCAAATCATATCAAATCATATCATATAATATCAAACCATATCAAATCATATTTAATCATATCAAATTATATCAATCATTTCAAATCATATCAAATCATTTCAAATCATATTAAATCATATCAAATCACATTAAATCATATCAAATCATATCAATTCATATCAAATCTTAGCAAATCATATCAAATCATATCAAATCATATCAAATCATATTAAATCATACCAAAACATATCAAATCATATCAAATCATATCAAATCATATCAAATCGCAGAAAAACATATCAAATCATATCAAATCATATCAAATCATATCAAATCATATCATATAATATCAAATCATATCAAATCATATCAAATCATATCAAATCATATCAAATCATATCAAATCATATCAAATCATATCAAATCATATCAAATCATATCAAATCATATCAAGTCATATCAAATCAAATCAAATCATATCAAATCATATCAAATTGCAGAAAAACATATTAAATCATATCAAATCATATCAAATCATATCAAATCATATCAAATCATATCAAATCATATCAAATCATATCAAATCATATCAAATCATATCAAATCATATCAAATCATATCAAATCATATCAAATCATATCAAATCATATCAAATCATATCAAATCGCAGAAAAACATATCAAATCATATCAAATCATATCATATAATATCAAACCATATCAAATCATATTTAATCATATCAAATTATATCAATCATTTCAAATCATATCAAATCATTTCAAATCATATTAAATCATATCAAATCACATTAAATCATATCAAATCATATCAATTCATATCAAATCTTAGCAAATCATATCAAATCATATCAAATCATTTCAAATCATATCAAATCATATCAAATCATATCAAATCATATCACATCATGTCACATCATATCAAATCATATCAAATCATATCAAATAATATCAAATCATATCAAATCAAATCAAATCATATCAAATCATATTAAATAATATCAAATCATATCAAATAATATCAAACCATATCAAATAATATCAAATCATATAAAATCATATAAAATCATATCAAATAATATCTAATTATAAATACAAATCATATAAAATCATATCAAATCATATCAAACCATATCAAAACATATCAAATCATATCAAATCATATTAAATCAAATCAAATCATATCAAATCATATTAATTAATATCAAATCATATCAAATAATATCAAACCATATCAAATAATATCAAATCATATCAAATCATTTCAAATCATATCAAATCATATCAAATCATATCACATCATGTCACATCATATCAAATCATATTAAATCACATCAAATCATATAAAATCATATCAAATAATAACAAAACAGATCAAATTATAAATACAAATCATATAAAATCATATCAAAACATATCAAACCATATCAAAACATATCAAATCATATCAAATCATATCAAATCATATCAAATCATATCAAATCATATCAAATCATATCAAATCTCATTAAATCATATAAAATCATATCAAATCATATCAAATAATATCAAAACATATCAAATTATAAATACAAATGATATCAAATCATATCAAACCATATCAAATCATATTAAATCATATCAAATTATATCAAATCATATCAAATCATTTCAAATCATATCAAATCATATTAAATCATATCAAATCACATCAAATCATATCAAATCGTTTCAAATCATATCAAATCAAATCAAGTCATATCAAATCACATCACATCATATCAAATCATATCAAATCATATCAAATCGCAGAAAAACATATCAAATCATAGCAAATAATATCAAATCATATCATATAATATCAAATCATATCAAATCATATCAAATCATATCAAATTATATCAAATCATTTCAAATCATATCAAATCATTTCAAATCATATAAAATCATATCAAATCATATCAAATCACATCAAATCATCATTACATATCATATCAAATTATACCAAACCGGCATGATTTGGTCAAATTATACCAAACCGTCATGATCTCAGTCTTAAAAGACTAAATTAAAATTAATTTAAAAATTAAATATTTTCTTTTAAACTCTTCATGGCTTTTAAAGAACATATAGTTAATTTATCATGGGCAATCTCAGTACCGAACCAGTTCATCAAAACCTTGTAATTTTGCTCATTGATCGAATACGTTGATTCAACGATCGTATCATCGGCATTTTTATGTAATTCAATATTTAAGCACATTATCGTCCACAGGGTGCAATTATGGTAGACCACGTTCGGTAGTAGGAAACTGCACATTCTGACCCACAAAGTATTTTAAGTTTGGAGAACAATAGTTGTGTTTCTTTGTACCAGTTCATGTTTCATGAAACAACGCAAAGGCGCTCATTAGATTTCAAATCAAAATTTGTGATCTAAAACAAAATTTGGATCAGGTTTTCCATTAATATTGGAAAACGCTTGACTAGCAGAATTCCTGCTTTCAACTTGTCTTCATATTCGTAGTTCTTCATAGCTAGGTCAAAAATGGCGGTCATTTTCAAGAAATGGATATGGCATGTTTAAAAACAAAACACTACCGGTCGGTTACATATGGAAAGCGCGGTTATTGGAATTCGTCGAACCGGGTTGCTGGCGAATAAGACGACATTTTGCAACAACTTCAACGCAGCTCTACTCAGAATTACATCATTAACTCAAAATGGTCGAGACATACAGTATCAGTGGCAATCAATTTTATCCGTTCAAAATCTGTAAGGATAACTAACTAACCATCAGGGATTTTTGCAAAAAATTCAAAATATTTTATTGTTGAAATTCCGGTTCAAAATGATCACAGATACTGGGAATAACACGTTAGCAAGAAACAAACGTTAAATTACATCTGAAAAGCGCGGTTATTGAAAGATTCGTATTTTGATTTTTAAAAATAATTTAATAATCTGAACGGATCTACAGGCGAATTGGACCGCATAATGTGGGAATTTAAACGCCGATCCACCAGATCCAGCAAATTTTATCCACTTAAAATCAGTAAGGCTAACCCCCATCAGAGATTTACGCAAAATATTGGATACATTTTGTAGTTCAATTTCTGGTTGAAAATTATTTTACCTAATGTAAATAGCACCGTCCACTCCAGATCCACGGCGCATTTTTCTTTGTCAAATTGGTTGAGCGACATTCGGAAAATGGTTGATACATTTTCGGTATCATAAACAGGTTTATAATTGCCCAGTTGCTGTACAATGCGACGAAAAATTACACTTTTCCCGACTTGCTCGTAACTTAAATAGTCCGACACCACAATTATATCATCTAGATATGCTAGATTTGTGACATTAGGAAGACCACCTCGAAATCAGTCGATAAGTCGTTGCAATGTCGCCAACGTATTTTTCAACCCGGACGGCAGTCTTTTAAATCGATATAAACTAAATGGCGAAATTAACCTGCCAGTAACCGGACCGTAAATCAATCGTTGCAATAAGGACAGTTTGGCCAAGTGCAAAAAGTCATCGATTCTAGGTAACGAATATTAATGCGCAACGGTGACCTAATTTAAACAACTATAATCCTCGCACACTCGAACTTTGTTATTCTTCTTAGGTATTAAATCTTAACATCAACGTTCATTTCGGTGAACGGTAGACAATTTTCCATAAAAAAATTTTCTAATGATACTTGTTCGTAATGCTGTATCTAGCAGGCCGGTATCGATTGCACAAGTGTTTAAACTATTGACATTCATTGCACTTGGTAACGTAGTGTACCTTGATGTACACTTAAGACAATTTGCTCTCACTACATCGAGATGTACGACACCCACAGCACTTTATTTTGGACGATGGCGGTTGATCATATGACGTGCTTTGTGATTTATTCAGCCTAAAATTATTTCCATTGGTGATGGCTTTGACTCAGCCTTTCCTCGTTCGTGCTTAACTTTGACTTCGGTTTTATTCACCGCACCTTAATTTCGTTAAATAAGTTCTTCAGCTCGGACTGGTTCTAATAGTTTGTCATATGTTTCAAAATCAGATTGTTTCAAATTGTTTTCTCGAAATTTGTGTGACAGCTAATCGTAAATTATAACAAGTTTTGTTTCCTCCACTTTATCAAGGTTTGCAAACAATACCCGCATTTTTGCATCCAAAAGTTCAGTTCTCATATTACTGGATTGTTTCAGGTTGAAAATTTCCTGAAATACCATGTATATTGGACGTTGGTCTAAAAAACCGCTTGCAACACCTTTTTCGCTTGGTCTTAGGAATTTACCTTAGATATTTTAAAAATATCTACATTCGATTTCCCATCGTATCTGGATGCATATTTCGTGTTAACAAATACAGTACCCATTTGTTGTTGTGCAATTCCCCTTGCTTGAATGGTCTCCAACAACTGCTTGAACTGATCGACCGTACAATTAGTAATGCTACTTTGTAATTGAGTAACTGATCGACGAATTGTTGAGAACAATTTCCTTTTTGATTGACAGACTTACTCGGTACGAGCCATGTGGTCCACTCAATGCGGTTCAAAGTGTTTTAAGTGAGGATTTTAAAAACGTACAAACAATAAAAAAAAACTGTTCAACATAAAGCACGCGTACACTATATAACGGTAATATCAACATAAAGTGATGTAATTGTTCACGCAATTATTCTTGATTATCAAACACTGCCAATAATGTAGCGGTATTTATAAAAACAAACAAATACATTTTATAAAACCATTAAACAAATATTTCACACTATTTTACAACATTAATTTATTTCTCCACTTTCTTCCTCTAGAGTTTAACGTCGACTAACTACATATTTCATTATTCGCTCTACAGAGAACAAAATTTTTTTAAAAAAAAAATCAGCGTTGCCGCTATAAAATCTGTTCACAGGAAGTGACAGCTCCCAAAGGAGCATTTTCGTATTATGCAAATATTTTGAAAAGCATATGAATTATGAGAAACACGATTATGAACTAAAAGATTCTAAATTAAATTTGTAACAATATCAGATCATCCAGATTATTGATCGGAATGAAACTTTACAATTTAAACAATTTTCATAAATTGGGAGATCCGAGTGGTTTTTGGCTGAAATCGGTTCACCGGAAGTGGTAGCTCCCATATAAGTTTTTTCGATTTTTTGCAAAAATTTTGAAAAGTACAGGTTGGTTGAAAAGTATTGAAAGCGACACCTATTAACCAGTAGAGGAATCAAAATTTATACGCCATTTTAATATTTCATCTTTCATTTGAACACATGAAAATTTTTATTTCGATCTGGCAATTCATTCTTTGTTTACAAGCCCTTAGAAGTTGACGTGTCAATGTATTCGTTTACAATGGAAAAAACCGAATATCGTGCAGTAATAAAATTCTTTGTTTTGGAAGGTTTATCGGCAACAGAATTCATACAAAAATGGTAAGTGTTTAAGAAATCTGCTCCTCCATTTGCAACTGTGTATCGATGAGTTTTAGAGTTTAAACGTGTTCGTTCAAGCGTTAAAGATGAACCACGTGGTGGACGTAAGTGTATAATCTTGTTTGTGAACCATGGGTATCTCGGACGAACGAGTACTCCATATTTTACGTGAAGAATTACGTATGGAAAAGCTGCTTGGAAAACTGGTGCCGCATTCGTTAACAATTCAACAAAAACCGAATCGAAAATAAATATCTCAGCGTAATTTGAAGCAGAACAAACCCGATTTTGTGTGTAGATTTATGACAATGGATGATACTTGGATCTACCACCATGATCCTAAACTGAAACAAGAATGTTAACAGTGGACTACAGCTGGTTGTCCAGCTCCGAAACAGGTGAATTCAAAACGATAGGCAAAAAAGGTCATGGCATCAGTTTTTTGGGATGCAAAAAGGATTTTGTTGATTAACTATCTTAAAAAAGATAAAACTGTTAGTTCTGAATATTATTGCAACCTTTTGGAGCAGTTGGATAAAAAAATTCGTGACCCGCTTTACAGAAGGAAAAAATAATTTTTCATCACGACAATGCACGTGTTCACACGAGTGTTTTGGCTATGGCCGAACACCCACCGCATTCACCAGATTTGGTTCCCAGCGATTACTATCTCTTCAGAAACCTGAAATAATTCCTTCGTGGAAAGCGTTTTTCCGGAGCTTCCGGAAAATCATCACGGAAATGGTATAAAATATGGTATAATGGAGGATCATTGGAATAAGTGTATTGAAGTTGAGGGAGATTATATTGAATAAGAAAACAAATTTCATTAAAAAATTCACATTCTTTCATTTTTGCTTTCAATACTTTTCAGCCAACCTGTATATAACATTTACGTAAAAACGATTAAAAACAAAACGAATTTAGTTTAAGTTTCAAACAAAATTTGTTCAGATCTTTTCTTAAATTTTACTGGAAATGACGCATTTTGAAAAAATACTTTAGTTCACCAAAAGTCGGCTTCTCTATGACAATTGACGAGTCGGAATAAAAAAATACTAAAGCTTTTTCCATACATTGGGAGATTCCTGCGAAATGTGGTGGACATCTGTGTACCAGAAGCGGCAGCTTCCGTAGACGTTTTTTCAATTTTTGCACTGTACATTAAAATTGCAACAAGGGTTGACCTTGTTGATTTTCTGAAATTTAAGCGGGAATAATGATTTAATTACAAATCTATTAGGTTCAATTTTTCGCTTTGTAAATTAAGCGTGGCATATTCGAGATGTATCTACCTTTGTCGTAAAAGAAAGTCGGGTGTGGCTACCTACAACATATTGGAAATTATTATTTTTTAAATATTTATTAGTTTTTGTTGTTATGTTGAAATGAAAGAAATTTAGCTTTTCATAATCAGAACATAATATTTTTGTTATAGAAGACCTCTATAGAAAACTTTAAATGTAACCGTCATTTCCTAGGCGCACACGCCAATTACAATAAATGCAGTGCTAAATTGATAATTTAATGACATCGGTAAATCCCAAAACATATTTGCAATCCAATTATGGTTTCGTTTTTAAGTTAGTTCACGTGGAACTGGTTTCTAGTGAATGCGGTTTTTTTTTATCTAAAATATAAAAATGAAGAGTAGGTTTAATTCCAATTTAACTGTTAACCTAGTTGACATGTCATGGCATGGCAAATTAATCATAAAATATGATACACATTCATTTCGCCGCCAACTGTTATTTAAAACAAATTTCTTTAAAATTTAATTAAAAGAGTGACAATAAAAAGAGCGGGAGAGTAAATATGTAAGAATCTTCAAAAATATGGTTGAAACGTAAAAAATATCGTTGGTAGAGAGTATAGTAAAATTTAAGCTGTCAGTGTTACACTTAAAAGACTTATAAATAGATGGAGCAATAAATTACATTAAATTAATAATAAGAATAACAAAATTACCATAAATTAGACTCTTCCAAAATTACACAATACAAAACTAATATCACAATGTTGCTGTCAAACGATTTTAAGTTCATTACGAACGAATCTCAAAACAAAATAATAAAAATATTTTGTTGAATTTTATTTTCACTCTCTGCTTATTACGTATCCACTTAATAAACCTAATTTAATTTTAATTAACAAAATTATGTATAAAAAAAACTAATTTACCTAATTATCGTAAATCAATATTATTTTTAATTAGAAATACAAAACTTATCAATACCTTTTTCACTGTATTCTTTTATCTTGAACCTAAATTAAACTTGATACGAGTATAATTTTGTTTTTCATATCGACTTCTATAAATATGATAAAGCTAAAAAAACACGAGCACCACCTTTCACATCGGCGGTAAACGTATGACTAAATTGAAATATTGCAAATCTATAAAATAAATAAAAGAAAATCGCGAACACGGAAAACATTTGATTTCCTATGCAATGAACATGACAAGTGGCGCTTAAGTTAATTAGGGAATGGTGGGTTAACATATAAACAAAAAAATATATCGAGCACTATAAAAAACAAAAAAAAAATTGCTAAACAAGTACGAACCTTAGTGACATAATATGGCACACAAACAATACAAAATAAAAACGTGGTCGCGATGTGGTTAAATATGAAAGCATGATGTCACAACGTTTAACATTTTGGTTTTGTTTTTTATTTTTAAATAAGAGAGCGTCAAATTATTTTATCTCTCTGTGTACTGTACAGATTCGTTTATTTTTGTTATTGTTTTGTAATAATAAATTGTTGATAACGAAAAACAGAGTTCGCATATTAAAATTAGTACAGTTATATGTTATCAAAATTAATCGTTTTTTTTAAATTTACGCAAAATATTTATCAAAATTTGATTAATCTTTTTAGGTAGGTGTAACACTACCTATTTAAACACTACCTGTACAGCAACACATCCAGTGCGTTTCCTAACTACGAGTATATAACCCCTAGTTTTTTTTAAATAACCAGTTGAGAAAATTGCAATCTTAAAATTTAAAATCTTAATCGCCACGTGTTCAATTGTTTTTAGAGGATATCAGGTTTTTTCAAAATTGCTTCGTCACATATATATTTATTTTTATTTTGCTGGCGCTACATCCCTGCATGATTGACTGGTTCGTTGAATCGTAGCCAGATTCCAAGGCTGATATGTCAAAAGGGGGGATGATCTGGTTTCTTCCCATTTTAAAGTTACTTTTATGTTATGTTGCTGCTTTTATGTTATGCTATGGTTCTGTTAAGAGCTTTCGTTAAATGTGTCTATTTATAGGCTCTATCGGCAATTTTCTGAGTTAGTTTTCGTAAGTTTTTTTCAAATTCTGTTTTTATTTAAATTTTTTTATAATATAAAATTAAAATAAAATATTTAAAATCAAAATAAAAGACAATTTCGAAAAAGGAGAAAACTAGCACGAGTTCTCCATAATAGCTATTGAACATGAAAAAAACTGTAGAAGAAAATGATCTCACAGATGCTTATCGAATCTGCACAACCCCACTTACCTTGGTTGGTGGTGAAGTTGTTGGGTTGCCCCCACTTTTCAGTTTTCTCTAACTAATTTTTCATTTTATTCGGCTAATAAATGAGTAGAAACTTTAGTTTAAATTAGTTTGTTGAATAGGTAAGTGTTGCACAAAATAAATGACCCAATGAAAATATTTATTTGGCCTGAGAAAAAAACGTGCCAAGTTTTCGATAACAGTGTCAGGTCGCGCGTCTTTATTCCTTTAAAATAATTTTTGTACTTGGCATTATTTTTGTTTGTTCTAGATGTAAGGATTGATAATTATTAGCTTGAACCAATTTAATTAGGAATTTTTTAGAATCACTTAATTCAGTACAGCTAAAAAATGGTTTGATTAAAATTGGAGTTTTTTGACACAATGAGATCAATCACTACTGGACATGATACCAAATTACAGACGGATACGGTTAATTTATCCCACTCTGATTCAGTCCATCACAGGTTGTGATTCAGCAATTCCTATAGTAGTGTTTCTAGAAGGAATAATCGGCTAGATTTTGGGTTGTTGCTATGTAGTGCCAATATGTCTTGTGCTATTTTATTATTTTCTGGGAAACACCCTTGCCCACAAAAGCATCTAGTAAACGTGGTAGTATTTCTAGAAATTAGAAGCAAATCGAAATCGAATTGAATCGCTCCACATGCAAACATTTATCTCTCGACCTGAAAGCTACTCTTTCACGCTTTCGATTAAGTTTGTGACAAGAGTGCCGCGCTTAGTTTTGGTTTAGTTACTTGCCTCTGTGTTGGTGTAATCTTCGTTTTAGTTTTCACAATCACTTCCACACCACCATCTTCTCTGAAATATTATTTTAAGGTAAATTGTTATGGGAGCAAGCCAACCTTGAGTACGTCGGATTTTCCTTCAGCAAACCTCTGTAGAGTATTGTAATTTTTTGTCCGTCCAATAAGTTTATTACCTTCGGTTTTAGTTTCGTCGTTCGGTAGACAGTGATGAGTTGCTCAAGCGTATCTCTTCCGGGCATTAGGTCGTCACATAAAAATTCCTGCCAATGATTGTTGCCGCTGGCTCCCGATGGATCTTCTCTCCACAAAATTCTTTGAAAACTTGTATGTTGTTTATATTAACTAATATTTGCCAGAACTCGTTTTCCATGACCGCTGTCATAACATATAGAGTTTGCTGAATTGATGGCCCAACGAAGAGATTTGCATTTAGAGACTGAATGACGAGGCAATTAATAAGACTGCGGTTGCTATAGGTCAGGATCTCTCACAAGTCTACGCTCTACAGATTGCAGTTTTCTTGCGGTTTGTGCTTTTGATTCGACAAGTGGTACACGTAATCAATTTCTTCCGAGGTTTGAGGTCCCGGTGTTTTTATATCCTCAAGTTCCCAAAAATGTATGAGAGATTCATCAATATTGAAAGAGGCACGGTAGGTACGATACGTATGTAATTTGTACCAGTTAATTGTCACTTAATAATCCAACCAAAAAGGATTTCTAATGCCCTCAACGAATTAACGATAAGTAATGGTTACACCCAATAAAAATTTCATTCTCTCCAGTTTCATGGTACGTCTTATCTTCTAACCTTAGGTTTTTGAATTCCGCCCATTGGTATTCTAGTCCTTGTATTCGCGGTTGATGTGAGGTAATTGATGGCGGAACGAGAGAATCAATTTACAATGATGTGTTGTCTTGTCCTAGGGAATAACTCCAAATTCACGGATCCCCTGCAAGTATCGAACCTTGCTGAACCTAGTCCCTCAAACTTTTGTACGGTGATGAATGAGGCTAGACTTTCTGAAACTTCTGCAAGTATAAAAAATATTATTAGCCCATCGGAATTCAGTGTTAGACCAGTCCAGTGTTCAACTTTGGCGGCAAGGATTGGTTAATATGCATGGATGGGTGGTCAGTAAAACTGTTTTATCCGCTTTGTTATTTTGCATGCTTATTGCATTTCATACATGACCTTTTCAACTGGCATTTTGAGAACAAATGAGAATCGCACAGATAATTGGAACAACCTTTGTTGTTTCTCATGAATTCACCGTTGTTTTCAAGGTGTCGGTTGACGATTCTCTAATGAGTCAGCGCGCTTTTTTAAAAATTCTAAGAAAAATTACTATATGATTCGACCAAATTAACCGTTTCCTAATGCCTTTATTCCACGAATCACTTCGTTGGTTTATAAAAGTTTGAATACAGGAATTTAATTTTAACCTGTAATGCATATTACATATCGTGGAACGATTGAAATTCTTGATGACTGCCATCAAATGTTGGTAGAGTGAGGCGGGGTAATTTGATATCACAACGTGATTGGCTGAGCGTTCTTGCGCTTTTACATGATAAATTAGTTTGTTATTGGCTCAAACGCAGTTCAATTGAAAATCGTATTTTGGGGTTTCTAATTAGCTAGGAGAGTTTGGGTAAATCTCCATAAACAAATTAAATTTCAGGCACATTGAACACGCTTGATGCAACGTATGGCAAACAATTCTAAATTTGGATTTCGGATATCACATGAATTTTAAATAAGAATTTATAATCGCCGACACACCGTTTTGAAGCTTCCGGAACTCCTGAATTGTGTAAAACTTGGTGCTTGCCATCGGATGAATTGAAAATCGCAAGGGTAGAATTTAAAATTCTAATGACCCTCAGTATTTGCCAACCAAGTAAATGATCTTCTTTACAATATAAATGCAGAAAATGTTGATATTGTTGTAATAAAAGTACCTTGGATCGGTGTAGGCCGAGTAATTGGGCTTAGGACGCCTAACTTTACAATGCTACCACATGCAACGAATGCACGTAAGGATTGTTCTTCTAATTACGGTAATGTTCAATAATAACGTAACTACTCCTAGCTAATATCAGCTTACCTTCCGTCATACGGATAATCCACCTGAAACTGCAGGAAGCTTAATAATGTAGGCCAAGAGGAGAAAGGTTCTAGACATCCTGGTAAATGATATGAGTTCACATCTCATAATCTGAGAGATATGAATGACTCCTTCAATTTATTCTTAGTACAAACCTATGTCTCAGGGTTAGCTCAACTGTCGGAAAACGCGTCCGCTGACCATTGCATGTACACTCAAATCCAGAAGCGTCTATTTCATACTGAACGACACTCCGGTCAGGGTCTGTTCTTCACCATCATGATCGGTTGTGTTCATACTCTTTGTAGGTATAAAATTCTATTTGGAGGATCTTGAATCCTAACACACAACGGAATCAACCAACCAAAACAGCGTTACGATGCAGGAATTGAAAATGCAATGCAACAAAAGAAATGCAACAAAACAATGGTGAACCTTGTCTCAGTTGCACGCATAGAGCTATGCGCTTTATTTTAGCAAACTCCAAAAGCACCGTAAAATATCATCGAAACCTGCTGCAGTGATGATCAAAATTACAAGTTCATCTTTCTTTGCAGAGATTTGAGGATAATAGAAACAGATATTTTGCTTTACAGAGTATTGAAAATCGCCCGTGTCCATAAAACCGGGAATCGGTATTTACTGCTGAAAAAGTGAAAACACCGAGGTTAGCAAGTGGTAACCAAATACTACGAAGAAGAGAATAACCTCGATGAGAATATTGAAACCGCAGTTTTCAATCCGTAGCTCTAAATATGTATGTCTTCTAAAGTAAGCAGAATGCATATTATCTGAGTTAAATACTGTGTTCGTATAATAGTAAGTCGTATGTATAATAGTAATAGAAATACTACAAATATTACAAAATTCCGAATAACTTGTTAAGCCTATTCAGGCAGAATAACGGCTTCAACTATACATGAATTGAAGTCAAGCATCGCAATACTTTACCATGTGACCATATAGGAATTTGATCGCTGTAGTGCCAAGGTTGCACCTTTCGCATTCTTCGGATGCACTATTTACAGTTGCTATGCTCCTCCAAGTGAGCCAATTCATTATCTTTCGAGATTGCATCCATGGGGTAGGCCGTTCAGATTGGTAACGTCTAATATTTCGAGGCGCATTCCTAACGTTACACTATAAACGCGGCAATACATGATAAACCAAAAACATTTTTGGAGGTGTAAAACTTATGTTTAAGAGAACGCATATTTGACTGACTAAAAGAAGCAATCGAAAAATCTGAAAAACTTGCACTTGTGCTCTTAAAAATTCATTTAGCACAGACAACATGGATTCACACCTTTCGGGGTGGGAAGGCAACGATGGAAGAAGCTCTGATCTACAGCTCATATTATATAAGTTCGATAGACCCGTATAAGCTATTTAAATAATAAGCCTACTAGAGTGGGCGAGGAAACCGGTTAACACGAATGATTAAAAGTTTTATGAGAAGTTTAATGTGTGAAATATTTGGAATAAGAAAGGTTTCGTTAAAGCGCCAAATTCATATTTCTTTAGTTCATATTTCTTTAGTGGACGTCGGGGCTGTTCTACGCTTCGTAGAAAGCTCTGGATGATTTCAATGGGTAAAAATAAAAGTTTTGTGGTTTGACTTAGAACCAAATCGTATTTATATCAGACCTTTAGAACGGTCATCATAATCGAAGCAAGAACTTGCACAGGACTAGCACTCATACATTCTGATAAGAGAACATCGCAGTTAATACACCACTATAGATGGAGTAGAATAATAATGCACCAACTTTTCGGGAAACTACGTAGTAGTTAATAAACCCAAGCGAAAGCGACTGATCAAGCAATCTTCTTCAGGCTATAATAAATTATAGATACTTTGATTTTACTATGAACAATTTTAGTGTTCTTCGATACTGAAATAGTATGTAATCCTCATAACTTCTCTCGATCAAGCTTTCCGATTCTGGAAGGTTCTGAGGTTTCATCTCTGAATACTCGTTCGACTAATTAATTTAAGCATGCATCATGCCAAATCCGAGTTGGAATTCGTCGACAGCACTTACAGAAATAAAACTGCTATTTGTAATTTTTACTAATATCAGTTTGGTATCGAACATTTTATGTGTAGAATGCCTCCGTTAACATTACCGGAACTAGACTGGTTTTAGATTAGCCATCTATTTATTAATTAACGAAACAATAATTTGTAAGTTAATAACCTCAATTTTTCCTGCCCCAATATGGGCGCCACAAATTTATATGCGTCGAAAATAAAACAAATGATTAAACATTTTATATGCACAGTTCATATATTTCTTCATTTATTTAACGGTTTATGTATTTAAAAATTCCACTATATTTCAAGCATGTACTATTATAGCTGTTTTATATAATGTATTTATGTAAATGTCCTTAAATTTACTAACAAAAATGTGGACATCATTTTAGTATGCATATTTGTATGTATGTATTCGTATTTATAGTAATTTATGTATTATTTATCAATTAAATATTTCCATACAATAATTAAATAAAATTACAAAACAAAACAACATAAAATTTATCTACCAAATTAAATAAAACTATACATAACCTCAATTTTTTTATGCATTTTAAATATTCAACAAATATTATATTATATATTTTATTATACATTATGCGCAATAAAATTATTAAAATAAATAACAACAAAAAATAAATTTACAAAATTACATTTTTATTATAATTAACATTTTATTATTTATTTATAAGTTTATAGCTGTAAAAATACTACAGATTCGGTTTTAAATTACAAAAATTGGCCTACTATTGTAGCGGATTCGGTTAAAAGAGATAGGTAAACACTTTTTAACAGTGTAAATATAAGTACATATACTAAACAAACGAAGTAATGTTTTATATATAAAAATAAAGGTATGTGTTGCTTGCTAGGAGTGTCAATTACATTAAATGATGTAACTAATGACATCTATAGATAGACATTACAATTTATATTATTTGTTCGCATTTCATAATCCGCATTATTATTATTAGTATTATCATTTCTGTTATCAATCCGTTATTAACTTTCTATTATGAAATATTATTTAATATGGTCTGGGTTTTAATATTTTTTGCTTAATTATTTTAAATATTTTTTAAATATTGTTCTATCACAGTTTGTTTGAAAAATCTTTACGCATTGTTGCGTTTTGGTTTCGTTTTAAATTCATAAATTTTTCATTTATGGTTTTACTATTATTATTGTTTTTACTAATACTACTTTGCTTATTATTATTATTGTATTGTTTATGCAAAAATTTAGTTTTATTATTATTATTATGTTGCTGCGGCTGTTGATGCGCTACGAGTTTTTGTTTAATTTTTTTATTAAAATATTTTTTAGTAAATTTTGGAACATTTAAAAATAATTGGCTCGGAATTTGATAATATTTGTGTCACCTGGCAGAGTTATCCTGCAGAAATATCTGTAATGGAAAATAAATATTATAAATATGAGATAAGAGTAAAACAATAGAAGATCATTTCTGTAATACATTGTTACGATTTCACCTATTTCGCGGACCTACATAGTTTGTTCTCTCTGTCAATAAGTAACTTATTCAAGAGATTACGTGCAGTAATAATTCTGTGTACTATTAAAAATTGTATAAAGTAAGTAGACAGGCCAAATTCGTAAAAATATTTTTGAAAGGTAAATACAGTTGTGTAGGTATGCGTTACGCAGTAAAATTAAGTATAGGCTTTATTTAATCAAGCCCCATTATAATGAAACATCCTGCAAAGTAAAATGCGGGTTTCAATATGCGACGTGTATCATGCGCACGCAACTGATATTCAACTCAACTGAACTTCAGTAATGGGACGTGCTTATAGTAAATATGCTTGCCGCAAATTTTATGACAGCACCTTCGTTTCAAGGATAGAATGAAATTGACGTTTATGTTTAGTGGCGGAATAAATGATCAAAATTTATAACATATAAAACACTAATAACAATTAATAACACACTTAAATGTGTTCTAATCATGATTCAGCGAGGTAGATTACGCAATGTAATCTACACTGTTATTGACACGTAATTTATTTATCAGTAGTGATTTTTGCGTTCCTCACGTCGACAATGTTGACGAGATGAAGTTGCTGTCTAGCTATAAGATAATTGTCTAGATCGACAGTTGGAAGTAAAATGGAAGTTTAGATATCGGGATAAAAATGTGCCAACGGAGATTAAAAATATGAAATATGTGAGTGTGACGGAACATATTAATTTTATTAAAATTTCCTAACGACTCTAGGGTCGAAACTGTTTGTACTAGGAACAATTTCCACATCACAATATGCCAACATATCAGTTTAGTGTAAATCAATGTATACATTCTAAGTATTTGTCTTAATTCATTTGGCATGCTGGATGTGACGTACTTTGTTGCTCGTCATTGCTACTATTAAGATGGTAATCTGTATTGCTAGGCTTATGCACATTCATTTGCGGAAACGAGCAGACATCACTCAATCAAACGACTGCGACCGTGTAATTACGAAAAAATTATCGATTTAAAAGCCAAGGTGCCAAAAGCAAAAATACAGAGTAAATGCACTCGCAGACTTATAAATTCATTTGTAAGATGGATCTGTAAAAGAATATAACGGTAATTAAATATTACCGTTATTTTGGTCATATTGTATTTATTGTTTAAATTGAAACAATTATCGCACAATGCAACTAGGAGATAATGGACCCGCACTAAAAAGGCGGTTATCAATTGCTCCGAGCAGCAAACTATCTTCTCATTGGATATAAAGGAACGAAATTTAAATACAATCCCGTTAAAGGTGTAATTATAGTGAGTACATGCTCTACCTGGACAATATCCTCATCGTGCACGGTTAGTAAATGAGCAAACTTAAAATTCCACTATAATTAAAAACCGATCAAAGCTTTGAACGGCGATAAATACTTTCGATACTTTCCAACTGGCCCGATTTAGACTCTTTACTGATGAACCTGGTGTGGGATGTTGTACCATCACTATTGGCAACTAAGTTTATGTCTTACTTTTTACTAGTAAAATCGCAAACTATTTCAATTTTAAAATTTCGTATTTTCTATCATGTTCCCAGCTTGCTCGGGAAAAATTTCATTCTATTTCAGTTCTACTAGATTAATTGAGTTTATTTATCACGAGATAATTTTCCGTGATGCTCGTACGTTTATCGAAATGTAGAAAAGAGACAGAACTCACAATTATATAAGTAGGTTGAAATCGCGATATAAAACACGTAATTATTAACGCGATATAGGATGATAATTGATTCCTGAAAAATCAGACATAAACTAGAAGGTCGAAAATAGTGATGGCACAACATTTAATTAGCTCACCATATTTAAGAAAAAATAGATCAGTTGCCATAGAATAATAAACAAATTTAACAAAATTAATTTTTTTCTGTGAATCTTTTGACATTTGACTGAACTGTCATATTAATTTATGAGCAGTGAACAAAATATGTATAGTCCAATTCTACCTCATATTTATTTTTAGTTTGAAAAAATTTCAGAAGATGTCAGCAAAATATGTAAGGTTCGAATTGTTACTACCATTTTGATAGACATGGAATTGTGAATTATAATTTCTAAACCAATATTTATTTTTTCTTTGCTATGCGTCTTGTACAGAAAAAATTTGTATTTATATTGTTTATGCCTGACACAGATTTGCTTGTCTAAATTTCCGATTAACCAAATTGATGGTTAGTTTACTCCAGTCGTTCATAAACGGCACAATAAAATTTTGTCTGCTTTATAGTTAAAAACTGCTAAATAAAGTAAAAATTTTCAGTCTCCATAATATATCTAATCGGCGATTGATAAATCTGAACTATGCTTTCAGTTTAGAACTAAATGCTAGGCACATTTTAGTATATGGACAGTAGCGACATCTATTAACAACTGGCATGAACTAACCATCGAAGACTAGGTAGACTTAGGTAGTCGGAAACATTGGTGTCAGGCACACGGTATAAGTTATAAACGAACGTTTAATCCCGTGTCCCTTACGCGGGCGTATTTGCCAAATTTTCGACTAAGTAAATTGATGGTTTGTTCGTACCAGATATTGATAGATGTCTCTAATGTTCATAAACCAAAATGATCCTGATATTTAATTGATTAGTTCTAATTTATTTAACAAATTTTTATTAAACATTCAAGGCGGTGTGTTTTGTGCCATCTACGAACAATTGCTATGAACTCACTATCAATTCAGTTAGTCGGAAATTTAGACACAATAGTCAACGTCTGACACACGGTATAAAAACTATAATACTGTGTAAAACGAAATACCTGGGATCCTTTCTTAAAGTATTGCGCTTGTAAAAAAATGGACAATGAACTCTGCGTCTTATTAAAGTTAACTGACAATTTCCCGCTGACAGTTGAAGTTGTTAAAGCAGATAGTGTGTCTGTTATCCTCGCCGAAAATAACCAAAAAAATAATACCACTTCTCGGTACTCGATCACCCTTTATAAATTTTAGTCAAAGTCATTCAAACAAAAATATCTCATAAAATAGAAACACGTAATAATTTCTCATTTGACATATTTTCGTTTTCCACAAATAGTGGTTTTCTGTCTTTCGGTCAATTGTAGTTTTCTGTAAACTGTCTTATCGGTTCGATGAAATATCGTTTTTCGGCGGATTATCGTTTTCGATGAATTATCGTGCAACTAATTTATTTTATGGCTTAAATCCTTTAAATGAGGAAATGTAATTCATGAAAAAGATATTTTGGAAAACATTTCTGCTGAAATCCGCTTTTTGTAATTGAAACATCGTAGTTGAACGTATTTGCACATTTGGTTTTCATATGTCAATATTTTACGGTAACTTTTACGGAACTTATAAATTTATAAAAACTGCCCGGTGCCATATCATTGGGCGTATAACGAAATGGATGTAAACCCATAAATAGCGCTTATACTGATTGGTTATTAGGAAATAGGGTCATATAGAGCCAAATACCGTTGAAATGCCTTAAGTTCTGTAGCATACTGACTAAATGTCTACTTTTGATAAAATGGGTACAAACGCAATGTTTCTGATTGATCTTTTAAGGACAAGGTTCCATATTACAAAGTTGAATGTTCTTGCCTGCCTCCACAAACAGGAAGATTGAAACAAACATAGAGGGACGTCTTTAATCCACAGAAGTAATGCTAATGCGTGTATAATCGAAGTTAAACCGAACGCATTATGCACTAATAATTCGAGGACTCTTTTAAAACGGATTAGGGAGAATTGACCTTTAGGCAAAGCTGCAGAGAGGTAGAAAGAACATGAAATATTTGAGTCTTTATTATGCACCAAAACAGAAAATGCCATCGATGAGACTCTTTTGTCTATAAACTACACCTTTTTTTACAGAATCACAAGAATCATATACTTAGCAACCTAGAGTAAGGAGCAAAGGCGATTACAAGTGCTCAAACCTCTTTCTGTAGATATACTACTGATGTTGTAGGGGATATGGAAGATAATGCTCATTCTTAGATTTCATTGTCGAATTAGTCGATATCTTCGAAAAAAACGATTTTTTACATTTCATTGATAGATAGCTGCGCACTTAACGCATCCTGGTTGCAGTAGTTATAGATGTGTCCGTATAACTGACATTTTTGCATTGTGGAGAGCAACCCTGATTTTTTTAATATTCTTCCCTTTTCTTCCTTGAATCTCTATCTTGGCATTTATATCAATTTTGTAAATATTTTTGATATCTTTCTCATTCTTGAATGTAGCATGAACAAGGGTAGAGGGATCTTATTTGTTACCTTCCCTCCGATTCAGGTAAATTTTTGTATACATATTTAAATTTTCCAAAAGTATGTCCATCTTTCTTTCTTATTCGGACTGTTTTTCTTATACAACAACCAGATGTGACGTCTGGAATATTAACTTTACCGCAGTCGTATATCGCTTCCTTTCTTTAACCGTGATCAATTTGTCTTCCTTGAATGTAGTGATCTATTTTCATATTTTTAAATACTCTTAGCAACCACCACTGGTTCTCCCATAATTCTTAGAATCGGTCCTATTTGAGAAGGTAGAAAGTGAGCTAAATGCATATTACATAAATCCCGTGTACCGTTCAAATTCACAGCTGCGAAACTCCTTGAACAGAGAAGCTTTTGCACCCAGATGGTTATATTTAGCGATAAAAAAACCGGAAACAAAGCCGCTTTATACATGGCGCCATTTCAAAAATCTGATATGTGTCAATCAGCAGTAAGGTTTCAAATTTCCTAGTAAACATTTTAAACAGAACACAAGCAAAAGGCATTTTCTTAAAAATGTAACAAAACAAAACACAAACTTTAATAAACATAAGAAAAAATAAAAAACCGACATGGAAGGGAGCACAGAAATTTATCATCATCAGATGAACATAGGAGAGTACTGATGCTAGCAAATTATATTAAAAAGAACATAAAAGTTTTGAATCCAGTTTCCGCGGTCTTCGAATAGTCGCTTTCGATAACAATTCAAATTATAATCGATGCATACCTCACTTAAGATGGCCCAATTTTCCGTGTCACTATGTACATGCAATCGAATTTCTTTAATTTTGCCTATCTTTGGGTTAATGCTGCCCTCTGCAATGCCATTCGAATTAAAACTTCCTACAATGAGATATCCATCGTTGGTCGAATTATATGCACTCCACATTTGGGACGTCTCTTCCAGATTAGTTGGTAGAATTTCGATCGTAGTATTATAGAACCGATCGTTTGGATGCTCGGTATTCCCACTGCGGAATAAGTATCTGGAATGTAAAAACAATTTGAATTGCCAAATTTTAATTTAGTAACAGTATTGACACACACACACACACCTCTTTAAAACCAATGGTTCTTTAAATATAAATTCAACTAAATCGCCTGGTTGTGGCAGTAACCCCCAAAAGAATGATTCGCCGGCGTAGGCCCTCTGTAGTGTATGCATTTTATAATGTGCAATAACAGTCCGGACAATTGCCGGTGGATTTGAATGTGGATAGAATGCTGGTATTTTACCAAACTGTTTATCTTTTAGCTTCTGTACTTTGCCCTTTAAAGACGAGGTAGTGCCAATGTGCTGGAACAGCGATGGCTTGAAGTGTATCCACAGTTTAGCTTTTTCTTGTATACAGTGTTTCTGTAAAACAATCGTTTGATTGAACATTATATAACAAAGTGAACTAATTTAATAATTTTTATAATGACTTACGGCATCTTTTTCCCAGTTACAAACTTTGGTATCCATTAAATGCTGTAACAACCAGTCAACCGGTTTATCGTTGTAAAACATTTGAAAAAATGTTATAAGCCAAGGGAGCTCGGCCGACTTGAACATTTTACCAATAAATCCTAATTGGCAAAAATCTAGCAAAAGCCAATCAATTTTCGCAGCCGTTTTCTCCGTTGCAAAATTTTTCATAATCGTCACGTAGCCAGGCTTTGCCAATATATCATCCTCGAGCTGTACATAAAATGTTCCTTTCGGTTGGGCGTATGCCATTAGAAAAGAAAAATCTAAGTTTTGTTTGGACCGCCATTTAACACGTTCGGGCGGATCATTCAGCGTCATTCTAAGCTTTTCAAAATTGGGGTAGTAGGAAGTCGGTGGTGATATAACTTCTATTAGGCCGCTCTCTATATATGGCATAAATTTAATTTCAATTTGTTTAGCAACTAGTTGGACATAATCCAAATCGGTTTCGCCAATAAAAACGACAATCATCGTTTCATTTTGTTCCTCCTCGTCCATATTTTTGATTAGATCGTCGAGTGTACTAAGCAGATATGACTGTTTTTCGCGTTTCACTGTTGGTATGCCGAGAACAATTGAAACGCCCTGCTTTCCTTTGGAAATTAAATACGCAGGTTTAAGCGATGCCGGATCATCGAGAAGATGAGGTAGAAAATGGAATGCGGTCGGTAAACGTAAACTAGATGAAAATCTCGATGACATTGACATATTGCGCATCATTGATTTGGCCTCGGAACTTAAAGCGTCTAATATAGAGCCGTTTAAGGTAATATTCGATGCATCGGGCTGAGTGGACGCTAATCCTAGGTATTGTGATAATATTGAAACATCTTCTTGACGCGATCGATACATTGATTCCAAATATTGCACTCTCATTTGGTATTCAGCTAATCTTTGCGTTAATGTTTGTTCCGCTGTTAAATCTGTATCCGAAGAATGCGGTTTTAGTAAAATATTAGAAATTAGATATATAATTATGACTTACCTGGTCCAATGAAAATCAGAAATATTGTAAACAGTATTATTACAATGAAGGTCAATGTCATTAACACGCCGCGTTTGCGGAGAGGCGACGCCGTCAGCCCCATTATGTTTTATATTAGCTGCATTGCACTGGAACAAAATAAAACATTCATTACAAAAGAGATCTGAAGGAAAATATTTGGATTTGTTTTAACTGTCATAATAATGGGTGGCCTCCTACCTCTTTTACATACTAATTAAATTAATTAAAATTGACTAGAGTACTAATGCTAGTACTAATAAAAAATTGTCTCAATATTAGTGTTTTCGGTAATTTTTCTTATTTTCGCTTTTTTTTCGGCGTGGCGGTTCAACAAGGGAGTCTAATATCACGTTAACTCCCACTGAGCTGGCTGCGGGCTTATTAATGATGCTGTTGCCAAGACTGTCTCATGGTTTAATATAAATTCTAACGAAATTCCAGAGACTCCGCGACCAAATATTAATTTTTCTGCCGGTGCTGGAATTGTTGCTCGAGTGGCTTTCAAACCCCCACAGCCACTTCAATCTCAAAATCCAATTGTATATGGTTTGAGATACTCGAGCAGCAGTTCGCATTGGCAGAAATTACTGTCGAGTCTACTAAATATGCTCATGCGCTGGATGCACGACTCCAAGACACATTTGCATTTATAATCACTAGCCCGAAGGGTAATACACCTTATTCTACATTTAAGGCTGAGGTGATTCGGGTACTTGGTGAATCAGAAAAGTCGAAGCTTAATAATCTGATTCATGGCTTGACACTTGGGGACAGGAAGCCCTCCCAGTTGTTGAATATAATGGGAACGGGTTGAAAACGTGCATGTGACTATGACTCAGGCACAAATAAACTCTATTGAGACTTTTGCATCTTGTTCTTCTAATCAAAATTCAACTTTTCTCTAGACAATAAACTTTTGGAATTCAAACAGACATTGTTATCGGAAATTGCGGAAATCTTTAATCAAAACTATAGATCACAATCTAATTCAAAGTCACGTAGTCGTAACAATTCGCGATCAAATTCTAGAAATAATTATTCACGGCAAAACTCGCCAAATTTTCGAAATTCTTTCAATCCTTTTTATGGTGATCCTTTGGCTGAAAATAATTTTATTTCTTTCTATCATCATCATTTCGGCACATAGGCGTTCAAATGTAAACCAAATGGTAAATTTGAATCAAATAACTCCGATAACAATGTTTCAAAACAATAAATAGTCATTCACAATTGGCGGTCTGTAATGGCGTTTCTAAAACTAGCCGTTTTTTTAATAGATACAGGTGCAGATGTCTCAGTTTTGCCAGCCCCCCGTTTTGTTCGGAAGCCAAGTGTCGCATCCCATCATTCAGGTTGTTCGCAGCGCACGGTTCTTCGGTAAATGCGTACGGGATTGAATTTTTAAGATTTGATATCTGACTGCGCCGCGAATTCTCGTGGGAGTTCATAGTTGCTGACGTGTCGATGCCTATCATCTATTGCCACTTGCGGCGAATAGCGAAATCTCTTATTTTCCGCTGAGAAATTTCCGCTATCTTATACAGCATCTAATCGCAACGACTTTAGTGAGACATACGAGTAATGGAGGCAGGTAATATATGTTGATTTGTTAAGACCCGATCATTAAATCAGATATGGCATCGACTGTGGCTTCATTGGGTAGTTAAACCAAATAAATCCTTTGATTTGGCATGTGCAGAGAGATTGGTAGAGTTTATTGTTCTACAGCTGCCTTATTTCTGACCTACTCGGCTAATGAAGCATGCTGAGTAATGGTTAATGGAGCGTGCTGTCGAATTATTTATACCATTTCTAAGAAGTTTTTGATTTTTGTTAAGAGGCTGACGTTTCTGATTAGTTCCAAATAGACTATGGCTTGTGCTTGTCTATGTGATTACTATATAGAGTTGGTTATTGTTGCGACTTCTATCACCAGATTTTTATATAGTATCGGTAAAGTTTCATTAAGTTCGTTTTCAATCGGTAGGTCGGACAGTTTAGATCATCCTTAACCAACATTGTACTACGTCGCTAACGTTCATCTGCTCGAAGTAATATTTTACGTATAATTTTGCGATTCAGTTTTTTATTGAATTCCGTATTTTTTAATTAAACAATTTTTTATTAATTATATTTGGTATTCGAATTCCATTTTTGGCTAGCGACTTCTTATCGTGCCGATTAATTTCCTTTACAATTTCATTTCGAAAACCAATTTCCTAATACTCTCTACTAAATTAATTAAATATTTTAATCTTTACAAACAATCGAAATTCATCTTTCTAACGTCTACGTATGTCTATGTCTATGTACGTATTCCAATTATATTTTACCGATGTATCTCAAATTTTCGTATTAGTAACGTTCCGAAGTAGGATGAGTTGACCAAACCGCACAAGAATTAGCGCCAAGAAAAGAAGACAAAGTTTAATTAAAATTACGTTTTGTCCATGTGTACGTTCATTTTCATCCGAGAGGTATTTGGGACTTACGTAACAAGACATTGCCCTAAATATTTAGTTTCTGTTTTCAAAGAACTTTCGAACGCATTCTCAAATCGACAACTATATATAGTTTATTAGTATTCTGTTCTACTTCATAAAAAGTACATAAATCTTTTGCCTCACCTCAAACAACTCAACGTGAATAAATTGTGGCAATGAAAATGAATAAGCAATCAAATAAAAATATATTTATAGACATAAAATAATTATTATTGTTTCCAAAAATGTACATAATGTAAACATTGTTAAAGCCAATGTCGATATTGTCGATATATTAAAACATTTGGCTGGGGCGAACGCACGACGCGACATTATTTTATAAAACAACGAAAAGATGACGTAACGAACCTTAATTACCTCCACATATAATTACTCTCACTTATGCTTACGTTTACCGCAAATAACTTTTACTGCCGTTGCTTACAGAAATACTAAATTGTACCAAATGAAAAATAGAAAACTAAATCTTATTTACCACTTCAGTTGTTTTGTAATTACAAAATAACGAATAATTATATTAGATTACGTAAAGTAACGTGTGTTATGATTACGTAGAAGCGCGTATTAATAAAAAAAAATTACCAGATAACTCTGGAATTTCGTTGAAATTGAAAATTGTTACATGTGGAATTAAAATAGTTACGCTTGGAGTAATTTTGTAAGTGGAACAAATCGAATTGGGCCAAAAATTATATGTGTGTGTGTGTGTGTGTTTTGTTTCATGGATGGATAAATATGAGATTGCAATATTGACATCATATGACAGATAATGACTATAACGTGATATGTGTCCTCATTACTTGTGAGTGTGTACATCAACATCCTTCTAGAACGATACAATCACTCACAAATTCGAAAAAACATTCCACAAAATTTTCCTCGGATATAACAAAATTTGTTTGATAGCATACCAGGACTTAGTTGCACCGGTAGAGGCTCCGGTAAATAAACCAAACGTATTTTTGACCATGCGTTTTATGGAATTTCAAGGCCTTTAGTCCAAGATGATCTTTCAATATGTGCTGCATCCGTTCGAGCGAAATGTTCGCCTCACGAGCCATTTTTCTGTGATTTTCCAGCCAAATATAGACAATCACACTATTACGCTTGAATTCCATTGCGGATATTTTTTTTCTGAATATTTTGCACTAAAATGCTTTTGTACGCTTGTAAACAATGGGATGAACTGTCATTAGTGTAAATTTGAGCGCTCTGTCATCATTGGTTTAACAGAAATGGCAGTCTGAAGTTGGTGACACTTCGTGTCAGTGACTCGGTATAATATCAAATAAACATTGTATTACAAAAGTCTTTATATAGACTCTTCCTATTACATCTAAGCGGTCGGGGAGGGGAGGCAACGAAGAAGTGGTGCCACCGCCTAGGGTGTAATAAAAATTCACTGCACGGCTAAACATAGTGCAGTGAAGCAAGTAGTGTTGGGAGGGGAATCCGTGCGATTTTAAATATTTAATAAACTAAATATTTCAAACAAGCATACGCTAATTTATTAGCGAATTACCCAGAGATATGGGTAAGGGTTCCAGGCGTGAACCGGATCAGTCTTCGCAAGAAGCTGACGGTCAGCGAGCACCTAAAAAGGTGAAGCTTGACGTGAATCTCAATGATTCTAACTCGGATGCCGAGCTTGTCGGCAATGATGAGGACACGGCTGAAGTTGAAACTACTTTGCCAAGCAGTGGGCAGTTAGCACCAACGTGGGAAAGACCCCATGAAAGCCTTATGATGGAAATCGTTTCTCTTGAAACGATGATCGGGCATATTAAAAACACGAAACTTACCGAGCCTAAGTTTCGGGAATTAAAGAATCACATTAAAAATATCAAGATTCAAATTCTAGAGGTCGTTGCGGAAACTAATCTGGTTGTTGGAAAACTGGAGGAAGCACGCAACCATAGGTGCACTTGCAACAAGAAACCAAAACCATTGGTTACTATGGAAAAGACACCAGAGATGGCGGCACAGGATTCAGTTCCAAGTGCCTACCCAGAAAACACAAGAGAAGTAGTAACTAACCAAAAAGAAAATGAATGGCAAACGGTCGGTAAGAAACGTAAGAAACGGAGAAACAAAAAGCGTTGGCAGAATAAGACGAAAACAAAACGGATAATTATCTCAGCTAGAGATAATGATTCCAGCCTTTCGACTACCGAGATTACAAAGAAAATCAAGGAAATCATATGTCCTAGTAACCGGACAAGTGGTGCAGTGGTTAAAGCTTCGGCACTTGGACCGGGAGGTGCTGGGTTCGAATCCCATCAGAGGCTAGATGCAAATCGAATTTTCATCATCGATTACGATCGGTGATGCTAATAAATACAACTAAGACCCTCTGATGGAGTGCAGAATTCCGTGTCACGCGCCGACCCACCTTCAATGTCAATGTACAGGTTGACATGTAGCTTGCAATGTGCAGGTGGTATACTGTAGTTGTGTGAGTAGGTGAAGTAGGTGGGTTAATGATGTGGAGTGAATGAGTGGTATCACAATGGGCCTAAAAATTGGCCTAAGTGTGCAGTAAGCAACCACTGAAACCTAAAGAAACCTAACCTATGTCCTAGTAAATCTAACATAAAGATTCACTACGTAACTAACGCTGGACCGAAAGGTGTTGCAGTTACTGTTGATTCTTCCTCGGATTTGAAGGTTTTCACGGAAAACACCACGTTGGAAGGCGTGGGTCTTAAAGCCACGGAACCAGAACCTGTTATGATATTACCTAAAGTGATCATCTTTGATGTAAGCTCCGAGCTTGATGGTGACATGGTTAAAAATTGCCTAATAAACCAAAACTGCCTAGATCAAAAAGATTTTAAAGTTCTGTATAGAACCGGTGCGAGAAATAAAGCCACTGGGTGGTAGAAGTCGAACCAGCAACTAAAAACATGTTGCTAAAGTGTGGAAAAATCTACGTGGACTACGGTACGATGCCGTGTGAGAGAGTTTGTGACTCCAACTAGGTGCTTTAGGTGCTAGCGATCTGGTCACATTGCAAAGAATTGTAGGGCGCGCGCAGAGACCTGCTCTCACTGTGCACATCATCGTCATGGCTACAAGGTCTGTCCTAACAAAGACAAACCAGCCAGTTGCGCAAACTGCAAGGAATTGCAAAAACCGCATGACCACCAAGTAGGTCGCGGTTCGTGTAACGCATACAAAAGTGCTGTGCAACGTTTGAAATTAAGAACTAAACATGATGATTAGTCAAAATCAAAGACATTGTAACAGCGACCTACGTATCGCACACCTCAACATGCAGGGCGCTAAAATATTCGGATCAGAGATATGTGAACGCATCTCCACTCACGACATAGATATGCTATATATGCAAGAACCACACTCGGTCATCAATGGTCAAATCAGTGGCATGCCTTCTACAGCCAGAGTATAGTTACAGGCTGCTCTGAGAATCCCAAAACTGCAATTAGTATTCACAATGCTGGCATGAGCATGATGAAGCTAAGTCAGTTCTGTGAAAGCCACTGCACATGTGTTGAAAGTTGGTTCATTCTACCTATTTTCAATATATGCTCAATACAGTGAACCGATCGAGTACCATCTGTGCAAAATCGAAACGATCCTATAGGCTCTATATCAGGTCAACAGAAAAAGGTAATGATCCTCGGAGACTTCAATGCAAGAAGTAAAATGTGGCATGACCCTTTAACCGATGAAAACGGAAGAAAAGTAGAGGACTTCGTGTCTAGGAGTGATCCCTTCATAATGAACTTCCAGGGGCGCTCAACGACGTTATCGTCTAATGGGAACTGCAATATCGACTTAACCATAGTCAATAGAGCCTTGCTGGGCTCGATAGTTGAGTGGTGTGTCAGAGACAATTGGACACCTAGTGACCAGTCACTACGTTTAATTTATCAAACTCACCACAGAGCAGTCCGCTTGCAAGTAGCAAAACTCCGAGATTCGCCATTAAAATAGCCGACTGGGGTCTATTTGCTAGACACTTGGTTGGCTCTTCGGACAGTGTAGAAGCACTTCCGGAAATAGATTCGTTAGATGAAATTGATGCTCGTGTGGAGCTGATCTCAGCACAGTTAGCCAGTGTCTGCAGTTTCTAAGAAGAGAGTTGTAAAGAAACGGAACAGTTGGTGGAACTCTAATCTAAGGAAACTTAGATGTTCTATGCACAAGCTTAGAAGAGCTTACCAGGCGGAAAGGAACCAAACAGCAAAAGAGTTAAAATTGTCTCGCTTTAGAGTAGCGAGAAATAAATACTTCCATGCAGTATTTATTGCAAAACAAAATAGTTTCCAACGGTACCCAAGACCCCCAGAAGTTTTGAACACCATCAGGAAGGCAAATGGAGTCGTCACTGATACGTGGCATGACACACGTTTGGAGTTACTCAACTTACTTCTTCCGGACGAAACGCCAGACGAAACTGGGCCTCAAGCAGAAATGCGCGAGATCGCTATTGACAGAAGTTGGAACGATGCGGAAGACCCCCCATTTACATGGGAGGAGGTCATCAGTGCCTTAACTTGCTTCAAGCGTAACAAGTCCTCTGGACTGGATAACTTGAACGAAAGAAATGGTTGCTTGCCACTCGCACTATACCGCTAGTTGAACAGAGCGGACTGTTCTCGGACAAGCAATTCGAATTTCGCCGTAGCATGTCTACTGAGGATGCGATAGTCCGCCTAACCAACACTGTCAAAACCCAAAGTTCTAAATATGTTATGGGTATATTCTTGGACATTACCGGAGCATTTGATAATCTTACGTGGCCTAGTGTCATTGCAAGTTTATCGGTCTATAATCTCCCTAGAAACACGATGAATGCTTTTAGGAGCTACTTCAGCAATCGATACGCAGTAATCAGAGACATGTATGGTTCTGCTTCAAAGCAAACTACATAAGGATGTCCTCAGGGCTCTATTTTGGGTTCTCTAGTCTGGAATATCGTGTTTAACACAAGCATGATCAACGACTTTGAGGAAATTGCTTTCGCGGATGACAAAGTCATTCTGGTGCATGGTAACTCGAGACTCGAACTTCAGCGCCAGGGTCAAATCGCAATAAATAATACTAAAAAATAGTAAGACTTTGTTCATAATTTTAAAATTCTTTATTTATTTCTTCAAATCTATTTCGTCCCCCTCAAAGTAATCCCCCCCGGCCTCAATACACTTGTGCCAACGTTTTTTCCAATCCTCGAAACAGTTGTTAAAGTCAATTTCCGGAATAGTCTGCAATGTGCGTAGCGATTCACGTTTAATGTCTTCAATTGACTCAAAACGGTTTCCTCGGAACGGTCGTTTGAGTTTGCTGAACAGCCAGAAGTCACACGGAGCTAAATCAGGCGAATACAGTGGTTGCGGAACGATATGAATGCAGTATGAGAAGGTGCATTATCGTGGTGCAAAAACCAAGAGTTGTCGACCCATAATTCCGGTCTCTTGTTACGAAAAGCTTCGCGCAAACGACGCATAACACTCAAATAGTATTCCTTGTTGACAGTTTGGCCGGTCGGAAGGAATTCGGAGTGCACCAAACCTCGAAAATCGAATAAAACTGTCAACATCACCTTGTTTTTTTGGCACGATATTCGGTCAATTGATCGTCTATTTCCGGGTCGTTAGCATAGATCAGAGACTCATCGCCAGTTATAATACGTTTCATGACATCCTGGTAGTTGGAAAGCATTGAATCACATACGTCAACGAGACGCTGTTTTTCCAAAAAATTGAGTGATTTTGGAACCAATGATCTTTCAAAATGGTTTTCACTGATCCTTCCGATATTTCAACGATGCCAGTAAGGTATCTGACTATTAATCGTCGATTCTCGAACACCAATTCCTTGATTTTATTATCGTGTTGATCATCAGTTGATGTTGATGGCCGTCCTAGACGTGGTTCGTCGTCAAGACGTTCTCGACCCTATTTGAACAATTTGTACCAAAAACACTTGCTCGCGACATACAATTACACCGAGGGCCTTTTGCAACATTCTGAACGTTTCGGCACCACAAAATTGATTCCGCACACAAAATTTAATGGAACTTCTTTGTTGAATAATTTCACTCATTGTAAAAATCGCGGAATGCACTTTTTGTGCTTCAGAAAGACAAGCGTATACTAAACACTAATGATTATTTTGATGTAATCAAAATATGTAGAAGGAAAAACCACCAACATAGAAAAACAAACATTTCGACGAATGGTTTTCCGCGCGAAATTTAAATTAAAATGTCTTACTACATTTGCCCACAGGAGTAATATGATCCAATGGTGTGAAGCAAATAAGATGTCACTATCAGCAGAAAAAGCAGTGATGCTGCAACTAAAGGGCAAATTTGACTAGTCGACCACCAACAATATCACTAAACGGTAAAAACATGAAAATGGTCAAGTGCGTTAGATATCTAGGTGTTGACCTTGATGAACGAACGGGCGTAACATCCCACGTTCTTAGAGTCTGTGAAAACGCCAAGAAGCTATTCCACTCTTTGGCGAGAGTGTCAAGAGAAGGATGGGGACTTAATCACAAAACACTGAAGTTAATATACAAAGGTGTGGCGGAGGCGCTTTTCGCGTTGCCGGCGGCTGGTAGGTTAAACTGTCACCATATCAGATCACTAGCAAGTGCTCAGAGAAATACCCTGCTAGGAGTAACAAAAGCTTACCGAACTGTATCTAAAGATGCTGTACTGGTTCTGGCCGGCGTACTCACGGTGGATATTCTAATCAAAAAACGAGCGAACTTGTTACCACCTAAGAAGACGTGGTCAAAATGATACAGGTGGATATGTACATGCTGTTGATAGTATGCAGGATCAATATAATAATGAAAATGATATCGAAGCGATGGCGATTGACCTTTGGCAACGAAGGTGGAATGAATCAGCCAATGGAAGGCATACCGTTAGCTTCATTCCAGATATAAAAGAAAGACTAAAAATTAAATTACCACTGACGAGCTCGATGTGCCAAGTTATCTCTGGACATGGTAAGTTTAAAGCATCCCTGCAGAGATTTAAGATAACAAAATGCGGATCGGAAGTAGAAGCCGTTAAGCACCTACTTTTCGAATGTAACCAGGTGACGGTTATGTCACTAAAACATAAGTGAAAATAAAATGAATTATAACGGCTGAAATGTACAAACACTGGTATCGGTTAACAGTGCTAATTGAATTACAGGAAAATTGGCTAAAATTTGAATAATTCTTAGTTTAAGGTTATACCTAGGTATAAGAATTGACGAAAATTTTTACGGAAATGTTGACTATACGACGAATGAATGAATATTCCCCTATAGTTGGAATGTCATACTAAAATTCAATTCACAATCAGTATTAGAGCAATAGTTGATCCGACAACATCGATCCGTGCTAAGAATAATAATCGCCTGAATAAAAGTTATGGTCTCTGACTAGGTTTGAACTCGCAATTTTTTTGTTGGCTGTATTTGATTTTATATAACTAACCACTCGACCACCGAGCGATATACGTTTTTACAGTAGAATTCGTAACAATACTGTTACCTCAATCGACATTGCACGAGGTATGGACTCTATGGACTGAATAAGGACACCGTCACGCTGTACTGCAGAACAAGTTATGCGAGGCATGTCAGATAGAAAAGTTAACCATCACTAGACGACACCGGTATTGCAGATCTGGAGAACTCAATCAATAAGCTGAAAAAGATCGAAAGACATCGAAAGACACAACTACATATGTACTTATTGCAATGGTGATGAAGAAAATGTGGACTAGCTCCGACCCACGTTAGGCACACTATTCCGAATGCAAACAGTTAGTGATATAGGAAACACTTGATAAAATCACAACTATTAATCGGTCGGTAAAAAACGTCAAGTTTGCTAGACCGCTACTTTTTGCTTGAGGTCAACGATCAACAAATTAATGACCAGTTAGATCACCTTAATGTTAATTAATAATTATACGGTGATATACACGAAAGCTTTAACCAAACAGAACAAAATACTCAGAGTCTATTGACATCATCCTTAACATTGATCTGAGTTTAATGCGATTATAAATCAAATGAGTCAATAAGTCATTTCACATATACAATTTACTGTTATGAGATCTTCGCAATGATCGCAAATTTTACGTTATACAACTTGTTCAGCCTTTTTACCATACATACGAGTATAATGATTTACGGTAAGAAGATGGTAATTGTCTAAAATGTGTACAGTTGTTTCTTCATCGTTTTATAACAGATTCGCGATATATATTACATATTCAACATATGCTTTACTATATTTTTTATAATACCATGTTATTCTTACGAGCATTATAACCTTGTGATGTTAATTTACTACCGGTTGTTTTACTTACATATATAAGACGCGCGCGCAATCTGCTATGAATGCAAAATCTTAATAAAAATTTTCTTGGTGCTTTTTCCTGTAACTACAGCTTAACAGTTTAATGTAAATTAAAATAAAAAAAAACGAATTATTTTTATATTGCGTGATTGGTATGTCAAAGTACAAATAATAGTTTTATGAACTAGCGGGTTACAAATTACATGGCGTAGTGTGACAACTATACCAGACATCGCGTATTAGTATACAAAGAGGTTAATCAACTATTAAACTTCTTATGATATATTTTTTAATTTTACACCTTACATTTTGTCTTTTGCTTTTTGTATTACTCATCAATAACAATAATAGACCGCGCCGCGTCTTGAAAAATTTAAATATTTTTCAAGTGTATGATATAACGGTAAAAAATGATATTACTTATCCACGACGTGATATTAATGCGTAAACAACCAACAACCACGACAGAAATGTTTTGGGGAATTTTAGAATTGCAATCGAAACTTTTGGCTTATAGGGTAATGTATTTTATCGCATGGCCTAGTAAAATTATGTACGTTTTATATAGGATGTTTGAGCAAAATGGAAAAACAATAAAAAAACAAAATTTTAAATATCTGGTCGGTATTGAAGCACACTGTAAAATTCCCCACATTTGCTATCACGTAAAAACAAAATAAAATTCTGACACTAAAATTTTGTTTTTGTTTTTTCGTTTAAATTAGTGACCGCACATCAAATTATAGCTCAACACGTGCTGCAAAAACCACCACTTTAAAATTTTGTTTATAGGCAAAGAGGTAAGAGACGAAGTAATACGCACCGTGTTGCAGCACTGTGTGGAGCGGTACAATCAATAACTACCAGTCAGTACTTTTATATAATTTCCGAATCCACAAAGAGATTTTATGAGAAGAACACGTGGACACGTAAATGTTTCTAAATTTTTGTAATTGAACGCCTTCCTACAAGTTAATAATTACTAAATTTCGTGCGTTATATATCATCGCTGCTTATTAATTTGATCATTGTGTATCTGTGATGTCAGTACTTTTGTATGGGAATCACATCTGTAACTAATCCCTGTGTAGTTATAATTTTTAAGTTTCTTCAATATTTCAACTGATTCAGAGATCATCTAGTGATGAATAACCTTATGGTTCTCATTTTAAAATAATTTATTATTATATTTAGAGCTCCAGTGGTTTCTGAATTTGGAGTCTTCTGACTTCATTGCTGAGGTGTCGAGATCATCCAACCTGTGGTACATGTTTGCTTGCTTGTTTTTATATTTCCTCGACCAGTATTCCATCTAGTGCTCTTAACCTGCACCGACCAAATTAGCCCGCCCCAATGAAACCTGTACTATAATTTGTTACACATTTATTACAATTTATTACAACAAATCCCGATTTTATTACAGTTACCGTTTTCGAGGAACGAGCGGTCGATTTAGCTTACAATTAAACCTGCACCGCCAAAATTGTAACTTTTGATGTAGCTATGATATCGGGATGATTCTTGAACCAGAATTTATTACAAATTAATTACATTGAATAAGTTAGTTCAAGACCACCCCTCTACCAACCTAAGGGTAAATTTCACCCCAAAACGATTATATATTTCAAAAACGTCAATTTATCCAAATTTAATAAATTTTTTACACCAGACTGCCACAAGATTTTAGGAAAAATGTTGCTAGAAGTCTTGTCGAGAGTAGTTAAGCCCTATCCAGATGTGTAATAAATTATTTTTGTGTCACAATACGCGGAATTGGCTCCCAACGGTAGAGGCCTCGAATAGGTAATTTAAGGGTCGATTTTACGACCTTTAATAATTTATTACACCAGACCGCCACCAGATATAGGGTCTAATGTTACTCTGTGGTCGTTGTTAAGGGAAGGTCAACCTTATACAGGTATGAAATAAATTATTTTTGTGTCAGGTTACACGGAATTCGCTCCGAACGGTAAAGGTTTGAAGTTTTTAATTTAAAGGTCGATTTTACTACCATTAATAATTTATTACACCAGACCGCCACCAGATATTGAGTCAAATGTTACTCCTTGGACATCGTAGTGGGCAAGTCAACCTTATCCAGTTGTAGAGGCCAACGGTAGAGGCCTCGAATAGGTAATCTAAGGGTCGATTTTACCACCTTTAATAATTTATTACACCAGACCGCCACCAGATATGGGGTCTAATGTTACTCTGTGGTCGTTGTTAAGGGTATGTCAACCTTATACAGGTGTGTAATAAATTATTTTTGTGTCACGATACGCGGAATTCGCTCCCAACGGTAGAGGCCTCGAATAGGTAATTTAAGGGTCGATTTTACCACCTTTAATAATTTATTACACCAGACCGCCACCAGATATTGAGTCAAATGTTACTCCTTGGACATCGTAGTGGGCAAGTCAACCTTATCCAGTTGTAGAGGCCAACGGTAGAGGCCTCGAATAGGTAATCTAAGGGTCGATTTTACCACCTTTAATAATTTATTACACCAGACCGCCACCAGATATGGGGTCTAATGTTACTTTGTGGTAATAAATTATTTTTGAGTCAGGTTACACGGAATTCGCTCCGAACGGTAAAGGTTTGAAATTTTTAATTTAAATGTCGATTTTACCAACTTCCATAATTTATTACACCAGACCGCCACCAGATATTTAGTCAAATGTTACTCCTTGGACATCGTGGTGGGCTAGTCAACCTTATCCAATTGTGTAATAAATTGTTTTTGAGTCAGGATACGCGGGATTGGCTCCCAATGGTAGAGGCTTCAAATAGGTAATATAAGGGTCGATTTTACCACATTTAATAATTTATTACACCAGACCGCCACCAGATATGGGGTCTAATGTCACTCTGTGGTCGTTGTTAAGGGTATGTCAACCTTATACAGGTGTGTAATAAATTATTTTTGTGTCACGATACGCGGAATTCGCTCCCAACGGTAGAGGCCTCGAATAGGTAATTTAAGGGTCGATTTTACCACCTTTAATAATTTATTACACCAGACCGCCACCAGATATGGGGTCTAATGTTACTCTGTGGTCGTTGTTAAGAGTAGGTCAACCTTATACAGGTGTGTAATAAATTATTTTTGTGTCACGATACGCGGAATTCGCTCCCAACGGTAGAGGCCTCGAATAGGTAATTTAAAGGTCGATTTTACCACCTTTAATAATTTATTACACCAGACCGCCACCAGATATTGAGTCAAATGTTACTCCTTGGACATCGTAGTGGGCAATTCAACCTTATCCAGTTGTGTAATAAATTATCTGGTGGCGGTCTGGTGTAATAAATTATTAATGGTGGTAAAATCGACCCTTAAATTACCTATTCGAGGCCTCTACCATTGGGAGCGAATTCCGCGTATCCTGACTCAAAAATAATTTATTTCATACCTGTGTAAAGTTGACCTACCCTTTACAACGACCGCAGAGTAACGTTAGACCCCATATATGGTGGCGGTCTGGTGTAATAAATTATTAAAGGTGGTAAAATCGACCCTTAAATTACCTATTTGAAGCCACTACCATTGGGAGCCAATTCCGCGTATCCTGACTCAAAAATATTTTATTACACAACTGGATAAGGTTGACTTGCCCACCACAATGTTCAAAGAGTAACATTTGACTCAATATCTGGTGGCGGTTTGGTGTAATAAATTATTAAAGATGGTAAAATCGACCTTTAAATTAAAAATTTCAAACCTTTGCCGTTCGGAGGAAATTCCGTGTAACCTGACTCAAAAATAAGTTATTACACACCTGTATAAGGTTGACCTTCCCTTAACAACGACCACAGAGTAACGTTAGACCCCATATCTGGTGGCGGTCTGGTGTAATAAATTATTAAAGGTCGTAAAATCGACCCTTAAATTACCTATTCGAGGCCTGTACCGTTGGGAGCCAATTCCGCGTAACCTGACTCAAAAATAATTTATTTCATACCTGTATAAGGTTGACCTTCCCTTAACAACGACCACAGAGTAACATTAGAACCTATATCTGGTGGCGGTCTGGTGTAATAAATTATTAAAGGTCGTAAAATCGACCCTTAAATTACCTATTCGAGGCCTCTACCGTTGGGAGCCAATTCCGCGTATTGTGACACAAAAATAATTTATTACACATCTGGATAGGGCTTAACTACTCTCGACAAGACTTCTAGCAACATTTTTCCTAAAATCTTGTGGCAGTCTGGTGTAAAAAATTTATTAAATTTGGATAAATTGACGTTTTTGAAATATATAATCGTTTTGGGGTGAAATTTACCCTTAGGTTGGTAGAGGGGTGGTCTTGAACTAACTTATTCAATGTAATTAATTTGTAATAAATTCTGGTTCAAGAATCATCCCGATATCATAGCTACATCAAAAGTTACAATTTTGGCGGTGCAGGTTTAATTGTAAGCTAAACCGACCGCTCGTTCCTCGAAAACGGTAACTGTAATAAAATCGGGATTTGTTGTAATAAATTGTAATAAATGTGTAACAAATTATAGTACAGGTTTCATTGGGGCGGGCTAATTTGGTCGGTGCAGGTTAAGAGCACTATTCCATCTTTTCATCTGAAGTTGTCGTTCCTAAAGTCCCAAGGGGCATTCACAATTTCTCGCAGCACTTTATTTGCTCTTAAAGTGCTCTTTCCATCTTAGCTTAGTAGCATCGAGGGCCATACCAAGGTATTTATTTGCATATATCTACATTTTGGTTTGTAAAGTTCATATATACAGCGCTATTTTTAGCAAAGTTACTCACCGTATTAACTGCATTTCGAAGTTTGCTTGATGCTTCCGATATATCTTTCCAACTGCTAGGATAGTTGTATCGCCTACAAATGTTGCTGCTGTAGTACCTTGAATATTCAGTAAATCTCTCGATAAACGGAAAATCGAGGTGAGGATACCATGACGTTGGTAGTTTGGTTTCGACCTAATGAAACATTAAAGACGACTTTATGTTAACCTGCATCAAATTTTTCCGGACAAATTTAACTGAGAGTATTTAAAGAGAGTAAACCAACCAACCACAAGACATTTGGTGTTAATATTTTAACATTTAAATCGCATCAAATTTTGATGCAGAGGTACCACTCACGAATATTATTTATTTCTTTTTGCTCAATACGGTGTTTTGTGTCCGTTACTTTTAAATATGTAGACCGAAACGACTTGGTAAATCGTATAGATTTTTTCTACCAACATAGTGAAATAAACGATACTCAACTTACTTCATTTCTACGTACACCAAATGTTTCCAGAAAATTTTGACCCAGGCTAACATAAAATCACCTTGAATTTTTTAAATCGGTCGTCTCATGAGACTGCAAGACCCTTCAAATGATTATGCTACATGATTATATTTGAATGAGAAAAATATTGAATTTGAAACCAGCGCCCAAACGTTGGATTTGTGAACTAAAGCGCTGATTACAAAATTGTTGTTTTTCCAAGATCTTTCAAATGTTATACATATTTTCATATATAAATAATAAAGCACAACTGCTTCCAGCGCCACAACGGTAGTTTTGAGTACTAAGGTCTAAGAAAAATTTACGACATTCTTCAAGACCTTTTCAATAATATACTACAAGTACATATTCTATAATAAACTAAAAATTTGCCACCAGCGCCAAAGCGGTGGACTTATGAGCTAAAGTTATATCGAAATTGTTGTCTGATCCAAGACCTTTCAAACGATATACTGTTCGAGTATATGGGGAGATTGTAAAGCAATATCGTGAAATTGTGGTTTTACAGGGTGATTTACTATGGCAGGTACCCGACCCTCTTGAGGTAGAGATCCCAAAAGATTTTCAACTCTTCAATTGAAAATAAAATAAGATAGGTACAGGACCCATGCATCCATCCAGACGGTGGGACAAACTTGTTTGTTGCCATTTTTCGGATCAAGAACCTTCAAAATGTCGAAAAAAGGGGTTTTGGACCTCATCATCTTTATCAAGATTTCAATAACTAAGTCTTAAGGACCGAAGTAAAAAAATTCTTGGATTTCTCCGTCCGCTTGGATGTCTGTACTGATGATATCTCAAGAACGGGTTATACGATTCCATTTTGTTTCGCTAATCTTCTTTTATTTTTAATTTAAAGCATTGAAAAGCTTTTGGGATTTCTATCGAGTACCCAATACCACGATATTGCTTTACAATTTATGTATATCGTTTGAATGGTTATGGATCAGACAACAATTTCGATATAACTTAGTTCCTAAATCCACCGTTTGGGCGCTGGGAGTAATTACAACTTTTATTATTCCAATTAATCATGTGGCATATCATTTCAAAGGTCTTGGAGAAAGCAACAATTTTGTAATCAGCGGTTCAATTTACAAATACACCATTTTTGCGCTGGTAGCTAATTATTCGATTATCATATAACAAATACATGTCATATATCATTGTCCTGAGGAATGATATAATTTTTCTGAAGCTTCATAGTATTCAAATCTACCGTTTTAACGCTGGAGAAGAACTTACAATTTTTCTCATTCCCATATAGTCATTTGGGGGGATCTTGAAGAAAGTCACAAATTTAGCTGAAGCATATTAGTACACCAAATTACCATTGTGGCGCTGATTACAGATACATATTCCTTATTCTGACAAGATCATGTGTCATTTCATTTTTAAGATTGTGGACGAAGGACAATTTTTTTATCAGCAATTTATTTCACAAATTCAGTTTTGGCGCTGATGGCAAATTATTACTTTGGTATAGAATATACAGGTATTTGATATCATTGAAAAGGTCTTGAACAATGTCGTAAAACAAGTTGAAGCACGTTAGTTCTCAAAACTACCGTTGTGACGCTGAAAGTGGAAAAGTTTTGGTAAAGCTACAATTTTATTACCAGCCATGTTTTTAAAAACACATTTTTCCAAAATCAGTAGAGTCATTTTGTAAGGAATTTTTTATGTGAATTTTCAGGGTTGGCGCAATTGGAATTATATTCTTAGAAAAGTTTCCTTCATGCACATATATTTCTTAAAATCTTAACTGGTTTGGTTCCACGACAATTTATCTAAAACACAATTCACAGAAATCTCAATTTACGGAAAATACAAAACCGAAAATGGCAATTCATTTAAAATGCACCATCCATCGAAAATACTTCAAATGCATCACGGCCATAATAAAATCTGCAAGTAAAATCTGAAAAACACCTCGGGAAATTTAGGTTTTTAAATTTGTTTGGTCTTAAAAGAGGGTTTTGTATCAACATTATGAAATTAAGTATGTAGGGTTGAAATGACATTCTAAAATAATTTTTGGAAGGACTTCTGAAATTTGGTCAACTTTGGATTATCTACGCCTGGTCAAGAGTTAATAATTGTGGTTTTTTAAATTGGTACGACCATGGAGAATGACAAATTTCGGTCATACTAGTGGCAATTTCTCTGCAATTTCTTCAAAAGTCCGATTAGGTGCTCGCTTCAGCAGGTAAAATATGTGTGGTTGAGCTGAGTAATAATCTAATAGAATAGTTTCAAGCTTCTGTTTCTTCGTTTCGGCCACCATATTAATGAATTAATCTCTGTCTCAGTTGAATATAATCCAGAACTTCTTCCAAAAACCACTTTTCATCGGAAAATTCCGGTCCCAGCAGTCCATATTCCAGAAATCGTTTGAGAATTTCTTTTAAATACTCATCAAATTTTAACAGGATCCGTTCCAATGAAACGTGAGGTACAAAATTATCTCGGAATCCGAACCACTAAGCAGGCTCTGGAGTTGGCACCAACGAAAGTGAATCCTGGTAAAAGACCACCTACTCGATGGATGTGTAGTTTTATGCTCGGAAGTTTTATGTTGTCCGCAAACCTTACATATTTACATGGCCAGGCATCTATTGTCGGAAACTTCTTCATATACAGTACTTAATAGTAACGACCCCAATACACTAACCTGGACTGCACTAAGAGATTTGCAGTAATACAAACTACACCAAACATTGGGGCAGATGTTTGTCTAGCAACCAAGCAATTTGTTAGTCCAAGACCAGAGTCAATTTGACCATAGATATTTTGAACTGAAATTAATTTTTCTATTGCTAAATTGAAACATCGTGTGGTTGAATTTACATATGTGGGGGGCACACGTTTCAATAGGCACACGCAGTAATTATTATTTTTAATACCCGTTCTATTTCTCGTAACAGACCGGTCAGAAATAACAACAATAAAATTCACAATTGATGAATGGTCATATTTTGGAATCAACATGTCGGCACTGGGCGCATTCAGGGCACCCAACAGTTGGGAACATGTTGAGTAAAATCAAAGACAACGTTATGAAAATGTTTAGGACTATGAAATTTTGAAATCAAATTGGCGATGATTTCACTAATCATGATGCCAACAGTTGGCGGTCCTGAACGCGCCTAATGATTCGTCTTAGACGACAAAAATAAATACAGAGTATTCGAAGGAAGGCTACTACTTTGGTTGGTCGCCATTTTTATAAACATGAATTTTGACAGTTCAAAATTTGGCGAATTGTGGTAAATTTAATATGGTAAAATATTTGAGAAGATGAGATTAGAGCCGTTTCGATTTTATCGGGTATGCCGATAAACTAAACATTTAGTTCTGGCAAAAGATAATGCTCGAATAATTCAACACTCATCTTTGCATCCATTAAGAGTGATGGTACGATGCGCTATGTGGTCTGGAGGATTTATTGGTCATATTTTACGTAGATGAAAGCGGATTTACATAAACTGTTACTGAAGGACGTTATCGTATAATGATTGATAACTTTTTGGTATCAGGATGGGATTGCAACTTCACATACAGCGAATTGGGCTTTACGGTCACCAAATTTAACAGCCCAGACCTTCTTTTTATGGATCTCTAAAGAGGAAGGTTTATGCTGAGAAATCGGAAACACAAAACATTCAATAAAACATTTATCAGGAGGATTAAAGTTGTAAAAATTGAGTGGTTCAGGATAAATAAACTTCTTTATCTTTCGTTCGATAAAGGAGATTATCAGTTCTAATCCAATCCTTCCCAGCTGTTAGATTAAACTCGATGGAACTTGGGTATGTCCGAAATTTTTGGAGTTTTTACGGAAACTCATTTTCCAGGAAAAGGCCTGAGGATCAATGAAGCTCAGCACATTTCAAAAACGCCACACTTTACACATAGGTGGTATTATTGACAAAAGAAGAATTCTGTGGACGATAAACGCCTTCAAGTCATTTAAATCAGCCGGTCTGAACCGGACCATACCAGCGGAAATGCAGTAAACACATTATTCCTCCTTGGCTGAAAGAAATCTATATACATAAATGATATATAATCCTAGGAAATGGACAGAAACCAAAGTGGTATTTATCCCAAAAAGGAGGAAAACGTTCGCCCTGAAAGCAGATTAAACAATCATATGAAGTGTGTTCAAAACGTAACGGGGAATTTCGCGCGTTGTAGTAATCCGATTAGCACGATTTTTTCGTTGTGTCAATAAAATTTGTTTCAAATTTTTTGAATTTTGAAAAAAAAAACATCGGTGTATGGGAGTTACTCCCATACAATGTCGAAACTATGGCTCAATCGTCCGAGTGAAAGCATTCTGGATCGCAGAAATAAGCTCGTCAAGTGAGGTCGAATGTGAAGGTTATGCTCACCACCCATCTTCGATTTTAACGGCATAATGTATGAATCTGGCCAAAAGGTTAAACGATCAATAAGCAGTACTACTTACAAGTTCAACGCCGTTTGCGTGAAGCAGTCTGAAACAAACGCCCAGATTTGTGTGTTCATTGCTTGTTCATGAATTTTTGGCCAAAAATGAAACTCTAATGATGCTGCTTCCACGTGAGATTTAAGGGCTAAAAGCTTTCTCAAAGATCTAGTTCCAGAAGTGTTTCTTGAAGGACTATTTTGAAGTACTCATTTGTAGATAAATGAATAAAAGTCCGTCCAAGAAATGAAAATTCCCGTTACTTTTAGAGCAGAGGATGGGTAGAGGTAATAACTTATGTGGAACATGCTGACTTAGGGAAATACTTACCTACGATTAAAGAGTTAATGCGAAATGTCCATTTAATAGCCACAAAATGGGCCTGCAGAAGTAGATTAGTAGTCCACCCATTCAACACAAAGTAGTTCCTATTTACTAGTAAATAAAAATTCCGAGTGGTTACTTCACTTGCGCTACATCCCATGTAGGAATTTAAATTAATGAGTGAACACGCCGTTCGTTCCTAACACACTCCCAGAACTGCAGAATGAGACCAGAACTAGCATGCCTGGAAGAAGGGTGGGTTAATCCATTTCGTTACGTTTTCATCCATTCTTCTTTCCATTCCATGTGGCCATCTTGAACAGTTAGCTGAGTTAGAAGCCGAACTTTATATTAAGATGGGATGTAAAGATGGGATTTGAAACCGGAGTTGGTACACCGGCTTACACTATCGTATAATCTAGTGTAGTCATGTATGTGATGATGGGGAAGGTACGGAGAACGGCCTTTATACATATTAACGAGCGCGGAATATGCACGCATCAGATGTAATGTTCCACCTTCCCTCAAAAAGGTTTCAGACAGCTTGCCGAACCAGATTACTCTGAAAACCCGTTTCAGGACCAAAAAGCGAAACAGTAGACTTGAATGTAATATCCCCGATTGATAAACGACACGTCACGTAAACGTATATTGTCCCTGCGAAGAATTTTCACAGGACACTACCTTTTGGGAAACGTTCGAGAAGGCTGAGTTTAGTATTTAATTCCTTCCGCAGAAACTGCAAGGATTAAGATTAGGAATCCTGTCCGACACAAGCACAAAAAATGGTTACCTTGCTAGCTTTCATATATTTCGAAATTTTTCTAAACATTTCCACTATTGCAGCGCAACACAATCCTTTCGTCTCTGTTGTGTGCATTGCGAATTTCATTTAGATTTGTTTTATATAGAAAGCAAATAACTTGCAGCTAGAAACAATAAATTTCAATTCAAGATTTCCGTACGGTTTCTTAAAGGTATTTCGTTACAACAACAAAAAACTTACTCACCTACTTTGTACAACTATAGATGTTAAATTATAAATCACATTGAGCGCGCAAATACCTGGGATAAATAAGATAAATAAATATCTAGCCAAGTAACCAATTCTTAATATCATTGCACTCCGCCACAATTCCATTCAAAACGTGTTTTTATCAATACATTGAATAATTTTTATCGGACACGCTTTAACGTCTTAAGCACTGTATAAAAGTATTTTCTTCTTTTCCTTCCTCTCAGTAATTGCAGCATCATAAATTTGTACCCAAATTGGAATATCTTTTTCGTGTTGTTGTTGTTACAGTACATAATGCTAATTAAAGAAATTGCGCGTGATTAAAAAAATCCTTAATTATACAATTTGCAGGACGGAATAAAAAAATATTCAAATTTATTGTTATTGCAATGCGTACCCAAGAATTTGTGCGTCGTCTGGCACAGTTGAAACAATTAGGAAACAAATTAGCAGTAAGTCCTTTTGTGTTCGGTCGGCGTGAAATAAATGATGGTTTCTAAATCACTCTCCATCAGTTGCGGCGCAACTCTAGGAAGCAGTCAAACAACTACCGGGCAATATTAGAACAAGCTTTGATTCAAATTCCAACTTTATCCGGTATTATTGTCTGGATTACAGCCAAATACCGTAGCTATAAAAAAACTGCAATCGTTAAATACGAGCGGTACAGTTTCAGGTCAATATTTTAATGTTCTTATACATATTATGTGATTCGATCTTTCAACGAAGAAAACACAGAACATAAAAAATGCTGTCTCATGGTACGTACATAGACCACATACGTACGAGTACATTATTAATGTAGGTCAACGGAAAAAAAAATCTTTTTGCTTCTTTTCGATTTCATTTTTCTTTACCAAAACCAAGAGACGAGGTAATTGTGGTATTCTTTCAGTTTTGTGTTCTAAGCTTAACAATAGAATATTAGATACATACAGATTTGTTTTATTGTGAGGACCATGCGGATAAATTATTTCTGTTTAATTTTATAGGTTATGGGAACGAGAACGTATATTACAAGAACTAATAAATTATTTATACCATTGACTTGAAATTGTCTTAATCAATAAGTGTTAAATTATTAGCTTTATTCGCAATTTAAAACAGTAAATATTTCTGGTAGAAAATCGCTATTCATCAGGTTTGGGCGGCCCGAACACCATTCTAGGTATAAATTAAATAATTGCGGTGGGATCTTAGTTAGATAAATAGATTGGGTTCTTGCTGTTTGAAACTGGAGGCACTTAGTATCCGGAACTCCATGCTGATGGTAGAATATAATGGTCGATGCTCGACGTGCAGCATAAGTTGCAAGAACTGGCAGTGCCTACACATTAAGAAACCTATGACTTCCAGCGCATCGACACTTTTTAAAAGAGATGTGCATAGTGTTAAGAAAATGACATGCTGATTATTTTTACAGTCTGATATATTTTCGGACAGCCAACACCAATGCAGTAAATATTAAATTTTCATACAATTATAAAAAAGATGACGACAAACCGTAAGATACTTAAAAACAAAAATTGTTGTATTAAAGGGTCCGTCTGTATCAAGAATACAAAAATACAGATCAACAACAACTAATAACATCAACCAATCCGCGACTCGAACTGAGCCAACAATTCTTCGAGTCGAGAAACCATATTTCGAAAACATATGACGCCTTTAACGACTTAATAATGGTGCACCATGCACTCTAAACGAACAATAACTAGGCAAATCGTTTACACCACATTCCTTAAAAAAAATCACATTGAGCAGACAACAGCAACAGAGAGTAGTTTAAACGGTATCTCAAAATGCAGAAAGATATCACAGTAATACCCGTCCAAACGTCATTAGAACATTCAAAACGTGACATGAAAAATCCGCTAGAAGTGAAACTTCCAAAAATTGGTATACCACACTTTAACGAGGAGCTTTTAGTTCACAACAACAGAGCACTAACGAATACACACAATTTACATTATTTAAAACTATAGACCGATGAGTAGGAGCAAAACTGATCAATCACCTTCCTCCCCAAAGCGAAAACACCAACGAGTTCATGCATGCAATAAGAAACAAGGGAGTCAACATCGACTCTTGGGATTAAATCATCATGTTGTTGATCGTCTTCAAGTTTTAGTTTGTTTATATGTAAAAGAATCAATATTGTAAAATTATTTTTATGCTCAATAATGTTAAAGCGTGTGACGCGCCTTTAAATGTTTGGAATTTATAGAATGTTAAATTGAAGGAAACTTCAGTCAATGTAAGGCATTACACTATTCAGACGTGTCTTTTATTTAATCGAGTGATAAATGTTTAAAATATATAAATAATCTGCCAATGGGTACAGGTTATGGGCCCAGACAAACCCATTCTGATTAAACAAATAGTGCGTAATACGTAAACGTTACAATTACTGCGAAACTGCGATTTTTTAAGTGTTCTTTCGAATTCACTTCCATTTTGTGTGTGCGCCGACTTGACAGATTCGCGAATTATTTGGAAATATAAGTTGGAGTTACTGCTAACGAAAGAAGATTTGTGGTCGATTAATGATACGATTATGTAACATGTGGCATGAGAAACAAAAGATGGTAAGGCTCGAGCGCACTTCGGTCTATCGTTGAAGATAATCAATTGGCACATATCAGACGAAAAGACACAGCGAAAGATATGTGGAAAACGTTGTGAGAGCATTACGAAAATCGAGTTTTTCAAATAAAGTAAGTTTATTAAAACTTTTATATGTTGGTTAACCCTGACACGAGGCTGTGATATGGAACCGCATCTGGATCCCATGGATGAAACAATGGACGAATTGACGACATTAGGCAGAACGATGGCTCAACTGTATTGGCTGCGGCCTTATGTATATTTGAACAGTTTTCCAGAAAACTATTCGACATTGATTACGGCATTAGAAACAAGGTTCGTAGAAAAACTAAACGTAAACGTGTAAAAGAAAAACTTCTTGTGTTTCACTGTTTGAATGTTTGTTTAAAAGTCAGTGATTTGAAAATCTTCAATTGTAGTGAGTATGTGCATAGATTCAGGCGCATCCTCACATACACATAGTCAAAAAAGTATTCGATCAGTCTGAAACTTTAATTGTTTATGATTATTAGAAAAACAACTAAATTCCAAATAAAAAAATTATGTGCAGGGCTTTATCACTTAAACATATCCTTTTCATCCACATAAACAAAATGTAAATATTTCCAATTAAATTAAAAAAAAGTTAATTAATACACACAGTACTAAATTACGTCAAAAAAGTATTCGATCATATGATCTAGTGTTCTTTGTTCATCTGTTTCAACCTTTTGTTTAATATTAATACTGCTAATAAAAAAATTAAGCAAAATCGAACATTCAGTCTCAGTTTAGTTTTACACGATGGGTCGTGGGTCGGAATTATCGGGTGATTTAAAAAAAAGTGGTAATACAACACTTTGAAGACAAAATGTCTAGAAGAAATATTTCAAAAATTTTAAAAAAGCCTTATTCTACCGTTCATTATATAATTTCCAAATACAAAAGTGATAAAACTGTGGTTAATAAAAAAAGAAGTGGCCGGCCAAGAGTGTTTAACATTAGAGAAGAACGAAAAATAATATGCCAAGTTAAGAAAAACCCTATGCTAAGTGCTCCAAAAATCCAAGGTCGAATGGAGGTAGAAATTCAAAAGACTTGTTCTACACAGACCATAAGAAATATTTTACATAAAGCGGGTTATAATGGTCGCACGGCTCGGAAACGACCGAAAATTTCACCGGCCAATAGGAAAAAGCGCATCGCGTATGTCAGAGAATATGTTGGTAAACCAGATGAGTTCTGGAGCTCGGTTTTGTTTTCAGACGAAAGCAAATATAATATTTATGGTTCTGATGGTCGAATTAAAGTATGGCGAAAAGTAAATGAAGCTTATGAACACTGTAATAGAAAAGAAACAGTTAAGTTTAATGGGGGTGGTGTGATGGTATGAAGTTGTATGGCAGCATCGGGCGTGGGAGAGCTTGTTTTTATTTACTCCACAATGGATCGGTACGTAAAAGGTGTTAGTGCTTTGCAACACATTTTATTCAATTTATTTATTACAGTTTTGTCTACTTAGATATCCTCAAAAAAAATTGAAAAAAAGCGCAGAGAAGTTGGGAATAGAGCGGGATTTCATTTTTCAACAGGACAATGATTCCAAACATTCATCAAGGATAGTTAGAGAATACTTGTTGTATAACGTAAATATAGTTTTGCCATACCCTCCACAATCTCCAGACCTCAACCCTATTGAGCATTTGTGGGATGAATTAGAGCGCCGTATTCGCGCACAAAAAATTGCAACTAAAGAGCAACTAAAAGCCATTATCTTGGCAGAATGGAATAAAATTATGAATGTGACTACTGGCAAGCTTGTCAAATCAATGAGAAGTCGTTTACTGGCGATTTTTGCGGCAAAAGGGCGGAATACGTGTTACTAATTTACCTATGCTCGAATACTTTTTTGTCATACAATTAACGGTATTTTTACAATTTCCATTTTTTTTATTAGGTTGAATTTATTGTACAAATCGATACTTGGAACAAACTGACAATATAATAAGGATTATTTTTTAAAAAGTAACATTTGTTTACAATTATTTTATTTGTACTGAATACAGCAATATTTCCGTCATAGTCAAATGATCGAATACTTTTTTGACTATGTGTGTGTGTAAGAACAGCTAATATTTCGTCGTAACGAAAACATCAAATGGCCAATCGACAATGTAATGTTCAAAAAAGAGATGTTCGAAATATTATCTCAATGTAAACAAATACTGACAGTGAGTAATTCAAGCATTTAGCGTGAGGCAGGTGAGAGATTCAAAGCGTAGACATGAATGGCACAAAATTTTGGAACACCCAAAATTTCAATGAAATACGAAAAATGGCAGTTCTAGCTAGAGATAGCAGAAGAATAGATGATGCAGTTGAGTGAATGTGAACATGATAAAGTGTATGTAACGTGTTTAATGAGCAAATTAACTCGGGCCCTTTTCTTAAAGAATCGCAAACGAGAATCATATTTTGGACTTGGTAATGGATCTAAAAATAACCTGATAATGTAACCTTAAAAAAAAAAAAATATTGGACCAAATCCCTACATGAAATGTAGCGTTAGCGAAATGGGCGTTTCAGTAGCTCCTTAACCGATTGTGATGAAATTTTCACCATGTATAAGTTGCATGTTCAGAACTAACCTTACGATATTTTAGCTTACCTTACGGACGCAGGGTTTTAGGGCCCCGGTACAATTTTTTTCTAAAATTGCATTTTTTTAAATTTTTTCCACGGGAATGAATTTTGGAAAATAGTTTTATGAAATTAGTGACATGCTCGAATCCGAGGGGTCTAGCATTGGTCCCTAGGCCGAGCGCTACGATTTTTTAAAGTTGTTTTTATTAATCTCATAAATTCCTTCGCGCCTGTCTCCATTTACTCAAATTTTCGACTCAAGCATGATAATGGTGACCACACGCAAATATTACATTGCCAATTAATCAGAGCTACTACGAAATTTTATATTAATTTGATTGTTCGTTACTCCACTTCTAAATAATTAAAATATGTGAAGCCCATATAAACGATGACGAATGGTGCGCAAAAATGTTAACAAGGAGAGTAGATCAAACGATTTGCCTCTATAAAGATGTAATTGTCAGTACGAAACAAATTGCGCTATCGATTAATTGAATCGATCCGTCGAAATATATTGATCGAACCAAAAAATTGTATTATAAGTTTAAAATTACCGAGCAAACAGCACAGTGGTTAAGCTTTGGCGCTTGAATCGGAGGGTACCGGGTTCGAATCCCTGATAATTGGAGTGAGCGCTCTTATTTGAGAATGCTGGTTTATGAAGTAAAAGGACAAACATTTTTTGAAGCACAGAGAGGCATGTCTTAAACTAGGCTTAGTTGAAAATGATCAGTACTGAGACAGAATGTCGTCCACAACAAATAAACAAGCTCTATGTAATGACATAAACAACTTGCACAACTTCCGATCCTTCAAAGTTTTCGCTGAGACTCAAAAAAGTCTTTTAGTGGATGATGAAAAATAGGCATACGCTAAAGTGATGCAATATATTGCAACTCCGATAACGGAGGAACTATTTAAATTGGTGCAATCGGAAACTCTGCTGCATCATCTGGAATTGCATAAACTGTTCACGATGGAAGACGCACAGCACATTCAACTCTTAAACTACCATTGAATTTGAATCAAATAGATAATTTTTCTTGCAACATGGCGCGAAATTCAGGAATTTAAACAGTATTAAAAACATGCAAAACTATTATTTGGGATGAATGTATTATGGCACTTAGAAAAGCATATCTTATACAACTAGCATATGATTTTCATCAAACTTACCCAATCACTTCACGATCAACACTCGCTAATGAACTAAATGTCTGCCGGAGAGCGGCGAATCTAACGGGAAATATCCAATCGGTCTCTTTGTGAGACATCATTTCGGCCTGATTTTCGTCAAATGCAACCGTCAATTCAAGATGTTGTAATGAAAGTTGTTTCCAAGCATTTAAAATAATTTCAAAAATTATGATTGGGTTTGCGAATGTCCAATCTTAACTTTCAAGAATGAAGGCGTCAATAAAATAAATAATGAAATTCAACCGCAACTCCCCGGTTCACCAATATAATACAAATCTATTGACACAGTTTATGGATGAGGATCAAGCTGTAAATTATCCATCCAATAGAGTTTCTATTCTATTCTACATTTACTATTTTTGAAAGAGCGTTTACCACTAATACTTCTTAGTGATTACTGGTAAAAATAACGAGGGAATGTGCAAATTTGCCGATTTGCCTTTCGAATTCAAGTGACTTGACATTGATCATCAAACAAATTGTTTACTGAAACTTAAACTGTTTAATTGTTAAGAAGAAATTAAGTAAAAAGAAAGGAAATATAGTAAAAAAATTAATAATGAAGGCTTGTAAGAAAGGAGTATAATTAATTGAAACTGGGTAAGCAGTGCCAGAAGTAATGAAATTATCCCCACAAATAGGATGTCAAATATTCTCATTAACGCATGTTGTGTAATATTCTAATGATTGCCTGAAAGGATTCATTTACAATAAAGGCAAATACTTTCCAAAAAAATATCAATATCTGGTTACTTTTCCGCAATAATGGGAAGGTGATGCTTCAGTTACTGAATTCAGCGGCTGATGAATTCCTGTCATATATGATTGCAACTACAGCGCCATCGAGAGATTTCCTGCAAAATATTCGAAGTTCATAATAATTTTAATTTCTCCAGTGCAACGTCAGGTAATTCAGATAGTTTACTATATAACAAAGGTGATAAAGGTCCCAGAAAAAACGTGCAAAATCCTAATTATACAATGCAAATCAAATCACTTTGTGTTAACATTTCTCCTTCGAATTGAGATAAATTAATAATTAAACAAATCAGCAATACCAGCAATAACTTTGGGCATGGCGAAATAATATTGATATTAAGTAAAATAAGAAAAACTTTTCAAATAAGGTTGTTGGCAGTATTTTTGAGCAAAACCATTATTGTCTCCAAACTTCACACCGTTAATAATTGAGCCACCATTTTTCCGACCTAACTATTTTAATTTTGGTTGTATAAAATATCGATGTGAGGTTACCAAGACATCTGGCAGTTTGGTTTCGAACTAATAAAATTCACTTCAGTGCTAGTTTAGACAATGTCTCACTATGTCGCATCACTTCCTCGTTTCCTACTTCTTTGGTTACGAGCTGGTTTTGGAGTGGGGATTATTATGCGCATTTTTTCACCAAAAAATTGTATTGCCTCACATTTAATGATGCACTAATGCGTTGAAAAAACAATATGTATTTTATTTAAATTCGCTGTGTAATTTTACACATACATAGGTAAATTGCAATTGTGATGACGGTTCGATATTTTACGTGTGAACGCAATAGTGTGGAATGATGTGATGTAGCTTTAAATTACACAAAAAAAATTCGCCCCAAATTTATTTTGACATTATACAAGAAAATATTGGTGCCCGAGAAACCAAAATTTTAAATTACAAAATTACAATCGTTGACGTTGTAGGATAAATCTTACCCTATAAGCAAAAATTTTTAATCTCAAAATTTATTACCATCTTATTGAAGCTTGATCTATTGTTGACCAAATAATAAAAAAATTGAAAAATTGTCGCCGAAAGTTATTGATCACAAGGAATCTCCATTAAGTTTACACCAATGAAAGTGTGAATTATTAAATCATTTATAAGCTGCAATCAGTAATCGGAACATTATACATAAAATTCACAAATTTTCATAATCGTGTATGCATTTTACGTACTAGATAGGAAAGTATTATTTTTGAAAAAAATTACACCACTAAAAGGTGCCGCCTTTTCTAATGAGTTTTCTAACCCAAAACTAATTCAAATGTCCTCATGTATCGTATAACAAGTAAACAAACAAATAAATATAAAAAATTCTACTCACCATTAAATCCTTAACCAAATACGTTGATTTTCGCCAAACATAATAAATATTGTAAGCTGCCTAGTGCTTAAATAATTAATTTATGATAATCATTATGCTTACACTACACACATACAAAAATAGAAAATAAAAAACGTTTTACAGCTAACTCCAGTTAGCAACAAATCCTTGGGCTATAATGATATTTAATACCAATTCACATAAGTAGATTGTGTTTTTAGTAGGTGTAATGCCTGCAATGAAATAAAAATAGAAAATACTAGATTAGTAAAATAGAATGTTTGTTGTTGTCAATAATTGATAACCCACGTTGCAGGCCGGTTGTTTTATGTACTGTAATAAATTAAATTTTAAGCTTTGGCTGTTTGGGTTTGGTTCCAAAAAAAAAATGTATGTTGGGTTGGTAAATTAGTGGAATGACTTGCCACTTTTGTGCTTTTTTTAATATGATTTTTTCGTGTATGAAATATGACTTTTACATGGCTGGATTTTTTGGTTCACGAACTAAAATAAATGTGTAGTATATGGGCCTTATAAATAATGGCATGTCAGTATAGATTTACTCATTTTTGTTTTTAATGATTAATTTATAAAAATAAATAGGCGTTAGAAATAATTATAGTAGCATATACGAGTATAGTCATGGCGAACGATGTTTTAATCAATAAATAAATACTGCGATATATGTTTGGGTTCAAAATGTCGAATTTGGGAGGTGCTGTTTCATTTGGAAATGGGAAATATATTGATTTCAGAAAAACAAAAAAAAAACTCAAAATATCAACACGAGTTTTTTGTTAGGTCACATCTGTTGAGTTTCATAATATTAATGAATATTGCGATAGACATAAAATTTTGTAAGCGATTTTCGATCTAAATGAGAAAATATAATTTAATCTTGTATTAAATAAGGGTACTTGTTTTTTGTTCGGTGAGGCGGTGAAACTACATACCCACAACGCACAAGACCTTAGTCAAGAAGCCGTCGGTTTTAAGGATTTTAACATAGAGTATTAATGTTGCGATGTGGTACCGCGGATATGAAGAGGTGGCACCACGGGTAGAAAAGACTAAACCATCTACGGATACATAAAAACAGTGGAATACATCACGAAATTGAACGGGCTCAATATCCATTAAATAAACATATCAATCGAATATCGAAACCACGTGAATCCAACGAGAAGATCGCGATGTTTACACCGCGGATGGCGCTTCAGCTACGACGAATGCACCTCAGCAAGTGGATTTACTGACCGAGAAAAAATGTTTGTCAATACTGAGGTGGTGAGACATCGTCAATATTGCAACACGATTAAGCAGCCTGAATATCGATAGTTTTTCCCCGGGCGTCTCGAATAGTGAAGTGTTAGTAATGCATCAAAACCCGTAGTGGGACAGCATCAAACAAAATACGGAACAGAACCAAAAGACGCCAAAAGAAAAGGCACTGAAAAGGAAATTTTCTTAACGAGGGAGTGGGACAGTTAATTTCCGCACAGTGATTCCCTCTTTCGTGAAAAAGAATGTTTTAGTTAGAAGTAGCTCGGTCACAAAGCAGGGTACTGTAAGTCATCTGCATCAACACGATGTTTCCGTGAAAGACGAAAGTTCAATCCACGTCGAAGCCTTGCTGAGTACGCTTTAACTGTCTAGACGCAAAAGTTTGAACCAAAATATTCTTCAATCTATTGGAGCGAGCGTCTGCAATAAAATTTATCAAAAGATAATCACAAAAATGGACGAGGAAATAAGGCAAGAATATTCGTCGCTTATCATAAATTCACTAGGTTTGTGCAAAAAAATGAAGGCATCTTTAATAGCTGAAGCGATCGAAAATGAGCTCAAGAGATTACAATTATTGAGAGTACTCAGTGCGATCGATTTCTCGGACTTCGCCGCACCACTTGGATCAAAATATAGGACAAACTTATACGCGTTTTCGCCGCTTATTCAACAGGGTTGAATGCGATGCACTGGAGCCAAACAAGTGTTCACTAACACCTTTTTGCAAATTGAGATGGATAAACGAATCAAAAAAACTAATGACGATTAACACTATTGTGGTCTATTTCGAGTAAACTGCCTGCAACCGAGTGACAAAACAGCACATGGCATCTCCGAACAAATAATCGACAGGAATGTTACTTTTCCTTTCATTGACGATGACATTGTTGGAGGAAGCGACGAGACAGACCGTCACGACAACCTTTTCGAGACATTGAAGCACCAAGAAAGAGTTGGAGTTTTTGAGCCCATCGTCGAAGCAAATTGCTTACGACCAAATTACGAGTAAAACGAGATGCTGAGGCTAATTACCGTACCGAGAGACATCCGACAATTACAATCATTCGTAGAAGTTACACCCACGGCACATTCGTAAAATAGCTGAAAGATCGTGGGTCTTTGCAGGAACTATTGCAACGGCGTAAAATTTGAATAACAAAGGCGCACCGAAAAGTTTTATGAAGCTTAAAAAGGTGCTTACATCGAGCTTAGCGTTAACCCACTATGACCCGAAGAAGATAATTATTGTGGCGGAACCCGGCCGAACCAAACGGCCCACCATACACGCCGCATCGTCATTTACGAAAACAGACCAAAACTACCCGCGATTCAGCGGAAGGCTTTGATGTTCGCTCTGAAAAAGTTTCATCGATACATCTACAGTTGCTAGTTCGAGCTTCAGATCGATCATAAAACCGGTGTTAGCGATTTTTGGATCGAAGAAAAGTTTCGGTATATACGGCTAGCTGTTAGCAACGATACGCACTCACTTTGCTCACCTACGATTCCACCATCAAATACGTGAACACGTACGCAGATTTAATTTCGCGATTATGTGTCAATCACGAGAAAACGGATAAAGAAATTGTCATTGGTATTTTGGGGAACGTAAACTGCATCGACGGGTGTTTCGCAATCGATACAGCAAAACAGGTGCCAGTAACATTTGAGGCCCTGCAGTAGAAAACTGGCATGTGCTAAACATTGATAAAGATATCCGCTCTCATCGAGAACAATTGACCACTGTCACCTAAGCAGATAAAGGAGCCAGAGGTTGCAATATTTTTCGAGCGACGAGAAGAACTAATAAACATCCACGGTTGCATGTGTTATGACGATCGCATCGTCATTCCGGGTCGCTACCGTAATCACATGAGTAATCACATCAAGAGTGCACGTCGATTTTGTAGGACCCGTAAATTTTATTTTGGTATACCTGGTGGTCATGCGTTAAGCAAATGATCAAAAGTTTTTAAAATGCAATCAACATCGGTTGGAAAACGATTTTTCCCGCCAGGGACTATGCGACACCATCGTTTTATAAAATGGTCTCCGATTTGTGTCAGAAGTATTTGAGTCGTTTTACAATGAAAACGGCACATTACAATGGCACTGTTTCAACCACAGTCGAATGATCGGGCTGAAGAATTCGTCAACTCGTTGAAGACCGGATTCAAGAAGCTAGAACGAGAAGGTAAACCGATCAAATTTCACGCAAATTCTTGATGTGATATCGTTACAAACTATCATTTGCTCTTGGCATGTTATATTCTAGAGTAAGGTTTCATGTGTTTGCGACATACGTCAAGAGATCAGTTGTGGAGCGGCTTTCGTGAAAGCAAAACTGTTTATCTGAAATTGGGTATTGATTAAATTTCTTTAAAACTTTAGCGAGGGCTGACACAATTGATATTGGCCGGTAGTTTCATCACAACCACGATTCAAAGTTTGATGTACCATCGCACTCTTCTAGGTATTCGAGTATTTAACTTATAAGAAAGGAGAAATTGTTTAGTTAATATTGGAGCCAAGCCAATGGCAAACTCCTTCAATATTCGAACTGGAATTCTGTCGGGTCCGATCCAACATTGTTTACGTATATTGTCTTCAGATTTCTGAGGACAATTTCGTCTGAGATATTGATGGGCTGAATTTTGGAACTACAATACGAAAATGACGGAGTCGTAACTCCAACGGGGACAACTAAGGTCGAGTTCTATGTTCGACGGCTTGCAAATATGGATCCACCTCCAAAGCATCGTCTGTACATATCATTGATGAAATGGATGTTTTAGAAATATTGGCAACCGATGCGACCATCTAGTAAAAGTTGCAATCGAAGATTTTAAACTCGGAAGCTTAGTTTTATTTTGTCTGGCATTTTATTTTTAAAAGATTTTAAATTTAGATTGGGATGATGATGATGAGATATATTTATGCATTCCATGTAACACGGTGTTAATGAAATTGAAACGGCGTCATCTATTTGATTGTTATATAAATAAAAAATGTCAAAGACGCCTTAGCTGCTGTCCGAGTTCCGGTGGTGTTTCGATAGATATTTTTATGGTTATCAGGTTATGGATAAATCTCTAATCTGTGTGAGGACATGCGAAGCGGCAAACCACTCCGCTTGTTGCCCAGCACAATTCTTATGTTGGTGATTCAACCATTCTTTATGGTGGGCATTAAAATCACAAAAATTAATTCGTAATAGGGATATTGGAAGAAATTCTTGGTTTCTGAACCCGTCTGATTAGAGGATCTGTACAAACTAGTTTGAGCGGGTTTGTGAAAATTTTGTACTTCTGACGACGAGCGTACGGTATGTGGTCTTCAACGAATATGCACGCTCTACCTCCAATTAACGTTTCACAATGAGGTCATTAGTATTCTAGGTGAAACCCAACAATTCAACCATTTTAGTCGCCTTTTACGACAAGCAGTGGGTGCTGTGGTGGAATTCTAGGCGAACCCTCAACCACAGGGGTTAAAAATTTAATTAATTAAAAACTTTATGAATTTTTGGCTCGCAACGAATACATGTACCAAACGGTCTATTAGGTTTCTTGCAATCTGGCAAAAATGCCCCAACTAGCCACAATTATAGCATCGAGTCATTGGTGTACTCTCTACAATCCATCTATTTGGCGACCTCGTTCTTTCGTGACTTTTTGCCCTTCTCAAATATTTTTTCTGTGTAACATTTTCTTAAAATTGATTTAACGAACGCAGCAAACACTTTGAAACTATCTCCAGAACGAATCATATTCATCATTATTTGAAGGCCCTTGGCTAAAACTACCAGGCATGATTCAATATCGTTTTTCAATTTCATCTTTTTATTTTGTTTTATTTTGTAAATCAATTGCTTTTTCAAATAAATTTCATATTCAATTCAAATTCTTGTGAATTCTTGTGAGACCACAACAAGCAATATGCGTGGAAAGCGCGCCATTTTACGAGTATACACAAACTTCGAACACTGTTCGCGAAAGCACGAATCCTAAATTCAAATTTTTAATTTCACAATTTTTATAAACATTTGTTGGTGTCATTTTGAATAATAAGACGCTTGGGAAATCGTTTGGGATGTGTTATACCGACAGGCTTCTAATCAATTATCTTCCTTTTGTACAGTGTAAAAAATAATTTAAGGCGATATTCATAATAAATTTCGTTTTTAATTTATTTAGCAAACTAAAACTTTTAATTTAATCAAACGTAAATTATATTACCGGTCTGAACAATAAATATTGTGTCCCTGTGGTCTTGAATGTCAATACAACATAAACATTTTGTTGTACACGCTGAATTTCATTTATTTCTGTTGTTTCATATTCACACATACTCCAATGTGTGCCATAAACTAGGTACGAAATTCCGTGCGAAAATTGTACTTGTTTGGAAACGTACCTAAAAATGTTTAATGGAATAACATGACACGCTTCATTTAATATTATCAACCAATAAGTTATGTGCCCAAAAAACAATAAACTGTAATTATAATAAACCAATGTACATACTTTTCGGTTAAAATCCTTATAATTATGAAAGTAAACCAAGATAAAGCAAATCATAAAAAATTTATAACGGAGTCGGTTTGTTTTAAAATTTAAACAATCTCTGCGCTACAGGCTGTTCAAAATTTCTTCAGTAGCTAAACCACCCGCTAAAATACTAAATAACAAAGATTGACAAATATTCACTGAATTTAGATTACGTATCGAGATCAACGCCTTTGTATTTTAGTAACTATTAATAATAATCAGTGGTTTTGTGGTGTTATGAAAACCGCTGATTATTTTTATTTTAATCTCTTTCATTATGTATACATGTATTGTATGTATACATAATTAATTAGCATAATGTGTGTACTCCTAATAATTATGCTGAAGGCAATAAACTCAAGTCACGATGTTTTACTGAGATTTAAATAAATATTGGTTCGATTATAAAGATTTTTCAATTCAATTAAAAAAATATTCTTGAAATGCTTATTACCAACTTACGAACACGTCGATCTATAAGAAATTATTTCAAATTTTATAATCACAGAATTATCAAGGCCCAAATTTTTGATTAGTATGGGTCAAACGTGTAATGAATGTGGAGCGAATTTTGGTTAATACTGCCTACTACTTTTGGTTATGCCTAGTTAATGATAAGTGATGTTTTTACTTAATATTCATGAGAATAACAAACTAGTCTGAAAAAAATTAGCTCCGCAGGGAGTTGTGAAGGTGCTAGAAAACAGGCACAGGAACGTCACAACCGTTTTAAACCTTTTATAAATAATTAAAAGTTTATTTTATGTATGTAAATATTTACATTTTGTAACATTTTGTTTAATTAGGCATCTCCATATGATCTAGCTCTCGCTAACAGCTTTAAGGTTATTATTAAATCGTTTTATCGCTGATGAGAATGTCGCATATTGTAAAAATTTGTAGAATTTTTTTTTAATCCCGCTGCTGATTTTTAGTGAAATTTGTGCAAGAAGATTAATAAAAATTTACACTGCTAAATTTGTTATTTTAGTTTTATATCGGCCTAACTACACGGGTCCCAGGTAGTATTTACACATATATCAGGCAAACCACCACCCAATAATGGTGGTCCATTCGGAACTCTGAAAGTCTTTTATGTATTCTAAACACAATTATACGAATCTATATTTTTAGACAAAAAATGTTTAACCATATTCCTAGGGATGAGATGGGTAGTTGAGAATTGTTCGTTAAACCATATCGATTGAACCTAACTTTTAATGAACATTGTAATGTATTTGACCATTTAAAATATTACACAAATTTGGGGTATAATATCCAAAGTCCATGACAAAGAAGCCCACAACTTCTAATCTATGATTTTCTATAGCTTTCGGCCAATTATGGTGAAAAATTTTCGATTCTGACAAACTTTATTACGGTTTATAAAAATTAGAAATTTTTAACAAATTTATTTGTTTTGTACCCCAATATTGTACCCTTATAAATTATGTCCACAATAATTTTTACGCTGTCATGCCACGGACTCTTCGCTACAGTTTTGGCAGGATAACATTGATTTCTTAGTTCTACAGGATTTTAAAAATTAAAATTGACTTTCCCAAATAAATGAAGAACACATTTTAATTAATTTATTTAAATAATTCACAAACTAGGGATGTCCTAGGTAATCCGAGTAAGTGTTTTACTTGCACTTGTGTATTGTTTATGTCAATCAAATGATCATGAAAGAGAAATGTTTGTTTTTGTTGTACAGGGTGTCCGCCGGGAAGGTATACTACTTTGTTTTGCCGCCATTTAGGCGAATATAGTATTGACAGTTCATACTTGACAATAGTGAAGTAGACACGTGGCAAATTTATTATGGAAAAATATTCGATAAACCATCGTTAAAACATTTTATCAAAATCAATCATCGATTACTGTGACGATGAGAAAGTTACGTGAAATTTTTGGGAGAAACCACGTGCCAACAAAACGCACTATTTATCGTGTAGTGAATGATTTCGAAGAAAGAGGGTCTGTAAGTGATAGGTCCAAGCATGGGCCACAACGTACTGCAAGATCGGCTGAAAACATTACTGCTGTTCAAGAAAGTGTTCAAAACAATCCATCAACCTCAATTCGACGCCGTGTTCAGGAGCTTGGCCTTCAAAGAACAAGTTTGGCCACAATTTTGCACAAGGATTTGTATTTGTTTCCATTTAAAATTCAGTTGACACAAGAGCTTCTTCCACAAGACCATTTACCCCGCCGTACACATGCCAATAGGATGTTACAGCTCGCCCATGGCAACCCCGATTTTCATGAAAAAATCATAATGCGTGACGAGGCACATTTTCATTTAAATGGATATGTGAATAAACAGAATAGTCGGTTGTGGGCAATGAAATCGATTCGATTCTGGTGCGAAGAAAATCCACAAATTATTCATGAAAAACCATTACATTCACCTAAATTAACAGTTTGGTGTGGTTTTTGGTCTGGTGGAATCATCGGTCCGTATTTTTTCGAAATGAAGCTGGTAACATCGTTACTGTCAATGGAGATCGGTATAGAGCGATGATAACCAACTTTTTATAGCCGAAATTGGAAGCAGTTGATCTTGACAACATTTGGTTTCAACAAGACGGGGCTACGTGCCACACAGCAAGTGCAACAATTGAATTATTGCGAGAAAAGTTTGAATCATAGCAGTGTTATTGGAAAACACTATACATCCGAGTAATAATTTTTGATATAATATTCTTTATAATCTTGTATATAATTGAGTTTCGGTATTAAGTCGTTACCCAATAAGCCAAAATTTGAAAGTCACGCAAGTCGATGACAATAAATTGTCGAAAAATCGACAATAATTTGTCGGGTCGTGTTATATTTATGGTATGTTATATAAATGACAAATTGTATCTGTTTAATACAAAATAGCGGTAGAAAATGTAAGGGACAATTACGTTCATACTGATTTTATTTCAAATTTTATTGAACAACTTTAAGTTGTTAAACTAAAATTTGTATCAAATTAGGAAATTGTTTTACTTTACAAACAGATTTAAAGGAGCAAGTCGGTCACATCTAACATTCCTTTCCGTCTCACCATCTTTTTATGTGTACAAAGAGTGTACGGTGTATTCGGCGTGTTGCGGGCCGGACGAACTTCCAGGCCTCCAAACTCAAGGTGTTGTATGCTGTGATTAGTATACTATATTTTTCGATCTGCAGACGTAGGACAATTAAGTTGCTAAACCATTTTACTTGTATACATTAACTATATTAGTCAGTGCACTTCTATATCCATTTTTGTCGTATTTTGGTGTTGAGTAGTATTGTGTTGTGGTGACAACATAAGAGTGACTAAATACTAAATAAAAAACTTAAATTAGAAAAAGTTGGAATTTGTTTTATTAGAAAATTTATGCAGTGCATTGCCCCGGGAATTATTGATGGTCCTTCGAGCCGGGTCGCACTGCCTAACATAGTGATTAAAAGTTTTATAACCACAATGAAATAAGTTAAAAGTAAAAGCAGTAAACATCTTTGAAATAGAATGTTTTGTGAAGAAATGCAACGATAGCCACACCAACAGTTTCACCAAACTTACTTGAATAAACCACTAAATTGAAGGATGTTCAATTGTAGATATACTTGATTGACGGTTTCAACGAATGGAAAGGACAACGGATCATTACCGTCGGAGCGTACGATGTTTCATTAAACGATACAATAATCTGAAATGTATAAGCAGAATTGAAACTGTCAGGGCTGCGGGTGCCAAAATTCACCGGAATTCACCGCTCTCGGCGAGGAGCCAGCGCGATTAATACGTCGTATGAACATTATGGAAGCAAATTATATTCTGGGATTAAATAAATTGAAGGATAGATTCGAACGTAAAAGACACGTGTAAAACAACTTAAAAAATATGTAGAAAGCATCTAATGAGCTAAAACGTGCTTTGCAAGGCTTGGATAATAAACCAAATAGACGCGATGTTTGGCTACTACAGATTTTGGTCAAAAAACTGAATGATGTTACACGGACCTTATAGAAGTATTCCGCCGAAACTGGTTTTCTGATTTTAGCGTCGTTTCTCAAATTCGTCGCAAAGAGAACTTAAGCTCTCGAATACAAAGGTAAAGCTTATGACAAACCGAGAAGTTCGAGGAAACCTGCTAACTCGAGGTCACAAGTGAAAGCATTTACTACTATAATTTATAGCTGCCCGTTTTGTAAAAGTGACCATCCGATTTATCAATGCGTAAAATTTCGAGAGACGGCGGTTGAAGGACGACGTGGATTTGTCCAAAACGAGAATAGATGTTTCAATTGGATTGGTAGGAAATATACCGCGAAAGACTGACGGTTCTTTCTAAGATATCTGTATTGGTAGCGGCGACACCATTCATTAATGCATGAACTGTCTCGTGCCAGTTCTTCAAATCAAATGCCGAAATTTAATTCAAATATTACTCCAATACATGTTTTGATCGGAATTGATAAATTGCGGTTCCTATTATCTGAAGGACAATTACATGAGTAAAACATAGTTACAGCGCAGAGGAGTAAATTGGGTTGGATACTTTCCGGAACATTTAACACCAACCAAGCTACTTCTATCTTATATTTGAGTTGTAAAATGAATATAGGAAAGGTGTTACGTAATTGCAAAGAAAACGAGGAAATTGACCGGGAACGGGAACCACCCCATAGTAATCCACGTGAGGAGCATTTTGTACAGAATGTTTCACAGGATGAGACTTGACGTTTTGTAGTAAAACTACCGCGATGGAACAAAGATTTAAAAGATACCCGCGGTTTTATCAGCTATACAAATAATTTCTAAATGAATACCACGACTTAAATCACATGACTTTAATTTATAATCCATCAGATAACAAGTTTGCTATTTTGCTTCCCGAAAGAATCGAGTGCTACCACAATATCAAGGGTGGTGTTTGATGCGTCGCAGCAACAACATCGACCGATATTGCTTTAAACCAAAAGATTGGAACTGGTCCTACGATGCAAAATTCACTGTATCAAATTGGAAAAATTGGAAAAAACGGCCAAATCTTGGTACATTCAGAGAAACGTAAACACCAGCGAATACTATGGTGTTCCATGGAAGTCAAAAATCAAACAAATTATCGAAAGGCTGCACAACTCATACAATACTAGATCTACAAGGATGGCTTTAGGAGCGGTACAGGCTCAGTTGAGGATGTAATAAGAGAGAGTCATTAGATCGATTCTATTTTTTAAAAAAATGCAGAAATGAACCTCGGAAAAGAGAGGAGATCTAATTCATCAGAATTTCTCCAAACTTTTGTCAATGCTGAAGCCATTCAGATTTTGGGTTGCAATGGTCACCAGAGACACAACAAGTGAGGTTTAATCTAAGGCAGAAGATACCGGATATTAAGTAAATCAAAATTTCGAGATGGTTAGGTTCTATAAATAGTAATGCCTTAATCCACGAATTTTCGGATGTCAGCGAAAAGGCATATGCTGCGACAGTTAACCGATACAGTTTGTAATCGAGAAACAAGACGAAATTGCGTCCCTGGTGACGAGGAGTCATCAAACCAATTGACACTTCATTTCGGTGCAGGCACCTTACTTCGGTGGACTTTAAGAGACCGAAGCAAAGGCCCATTAAAACACAATTACAAAGGGTAATTGGTGATAAAATTTTATCAAATGATGAACTTCACATCCTCTTGTCGGTCATAGAATCGATGCTGAATAATCGGCCGTTGTGTGAATGATGATCTGGAGTCTATCCAAATGTTACAAAGTTGACGTATAACTGCTTGAGTCACTGGCAAGCGGTTCAGAAAATGACACAAATAATATGGAAATGATAGTACCAACAATATATCCACAGCTTACAACAAAGGATGAAGTGGAACGATGAGGAGGGAAATCTTCAAGTTAGGCAAGGTGTTAAGATAACATACAGGACACGATGGAAAGGTCCGTTTAATGACATTGAAAACAGAATATAGCGAAATTCAACGAGCAATGCACAAACTTTGCCCCTTACTCACGCAATAATATGTATCTTAGTCTCAAATTAACGCTCGAAGTTCAGCGGTTGTTAAACCACGATTATCATTTGTGGGCATAATCGACCACTAAAATTTCAGCTGATTCGATGCCACGGAACCAGTTGCCATATCTACTTATGAGGATAATAGGACCTACCTACATAAAGAATATGCCTACCAGAATGTTCCAACGAGGAATTACTTACTAAGAAGATGGAGATCCAATTGTAAACATTACCCTGCGGTTCGAAACCAAGAAGGAACAGAAGGTGTTTTCATATTATTAAATATGTCCTTGATTGAATCAAGTGGTTCAAGGTGGCGAAGTATGCTAAGAATCCGCATTCAATTATTTATAAATTGATGTAGAATAGTATTGTGTTGTGACATAGATAAAGGGTTTTCCAATAGGAATGATATGATTTTTAAGTGACGTTTCGGCCATCTGTAATATGTCATGATCTGTCATTTTTTGTTTCATTGTATTCAGTAATGTTTACAATTTCATCATGGTGAGATATACGCAAGAACAACGTTTAAAAATTATTCAGTTTTATTATCAAAATAATCGTTCTCCAATTGCAACTTTTCGTGCGCTTTTGCCACTTTAAAGTCGTAATAATCGTCCAGGTGTGCTCGCTATTTGTCGAATTGTTGAACATTTTGAGCGTACATTTTCTTTACATTCATTGAAGTGCCAATAAGACATAGATTCGCTCGAAGTAATGCAAATATTGCTGCCGTTCAGGCAAGTGTTGCTGAAGACCGCAATTTGTCGATTCCACAACGTTCTAAAGAATTGGGACTGTCTCAAACCACAACCTGGAGGAATTTGAGAAAGGATTTGGGTTTGCATCCGTATAAAATTGTTCACACTCAAGAACTAAAGCCGTTGGACCACTGTAAACGTCGTGAATTTGCTGATTTTGTCTTGGAACAACTTGAAAACGATAACGAGTTTTTTAAGAAAATCATCTTCTCCGATTAGGCTCACTTTCATCTGAGTGGTGCGGTAAATAAACAAAACTGTCGATTCTGGTGCGAAGAAAATCCACAAATTATTTATGAAAAACCATTACATTCATCTAAATTGACAGTTTGGTGTGGTTTTTGGTCTGGTGGAATCATCGGTCCGTATTTTTTTCGAAATGAAGCTGGTAACACGGTTACTGTCAATGGAGATCGGTATAGAGCGATGATAACCAACTTTTTATGACCGAAATCGGAAGAAGTTGATCTTGACAACATTTGGTTCCGACAAGACGGGGCTACGTGTCACACAGCAAGTGCATCAATTGAATTATTGCGAAAAGTTTGAAGATTCGATTATTTCAAGAAATTGTGATATTGAATGGCCTCCAAGAAGTTGTGATTTAATACCATTAGACTATTTCTTGTGGGGTTATTTGAAGTCATTGGTCTTTAGCAATAAACCAAACTACCTTCAAGCTCTACAAGTCAATATTGAACGTGATATTCATGACATATGACTTGATTTAGTGGAAAAAGTGCTCGAAAATTGGGTTTATCGAATTCGTTCCTGCAGAAGAAGTCGTGTAGGCCATTTGAATGACGTTTTATTCAGAACTTAATTGTATCGATTGTACTTCACATTAAATAAAAAACATTTCAATTTTCTTAACAATTCGTGTGTTTTTTTAAAGAAATCATATCACTCTTATTGGAAAACCCTATATAAGAGTGATCAGCCAAGGTGAATAATATCCATTACCATTAGTGCTTAAAAATAATAATAAACTTAAATTAAAAATAGTTGGAATTTGTTTTATTACAAAATTTATGCAGTGCATTGCCCCGGGAATTATTCAATGGGGGTCAAAAATTAAACTGTAGGTATATCATTTTTTAGAAAGATCTCAACCGGCACTTTGAACACGCTTTTGGCGTCATAAATAATTTTCCTTGGTTTCGGGAATAAACTAACACAACACTTTCAAATATTTTTCACGTATAATCTTGAATAAACTTAAATTTTTCGAAAGAGGTTAAATTTACACTAAATTAAATTTACTAATGAATTTATAGCTTCTGCTTTTGTTCACTAGGCGGACACAATCGATTTGTGATGTTACTTTTGCTCGTTATTTGTTATTGTGCAGTTGTGCTATCAAACTATGACTATTCCGAAGAGTTTTGTAATAAATTTAAAATAAAACGACCAACCTGTATCGTAACATCATGTGTTCTTTCCAGAACATAACCAATAGCAGAGTAATTAATTACCAGAAATAGGCCGTATCACATTCAAAAACATAACCTTTTGTTGATACCTCTACAGCTCCCTTTGTAATTCATCTTATATTTTAATACAAAAGCACAGAACACAATATTAGTCCTTTATGCTATATGAGCATTTAACCTTTTATACCACAATAAACTTAACTTCAACAGAATATACTTTGGTGTATATTTGTGTGGAGACACTCCTTTTCTTTTGTGTTGATTATACCGATTAGTTTCGTATACCAAGAAAAAATATTTTCTGTTTAGCAGGAATTATCCCAAACACAAAAAAATTACCAGAAACACGCAAACAAGAATCAACGTAAGATCGATTAAAATAAATTATCAAAACTTGAACATCTTACTCACAAGACTTTTTTATCGACCAAAGTTTAGTAAAGTACGTATAAGGTTACGATAAGGTTAACAACAATAATATATACGATTACATAAGGAACGTGACCAGCTTAGCCAACTTTTCTTTTTATTAAGTTTTGTTTTGTGTTACCCGACGAGCAAAGCAATAAGAATAAAAAAATTTGCGCTAAATAAATTTTCAAAGGTTCGTGTCATATATGGCATCTCGTCGTGTTCATGAAACAAAATAAAATCAAACATCTTTTCAATACGAGATAGAACACAGCCTCACAATTTATTTGATAATAATCGAATTTGTTCTACTTGCATACTTTCTTCATCTGAACTGTTGATACTTACTGGTATCGAATATCAGTAATTATTTAGCTGGTGGGAATGTGTAAGAAGAAAGTGTTCATTATTATACATAAAGTAGATTTCTTAAAGTTGATTGTGATAAATTGAATAGATTTACATTTTTTGTTCGTTGTTCTTATAAATTCGTAGACCGCAAATGAGTTTTCTTTCTTTATAATACTTTTGTAGATACGAATCTTCATTCATTTAATCCGTCAAAGAATCAAGGTAAATTTAGAAGACATTCTTAATAACAACAGCGAAGTATACTTAAAAAAGCCCAATTTTTTAATCGATGTTTAATTACAAAACAGTCTCATTGTTTGGTAAATACATCACAGCAACCCATCGACAAATCCTGGTGTCAACGTGCCCATTCACGCACGCCAAATTACCCAAGGTACCACACCAAAAATGTTTGGAAATCAAAAATGAAAACAAAAAGTGTTATTGATAGTGACAGATAGAACACGTGTTTTGATTGAAAAAGTGATTCACGAAACGACCGTATACCTTTTTGAAATATAACTCACTCTTTTGTAGTACAACTTTACACGGCAATCTACCTGATTTAAATTCTACAATTAACATAAACATATTTTGCAAGAAAAAAAATAAAAATGACGTTTGGTGAGGAATACCTACAATATTTTGACGTTTCCAAACCAGTTAAAATTTGGAAATTATCTTAATATTTTCTTGCTTTGAAATAGCATTAATTCTCCACATTTTATTAAAATTTAGATAAAATCCCAAAACAGGAAAGCATCACATGAAACAGCCAAAACGTAACAAATAACACAAAAAAATTGATGTCGCCATTTTGAATAATGAAAAATGTCAAAATTTGGTAAAACTTTAGGTCACGCAAAGTCGGCAGAACATTTTGCCAGACATTAATAATTTACTCTTCCATCCACAACTGTTTGGATTTAAATGGTATAACTTAATGTCAATAACAGGTGGAGGGCGTGTATTAACCACGAAAACAATTGTTGATTTTCAAGATGCAAGATGGCGCTAATATTAAAGTGATCATTTGATGAATTTTAATTAAAAAGAAATCGAATTTGGAAAGAAATTGGTGTAGGTGGAAACTATCGAAACCATTTTCCATTTGTGAGATGAGAGCTGCTATTAACAACAATTTCGTTAGTTCATTCGAAACTGTTAGTTTAAATGATTTAACTTTAAAATTTGCTGATCTGAAACCGTTTAAAATTAATTTAAGGGATGTGTGTGAAAAGTGATAGCCGGTTAAGATCCGACAACTACAATATGGATGCCCTCAACAAACGACGAATCATAATAAAGGGCCTCCTAACAGAAATAAAGAAGTATTACGTTAAATGAAGAATTATGTGAAGAGTAGACAAAGGAACGAGCAAGTCGCGTAAAGGTGTTACTTCAGGTTTTTTTCTGATATAGAAGATCAGATTTTCGATCAAAATCCAGACGAAAAATCTGAGAAAAAGTAGTTTAAGCAACAGTATTATCGCGTGGTAGCCAGACTAAATAAATGGTTTCGCCGGAAAATATTGTCGCCTACCAATCAGTTGAATCAGGCGAATGATTCAATTATGAATACTTCTCAAATAACATGCATGTGAAGTTGCTGCTAAAAAATTAGCAAAAACTTCACATGTGTATACAGCAGTGTGAAGTTTTTACTAAATCTATGCTAAACGTTTATATGTGTTGGTGCATATCAAAATGATACCTGTACAAAGCGGAAATAACGTAACTTACATTATTTTAACTATTTTGCAGTTATCTTTAAAAAAAACCGAACGAAATTAAAATATATTTACCATTTCATTAATGGTAAAAATAAAAATTCACTAACACGAACATTGCAGCTAATAAAAGTTTTGCAAAAATAACTATAAAATAAGTATCCGAGCCAGATTAGTAACAAACACTACACACTCAACTACATAAGGAAGAATTATTGAAATCAAATGAAATAACCGGAGAAATTTTATTTCATATTCGAGTAAACTGGATGGGGCAATACACTTGGGTGCAAAAAATACGCACATTGATCAATTTTCAGCAAAAGTTCAAAAATATCAAAAATCCAATGTTTGTTTAATTATCTAGAATGCAGATTCAAAGTCTGTTCCAGAACCTATCCAGTGGTACTTTTTTTGTACTTATACCGTGCGAACTAAGTGAATTTTGAGGTCAACATCTGACACGTACACGTTTTTTGTGAATTTGTCTGCATGAAAATTATTGGTAAAAATCGAATTAAAATAAGGAAATCAGCAAAAACAATATTTTTATTAATAAGATGCATTCTCTTCCCCAGCCCGAATAACAGCTTCCATTCAATGTTTCTATGATTTCACCAAAGTTTTAACCAAATCTCCCGATGGTCTGCGATCGCCTGTTGCAGCTCCTGGAGACTCGTTGGAGCAATAACTTTAATAAGCCCGGCAAAAGGTACGACGTAGTCCTCGAGTATTTCCTCAATGTACCGTTGAGAAGTTACTTTACTAGATCGACGGACAGTATTCGCTCCAGAGATGAACACAAGATCTGTCTTCGCCTCCAGTGACATACCTCCTCAGAACATGCACGATCCACTACCAAAGGGGACACGTTCTTTAATACAACATTGTGAAAATTGCTCTCCTGATCTTCTGTACACTCTTCTTCGTTCATGTAAACACATCCTGCACTCGTCAGAGAACGGGACTATTCTCCATTGTTCTTCTGTAAAATCCAAATGCTCTCGAGCGAACTGAAGGCAGCCTAGCCGGTGGCCTGGGATCAATTCGGATTTACAATATCAATCTCGTACCTCTGCTACACTCGACGAACGGAGAATCGGCTCAAATTTAGTTGTCAACTAAACAACTTTTTGTTTTTTTTTCAAGAAAAAAAAATTTAACTGTGTGCAATTTTTGCACCCAAGTGTAAAAAAACTAGAAAGATAATATCAAGCTCAAAAGCCAGGGAACTCCTATTTTTGGAAATCCTATTTTAGAAATGGTATACTGAGATAATCCTAGAGATCATAACACAACCTCAGGTATATGGAGTGCTAGTTGGAGACCATGTCAATTAAAAAATATATTCAGTTGCTTATCATCCAGGGGACCATAGTTATTAGAAGAAATAGTCAGGAGCCTCCCATCCAGGGGTGGAAACAATTCATACAATTTAGTATTATGACCAAATATAATAAAAATTGATAGGCCAATTGAGATATCTCCAGAGATCTTAACACAACCTTAGGTATATGGGGAGTTAGTTGGAAACCATATCAGTTATAAAAAATTATCAGGAGCCTCCCATCCAGGGGTGGGAACAGTTTAGAGGTTTTTGTATTATGACCAAATATAACAAAAACTCTTAAACCACATGAGATATCCCTTGAGATCTTAACACAACCTCAGGTATATGGGGTGTTATTTGGGAACCATAACAGTTATAAAAACTTATCAGGAGCCTCCCATCCAGGGGTGGGAACAGTTTAGAGGTGTTTGTATTATGACCAAATATACCAAAAATTCTTAAACCACATGGGATATCCCTTGAGATCTTAACACAACCTCAGGTATATGGGGTGTTAGTTGGAGGCCTTGTCAGTTAAAAAATATATTCAGTTGCTCCCCGTCCAGGGGAGGCGACATTTAATAAAGGTTTGTATTATGATCAAATATGATAAAAATGATTAGGTCAACTGAGATATCCTTAGAGATCTTAACACAACCTCATGTGTATGAGGTGTTAGTAGGGGACCATAGTTGTTAGAAGAAATATTCAGGAGCTCTCCATCCAGTGGTGAAAACAATTCATACAATTTAGTATTATGACCAGATATATGCCCCTATTATGGTTCTCGCCTCACCATCGCTTCACCACTCTTTCGCCGTGATACTTAGATTCGTGTGAGCAATATTTTAGTATTATGGTTCTCACCTTTATTTTGGCGAGAGAGTATGTGTCGCCGCATTATTTTTGGTCGTTATTTGTTCTTGGTATTATGATTCTCGCCGTGAGAGCGATGTGAGAGAGTGATGTGTAAAAAACGATCGCCTAAAATTTTTAGGTGATGAATGTGATGTAGTACGAATAAAGTTTTTGAAGGTTACAGGACAAATAAAAAATAATGGCTACCAGCGATAATGTAAGTTTTTTTCAATAATTTTTACGCTTATAAATAATTTGTTTACCAATTTTATATACATATTATATATATAAATATAAATATAAATATATATATATATATATATATATATATATATATATATATATATATATATATATATATATATATATATATATATATATATATATATATATATATATATATTTATATTTATATATATAATATATATATAAAATTGGTAAACAAATTATTTATAAGCGTAAAAATTATTGAAAAAAACTTACATTATCGCTGGTAGCCATTATTTTTTATTTGTCCTGTAACCTTCAAAAACTTTATTCGTACTACATCGTACTCATCGTCGCCTAGTGACGCGTAGGCGAAAACCATAATAGGGGCAATAATAAAATTGATAGACCAACTGAGATATCCTCAGAGATCTTAACGCAACCTCAGGTATACGGGGTGTTAGTGGGGAACTAGGTCAGTTAGAAAAAATTATCAGGAGCCTCCCATGCAGGGGTGGGAACAGTTTAGAAGGTTTTGTATTATGACCAAATATAATAAAAATTGATAGGCCAACTGAGATATCCGTAGAGATCTTAACACAACCTCAGGTATATGGGGTATTAGTTGGGAACCATATCACTTATAAAAAATTATCAGGAGCCTCCCATCCAGGGGTGGGAACAGTTTAGAGGTTTTTGTATTATGACCAAATATAACAAAAATACTTAAACCACATGAGATATCCCTAGAGATTCAAGAATTGGAAAAATTGCTCGGAAAAACTCTACGATATGCAAATTGACCTATTTACAAATTTGATTTCCTAAACCACCCGGGGCCCCTAGATTTTTCAATGGAATGGTGTTTATCTGTTAGTTTTGATCCAGAACAACTCAAAAGTACGCTTAGTATTTGGTAGCGGTGTTTCTGAAATTGGGAAAATTGCTCGGAAAAACCCTGTGATGTGCAAATTGAGCTCTTTACAAGTACTTCATCACCGTACTTAGGAAATAGTTCCCACGAATCAGATTCTACTGTTATCTGTGGCGATTTAGGAAAAACACGAGTCCAGTGATGTATACTAATTGTTACTCACACAACAACATAAATATTAAACGGCCAAGTAACCACACACTGACTTCTAGATTGATTAGCTCTACTACACTAATCTAGACGATCTAATCCACGTTGAGTCTATTTTGGTTTTGTACAATGTCCAAGCTTATCATCAAGAGTAAATCGAAAAATGTGTGTGATAAGACGAAGCGTTGTGACCTACTACTATCACAAAGTAAAGTATTCCAAGCAAAAACTAAACTGTGTGTCCCATTTTTCATCAAAATGTAGGGGGACTACGTACAAAATCTTGTAGAGGTATGTATTGACCTTCATACTCGATGTTTATCATTACAAACACTAATAATGTTGATATATTGCATTAAAATAAAAATCAATAAAAGAAGTTTCGCGAAAAATGAAATCGAGAAATACCAGCTTCCCTATTTTGTAATAAAGATGTTTCATATTTTTAAATAATTTATAGGTTAGTTTTTCTTGATGTCAAAATTTGCCCAACTTTTTATATCATAAAATAAAAATGTTGTATCTCAGTCACGCTAATGTTAATTTTAGTTTTTGTTTTCTAGTGGAATAGACGTATGTGAAGCTGGCCCGAAACCCATCCCGAAAAACGCCTTTAAAATGTAGGTGTGTTTCTCCGCTAAATCCATTAAAAGGCCTTTCAGCCCGAAAAATTAAAAAAATATGGAGAAAATCAAAAAAATCAATTCCATCCCGAGAAAATAAAACAACCTCACGCACACACAACAAATTTTAAGTATAAAACTACCTTACAGTGGGGATAAGGGACCTCCCCAGCTGATTTAATATTCGCTTCTGTTAAATTAGGTATCGGAATTATGCTCAAATGTCGCTAAAAATTCTCCGTTCACAGAGTTTGACAGATTAAACCCACTGTAAGGTAATTTTATACTTGAAAAGCCTTTTAATGAATTTAGCGGATAAACACACCTAAATTTTAAAGGCGTTTTCGGGATGGTTTTCGGGCCAGCGTCACATACGTGTGGAATAGCTAGTACCATAATTTCTAAACTTCTACGATTTGCCGCTAGTTTTGCGCAAATATTGTAATATATTGTATGCACTCACTCTTATCTATTTAATTATACACACGTATTATTTGTCTCACTGCATTTTGATTTTTCAGCGGCTGAAAAAGTTGGTAAAAAGCCCCAGTTTCATAGATAAAATACTGTATTGACGTCGTTCGAACAGAAACAATATCATTTTATAATTGGATTAATAAGCGTGTACCAAATATTTAATTAGTTTTGGTTTAAGTTAATTAGGAAATATACAAAAAAACGGTTTATAGTGTTCGTTTATTACAAAATATACATAGCTACAAGTTTATAGTTTGGTTGTAGACCTACCGCCACTGTTTCGAGTCATAAAGCACGCGTTTTATTAACATTTTGCAATTGGATTTTAATTTCTCGTTGGTTAATTAGACCTTTAAATAATTTTTTGGGAAATTTTTTCAAAAAATATCTATAACTTGAACATAAAATGTGAAAGAATTTTTTATTTGTTGCATATAATTGTACCGTAATTGTTTTAAAGGTTAAAAATATAAATTTCGAATCATTAATTCAATAAAACTATTTTGTATTATTGAGACTAGAAATTTGATGTAAATTCATATTATTGCATGTCTATAAAAGGCGTATAGTATTTGACCTGCTGAACTGCAAACTTTTTACACTCAAACACTACAACATTTTAATGTATGTGTTTAGTGGCAGGTTTAATTGAGAACGTGGTTTTCTGCACATAACATAGTGATCAACCTCGTGTCTTTCATTAATTTGGCACGTTTCAGCCAAAATTAACTACATCAATGAAAATCAATATTTTGAATTTTTGTTACTTGTTAACCCTAAACTTTGAAGTGAACTTGAATTGTAATTATAAAATATTTATGATGCATAAAAATGAGTTTTGCTTTATTTATATGTGCCACGATCTTTTGTTGTGTTTTTATGTAAAACACGAACTACACAAATATGAAAAAGAAAAATAGAAGATTTAATTTAAAATGTAAATTTTGTTTCTCAGTTAACAGTAACAAATATTAAAAATATAAAAATTAGCAATTTACACTGTCTAGCAATCATGCAATGGGAATGTATGGATTCTCAATATGCGCTGTCTCAAACCCTTTTCAAATTTACTGAGTAAATTTGGAAGGGAAGAGTAAGAAAAGAAAAGGCTGAGCAATTAAATGGTAGGGGACAATCTAGTCCCGATTCAAACGATCCTCTACCCAAAGCCAATCAACCAAAAGGTAATAAATCTACCAAGAACATTACACCAAATTTGGTGCAACCGAAAGAAAAATCACCCCCACCAATAAATATTGTGGGTGTAACCAGTTACCCAGAAATTCAGTCACTGATGAAATCGGTTACTGACAAAGACTATAAGGTAACAGCGTTAAATAATGACGTTTGGAAAATTAATACTCTGGACTCAGATACTTATAGAACCTTATCTATGAAATTGAATGCTGAAAAGTATCAGTGGTTCACTTACGAAAACAAACAGACCCGACCTATAAAAGTCATGGCAAGGGGTTTGCATCATACTTGCTCAAGCAAAGAAATAATGGAAGACTTACAAAATAAAGGTTTTCAAATTCTAGATGCTGTGAATATTGTTAAAAAAGAGAGAACATAAATTGAGGAAGGAGACCAAATTATCAGTAAAAAAGGACTCCCTCTTTTTATGCAGTATTTGACAACAAAGAGAATGTTCAAAACATTTATGGAATAAAAGGAATTCTTCACATGAAGGTGAAAATTGAACCAATGAGGAAAACCACAACATGCATACCTCAATGCAAGAAATGCCAGGCATTTAATCGCACCCAAAGATATTGCGGCCGGGATCCAAGATGTGTAAAATGCTCAGGTAATCATTATACCCAGGCGTGTACAATAGGGAGAGATGTGCCAGCCAAGTGTACAAATTGTAAGGGCCAACATCCGGCTAATTATCGAGGCTGTGAGGTTGCTAAACAACTACAAAAATTAAGAGATAAAACAAGAAATCAACCGCAAAATCACGAAAATCGAATGGTTCAAATATCAAATCAGACGAATCAAAACCCACAACCAAGCAATACAGGGCAAATAAGTTCATTTGCGCAGGTAGTGAAAGGTTTGGATTCAACCAAATATATGGGCTCTGAAAGTAACCAAATTATGGAAAACATTATGAACAGCATTGCAGCTATTACAAAGCGGCTAGATGATCAAAGTAATCTGAACAACATGATATACTTGATCAACTGCAGAAAATGCAACTCCCTCAACGCAATCCAACAAAAAATGTTAAGTAAGAACACAACTTTCAAAATAGCGATCTGGAATGTGAATGGCATTATGCAACATATTCCAGAAATAGAAATATTTTTAAATTAAAAAAAAATCGACATTTTCTTAATATCTGAAAGCCATCTAGCTAAATCTTCGTTTGTTAAAATACGGGGTTATAACTTATATCACTCCATTCATCCAGCGGAAAGAGCAAGAGGTGGTTCGGCATTACTAATAAAAGAAAATATAAAACACCATTTAGGTAAGAATCCAAATTAAACACCGACAGCTTACTGTCTCTGCAATATATTGTCCTCCCCGGCATAACTTGAAAAGGGAGGACTACCTTAAACTATTTAAATCGCTTGGACGTGATTTTATTATTGGAGGTGACTTTAATGCGAAAAACACTTATTGGAGATCTAGACTTACGACGTCAAAAGTTAAAGAATTGCTTCAAGCAGAGCAGACATCAAAATGTGAATTTTACTCTGGTGGTACCCCAACATACTGGCCCAGTGACGGAACGAAGATACCTGATCTAATAGACTTTTATGTCGCAAGAGGTATATCCCAGAACTACATTCACATTGAAGACAGTAATTCTCTAGTATCGGATCATTCCCCGGTTATCATGACAGTCAGTGAAATGGTAATTCAAAGGAAGAGTGCACCCAGATTTACAAATTCAAAAACCAACTGGGATCTCTTTCGTGAGGTATTGGAGGAAAAAATCAATCTTCAGGTGCCGATAAGAAATCCCCACCAGTTGGAAGATGAATTAGAACAACTCAATGAAGCAATTCAAAATAAGAAGAAGCTTAACATATCCTACCCAATGGAAGTTAGAGAGTTGGTAAGACAAAAACGACGGGCACGTAAAACCTGGCAAATAACTAGAACACCGGAGAACAAAACAATTCTTAACAATTTAGGTAACAGTCTCAAATCTCTTCTTAAAGAAGTTAAAAATGCATCAATCAACAGATATCTAGTTAGCCTAACCGATGAAAAAAATTCTGATTATTCTCTGTGGAAGGCGACGAAGGGACTCAAAAGACCCAAAATGCACGTGCCTCCACTTAAAAAGAAGGATTGAACCTGGACAAGGGGCCCTAAAGAGAAGGCTGATCTGTTTGCGGAGTATAATGTCAATCCAAAAGCTAGATGATTTTGATATACGCCCAGTAACTCTCAAAGAATTAAAAGAAGAAGTGAAAAGCAACTTGCCAAATAATCAAGGCTCTACCAGAGAAAGGATTTCGTAAGCTATGTTCCGTAAAATCCATTGTGATATTTATCCATTGTGATATTTCTACGTTTGTTAGGTAGAGCAAAGCCAAACGGTGCGCCAAGCTAACAGTAAAAGTGTGAAACTTACACTTCATTCGGTTGACGTTCAACATGTAGTTCTCCATTCAGAAGTTAAGCGTTTTCTGAGTACATTATCGGAAATTACATGGACTTCGTGTTACAACTAGCTGTTCGTCAATTGTGAGATTAGCTGATGCCTTACATGATTGTCTTAAACTATCTAGAAACATGTTCCAAATATCTCTAAAGGCTGCCAATTTGTCCTCTTTCAGTCGGTTTTTACTGGTGCGATGATTATCAAACCGGAGATCGCCAGATGCATAACGGCTCTATAGAAAGGGTGATTATCAATTTGTCAGAGTTCATCTAATCTTTCGTCCCAGTTTTTACGTAAAGTGGCGTACATAAGTACTCTAATCAACGCATATATTTCATCGGATTCCGTAGCGTACCAAATCCGAGGGCATTTTGCTTCAGCTGTAGATGTAATGTTGTAATAATAATCTTCGCCTTTTCTGTTTGTCTCACATACAAGAATATTAATTAATATTTCTGGAAAAACTCGTTTAAAACACATTAGTGGCGTATTTAGATTTATGGCCAATGAGGCCGATGATAATCCTCCCATTTCTTTTAAAATGTGAAAGTTTGAAATTTTCGAAAGGAAACGTAAAAGATGTGAGACCTGTGCAAAAAAATGCAATAAAATCAACCGATTATGACCGGATTTTTTTTATCTGGTGTATATCTAATTGAAGAAGGCACATCTAAATGGATTTTCAATAATTTTTAGTAATTAGTTATTTACATTTTTGTAGGTCTGGGGTAGTTTTTTACCTCAATGTACAGAAAAACCTAATTTTCGTCCATACCTTCCATACTATTGAGTTTCAAGGTCATTCAAGATTAGTCGAGGGGAACGTTTACCCTCGACACTGGACATTTTTCATAATCAGTAATTTTTCCTATCTTGCACCGTTTCCGAAATAAAAGCCTGGCTGGCATTTATTAAAAAACTCACCCTGTATATTTTATTCCAAGGAATTTATCACCAGATGTTAACTAAAGTGCTGGAAATAAAATTGGTGCTTTTTCTTTCCAACCATAAATAATTTATATGTCACGTGACCTTTATAACATTATTCTAAACCGTTTAATGTAATAATGCCACCAGCGCTAAATGGCTGAATTTGTGAAATCTCTGATAAAAAAAATTTCACTCGTTCAAAATCCTAAAAACGATATATCACACACTACAACGGTAGTTTTGAATACTATGGTGAATCAGAAAAATTTACGAATTAGTTACCAGTGTCAAAACGGTGGATTTGTGAACTAAAGCGTTGATTACAAAATTGTTGCTTCCAGCGCCAAGTCGGTGGTTTTGAGTACTAAGGTGTCCAGAAAAATTTACGGCATTCTTCAAGACCTTTTCAGCGATATACGACAAGTAAATATCCCATAATTAAAAAATTAACTACCAACGCCACAAAAGTGGATTTATGAACTAAAATTGTATCGAAATTCTTGTCTGGCCAAACGTATACTACACGATGGTATTTTAGGTGATTCCCTATAGATTTCAAAATAGATTCCCTATAGTTTACTAAGTGAGCAAAACAGAATTATCTACGTTGAACTGCTGCAATTCTTTGTAAGTCAACTTCGTGATACGGAGACCACACTTGGCTACCGTATTTTAACAGAGAACGAACGAAGGCTGTTTAAAGAGCTCTGGTAACATATGACTCAAGAAATTCATTTGACCACCGTTTAACAGAACCAAGCATAGAATTTGTTCTGTTTGTAAAATTACTTGTTTGATTTCTAAAGTTAAACTCTCTGTCACAAATAATACCCAAATCTCGAAAGGAAGTAGCTTTTACGACGATATCATTGTTCATAAAATAATCTCGAGATGAATATATCCGTTTACGAGAATACTGTTACGACTAATTACATTTTTGTGAAATTAGTGACATCTAGGTTTAAGTAGTACCATTAGAAGTAGTTTTATAACAGTTTAGTTGTGATCATACGTGCTTAATCCTGGAACAGAACCGAAAGTTCGCGAAAGACGTTGAATATTCAGTGCGGTATATGAATACGGGTGCAAGGAATGCAATGAGTGAGTCATCCAAGAGGTTCGGAAATTTGTGTCAAAATTGTATGAAAATGATACAAGTTTCAAAACAATGGAACAAAATGAGTTTCGAGTGTTGATAAAAACGGTTTTTCGACGGAAAAAACTACTCACAAGCAAAGCAATGGCTTGATAAGTGTTAAGCTCTTTCAAAAGGAAACGTCGAACGTTGGTTTGTTGAGTTTAAACGTGGCCCAATACCGTGGTAACCCTCTCGTCGCCCGAATAACTGCCGATATTCCAGTAAAGATAAAAAATATGCACAAAATCGTTTTGAAACATCGTAAAGTGAAGTTGCATGGAGGAGCTGCGACCTTAAAGATATCAAAAGGAAGTGTACCATATACACTATTATGCATTGGACCAAAAATAGCAACGCGTCGATGATTTAGAACGCTGTTTGGAGTTGTTTAACTGTAGTAAACCATTGCATCCGCACATGACAATGGATGACACATAGATACACCACTACACTCCTCCATTACACTTTGGGATGCGCAAGGCATTGTATTTTATTCGTCGACTATCTTAAGAAAGGAAAGACCAAATGCAAAAAAAACAATGCTGTTTTACCAAGACAATGCAACATATCACAAGTCGTTTGCTACGATGACAAATTTGCACGAATTTAAATTCGAATTGCATCCCCGTATTTTCCGGATCTGGCCCCAGCGGCTACTGCCTATTCGCAGACTTCAAAAAAATGCTTCAGAGAAACATATTTACTGTGAGTTGTTTTACTGCCAGAATAATATGGGCGGAATTTGTCAATCTTCTTTACCACAGTACCACTAAGGGCTAATGTTTGTTATGGATTTTATACCAGATCGATATTTATTTTATTAGGGATGGCATTCTAAATAAACTCGAACCCGAATTACGTTCATAATTACGGTCCCCTTTTGTTCTGAACACGCTAAAATGTAATTAAGAACAGATGTAATTGAAATTCATATATTCCCTACCATTTCGGCATTCCTTAGTTTTTGGAATTATAAGAATATTGTCGATGTTGTTGCTGTAATTGTTTCTGATGTTATCATTTATGGTTGTTGTTATTCCGGAAACCAACAAACTCTTTCATGTAAGTGAATTCGGATATGAAGCTGGAGACATCAGTAAACTAAATATGGCGTCGGTTCAGCGATTTTAAATGAGGACGCATGACAATTAAGGCGTGAAATCTTTTTACATTTAATCAACTTTCGAACTTCATGAACGTTATCAGTAGCAAAAATAAAGTTTAAGTGTGAGATAATATCGAGATAAGTTGTACTCCAATCTAGTCGACAGGCAAATATGTTCTTGAGTTTAGGAAGATCCCGAAGGATTCTCGGAAAATTTCCGGTATTGTTGGTATTAATACTAATACTGTTATCAGAGTCCCGTATGGTTGCAATTAGTAAAAGGGATTTTTTCGGGAGAGATTTTCGACGATAATTGGCTTATGAACTGACAGGCAGCTCATTGGTTCGCGGCAAGCCTCCCTCATAATTTCTAAATTTTTCTCAAAGCACCCGATTATAGATTTGACTACGCCCTTATTTGCGCAGAGCTTGCTAGGAGTATTGTTGAATATTTCAAAATTCCTTGACATATTCGAAAATGCTTCAGCAGTCGAAACCGTTCAGTGTTGAGCTTGTTATTATCGTTTAGTGCTTGCATGCCATAAAAATCTCTTATTGTCGTCACGACATAAATAAAATGTAATAATAAAACATAGTCAGTCTTCCAATAGTTAGAAAAAAATAGGTCAGAGGTGGCAAAACGTCATGTTGCACAAATGATATTCGCATGACTCTCGTACTAGTAATCAATCAGGGTGATCTTGGAATAAAAGTATATGCTTTACATAATAAGCTCTTGTGAGGCAGGTCAACATAACCAAAATAAGTGGATCGGCCGCGTCTGATTAAAATCGTTTCGCAGTCATAAGTGCCCGATTCAAGTTAGTAACTTGATCAACTGTAATGATTCCTTCAAGGCAATTCAACATCATAATTGATTATGGCACATCGAAACAACTTGAAAAAGTAGTTGGTAGTCTTTTTGCGCTTGACGCAATTACTAGAACCAGAGATCTATGGTTAACCTACTTTTTTCTGCTGAAATTGAAGTTCAATCAAAGGCCCTGTGAGCACAACACTCGACTCATGGAATTTTTGAACAGGCGCCGGGAAACATTTAAATCTTTGATAATACCGATAAAACACCACAGACACGACAACTGAACAGTACACCAATTCGCACTGCTATCTACAGAGTTTCATCATATACGTTCTACTGTGCCATGACTTCAATTCACATAACCACCACATCAAATTAAATTGAAAATGATTTAACTATCGGAACAGAAAACGCAGCCTTACCATGCCCATCTAAGAGAAATTGTTTAAAATGCGGGATCTTTGATAAAAGCAAATCTGCAGATGATTCGGGCAAGTGAGAATCAATGGATGCCAAATCCTGTATCGAGTGCCAGATTACTTTAGTTGCCATTTCAACCGCTCTATAGTTCGTGTAGAAGCGGGTTGCGGGCAGGAACCAGTATCCTGCTTACTATTTTTGAGTCGCAGGCCAGTTTCACAGGTAAAAATTGTGTACAACGATTACAATTAAAATGGCACCATTTTCGTACGGTGATCGAACACCATCTTAGATCAATCAGCAAGGGAATAACAAAGACCGTTACCGGCCTCATTATCGGCTATGCAGATTGAAAAAAACAGTCAGGCAAAATCATTTCGCGCGGAATGTCACACGAAATAATTATGGTCGACCGGTGGTATGCCCTTCTCGGGAACTCATTCTATCGTGATCTACAATTCTAGCAATCTTCGCCGTTTAGATCTTCGGATGACTAAGATGACTAACAGTATAAGAAAGCTCCGGCATGTGAGAAACGTGAACCCAGTCAAGTCAGTGTGTTAAGGTTACGTTCTGTTATACCATGAAGTTATGAAAAGATACAATGGTAATAAGAAAATCAGGGTTGTTTTCGATGGAAATGGTTGGCTGTTTGTCCAACCAGCACGATCTTCAATTATTCGATTTCGCGAACGCAACGCGGTGTTCATGTCAGATACGGAAAAAATGTGTCGCCAGATATACAGGTCGTTGATTGCGACACGAAATTTAAATAATGTTATAGCAGAACGGTCAGCTGCATCTGTCAAACATTACGGAATACGCAGGGACACATATGGTTTTTCTTTATCAGGATTCACCTAAAATTTTGGTATACGAGTATCACTCAAATAATGAAAATCGACCAACACTCACTCTTTAGATGACTTACCGATATAGGATCGTGATCAAACCACCAATTAATCGAAGGTAGCCAACCGTTCGAATCTAATAAAGTTCTCGACATCGGTACGTCTACAAAATAAAAGCCAATACCAAGGTCAAACCAGAAATAAGTTGGAAAATACCTCATACGCAAGGAAGGTCAGATTCCACAACCGTAATGGATTAGATTGCCGGTCTTCCCAAACGATCGATAATTGCTAAATCTCTCTTGAGATTCTAACTCACAAGCTATGGTTGAATGGTCCAAATTGGATACCAAAACTACCAAATCAATGGCCAGAACAACATTTTTAAGCTACATTTGGACATTTTTAGCTACATTTTGAAATTCATCAGCAACCTTTTAAACCCAAGGAGCGTAAGAGCAAACGATAGATTCCTAATCGTAACCACTCACGAAATATTTCTAGGAACACGAAGAATCTGCAAGCCCGATAAAATAAACTTTTATTAGCAAGAACTGAGAGCATTAAGCCACAAAATGTAATGGAGTAGAAAGTGGCGGGTAGAATCGAGCATAGCGGCATCTTCTTCCATGACAAATATTATTTAATATTAAATCAGAACTCGAGAGTTGCCGCTGTCATATTGATGGATGCAGAGAACTTTAATAGCTACACCGGACCACTATTGATGACAAAACGATTTATCAGTCGCAATAGTCTGACATACGCGACCCTTTAAATTGGTAGTGGTCGACTTTTCCATACCAATACAGATTTATCGTGTACGGACCCTTGATAGGTGCCACAAAACGAATGCATATCTTTATATAATTATCAGTCGGATTATTTCACTTCGAGCTAATGCCTGACTTAATAACAGACTCATTATCGTCACACTTACTTAGACAAATTTCACTGAGTTTGGTAATATACCCCTCCGAAGTTTCAAGAAACCAAATTACGTCCAACTTCTTATTCTCCAAACATTCCGCATTTCGATGGATTATGGGAAGAGGTTAGGTTTGGTGGGTAGCAAAAGAAGTGCTACCAAATGCACCTCCGATGTCCAGGAAGAATCTTGTTATTACTATACTACGCATGTATCTGTGTTTGTCGCTAATGAATCGTTCTGGTTTCGCTTAAGCGGACTTCGCACATTTATTTGATTTATTTGAACTCCATAATATTTTTTTTAATTACTTTATCACAATGGATGGCGAGTTCTTGAAATTTGACGAATTTCAAATTGAATGTGATCGGAATCTGAAAGTTAATCCCTTAGATGCATTAGTTCCATTATAACAGCGGGTTTAAAATGAAAATTATATTTCCGAGCTCGGTTCGGACGAATTAAAAATCAAAGACACTCATATCGTTTTGCAAGATAAACTGAATCCAGCGAAATCGATTGATCAGTTATACTTACCCCGTTAAACCACAACTTGTTAATTAGGAGCGGAAACCGCCTTCCTATGTGCCAGTGTTGGCAGAATTACCTACTCCAGTTCAAAACTAAAAAGATTTCAGAGATCATAATCGCATTTCTCTGAGGTGCGAGCCTATGCCAGCGGAAGTGGGTATTTTTCAAAATGTCTCGGCACTCTCCACTCCCGGTGGATAGTGATCCTATATTATTTCCGCGAATTCGTAGGTACGATTAGAAGTATTACACCAGTTAAATAGAATACACGGTTTGATGGACTACCAACAAGGCACAATTACAACCGTGTTTATCAATTATGGTTAATGAATTAAATTATTTATTGAAAGCATGAAAATAGAAGTCTCGCAATTTTACATTTTTTTATTTATTTCGCTGGCGCTACATCTCATAGAGAGATGTAGCTGCCTGATTTCTAAGGTTACACAATCAGTATATAAAAACTGGATGGTTGATTACTCCATTGAATTATAGCCAGCTGGGCATGCCGGGGGTAGATGTGTTCCTTTCAATCCGTTTTTGCGCATCCTTCTTTGCATTCCCGTGCAGTCCAGTCACCCAAATTTGTACTAACTGTTGTCGTGGTTGCTTGATACGTTTTTTCTCTCAGTGCTACTAGCCCCCATGAATTTTATAACGACAACTTAAATATTGCTTTATTATGTGAAACACCTCTGAATGGAAGGCAGCTGTAAATTGGCTTTCAGTTTGCCATCTATAGTACAATAGCGAAAGTTTAACACGTCAGTTAAAAAAGTCGTGTGAGGCATGTGTCAGAACAATTTAGTTATTGTTTAACAAGCTGAGTGTCAGCGATTCATAATTAATGAGTTCTGCTTCTTAATTGCCCGTATACTAACGTAGAACTAATAATTAAAATATAAAATAACTAATATGTTGGTACGGTTGTATTTGATGTTTATCTTAATCTATCGATACCTTCATAAAACATGTTACACATATGTACAAGATCGTATCAAATCACTTAATTAAGGTATGCGGAATATATAAATTCTAGTAACTAGTCAATTTCAAAATTGTAATGTCAAAATGAAGTTCGTGGTTTGTTTAATCGCCTCAGTAGTGTTGATTAAGTGTGAAGAATTTTCACCATTTGGTGGATTCACCTATGAAGTGATCCCAGAATATTTCGATTTTCCGCTTGGTGCGAAGGATAAACTTATCGATATTGGTACGATACGACCGAAAAAATTTAACCGGACAACATACGTAGTAGATGGGGAATTTAAAATTTTGCAACCAATAAGCGATGACCTTCTAGTAAATTATAGAACATTGTATATGCAATAAAAGTAAACCCTTAACGAAATTCTTTCTCTTAAAATTTTAGTGGCATTTTTCAATTTATGTTCTCCAAGGTAATGAATATCGGCAATATACAATGCGGCAAGGAGATAGTATTTGTACAGCTTCCAAAAAATACAGAACAATATTGATGGATGCGTTCGAGCACACAAATTTTCCGGGGGATTACACGTGTCCTGTTCTACCGGTAAAGTTGTTACAAATTGCTGAATAATAAACAAATACAACTTTTTTGTTGTAGGGTAAATTTTGGGTAAAAAATATGTCATTTCAAAATCAAATGATGGTAGCTCAACTACCAAACGGTAATAAATTTCGTCTGAATTACACATTCTTTGATGGTGACGAGATTATAAGTACATTCGCCCTTTACTTAACAATTAATAAGAATTCATATATCTAAGTAAAGCGATTTTTTATTAGTGTTTGTTCATTAATTATTTTATTGGAGTGAAGAGATTATCAATATATACTGGTTTTATCATTATAAGATTTTATGTGACTGTAACTGAGACTGAGTTGGAGTGCGAGAGGCGTATCGCGCTATTTGCCAAGCCATTCACAATGACATGCGAATGCAACACTTATGTTTTATATATCCAAAAAAAATTAAAAAAACACATGGTACAATATCGAAACGAGTAAAATGTCCGCTATAGCGGTGGTTTTGAGTACTAAGGTGCTATTCGGCTAAATTTGTGAATATAGTGGCAAGCGCCAGACCGGTGGCTTTATGAACTAAACCAATATTACCAAAATTGTTGCCAAACGAAAACATTTCATAGTAGGTACGTAATAGGTTCGAACGGATGCGTTTGGTGTGGAATGAAATTTGCGCTGGTCTCAAAAATTAACCAGATAGATTATTCCATGAAAAATTTTATGAAGAATTATTTTTTATAATAATTGGCGAAATGTCAAAAATGTAGCTTATTTTTATCGTACCGGCATTTTAAAATGCAGCGAAAAATTGTAGAGTTAAACAGAGACATCTATATTTTAATACGAAAAATACCAATTTCATTAGCTAAACTGCATATAGGGCAAAATAAAATTCAGTGGTAAAATTTTCGTTTTCGTTTTCCTTTGTGTCACTTTTATATGTAAAATTTCTTTCACTTCAGCTGCGTACTAGGCATCATACATCAATGAATGTTTATACGACCGGATTTAATTTCTAACTGTTGAATAATGTGTTTCCAAAAATTTCACCGTAACCAAGATGTACGGGGACAAATACAGAAAGCACATTTGGGTTGACGTAGTTCTAGCTATTAGAAAAGATTATTAGAATATGGTGTCCGTACATTTAAGTTTCCGAAAATTCATGGACAACACATAACACACTCGTAGATATTATTATTTCAACTACAAATTCATTACTACACTCGCGAGCAACTAAATCGACTCAAACCTCTGCGCGTACAAAAAAAGAGTGTTTTTTTAAATGGCTTAACCGATTTTCGTAAAACAACTTTTTTTGACAGCTTATCTTTACAAGAACACCTTCATCATTAAAATGTATACAGTACTTTTCAAATTAAAGCAATTGGCGTGCTGCAATCTCCTGTATAATACCACGTTGATCGATATTTGTCATCAGTCACTTATCAGACGTTGACCTGAACAAATCTCCACATGAACGAATATACATTCGTTCTTTCCTCAAAATCATGGATCCTACTGCAGTAAAAACCGCACAAGTTGTTGCTTTATTGCAAGAAGGACACAATCAACGAGAAGTTGCTCGTCAGCTAAATAAGAGTCAATCTGCTATCTCAAGAGTATCCAGAAGGTTTCAGGAATCTAGTATCTTCAATCGGAAACCACATAATAGCTGGTATCGGTGTACATGTCAGAGGGACGATCGATTTATCGTCCCAACTTCACTGCGAAATCGCTATCTCACGACAAGTTCGAGATGGAGCTGGTAGGCAATGGACAGTAAGAAGGAAGCCAACCTCTCTCCAAGACGGCCTGCTAGAGGCAAAAAATTGACAGCACGCCACCGCAAAGAGCGACACAAATTTGCTCGCGAACACAACAATTGGAGCATCGAGCAATGGAGGTCCGTTCTATTCCCTGACGAGTGCAGAATATGCCTCCATGGTAGTGTTAAGAGAGGCCGGGCCTACCGGCGTCCAGGAGAGCGATTTTCGTAATGCTGTTTTGCTGAAACAGTTTCGCAATGTGGCGGTTCGTACATGGTGTGGGCCGGTATAGCACTTGAGGGAAAACAAATCTTTTTATCATTTCTGGTTGAGGCCGTAGACAAGGTCTGACCGCTAAAATATATTACATCGCCCGAAAAGTTCCCGGTCTGACACATAGATGGTGCTACAAATTTAAAACCCATATGACTGTTAAATTCTACCAACCTTCAAATGATACCTGTTAAATTTCATGACATTTCGATGATTGAGTTTATAAGTTACAGCTATTTTGGCGACGCTACTTTTGTTAATTTCAAAACAATGAAAAAATAATAATTTCGTGTGTTGAATTATTATATCGCGTTATTGTTGCGTTTCAAGACAGAAATCGCTAAAAAACGACCTCAAATGAAGAAGAAAACATTGCTCTTTCACCAAGACAATGCACCACGTCTTCCCCATGCACCAATTTGACCCCAGCGATTACTACTTGTTTGCAGACCTAAAAGCTCCAGGGAAAGAGATTTGATTCCAATGAAGAAGTGATTGCCGAAATTGAAGTTTATTTTGAAGACAAAGATAAATTGTTCTACAAGAAAGGCATCGAAATGTTCAAGAGGCGTTGGACTGATTGTATCGCTCTACAAGGAAAATATGTTGATGAATAAAATGTATTTTTCCCCAAAAAATTGTGTTTTCTTTGTTAGACCGGGAACTTTTCAGACGATGTTATATCGGGGACATTCTCTTGGACTATGTTGTGCCCTATGCTGCTACGCAGGATATATAGGGGAAGATTTCATATTGGTGCATGACAATTCCCGGTGTCACACAGCTCGAAGCCAGTTCATGAATGAGGTTGGACTCGAGACAATGAAATGGCCAGCTCCAGTCGAAACATGAGAGAATTGAGCATTTATGGGACGAATAAAATGGCCCTCCGAACCAAAAATCCGGTAACATCTAACATCAGTGACCTCAATAATGCGTTGGATGAGGAGTGGGGAGAGATCCCCCAAGTCTTTGGGGGGAACCGCATGGAGAACCGCTAGCGATCCGAAATTGAATTTTTTGTTGTAATTTAAATTTAAATATCCCCAACATTTGTTTTCCTAATCGCGGTTGCATAATTGGTTGCATGCATAATTTGGTTGCGTTTTCATTCAAAATTCATTATAAAAAAGTATTGAACCAATTTTCATGAAAATAGTTTCATTTTAAAGTAATAGCAGCACACTTTCATAAAACTAATGTCTTGTGAAAATCGGTTAACTCGTTTTAAAAAAATTCGTCTTTCTATCAGCACTGAAAGTTCGATTTAGTTGCTCGCGAGTGTAGTTTCGTAATCACAATTTCATCATGATTTGCTAAATCGTAACCCATGACCTTATATGGTTTCAAAATAGAAACGGAATACGCGTTAATAAAAATGTCAAAATTGGCATTTAAATGAACAGAGATGCCCATAGTATGTTTCGTAAATTTTGAATCTTTTGTTCATTGCTCACTTGGGCAGAGCTGCTGCTTAGAATGTGAATAAGATAAATGTTAAACTGTGGCGTCATTACTTGTCTCTACCCCACGCATTAAAATCATCAATCAATCATTAAAACCCTTTGCATTAAATAAGAATAACCTAGTTCGCGGTTCAAACGGTCGAGCGCTGCTAACAAGTCAGCGTGATTCATACATTTTTGCAGCTTGAGTTTCGCAACCCGTTCGGAATGATGTTAACGCGAATGGAGGCGAAAAGAGCAATTTAATTATTATAAATTGTTGATATGTTCACACGCAAAGTTTAATTTGAAATATAAATATTCATGAACATGAAGCTTAGCAGGTTAATAAAGCGTGTGTGTTATAGTTTGAGTTTTATGCGTCCAGGATAACTTGAACAATTTTCTTCGAGTGTTCTACAGTAACACGAAACACTGCGGATATCCACTCAGTGAAAATTATTTCACAAATAAATTATTTGACGAATTCCACGCACTCAAATTTTCGGTGAATAAAACCTAACCTAAAAAGCGTGCACATGCACAAGGCGGAGCAACATTATAAATGTGTGACAACTGATACATACATTTTTAATATTGAGATTGTAAATACAATACAATTGCATCAATTTAAATGTGAAAACAGGATCTAAATATAACAAATGTTTGTGCAAATTGATGCAAAATTAATTCGACAAAAATTCGACTATTACGGGCGAGTAAATTTCTTTTACAATTTTCAGCGTTATTTTTATTTACAATTGCGTTAAATTGAAAATGTCGGATCCAGATGAGAATAAGAACGGATTTGGTACAAGCAATATGAAATCTTCAATCGATTCTACAAATACGACTAATATTTACAAAGAGTCGAAAAAATATTTGTATTTCAGTTCGAGGCTAGTGGCAGTTCCGTCGACACAACCAAGTAAATTTTTTATACATTCAACGACGCGGTTAACATGTTTTAAAATGGTCGCCTTAAAATTTATTACCGTTCCAATATCAACTACCAGATTGACAACGGCCTGCCATTGCATAGACGAGAAAACACAACCCCTGTTTCAGGAAACGAAAATCATTCAAAACTGTTAGTTTCAAGCGAATTAAGGTAGATCAAAATGGTGATCGATTTAAATTTACGCATTGAATATTTAACAAATTGGATTTTTTGTTTTCATATTTAGACGATTTAGTTAGTCACTTTAATCTACTTTGAAAGCCAATTACCAAAAATACAAAATACGAATCCGAGATTTCTACAGCATAAATAAGCCTTCCTAAACGTCAAACAGTTAAGATGATTTCATGGTGAATGATGAATTTCCATCGCGAATTCATTCAAAATGCCGACAAAGATACTCCACAAATTACCAAACTTCAGAATTAACAAATTATGAAGGCTACATCAACTTGACGTTAGACGAATCTTCAGCATTTTTTAATTCATCAAACGAGATATCGTTGCATTAGAAATTTTGAATATGTGGATCTTTTGTTTTGGTATTCCAGAAATGATTGTTCCCCCAAGGATCAGTTTGAATATGATGTCTTTTTTTTACAGAAATCACGAAATTACCGAGATTCCGTACATTCCAAAATGTATCAAATTTATTGAAAGACGAAATGGCAGATTAGAAGCTCCACATTAGAACAATTAAAAAAGATGAATAACCCATAAAGCGCAATCCGTATCATTAACACATAGGCAAAAAGTTGAAACAATATCAAATTTTACCAGATTATTGCCGTGTGCTGTTAATATTTTTTTTTATATTATCTCTAGACATCAGTTGACGAAACTGACAGGAAGAACATTATTTAAACAAAAATTAACTTAATTTCAGTTTCCTAATTCCATATTTCCACAGAGAACTGCGGGCCGCTCTAGTTTATCTTTACCTTGCCTTTATTCTTTCTCTACCTCGTCTGTTCCCATATTTAGGCAGACTTTACCTGTTTTCCTCCTCTTAACATCTCATTTGGTTTATATTAACTAATAAACTGCTTATATTTACAAGAAGGGAGGCTAAGAAGTACGGACTCACCGAAGGATTTGATTCGAATAACCCTAATTTGAAAATACGTTTACGTCAGATTAGATTTCGCAATATATTTTACAGATAACTTTTATCTAATAAACAAAAGAAAACTTTTAGTTTCTTCCGTAAACTACTTAATAGACTTCTTTTACACGAACATTTTTATTTCTTTGTATTCCAGTTCTCATGTTGGTATGACAAAAATAAATCAGTTTGGCTTTTTTACAAAATAAATTTCCAAACAAACTTGGAGGGCAAACCTCTAGAAATTTTTGATTAAGATTATTTTTGTTTGCTTCATAATTTATTTAAATTTCATTATAAGTACACAAAAAGGCCCCTTCGTCTTACAGATTTTTTAGGCAACAAAGAAAATCTTAAGTGCATGTATTTTGTATATAGATACTCGTATACATACATACCTACATAAATATTATGTATACGAGTACATTGAGAGTTGTAATTTTATGATTTTACCTCTCTTTAGAATTTATACATAATTTTATGATACATAATACAATAACATGAAAAATTTATATATAATACAAATTGTATTTTCTTCAAGAAGTTAATCTTGAACAAAACAAATGACGGAACATTAAAGGTACAAGACAATAGCTTAAGAAAGTGAATTAGTAGGTTATTTTATGCTTTAAAATTAAGTTACTGGACCACCATAACCCACATCAAGCTCCGTTGTGTTAGCACCTCATTTTTGGTTTTGTTAGTTTCATCTGTTTGACGGTAAATAACGGACAAATGAAATCGTTTGAAAGTAATTAGTTTCTTTTCGGAAATTTCAAACCAGCGAACCCAATCTTTGATATAAATGCCACAATTTTCATATAAACCACAATATTAGAAAATCTAGTTCATTTTAATGCATTATTTATTGTTACCGAGTACGAAAATCGAAGTAAAAATATCAATATTTGTTACATTTACACTAAGTCTTGCTAGGCTGCCGGCGAACCTCTGACTAAATGTATTAAGACAATTATGGTTAGTCTTAGAGTAAGTTGGAATGATTAAACAATGTGTGTGACATATTGAGGACTCAAGCTTTGTTAAGCTTAAACTTCATGAAAAGTCCCAAATCAAAGAGGCAAACTTCAAATACTGTGTAAAGGATTACGCGATCGTTTTATTAATTATTCAGGCGCCACAGATACGCAGGTTACTATCACGATATAAAATCTCAAACCACAAAGCAGCAGATTCGAGCAACAACACATCAAACTTAACTAGCGACACACAGTACCGTAGTCTTGATTTCAAGTAATAAACAACATTTCGTTAATTGTACCATTTACTAGTTAATGTGTTTACTGTTAGATGGCGCGAATTTGAAAACATTTCGCCTTTAATTAATTCGATCAGTTTGAGATTTTTGACCATGGAATAAAAACAAAACAAAACAATGAATACACTTTTGTAAATTTTCCTTTCTTTTTCGGTGCACATATTTTTCATTGTAGCATTGGCATATAAATAAAATTAAACATGGGGAACATCTTAAGAGTGCAGCACTAGCAAGTTAAATGCAATTTTGCTCGCTAAATTTGTTTATTCTACGCCTAATTTATAAAAACGTTATTTTTTACATGAATATTGCTGTTTTGCATGTTAAACCATTAAACTAACCTATTTATGCTCTGCGAAAAGCATGAAATACAAAATATTTTTTGAAATTGTTTTCCGATTGTTAAGCGACTTACCTTATTTTACAAAGGGAACTACAAGTTGTGAGTTGTTGCGCAATTTTGGTATCATCAATTTCCCTTATAATATTTATAGTTGTATGAGTATGGGTCAAATATGATTTGAACTGGAGTTATGAAGTCAGATAACTATCTGTGTTGAATATTTATGTTGATTTGATTTTTTATTCTGTTTTAGGTACAATCGTTTTAACACTTGTTTGAGATCATTAACGCCATCTATTGCCAGGTTTCAACAGTAATACGACGACAACACTGTTGTGTAAAGACCCATCGCGATCGGCTGAAAGTCAGCGCCAAAAACCTTACACGTCACAACCTGATAAAATTGAATTGGCCAATCAGCAATCCAGCCGCCCATGATAATAAGGAACAATAATGGCCAGCGGTTCATATACAATCATTCAACGCAATTTTCTTGGATCACCATGGTAACGGTCATATTTGAGAATATTTTGTGATCCCGGGCTGTAAGCGAGCTACATTTCGGAGTTGATATTCAGTAATCTGAATCTTCGCAAAAAGCGATCTGAATTATCAATCGAACGGATCGGGACATTCACTAATATATACCTATACACGTGCTCAAACAACTGTTTTTATGCGTTCTACGATTGAAGTTAACTTCGAATTAGGTTTCGAAGCTTATATGCTGCGTTCAATCACATCAAAAACGCCAGTGACGTCGATTAATGTTAGATATTGGAATCATTTAAGGAACTTCCAGCTTGCGGGTCCAGGATTTGTGAACCCTTGACGGGTGGACGTCCGTATCGGTGTCGATTTCTAGGACAATATAACGCAGGAAGGAATTGTTATTGGACAGCGCAATGAACCATGTGCGATACATACGTTCAGATCTCTCTGAACAGATTTTCAGGAATTCATTCATTCGCGACGAGAAGGGTCGCTACAGTGCTCAAATCCCATTTCGCCCAGATGCACCGGCACTTAGAAACTCTCATAAGTTGTTCTCATAAGTTATCATCAATTGGAACGACGATTAGCCGATAATTCCGAATTACGTTCAAAATATGTTGAGTTTATGCGTTCCATCATCGTGGAAGTTAAAAATTTCGTCATGAGAAATCAAAGGAATGTGACAAAATTATTTATGCAGACGTTTGTGGATCAATGCAAACGAATTTGCAGCAAACATCAAACTCGAGGTATTGCGAATGCAGCAAAAGAACAAACATAAGGTGCGCAGTGTTCGATCAGACAACGAGGCAGAGTTCGTCAATGCGGAATTGGAAAAGTTTTTCAATGAGATAGGCATTGCGCATCAGCGAGCTACGTCGTAAACACCGGAGCAGAATGGTTGTATAGAACATGACAACGTGATTCATGCGAAGCAAGTTAACTACAAATTCTGGGCGGAGGCTGTCAATTTGGCAGTGCATGGACTAAATCAAACGCGAATGATCACAGTGCCTCAGAAATCACCAAATGATTTATGACGGTAAAAAAGCGAAAATCAATCATTTGCGTATTTTCCGGTGAGAGGTGTTTATGTACATTACAAAGGAAAAACGACAAAAACTAGATCCAAAGTTGCCGTCGGATATAATAATCATTCGAAGTCGTATTGAGCGTGGAATCTGGAGACGAATAAAATTGAGATAGGTCATAACGTTCTGGAAGTTTCAAAGGATGCACTGGACATTAGTGACACTAATAAGAAGATCGACGAAATTGCGAACGTCACAGATAATGAATCAGTGCTCAACGATGCTGTCACAACGCCGGTGCAACCAATCGAACGTGGTACTCTATGATGTCTGGATAAGAGGAATAACATTGAACAACATTTGCGCGATCAAGACAACATTACAGTGGCGAAGCATTGATTGATACAAAGTACGTAGGTAGTGCGGGATTCACTCAGAAGTGGCATCGGATTGACAAGCGTCGTCCTGCTGGAACAAAAGTTTACGTGATGCATTAAAAAATTTGATTTCGTCACCAGTGAATCGTATTCATGTATTTTTGTGTGTGATGAGATAAATGGAACGACGAGACTTGCGATTTTTTTCTCCGACGGTTTGATTACAACGGAGAAGCAATTTTTATGGCCATTGAACATTTGCGCAAGGAGGTCAAACCATTCAAGTTCAAATGATTCTTGGAAAGATATTCAGATGTTCAACTGTGTTGGCATGGCGGAATGCAATGCAGTGGAAACTCCGTTGGATAGTGTACAGAATCTTGGCGATTTTGAAGATCGGTACCTCAATGTGTTTAGCCGTTTTCCTGTTGTCAGTTCAAGTTACACTTGGAAAAAAAACCAGCGACATAATTTGAGTATGGTTGGCTACAGTCGAAGACATCGAAACGAAGCGGTCGACGACAGCGTATATATTCATGTTTGACAACGAAATTATAAGTTGGGGCTCAGAAAGCCAAAAGTCAGAGGTGTTCTCGACAACAGAGTCTGATTAAATGGCGGCGGCGCATGTGATGAAGTAACTGGTGTGGCTGCATCGATTATGGCCATGCGATATAGATGTGCGATATCATTTCATCAGAGAGACGAATGAGGATGAAACTTTCAATTCGGATTATGTGGCAACAGATGAACAGGCGCATTTTATTAAAGTATTTTAATAAAACTTGCATTTAAAAAAAAAACAACAACGCGTTGTTTAAACTCAGCCGTGTTGTCATTGATTCTCGAAATTTTTGTCAATATTGATCAATTTTTGCTGTAAAAAAATCGATGTATACTCTGGGCAAGTGATCATCATTTCCCCTTTACATATAAAATATTAGGGTAACCCTACTCGCCTGAGTTACATTAAAAAATAGACCCTATGGACATGTTCTTCAATGTTTTATATTCTCCTAACTTCACCCCAATAAAATATCAGAATTTTAATTTAATAGCCGTTTCCTTTTATCCCGAAGCTCTTCTGGGAATTGTCGTAAAATTCGTCATATTATTATTTTGAACAATTAAATTAATAACTTTTATTTATTTTTAATGATTTTACATTACTGCATTATGGAGAAAGCTTTCCTATAATAAATCATGATACATTTCAAATTATACAACACAATTTGTTTTTGTTAAATGTGTTGTTAAAAATAATCGGATAAAATCCAACAAATAGTAGGATAAAAATATCCCAAACTTTGGTTGTGTACAGTTCTTTTTCTTGTAAGTATTTGGATATTTTTTATCCTTTTGTACATGAGATAACACTGCGGCTAGGACAAAAATTCCCCAATCTGTTGGTTGCATATCGTTTTTTATTTTGAATATCCAGATGGTTTTATCCTAGCGTGCATGGGTAGAACGCTAAGAATGGCCAATATTTTTAAATAAGAAATGTCATATTTTTGGTTGAATACTACAATTTTTTATGAAGTATGTTTTATGAGTTATGTTTTGGCTGCGTACTGTTGACTATTACATAACCAAATTTATTAATTTTCTGGAAAACTTGGTTCCCGCATATTGATTATGTTCGATTCTAAAACCTCTACGAAAATATATTATATATTTTCGTATGTATATCAAGAATATTGTTTTAGTGTTGTGTTAGATTTGCTGGGGTGCTTAGAACAGATCGATTTTATGCTCAGAGGGTTTGTGCGTGGCGTAATCAATCGTTAATTTACGATTAATCATCATGTTGAGCTTATCAGCCAAATTTTCTATGAATTGATGTTGATCTATCTAAATATATGTAAATACGGAACAATTGTAGGTCTATAAAGTATAAAGCCTAACTATATTAATACAGATAATATTATTTGTATTGGTTTTGTGACAGGAATTGAGAAATAGAACAAAAATTTTTGTTTGCTAAATTCGAATTTCATGTCACGTATTTTGACTATATGATGACACTCGTATACCGGCTATATATCATAAGGCGGATAATATTTCAAAAACTTGGATCTACCTACTGTAGGCACCTAAACGTTATGCGTCTATAGAAAAGTTCTTCAATCCCAAATTTAATGTGGTGTATAATCAAAATTAGAATTTATGTGTGTGCGACCAAACTAATTTATTATCATTTAATTTTAAATTTGACCTTTTTTTATGTAATGCTGTCGAATTAGCCCATTGCCATATAAATGTACGTAATTATACGTACCGGTGGAATTATAGCAACATAAATAATTTAATTGCCTTAATTTCCTAAGTGTTGCGTAATTAGTAATTTTGGCAATTTATACTGGAATTTAAAACCACGGTTGATGAGAAATGGATTCTTTGAAGTTAAATTATCGAAGACTTTCAGAATAGCAAATATCTGATACGGTTAAAGTTAGCCGAAACTTTCCAGCCGAAATATGGTAATGCAGATAGTGTATTTGATATCCAGCCGAAATATGGTATTGCAGATATTAAATGTTGACCCTACGCGGAAATACCATAATATGCCGATAATGCAGATTACGTCGATAAAAAAGTTAAGCTTCAATACTCAATCGAAAAATCCCGGCAATACAGATTTAAAACTAACAAATAATTCATCAATTTTCTAAAACAAAAATGTCAATAACAGACATATGTAGAAAGTTAGCGAAAAGTTACCAGCCGAAAATGAAAAAATCGGTAATACAAATAGTGTCTTGACTCGGCTGAAGTACGAAAGTTAAACAAACCACATATTAAATTGAAATATCCTAGCCGAAAGTGACTAACCTACAAAAAATATGTATCATAACAAATATCAAATACAATTTACAATTTACCCGATATTAATTTATTGTTTCATGTGAACAGAGCAGCAAACGGCCAACTTTCAAAGTTTATTATAACTTAACTTACGTTTATTATAACTGATTTTATAACTGATTTTGATTATAGGTTAGAGGTAAGTCTGATGGGGTTATAGCGCATCATTTGAGATTTTGCAACATGGACACCAATCTGACTAGGCCGATTAGATAGCCCATGACCATAGGTAGATTTTGACTATAGGTTAGGGGTAAGTCTGATGGGGTTGTAGGGGTGAAATTTAATTTTTCCCTTCTTCTGACGATAAAATCGTTCATCATTCGAGATTTTGCAATTAAGAAACCAATCTGACAATGCTGATTCGATAGCCTATGACCATAGGTAGATTTTGGTTATAGTTTAGGGGTAAGTCTGATGGTGTTGTAGGGGTGAAAGTTTTATTTTTCCCTTCTTCTGACGATAAAATCGTCCATCATTCGCGATTTTTCAACATGGACACCAATCTGACTATGCCATTTTTATAGCCCAAAATCATAGGTAGATTTTGATTATAGATTAGGGGTAAGTCTGATGGGGTTGTAGTGGTGAAATTTAATTGTTCCCTTCTTCTGACGATAAAATTGTTCATCATTCGAGATTTTGCAACATGGACACCAATCTGACTATGCTGATTCGATAGCCCATGACCAAAGGTAGATTTTGATTGTAAGTTAGGGGTAATTATGATGGGGTAATAGGGGTGAAATTTTTATTTTTTCCTTATTCTGACGATAAAATAATCCATCATTCGAGATTTTGCAACATGGACCCCAATCTGACTAGGCCGATTCGATAGCCCATGACCAAAGGTAGATTTTGATTATAAGTTAGGGGTAAGTCTGATGGGGTTGTAGGGGTGAAATTTAATTTTTCCCTTCTTCTGACGATAAAATCGTTCATCATTCGAGATTTTGCAACATGGGCACCAACCTGACTATGCTGATTCGATAGCCCATGACTATAAGTAGATTTTCATTATAGGTTAGGGGTAAGTCTGATGGGGTTGTAGGGGTGAAATTTTAATTGTTCCCTTATTCTGACGATAAAATCGTCCATCATTCGAGATTTTGGCACATGGACACCAATTTGACTAGGCCGATTCGATAGATTATGACCATATGAGCCGACCGATAGCCTATGAGCCGTAGGTTACCCATAACCTATAATCAAATCCTACCTATGGTCATGGGCTATCGAAACAGCATAGTCAGATTGGTGTCCATGTTGCAAAATCTCGAATGATAATAGGGGGAAAATAAAAATTTCACCCCTACAACCCCATCAGACTTACCCCTAACCTATAATCAAAATCTACCTATGATTATGGACTATGGAATTCGCATAGTCAGATTGGTGTCTATCTTGTTAAATCTATAAGATCTATATAAAATAAATTTTTGAAAGTTGGCCGTATGCTGCTATATACACATGAAACAATAAATTAATATCGGTTAAAAAACAAATTGTATTTGTTGTTTGTTACGATAGATATGTTTGCGGCTGGTTAAGTAGGTTAGTCACTTTCGACTACGATATTTCAATTTAATATATAGTTTGCATAACTTTCGGCTGAAGTAGTCAAGACACTATCTGCATTATCGATTTTTCACTTTCGGCTGGCAACTTTCAGCTAACTTTAACAAGGTAAATATCTGTTTTTTACAAACCTTACAAAATACTAAAATTTTAAATGTACTCCACTTACCTCCTGATATTTAAGCACGGCTCATTATTCGGTTTCTGTAAAAAATAAAAAGTTTTACATTTTAAAATATTTTTTAAATATTTAATATAAATTTAAAAAAAGGTTATTATAAACTTAGACAATCTTCTTCCTATCCCAGCAAGATTTGTTTACTCAAAAACGGGAATAAAAAAAAGTTTTCAAAAGAGACACTACAATTTTAAGTGATGGCCGAAATTTTTAATATTTTTCGTATGTAGTATGCTACTTTAGTGCTTTAAACCTGCATCATAATATGCAACCTGAAACCTACATCACTATTTGTTACACATTTATTACAAATCTCGATTTTATTTATCGCTAGCGGCAACGGTACCGTTACAGTTACCGGTTACGGTACCGTTATAGCTATATGTCAAAGGTTACAATTTTGGCGGTGCAAGTTTAATTATCAACTTAATCGACCACTCGTTCCTCGAAAACGGTAACTGTAATAAAATCAGGATTTAGGTGGGCTCATCACCACTCTTTGCAAAATCTGAGTCACACAGAGTGATGAGTTAGCGATTAGTTTGTGTAACTTTGCGTACTATATAGGAAATTGATGACTTTCCAGTATTTTAAATTTAAGAAAAATTTTATATGTAAGCTCTGCGACATCTTAATTTCAGTTCCCATGTTGCAATGCAGGTTTCTTCTAAATTTCGAATATGCCAAATATTATAAAATATTTTATTTTGCTCGAAATGCTTATAAGAGATTTGTTACGTGGCGCTGTAAAAATGATGCCGTGAACATTCGTTAAAAGCGCACAAATTACTGAGCCCGGTTTTGGAAGCTGTAATGTTGTACCATCACTATTTTCGACTATCGATTTAGTTTATGTTACATTTTTTACGAGTAAAATCGCAGTCTATTTCACTTCCAAAATTATGCATTTTCTTATGTGTTCTCAGCTTGCTCGAGTTTTACTCTATTTCTATTCTACGATTTCTAAGACTACTAGATTAATCGACTCTATTTATCACCAAATAATTTTTTCTTGATATTTTTATCGAAATGTGGAAAAGAGCGAAAGCTCACATTTAGAGGTTGAAATCGCGATATAAAATCCACAATTGCTTACGCGAAATAGAATGTTAATTGATTATTGAAAATTGACAGATAAACTAAGTCGAAAGTTGACGAAAGTGATGGTACGACATTCCAGCCCATATTCGACCTGATTGGTTGTTGAGTCTTCGGTAAGCTATGAAGAACAACGTTTTTGACATTTAGAAATGTCGGAGTCACGTTGAGTATATCTCAGAAGGTAAACATATTAACATTTAGTAATGACAACACATTTCTTTGGAATATAAATTATAAACTTTTAGAAAATGCATAAATACAAAATTAAATGTGTTTTTATAAAGCTGAAAACATAAAACTATTTAATTGGTCGTATCTTAGCTAAATTCGTGAAAAAAATATTTTGAGTAGAAAACTTATTTACCATCATCATCATTACATATTATAAAACCGACCTGAACATATTCTCACCATTCCCACTATACTTGGCCGAAAATAAAAACGAGAACAAGTGTCAACTTTTCGTTGCAAATCGCTCAAAGGTCACTCACTGTGTGCAAAATCCATTCAATCCCTGATGACCTAATAAAGCAATTACAATATTAGAAAAAAAACGCAAACATAAATAACACGAAAGTCGGTATTACAGAGTCGAAAGTGCCATTTTGTTTTACAAAATAAAATACTAGAATCTACGTAATGAAATGTGAATTAATTGACATAAGCACATCAAACAGGTATTTTAGAACCCGTTTTACCCTGATCCCGTTTTGATGTTTAAACATCCAGACTACGAGTAGACATACATAACCCGGTTTTAAGTGTTTGTGGTGTTGTTCAAGCCAAACACGTAACTGAAGCATGTGGTGTGAAGCAAGTCGTGCAAGGGAAGCCTTGGCTATAAATATGCTTAAATGTAAGCTTGATCATGATCCGTTAAACCTGTTTGGTTTCTCTTCTGTCATAATATGTAATTGTCGTTGGCGTTCTTATCACTTCTTTAACTTAAAGAAACGGTTTACCCACTATTGTGCGAGATTAACTGGCGATAGATAATATACAATTTATATTGATCGTTCGGTAGTCTGTTGACACCAGTTAATTTAACTAAGTACTAAGCTTTTAATCAAGCAAAACACCAAGATTTGTGTTAATATTCAAAACTCGACGAAAATATCAAGATAACAAGTCAACTGATAAAGAATTTTATAAAAAAATTAGCACCTCATGCGTCTAAGTGCTACTTCAACAATTTGCTATTAATTAGCACGTTTCATGGATTATTGCCTTCAAATATAATAATCAATTTAATTATGCTATAGTAGCGATAAAATCATTGGGTCAGACGTACGACTAATTAAGAAGCTTAATTTAGAACGTAACAAGAGAATTTACCAATACGCGAGTTTAGCTTACAGATTTTGCACTTCAACTTTTTATCGTTAAAAGTTACAACAACAAAATTATTTCGCAATAAACCAAAACAATAAATAATTTCTTTGCTGTGTCTTTAGGTTGCTGTCATAATAAATATGAACATTTTAATTGGAACCCCCCAGAAAAGTACGCAAAGAGTATCCTAAACGAATACATTTTTATTGCTACCATGCTGATATTTCACCATAAATATTACAAATATTTTCTTCCGTTTCAAATAATTTATATCACCTCAGCATTATTCTCGTTCTGTGGTAAACCGCGCAGATGTTGAATGTGAATGTGAGAAATACATAATAACACAATTCAAAAGCACGAATATTATTTATTATGCCCCGCATATAACCTTATCGTATTGTGTGAATGTCTAAATTTGTATAAATGGCAACTGATACTGCCACACCAGAATCAAACCAAATAATAACGATAAAATATATTTAAAGAAAACAAACACACCATTATTATTAAAAATAAAGCATAACAAACATAAATTCACCGCAATATATGTTGTTAAAATAGCAAACTCGGTTTCTTAGAAAATTATCAAAGCAAAAAAAAAACCATCTGCGGTGTGTGGCAGACGAATATGTAGACGTATTCAGAACGATTATTTTGGCCGTGATTATGACATACGCGTACAGTGGATCTAATTAGTATTCTCCACCGCAATCCCCTAACAATCATTCAATAGGCTCGATACTCATAAATATGAATAACTTACAATTACTAATTAGCGGGAGTGAATTTGGTCACCCAGTCATTAATAAATTATTAATTATTTTTTTTGTATGGGAATGTGTATGTCTTTATATAATTAGCATTTTGAATACACTTATCGTATGTAAACTGAATACTTATAATAATTACAATAATTATTTATATTCAATTACAATTTAGATTTCAGAAGCCAGTACTAGATTTTGCTGGTTTATGTAGAATGTAAACTATTTTATTTCTTAGTAATTAGTTTTACTGAGGTTGGGAAATTACTGTACTACTACATACTCGTACCCCTAAACGGTTGCCTACCAATTTTTCTGTCAGTCTATATTTGAGGGACGTTAATGAGTCATGCGACATATATCTATCGTAAAGTGGTATATGTTCAAGCATTAATTGAATATTTAATGCTAATTAAACCTTCCTAAATCTGAAAAAAGAACATACTACCGTTCGCGGCCACACATTTGACATTTACTTGGGCGCGAACGGAATAAAAATCAGATTGACATTTCAGATTCATTTCGCTCGCACCCATTGTGGTTTTAGTTTGCATTATCGATCGCCAGTACGAGCTCTGCGTTATCGACATATGTAGGCTGGGATATTTCTAGTCTAACACAATTCTAAAATTTAACTCAACAGAAACAGAACATTGCTTATTGGTGTTTGTAAAATTAATAACACTCAAATTAAATATTCCAATTAGGATTTCGAACATTTCTGTTACACTGTTAAAATCTGTTAAAATACGGAATTTATTGAGACAAATTAGAAAGAGTTGGCCAACTATTTGAAATTTAACTGAAACAAAAAAAATCGTTTGTTTGTTCTGATCGGGTTGATGTTTTATGAAACAACACAACGGCGCTTGCTAGATTTTAAATCAAAATTTGTTATCTAACACAAAATTTCAATCAGGTTTTCCATTTTGATTTTTCGACAAGCCTGCTAGCAAAATTTGGTCAACGATTGAGTTTCGCAATTGTACCTTTCAAAAATATAACATTTTGGGGAATAATGACGGCCAGCTTTAACGGCGGTAGCTTTATGAAGTTTATAATCGATGTTTCCTTTCCAAGATAGAATAGAATCCAAAATAACTCCCAGATGCCTTACACAGTCCGATTATAGTAGAAATGATAAGGCTACCTAAATTTAAACCTATAAACTGCTAAATTTGTTTTAGATGGATTTGAGGGATGGAAATGAAGGCATTTCCCGACACACCAACCGTCCACAATGCGTAGAACTTGCTGGATCAATTCAGATAATACGGTTAAATATTTTCCTGAAGCTGTAAGAACAAAATCATCTGACATAACGGTCATAGGACACGTCCTCTGTGGACAGCTCTTGGCAACTTTAACAGATACAGACTTCTTCACTCCGTAAGTATGCTGCATGTTACCGAGGGAGTTAAATACAAAAAATTGCCCCTAATAAATCTATCATATATTCTTTCTAACAGTTTCAAAAAGGTCGATGACAACAGACAAATTGAACGGAAACTCTTCGGATCGGTATAGTAAGACTTACCGGCTTTGCGTAAAAATATGACTCTGCTTCTGCTTCAAGAGTTCAGAGTAAACGAATGCCAAGCAAGCTTGCAACAGATGACACATATGATCCTTTAATATAGAATAAACATGCTGCAACAAAGCAGGAACTGTTTGATCAGGACCGCCAGACTTCGTACACATTCAACTCTTGAAGCATCCAGAGAAATGAACGGATATAAGGAGCTCCTAATGGGAGTCGGAAGGATCAAGTTGGCAATTACCATTCTTAGCCAAGATTTTATTGAGCCTAGAGGCAGCCGACATATTATTGATTTTCTCACAGAATTTAATCCAGGAAGATGTGTGAGCAGATCCCGTAAACCTTTTTCGCCCGCCTTTTGTCCCAGTCGGCATAAGGGTTCGTCCTCCCGCCTTTGTTTTTTGCAGACCTCCTTAACCTTTTCAAAGCAGAGCACCTTAAAGATTGTTTCGTACATTTTGATTGGTAATAAGAGGCCAGGCATTTTCAAATGCAGTCGAGATTGCATTCTAAAGCGAAGATGCCAGAGAACCAAGATCCTCTACCGATCTTATTTTAGTAGGTGTATATTATGTAGGTAGAGAAAATTTCCTAGTTTGGCAATTTTCTATTACAATACGGCATAATCGATGGTGTCTTCAATCATCGGAATTGACAAACGTTGGTCATAGCTCCGGTTAATTATTAGTTAGTCATCGTACTTAGACGTTAGGACATCGTAATAGAAACCAGCAGAAAACGATAGAAAGCCGACAGAAACGGAAAACATACAAGCCAGTGATAGTCTTAAAGAGAAATCCGCCCAATACGTATTGCAACGAATGTCTGGAACCAGTTGTGGTCTCAAAGAACTTTTGGTCAATCCGAAATACAACTGCTGGCCCTTAGCTTTGCGCTTGTATCTGCCGACCCTCTATCCTTTTGTTGCTATAATCGAGTTCAACTACCCAATTTGAGTTAGTACAACGTTTTACGGAGACCCCAGCGTACATATATTAGCAGAAGTTTAGGAGAGCCACATACAGACAGTTGACAACCACTCCAGATATCTGCAGTATTAGAAACAACCACCCAAACCAATTGTTTGAGTCGTTGTCAAACAACATCCCAGCAATTGCGACATTCAGTTTGCAGGAATTTTTTTTTTTTGTTCTGTCACTTTAAACGTCATCTCTGACAACTTAAACGTAAAAAAATCAAAAAATTAGAAAGAAATTATGGTTACGCAACTTGTAAAGTGTCTGTTGTATAACAATGATTTACAACTTGGTTTATAGGGTTGCCACCTTTTGGAAAGTGCAAAGTATGAAATTTTCATCGAAGTGATTTCAGGTATTCATATGAATCACACAAAACATCCATGTGAAAATTTAGTATTCGGATTTTATAAGCACAAAACTGAATTTATATTAACTGGGCCGAAATAGTCCGAAATAATTTACGGCTCTTTGAATGAAGTAATGAAATGAAATGTTTTGGGCGGTTAATTTTTGCTATATTTCAAACTGCACGATAAAATTAGCGGCACGGATTTGTCAAACAATTTTGACAAGGTTAATTAAAATTCGCCTTGAACACCTATTTTTGTTCACCCTTCAGATTTCTAAAGTGTATGGTGGTGATTGAAGGGTGGAGCATTTCTCTAATTTTTTCTCTTGAATCATGCGCTTGCACAATCATGAGAGAGATAGGGAGCATTGTTTTGCTTTTCATGATAGCTGTATTATTTAAATTCACACAACTTCTAAACTGTCCTAACTCCTTGTAACTGTCAAGAGAGTTCCTGCTCGATCCTAGAAGAAGTAAAGGTTGATGGATGCCTTAAATTAGTGCATTTTATAGTCCAACAGAAATTCGAAACCGTTTAAGGTTCCGAATTACCGTTGAAGTCATCGTGAGTTACATAACCTCTCAGAATACCAGAGTTTATGATGGCAATTGATGATTCCAACAAGGTGCCGATGTTATGTCTTGTGAAACGTGTAATTATTGGGCCAAACGTTTTAGAAGAGGTGACTTCGATCTTAGTAATCAGCCGTCCCCTGGACAACCCCGAAAGTTTGATGGTGTGGAGTTGCAAGGTCTACTGGATGAAGACTCAACGTGAACGCAACAAGAGCTTGCAGCTCAGAGTCCCAAACATCTATTTCCAAGCATTTGCACCAAATGAGAAAAATTCAAAAATTTGGAAGGTGGGTCCCGCATGTGATGCCCGAACACAATCTATGTCATCGTATCTTAATCGCGTCGAAGCCTGCAGGTTCATTTCGCCACGGCATTCGTATGTTGTTTATTTTTTATTTTCAAAAAAATCGTAACTAACAAATGGTTTTATAGTCGTGAAGAAGAAGGAAATTAAAGTTTCATAGCAGAACGGAGGACATGTTACAATGACTGTAGGACCGACGCGTTGAAAATCTATGGGGCATTTTAGAACTAACAACACCGAACAAATCATCAGAATTTGTTATTCCGAGCACTAATAGCACAGCAACAATATAGTAACTTTGAATTTTCTGTTTTTCATTGTAACATTTAGTTGGCGTGAATTTTTTTCTGTTCTGTGATTTTAAAAGTCACCTCTACCAACTTAAGGTTAGTACTCAGTTAAAAGTGAAATGAAATTTTAACGCGATCTCGCGGTCGATTTTATTCAAAATTTATAGATTTAAAATAATTTGGAGGTTTTATGTGCTCTTTGATAGCCGAAGTAGTGACGCTGTACATTGAAAATAGTCGTTCAGTTGTGTTAACTGAACGTGCATATCGTCGAAAATATCGTGGCCAACAGGCACCGTCTGACAATACTATTCGTCTTTTGGTGTCGAATTCTGCACGAGACAGTAAGAGATCATCAACATACCGCTCAACAACGATCAAGACGTTTCAATGAACCGGTTGAAGCGGTCAGAGGGGGCTCTGCTCAGAACCTTAAAAGTGTCGTATCGTCACCACGCTCAGCATTTTGGCGTCGGTGGAACCACTTTGTGGCGCATTTTGAAGGATGATTTGCATTTGTTTCCGTATAAAGTGCAATTAACACAAAGAATATTGTCGACAGACCGTCAAATTTTGATGACCGACGAGTTACATTTCACACTCTCTGGCGGCGTTAATAAGCAAAATTTTCTCATTTGGGGAACGGAGAAACCACACGAGATCCATAAAACTCCATTGTATGACCAAAAGGGCCGGCGTTTGCGCCAAGGCCATCATTGGGCAATATTTTTTCAGAGAAAACGAAACAGTCAATGGAAATCGATATCGTGTAAAGGGGCTTGACGATTACTGGTTTCAACAAGAAGGTGCGACATGCCACACGAAAATTCCCTGGACGTCTGATGACAAAAAGAGGCGACTTTGACTGGTCACCCAGATCTCCAGATTTGGCCTCTCCGGACTTCTTTTTGTGGGGTTATTTGAAAAGCAAAGTGTACGCCAGCAAACCTCAGACCATTGACGAGCTTAAGGCAAACATTCGCACCGAAATCATTGCTATACCGTCCGAGATGCTTGGTAATGGAAAACGCAGCAAAAAGGGCACATTTTGTTTTGGCCAACACAAAGGCGGCTACTTAATTCAAAAATAAGCCCAATTAAATTGCAAAGGACCAAATTGAATAAAAATACCTCATATATCGAAACCGGTTGTTTTTTTTTCAAAGTTATTCAATGTTTACATACCGACATAAAATATGGCGCACCCGGTTTAAAATGCAAACAGAAGTGGAATTTTTCATTTCCTATTTAACTTTGGTAAAAGCGTATGAAAATTTTACGTGAAATCAAACGCCTACTCCGTTACCAGTTTAAAATCAAATGAAAAGACAAAAGAATTTGTAATTTGTCTTCTTGAGTTTATATTCAGTCACGAAACTGGTTATGTGTCAGTACAGCATTAGGCCACTATATAATCCAACTCTAGCGCAACTGACATTCTAATAAGACGGGTATACTCGTACGATTATGTATTTGAGCATGTAGAAGTTCATTAAAAGTTTGTAAACTTTTCGCTGTGGCACATTAACCAACGAAGTCGGATTTGATCATGAACGGATTGCAAAACTAAGAAAGGCACTATCTGCATTACCTATAGTGTAAGCACAGGTGTGTTCAAAATTGGTCGAAGAATTTTGCTTAATCTTTAAATAGATTATTCCACATTGAAAAACAAGGAAAAAACCAGATTACTTTTAATCTATTATCTTTATTACTTCACGACTCAAATCCAATATGCCGAAAGTTTCCTTCATCTCTTTTACATATTTACTTTTCAACCCCTTTAGTCAAATACCTATCTGTTTACATGATACTATTCATGTGGCATTATTTCTAAACATATAAGTGGGGTAAGGGGCGTTGGTCTAGATTCTAGAAGGTCTATATACCAGCCCAAATGTCAACTTCATCTGCACATAGTGCTCTCTGCTAATTTCAACCAACGAGAAACGGCGGGATAACCGAACACCGAGAATCTAGTAAATGTTCTCTCCACTGGTACAAAAAAACGAATTTTTGACGCCAACTGCACATTTGGCTAATTCACCTCACACGAAGCAGGTCCAATGGATTCTTAGGTGAGCCAACCATTGCGAAACCTTTTCATACCAAGCTCAAGAATCTCTAGATCACCACCTAGACAAATGCATCCTACGGGTCAGCAGGAGAACGAAAATGCTGAATGCAGGGGGAACGTGAACCAAGAAAACCACCATAATGTCGCTAGAGAAAACGCTGATTTAAAGAAATCGTTAGAAAACTTAATGCAAATCAACGGGCAGCTTTACAAAGAAGTCCCACAGCTTAAAGAAAAAATTTCCATAATCAAAAATGAGAATCAAGCCAAAAAGAATTTTATAGTTACCTATGAAACAGACGAACATGAATTGGCGTATGAAACTAGTTGTTTATGAAAGCAAATTAAAACTAAACGTCAAAACAACAAAAGCAGAGCACTATCTTCGCCTGAGATGGAACAATCAACACAGAGCGTAAGAAAACCACAAACCCAACAACCTGATCAGTCATCCGTGGACCTAGTGAATGTACATGAGAACGTATCACTCAACCGAAAGAGAGACGGTGAAAGAGAACCAACCAAAGTTGGCCTCCCCCTTTTCATGCTAACATTTGACAACGCTGAGACCATTAGTAGGGTACATGAAATCAGGGTACAAGGCAATCCCTAATATGATAGTTAAAATTGAGACCTTAAAAAAGAACACTAGTAGAATGTCAAAATGCTACAACTGTCATTCGTATCACCACCAACGCAAATACTGTACGGAAACATCCGTCAAAAGGCTCCAACAGGCGTGGTAGCCAAAGAGCTGCAAAGAATGAGAGATTCTCTAATCATAAGATTCATGATCTAATTGATTCTCAACCAGATTGAGAAGATAAATGCTGTCAATTCACATCAAGCTGCGCAGGAGCAAAAACTTGCTGAATCTATGGGCGAGCTACTGAAACAGCAAGAACAGGGACTAGGAACACCGCAAAATACATCGATGAGCCAAGATAAAAAAGTAACGGACGCGACAAGTAAAACTCAGGTAGTATTGGCTACCTTAATTCTAATCCATACAAACTTAACAAGAACAAATAGTGAAAAACTATTTAAGAATTGCTACCTAGAATGCAAAAGGCTTTGCGCAACGCATTCAGCATTAGAAGTATTTTTAAACACAAAAAAAATTGATTTATGCCTAATTTCACAACACCACGAAGAATTAAAAATAGTGGAGGAAGCTATGCAAGTAGCTACTGTATCTATTCAAACCAAAAATAACAAGCGCTATAATATATGAACAATCTACTGTCAAGAAAACTACATCAAACTTCCTAAATCGCTTGGCGGTAATTTTATTATTGGAGGCGAAATAGAACTACTCCTAAAGGAAGAGAGCTATTTAAAGCAGGCAGAACATTAAAATGTGAGTTTAACTCCAGTAGAAAGCCAACCTACTAGTCTACGGACCCGAATAAAATTCTTGACCTTCTAGATTTCTGTATATCAAGAGGTTTCTTCGAAAATTATTTAACAGTCGAAACTGAAGAAAGGCTATCATCAGACCATTCCCCAGTTTTAATGACAATATAAGTGCCACGGTAATAGGGAAAGCAAGCCCTCCAAGGCTAACAAATAACAAAACAAGCTGGGAATACTTTCAGCAGCTAGTCGAAGAAAGCGTCAATCTACAGGTGGAGATCTCGAACGCTAATCGGGAAAATATCTCTGATCAGCAAGGAAGCGGCTAATAAATATTTAATACCTGTAAACAAAATAGACGAGGGATCTGTGCTACTAGTTACTCTGAAAGAAATGAAACAAGATTTAAAAAATCTCAAAGATAAAATATTCGTATCCAGCCTTAAAAACGGCTAAATAATCAAAACCCTACCAGAAAAAACACTAAGTTGGCCAACGACACAGTGATCAAACCTTATAAACTGGTAAATAAATAGGAAAATTTCAAATCAAGCCCCAGCCGCTGACCATCGCACCTATAAGGGGGTGATATTGGTCAAATATTAACCTGGTCAAGTATTAACAACGGATGGAAGTACAGCTAAAGAGATGGAAAGAATATTTCGAGGAAGTTCCAGGTCCCGAGACATCTTCCTCGAAGTGTTCTTTCCATCTCTTTAATTGTGCTTCCATCCGTTGTCAATAACACCAAAAATCTCTGACAACACCAATAATCCAAGAAGCATGGAATTCTGGCAGAATACCAATGGAAAGAAAGAAAGAAGGCTTGACAATTATAATCCCCAAGAAAGGTAATCTAAGAGAACGCAAGAACTGGCGAGAGAGAGGTATCTCTCTCCATAATACTAAAATAATACACAATAATAAAAAGATACTCGCGGCGAGCTGAACGAACAAGCTGACTTTACACCAGGAAGAACCTGCACTAACGTTGCACTCACTGATCACACCAATGAACAATCCAATGAATGGAATTCACCACACTGTCAGTACCTGCTCTTCGTTGATTTCGAACGCGCTGTAATATGGCAGACACTTTGTGAAACTGTGAAGAAATGCATCGGGATTCTGGAAACCGAGTTTCAATATAAAGCAAACAAAGCGAAAAATACTATAACACTCGCGGAAAGGCAAGGATGCATATACTACGAATGATGTTCCTGATCTGATCGTATTGGATGATAATGCGGAAATTGAATGACACACGTCTCCTAATGGCATACAATGGGGACTAACATGTAAAAAACTCAATAAACTGAATTACGCAGATGACATATGCCTGCTCACACACAAATAATCAGACATTCAGAATACTGAAATGCTTCTGGACTAACATCATACTAACATTGGCTATACTGAGGAAATCACCAAATGATAACGAGGATGCCATTGGACTGGAACCCGCAAGTGAAAAGGAAAGTAGGAAGACCAGCAATGATGACAAGGAAGGGAACAATGCTAGCTGAGGCGAAACAACTTGGAAAATCATGGGAAGAGGTGAAAGTTGTAGCCCCTCAACAGAGTAAGATGGACCAGCCTAGTAGAGATGCCCTATGCTTCTAAAATTGGAGGGAGATACAGAAAAAACATAAATGCTTAAAACATTTTAACTTTTTGTGTAGACGTCAGATGTAGACGTATGAATTTAACACTGATTGAGCCAAAAAAAATAAAATCCAAAATGTAGTGTGTGCTAAAGTAATCCAGTCAAACATTCAAAACGCTACATGTATATGAGTTTGATCTGCCTAACACTCCGAATTGTCCTTTGGATTTCGCTAATTACCACCATTCTGGTGCAACATAGAGGCTTTGAAAATGAACAGAATTTGAGGAAACAAATCAAAAATTGAATTTGTACAGGTTTTCCGCATCCAAAACTAATTCGAATTTCAAAAAATTATCTTTTATTGTAGGATAAATACAGGGTGGCTGAGCCCAAGTGTTACCAAATGAAAACGCTGTAGCTTTTTTAATTTTGATTATTTTTTATTGAAGTTTCGTGGAATATGTTGAAAACATATTACATTTTATGAAAAACATGTTACTGCTCGATATGACCTCCTTTGGCTCTGATTATTTGATTCAGTCTTCCATAGAAAGCATTGCATGCTGACCGAACGTGAGCTTGCGGAATTTTATTCCATTCTCGAACAAGAGCTGACTTCAATGCATCAACACTTTCGTATTTTTTAGAGGACAGCTTACTCTCCAAATTGGACCCTATGGAGAAATCCATGAGATTCAAGTCTGGCGAATATGGTGGCCATTCTTTCGACGAAATCAGCCGCGGAACGCAATTTTGTAAAAATTGCTGTATCGCTCGAGCTTTGTGTGACGGTGCCGAGTCCTGTTGGAATGTCCAACGGTTCGTACCAAAGTGTTTACGTGCCCAAGGTAGCAAAGCATCGTTTAGGACCTTGATTCCAAAACCAGAGGAGTGCGTCCATCTGCAGTCACTGCAGCCCAAACCATAACATAAGCTGGTGATTGCTTGCGCATGGCAACTCTTGTGTCCAAATTATCGTTGGACTTGTGCTCTAACCAAACACGATCATTTTGTTTATTCACATACTGTTGAATGGTGAAAATTTTCTCATCAGAAAAGACAGTTTTTGGAATCTCATCACGTTCGGCCAAGGCCTTCAATGCTCGTGTTCTTTCAAGCCTAACTTTGTGGTAGAGATTCTGCTCAACATCCAAAAAAACATTAGAAAATGTCACAATTGAGACAAAATAAACATATGCAACGATCAAATAAACCTAATTCGCAGTCATTTGGCGAATGTCAATATTGTGAATTTTATGACGCATTTACAATAAATAAAAATTGGTTAAAAAATAATAATTCGTAGAAATCTTATGACTGATAACGATAGATTATTAGGTGATATGATTGAAGTGTCAATTTTTTGGAAACCTATTGAATTTAATGCTGCATAAATAATATTTTGACTGGGGCCTACGTAATGAATATCGCTTACAAATTCTCTAGAGTAACAAAAATTAAACAAGAATCGTTAAATAGTATTTTCCCGGCTATATAAATGGCAGCCAGAATACACTTAACGGTTTTTCCGGGCTGGTGCACAAGTCAATGTAAACTTTTATGATATCCAAAATGCAACTTTCGCGCTGCATTAGAATAAAGTCGAGGCATCTGGAAATACACAAAAAAAAAATCGCCCGCGACTCCATAGTGATAATAATTTTTTGTTTCCGTTATGATGATAAAATTAATCATTTTATCCAAAATACTTAACGAAATAATTTATGGTTATTATCACGCGTAATGCGTATTATCAATTCAGAATTGGTAAATTATATTTATCTACATGAATTTCAATCAAATCAATTTAACCCAAACAATCATACATGCTATGGGAGTTGCCCGCCTTATCGCGCACAAAAATAAAAAAATTCTAAGTATTTAATTATCACAGCCACATACAAATTTACAACCTGAAAATCCATAGACATTATGTGGTATTACGACAATGAGTTGGTATTTCAAAAATGCGGTTGTTTCTGGCCCACTGAATTAATAATTTGTCCTGACGTGTGTTACACGCGGAACAACTGCACTATATGAAAAACGGCGCTTACATTGACCGTTTTTGACCGTGTGATAAGATACGATATTCAGATTTTAGATTTGACAACGAAAAAAATGTAATGGATTTGTGCTCCCTAATCGTAGAAATATACGGCAAAGATGCAGTCCTGTAGAAAGAAGTAATCATGTATAAATAACTATACCTTGAATTTCATCAAGCAACAAGTGCATAAGGAATATTTATACCTACCAGAACAATTCCCACATTAGTGCGAAACTTTTGCCTTTAGTGGAAAATTCAATAGTATTGAGAACGTTTCGTGAATGAATCGAAATGAATGGGGAATTGAAGATTACGCACAAATTTCTTTTGCATATTTCTCAACTATTTTCACATATGATGACACAGGCAGCCAAAAACCATATTTTTGATTCATTTGACATATTTTATCACCACTGTATCAGTTAGAATATTGCAACCAAATATTCTAATCGTACATATCGCAAACGTAATACCTCGCAATCTAAACGAAATGGCACAACTTAAATCGCCACCCGGTAAAGCATTTCCACGTGTAATGGTGCTATTCCACTAGGAAACAGACAAATTTTACAAAAATTTTGCCGAAAACATGACAAAGGCAAGAACTAAAATTTGCATTAGCGCGACTGAGATAAAACATTTTTATTTTATGGTATAAAAAGTTGAAGAAATTTTGACATCAACAAAAACTAACCTATAAATTATTTACAAAATATGAAAAATCTTTATTTTTAATGTTTGACAATAATTTTATATCCCAAAAATTATTATTATTTTTTCGATGAAATAAAATATGCCTTTCAATTATTTTGGATAGTTTACGAAACTATCTAAAAATTATTTTGCTATAAATTATGTGAGGGGAAATTTTTGATAAGTTCATATTAACCTAACAAAAACCATTCAGCAGGCGAAAAAAAATCAAACAAAAATCGAAGTGTCAGATTTTTTGACCCAAAAAAAATATAATAAAAACCAGTCCAGTCTTATATTTGTATCAAAATACTTGTATAAAACTGTGTATCGATTATTGAAACCGGATAATAACAGCAGTGATGTGGAAGTGGATGATTTGGATTCTGCAGAAAAGGATAATACGATTACATTAATCATTTGAGTGCTATCGAACAGACATTGAAATTTTGATAATGTTGAATGATGCCGATCTTATACAATTTGTCTCAGCTAACCGATCAATTTCTATTTGACTGTTTCTGAATACATGTAGAATGGAAAATAACAGAATCGTTCCGACTGTAAGCAAATGTACGAAATTGGTATTTTATATTTTTACTTTCAGTGCGAGAACAATTAAAAGATTTAACGAAACAGTTCGATAAATTATAGAAAATGATTTAAAAGCGTTGCAAAGTGTTGGGCAAATTGTCGGGGAGGTACTCAAACAATTGAATGAGGGTAAATGTAAGTGCATACCTTCAATATGTCAGTGATTCAGTGAAACGATATTTTATGTTATCTATATTTTTATAGTAATTGTGAAGGTAACAAACGGGCCACGATATGTTGTTGGATATCGACGTCAGTTAGACAAGACAAAATTGAAGGCTGGAACTAGGGTAGCTCTAGATATGAAGTGCTCGGTTAGTAAGTAAAATGTTTAACTACGCTCGTGATCATCAGCCGTGCATTATATTAATGGATGAAATGAAATTGATGCAATTGGAGGTCATCGTTTTTCGGAAGGTACATCAGCCGATCGTAAAATTCAACGTACTCTAATGGAATTGCGAGCGTTTAGATCGTAAAATCGAAGTTCTGCTTCCTAATGAATAGGCACGTTCGGAAATTTTAAAAATGCATGCCCAACCTATCGCCAAACATGGTGAAATTTATTATGAAACCATTGTTAAATGGTCGGATAGTTATTTAAAAAATGCTTCGAATGGCGGTTTATGAATACAAGTAAGTCTTTCAATAAAAAAAATGGTAACGTTTTTAACTAACAACAATTTCGTTTTACTTTAGATTACTATATGTTGGCGTTCAAGCCATCTTTCATCAAAACATTGTAGTTTAATCTCACTCGTTTTGGCCAAAATTAATTTTCATCTCCAATCTCGATGCTGCTAATTTCGTTGAGTACAACGCTGAAATAGATTTGTAAACGCTGTTGTAGTGGAATAGGCCCATAACTGGTAAATAACATTATGCGTGGTTCGTTTTCAAATCGCCACCCATGTTATTTACCACAATTCTTGACAAACAAAAATTCTTATAAAAATGAGCAAACAAGACAACGGGAACTACCCAGTATGCAATTTTTCCACCCACTGTACTACAAAATATCAAAGACACAAAAATCGGACAATGAAAATATATTCGTTTCTCTTTCTGTTTCATGTTTTCTTTAATTTTTTTAAGTTTTTAAGTTTGTATCTCCTCCAGTTTCATGTGAGCGGTTGGAGGATAAATGCGCACACGTGCAAATTTTTTGTTATTTTAATTTTTATGTATTTTATCGTAAAGCTTTTAATTATTACAGTAAATTTTTATAAATACTCAGAGTAAAATAAGTAATCACGATCATCATAGTTGGACTAGAAGGATAATAAAAATCTATTTCATAATGGCGTCGCCATATTCATACAAATGTAAAAATATTTACAATGACGTAAATTGATGTAAAATTTTCTTGTTATATTTTTTAAGATGCTCATTATGCTGAAGATGAAGATCTAAAATCGGGTGGCGCATGACAAGATAAAAATACTTTGAAAAATATTTAAAAATAATTTTTTTAAAACAAATAACAAAAAATCTTTAATTTCGAAAGAAAATTATTTTTCAGTTCCATGTGAAAAGTACTAAGGAAATCGGCTTTATTTGTATGTAGAAAAGTGTTATAAATTAGTATGGAAAAGTGTATGGAAGTGTATAGAGTTTCCAGCAAAATTTCATTTTCGGAAATTTTGTGACATTTTAAGAGTTTGATTTTTGCATGCGAATGAAACCGGAATTCCGTTTTTAGTAGAAACAGAAGAGCGACTCCAGGAATACAAGCAAAGCAAAACGAACAAATTTATTTTCATAAAAATAAATTTTAGATTCAACACAGTTCCAGCATATCGCAAGCAAATAGTTCCAGCATATCGCGATTATAAAATTGGCTCGGGTTTTAAAATACAAAACTTCCAACATTCTTTCCAAAAGTGATTTAGTTTGTTTCTTGCTGAACGTGCCGCTCCCATTACCTAAAATCATTTTCAACCGGAATTTCAGCAACAAAATGTTTTAAGCGGAAGAAATTTGTTGTCACAAATCCAGTGAGTTTCGGTTGTTTTGATGAAATTAGAGATTTCTAAGTGGATCTACGTTTAAATTTCCGCATTATGTGGTTATATTCGCATGTAGTTGCGGTTCGGTTTTAAAATGTGCTCGGGTTCCAAAACAGAAAACTTCTAATAACTGGGCCATCCAGATGTAATTTACCGTTTATTTCTTGCAGAATGCGCCATTCGCATAACCTAAAATCATTTTCAACCGAAAACTCGCCACCGAGCACTCGCCGCCACCGTGCCGCACGCACAGCTGTCCGCCATTTCACATGGTGAATAACAACAAGTAAAAATTCAATTTTATTCTTGCCCCACAATGGCAATAGCATCCCACGCGGGAGCCGGGCATCGACAACAATCACCAACACAGCGACCACAACAACAGCTTGACATCTCCAGTGACAATAATATAACATTGACGAAGGAGCAACGCAGCTGCGATCCAGAAACTATTTTTTAAATTAAATATTTTTTGTGTTTGTGTTGGCATTCGCTTTACTTCTGCGTCAGCATCTTGCAACTTCCATGATCCAGCGGCGCACATAGTGTAATGAACATCATCATCATATCTACTTTCTTCTTCTTACGTGAATCATTCAACTCACATGAACCACGATTCAATAACGCGCATGGTGCCGTGAACGTTACAACCATGACAACTATCGCTTTTCTCTAGCGACTTAATGTTCATGTAATAATCTTCTAGTTACAAAACCCACAAACCTCCACAATGATCAACACCATTATTTCTAAAGCTGCACTCGGAGCTGCAAGATTACCTTTACTCCATGAGTCTCACTAGTTTCAACTCGAAACTAGGCTTTTTAAGCAAACCAACCTTTCCCTACGACAGTTTACTTTAACAATTACAATCGGAAAACATCACTTGCGATCGACCAGCTCGACCCCCATTCGCGAACAGCATGAATTACTTGTTTCCATTTGAAGAAAACTGCTGCTGAATCATATCGACTACAGAAGCTTATCACAGCTCATTACTTAGACGGGTATCACATGAGTTGAAGGACAGGCAAATGAAAAAGCGCAACAACACATGTGAATTTTACTCGCTCGGTACAAAAGGAACTCGTTTTTGCATGGTGAAGTTACAGGAGGTGAAGAGTGGATTTATTTTGAGCATCCCAGGCGCACCAACCACATTGACCGCAATACCGAATCGCTTTGGCAGAAAGGCGATGCTCTGTATTTGAGCTGTTAAAATCTGCGGAAACGGTTAATACTAAACGTTACCAACAACAATTGACCGACTTAAACCATTCTCTGCTTGAAAAACGGCCAGAATACCGAAAGAGACAATGCTCCATCACATACGGAAAAACCGGTTCGCGACACGCTTGAATCACTCAGCTGGGAAGTTCCACTCCATGCGGCCTACTCACCAGATCTGGCTCCTTCCAATTATCACTTGTTTGCATCGATGAGCCACGCACCTGCTGAGCAGCGCTTAGGTTCGTACGAAGATGTGAAAAATGGCGCGAGGAATAGTTCACAGCAAAAGGAGAAGATTTTTACTGGCGTGGTATTTACAAATTACCCCAAAGATGGGGAAAATGTATAACAAGCGATGGAGCATACATTGTTGCATACATGTTTTTGTAGTAAAAGAAAGCCGCATTTCATACGGAATATCGGTTAACTTAACGACCGATCAGACACACAGTTCGAGCTGTTCACTGAGCTTATGCACCTCTTAAGTTGATAACGAATACGAACTACGGACTAACCTCCACAATCACTATACCAAAAAATTAAACGTCTTAAAGAACGGATATCTTTCGGGATTTCAAACGATCGCACTATCATCTTATTTGCTGTGTGACTCATCTAGCTGGCTGGGACGGTTGGGGAGGGGAGGCGGGTGAGGGTAATGTAGCAGTTAGAATATTCCAACCCGTATTCTAATCGTACATATCGCAAATGTAACATATCACAGTCTGTGCCACAATTTTAAATCGTCACCCGGTTGCTTTACCACTTGTAACAGGTAAACAACATTAAACGTGGCTCATTTTCAAATCGCCACCCATGTTGTTTCTGAAAAACAACATGTTTACAAAAATGAACAAACAAGAAGACATTACGACGACCCAGCAATACAACCGTTGATAGCAGAATGAATTTCTTTTAGAAAATTTGTGTTTCATTTCTATCAGTCTTCAGATTTCAGCTTAAGGTAATAGTCGTGAGTTAAATATGTGTAAAATATTCATTACATTAAATATCAAAAAAGGGATCTGTTTGCATCAGGACAACTATGCAGTTGGGAGTTTAATTCTGGAGATCAACCAACTTATTTGGCCTATGAATAAAAGTAAAATACCCAATATCATAGACTTCTTTATCACTTCGTATAGACGAACACTATTTATACCTAGAAAGCGAAGGGATTATGTTGGATCACACACCTGTTATTAGGATAATCAGTGCAACGATTGTTATGAAAACTAGTCCATCTTAGCTAACTAATAACAAAATGCTAGACAACAGGTGCCAATTAAAAATTCGATACCGCTAGAAGAAGAACTAGAATAACTCAACCACATCATACAAGAAGCGGCGTGGAGTACTTCAAGTTTAATGAAAATGCGTCTAAATATTATTTATCCTCTGGAACTGGTTGCAGCAAAACAAAAAGAAAGGAAAGCCCGGCAAAGAAGTTGAGCACCAGAATATAAAACAACTCTAAATTGTTTGTCCCATAAATTAAAGTAGCTAAATACCGAAGTGGCCTTACTGGGGTAAAAGATACCGAGTATTCCCTTTGGAAAGCGACAAAAAGTTTACAACGGCCTAAACTTTCAATTAAACCAGTTAAAAATGAAGGTGGAACATGGGCTATAAATACAAAACAAAAATCTTCTTTGTTTGCAACCCACCTCAAGAACACGTTCCCGCCTCTACCTAGCTAGACATACAGCAGCTAAAATCTTACATAGCTAACCGACACTCTCGTGTTAAATTAGATGGTAAATACTTGGAAATAAAAAAATATCAGCAAGAGTATCACAAGCTAGTTTTCTGGGCCAACTTTATATGTTCTATATACCTCGGACTTAAAAACGATAGAGGGACAGAAATTGCAAAGAGCTACTAATATTGTCCATACCTGGACGAAGAGATAAACATTAATGAAATAAAATCTGTTCACGTAAACTTCACCAAAAAAAAATCAACTGGATATCAATAGAACTGAACTATCAGCAAAATCCTTAAACAAATACGGCAAAATATCCAACCTGTGTGGACTTACGGTATTCAGATCTGGGGCTGTATAAAGAAAAGCAATGTTAGTATCATCCAGTCATTCCTAAGCAAATTCCTACGTGGAACAAGCGAGAAAACACATGCAACGTATAAGTCTACATCAAAACACTGAGACGTCTTATGTTAGATGGCACAGACCCGGTAAGTCAGCTGGGAAGAAAGAAACCATTTGAATTACTAGATTAAATCTGGATCGACTAAACATATAATAAAACTGTAAAGGGGGCAAGTCAATTTAAAAAATAATGTAAGACAAAGGTCTACTTTCCTTTAGCGTAAAATTTCAACACGTTACACTATGATTTATTCGGCAGTACCCGCTTTAAGTGCTTAATTATGTAAATGTTTTCTAACTCAGCATTAACCTAAATGACTTTTGAACTTATATCAAAGAATTTTTAAGTTAGACCCAGTCAAAACAAAACTAAAACTTTAAAATAAAAATTATACGTATGATTTGTAATGTAAAATAAAACTGTCAAGGTCCAAAAGTCGCCAAATTATTAACCCCAAAACTAGAGTTCAAATACTTGGAGCTAATTGTTATAAAGAAGAAAACAAACTCAGAGTGCGGATCAAAATCAAAGCGGAATAATTTAGTCGCAAGTTCTACTTTAAATATTCATTCAATTTCAAATTTTGACAAGGCGCCAACCAAATTCGATACAAACATTTTTGCAATTTCATTCAACTTAATCAACATCGTATTTATACTTCACATGACCTTTCCCCAAATAAGTCTTTAATTAATTTGGGATCAACGAACAACAATAAAACACAGCACATGATGATGGTACCATATACATATGGTTTGAAAACCCACACAGGCACCCACCAAAACAAAACAAACACATCTGGTTAAACATATTACTCGCCGTATGCGGCAAATAAGAGAGAGTTCAACACACACGTATATACAAGTAAGTGTGATGAAATCTTTAAAATTTCTCAAATTTGATTTTTTGTAGCAACTTCCACAATACCACAAATTTCATAACAAAATAAACGTGAATACAAAATCAATTTACACTAAAATATGTGAATGTATCGTGTACTTACTAATTTCTAAGCTCACAAGTATACACTAAACTGCTACAAAAGTATTTTGCAAATTTTTTATTTCAGAACACACCACTAAGAAGAAAATAACAAAACACTTTCTAAAATGTAAAAAAAAAACCTTTTAAACACCCCAAACCAAACAAAAATACTTAACACTTATGTAACATATCCCGCCATGTAATAATGTAAAACACTGTACGGTATCGTTTATAGATGTGCGATAATTTTCAGTTTACGTACATTAAATACATTTATTATATAAAATGATACACATTTTTTGGTGATAAAAAAATCACTAAACACAAATTTTTATTATCGCGGGGCCCGAGCAAATATATCTTTAAGATAAAAAAAAAATTTGCTTGAACGCAAAGAGATTAGAGATAAAATGTTGTTTAGTTAGTTTTGTGGCAATATAAAATTTATTTTATTTATCTCTAACCAAGGTCGCACAAAAAAATCAAATATCACTATTTAAATATAACGATTTAAATTTTCGTTTCTGTAAAAAATATCGCGCGAGCGCTCGCAAAGATTTACAAATCACGACCGACGACATTCGACTAAAGACTGAAATACTGAATTGAAATTATGTAAAGAAACATTTTTTTTAAACTCTTTCGTATTTTGTGATTTGTTTTATTTTGTTTGTTTATTGTACTCAATCATCAGAATAACAACAATATGAAAATATAAATTTTTTTATTATTTTTACGTTTATTCAATTTACATATTGACTTGGCTGGCTCTCTGCTCTAACGTCGACTCTCTAATATTTAAATTTAACTGTGTATGAAAGTTTCTTTTCATTATCTATCTATTCTACAGAGTGCGATGAAAATACAGGTGATGTACGATTTGCGCGGGTTTAAATATTTTGAATTCAAAAAACTTAACATCATTTAAGCATAGAATTAAATGGGTGTACTACGAAATCCCGTTCTAAAGTCTTGATTGTGAAAAGGAACATGTTTCAATATAAAATTATTGCTTAGTTGGCCAATGCTGTATAAGATAGCGGAAATTTCTCAGCGGAAAATAAGAGATTTCGCTATTCGCCGCAAGCGGCAGCACAATCACAAAAGAGAATTATTTTGTTATATAATTACCAGCGGAAATTTTTTATTCATTTTGTATCTCTTTTTTCACTAAATAAAACATCTCAGCGGAATAAAATATTAAAAATGATCCTTAAAATGACAAATTGATTGATCTCCGAAGTAAATGAACTCGGTAAATGAAATCTTGAAATTTAACAATATTCCGTCTTTCCGCCATTCTAAAAGAATGACGATGATATTTGGATAAAAGTATTGATCAGGAGTCCAAAACTAAAAAAAAATCTAGGATCTGTTCATGCTGGACTAAACTAGGCCATTTCATTACCAATACTTTTGAAAATTTAAATTTTTGTATTAGTTTATTTTCTGTTTTTTGCCAATATCTCAAAATCTTCCACTAGTAACCAATACTTTCGATTGTGTTTCTAATAGCTTAGGTCATACTGAGACTACCAGGAAAATTTGGGAGAAATTGATGGATTAGAATTTTCACTATAATTTTTTGATTTTCTGCGGCCATATAAGATATTTCCTTGCAGTCTCAGTATGACCTAAGCTATTAGAAAAACAATCGAAGGTATTGGTTACTAGTGGAAGTTTTTGAGATATTGGCCAAAAACTAAAAATAAACTAATAAAAAAATTTAAATTTTCAAAAGTATTGGTTATGAATTGGCCTAGTTTAGTCCAGTATGAAGAGATCCTAGAATTGTGTCCTAAGTTTTGGACCCCTGATCAATACTTCTATCCAAATTTCATCGTCATTCTTTTAGAATGACGGAAAGTCGGAATATTGTTAAATTTCAAGATTTAATTTACTGATTCCCTTTACTTCGGAGATCAACCAATTTGTAATTTTAAGGATTCGTCATTCGTCATCAAAACAATTTATTCAGTTTTGTAAATCACATTTAACGTTTGTGTTATTTCTTATCTTCATGTTTTTCGTAATTGCAAAATAAACGATAAAATACTTTAGAATGGAGCGTTTAACTGTGCCAGAGAAAATTAAAATGGTTCTGGTTTATGGAGAAGCTGGCAGAAATCTTGAAAATGCTGTTGCTATTTACGCTCAACGTTTTCCGAATAGGATTCGTTCACGTGCTTCATTTGGCCGTACTATCAAACAATTTATTACTGATGGAAATGTTCAACCGAAAGCAACAGTCACTGGAGAAAATAATGAAATTGCTGTATTGGCAGCAGTGGCTCATAATCCTCATGTTAGTACACGAGAAATAGTTCGCGATTCCGGATTGTCCCTCACCAGTGTTTGGAGAATTTTAAAACGGCACAATTATCATCCATATCATGTGTCTGTACACCAAGATCTTCATGGCGCTAATTTCCAAAATCGGGTAGCTTTTTGTCAATGGGCACGTGAACAAATACAACAAAACCCCAATTTCTTTCGTTGCGTAATGTTCTCTGACGAATCGTCTTTTACAAACCATGGAACAGTTAATCGACGCAACATGCATTATTGGAGTGTTAAAAATCCGCACTGGCTTCGTCAAGTTGAACATCAGCGTCCTTGGACTGTCAACGTGTGGTGTGGAATAATTGGCAACAAACTCATAGGCCCCCACATTATTGAAGGCAACTTGCATGGTCAAATGTACCGAAACATTTTGGAAAATGAACTGCCAATATTACTTGAAAATTTGAGCTTAGAAGTGAGACGGAACATGTGGTTTCAACATGATGGTTGTCCTGCACACTATTCGGTGGTGGCACGTGAAATACTTGATCGTGATTTCAATGGTCGCTGGATTGGTAGAGCTGGTCCGGTAAATTGGTCTGCCAGATCACCAGATCTTACTTCGCCAGATTTCTTTTTGTGGGGCTATCTCAAAGACAAAGTTTACAAACAAGAACCAACAACACGTGAGAACATGATTGAGCGAATCAGAAATGCGTGTGCTGAAATTCAACCAGACACACTTCTCAGTTGTGTACAATCATTTGAAATGCGTATTAATAAAAATTATTAAATTATTTTATTCACCTGCCCTATACATTAATAAATTGTTTTGATGACGAATTTCGAGTATTTCCAATGAAAACGTGATGTTTTTTATTTCAAACGTATTGCAGAATCGAATGCGTGTGTTCTAAGAAGGAGAAATTGAAAAAATTGAATTTCGTCGATTACAACGCCATCTATCATGAACCGAACAAAATATTTCATTCAAATCATGCGTATTTTTAGTCGTAGAATCCGTATCTGCAATAAAAAATATGGCTTCCTATCTTAGTTTAAAAGTTACCCCCCTCCCATCTACAAAGCGGGGGGTGGGGGACTATTTTTTTTGCACTAATATATTTCCCCCGCGGTATGATTAAATTTTGATTATGGGCATTTCTTCCATAGAGTGGCTATTTTTCGAGATATTTGATCGTCTCAGTTTAAAAGAAACACCCGGTATAACAAAATAATTATCTTTTGTGATTGTGCTGCCACATGCGGCGAGTAGCGAAATCTCTTATTTTACGCTGAGAAATTTCCGCTATCTTATACAGCATAGTTAGCCACGAGCACGACATCATAAGACATAAATACATTTTGCTTTTTTTTTCAAAAGTTGTCAAATAGTTGTGTACCTATTTGATTTATAAAAAACGTGTGAACGAAATTTAAGAGATATGGACAGTGAAAGCGAATTATCCTTATATTGTACCCCGCCGGATATAGTGGAAACAGCTAATTCAGCTACATGTGATTTACTCCTGCAAAAATCGAAGGAAAAATACGAAAAATCCATACGGGAATATATTCCCGGCCTAGGCTAGAAAAAATATTCTCGTACTATTATTACTTGTTGCTTAGCAACAAATACAACATACTGGAATCATGAGCTTTTCGTTTCGAAAAAACAACGGAAACATATATTTGTTCCTACGATCGCAGAAAAATATGTTTTTTTTAATTCAGGCCGGCCGGACTAATAATATTTTAATATAAAAATGAGATATTTTGCCCAAAAATTTACTAGAAAAAACCAAGTCGGTGCTATTTTATCGGAGTCGGAGTCGGATAAAACTGAACTCCCATTTTTTTCGTCAAATTACAACAACAATGCCATATATTGACACCTACTCTGAAATTAGTCGAATTCCTAGTTTTCGACGGTTTTCGAAAATTGAAATTACAATTACAATTTCTTGAAAAATAAAAAACGACTATAACAAAACTAAAAGAGTAACTGTGCTTTATACTAGTATACTTGCGGAAGCAATCGAGGAAAAAATTCTGCAGAATCGTACTTAATGGGGAACTAGTAGGCGGGGCATAAAGTATTTCACGAAGTTTGATTGGTTTACAGTGCGGAAGCGAGTGCGTCAATTTTTATTTCCGCAAGTAAAAACGCACAGTAAAACTCGTACACAGTGAAAAAGTAGAGGATCGGGATATAACTCGGGTCGCGGCGCTTCCATAGCTTCTTTCCCTAATTAGAAAAAACTTTAGTTTATAGAAATTTAAAAACAGTTTAGAGGAATTTAAAAATCGGTAGAAGCGGGAGTATAGGATCGGATTATTTAAGTTGGATCGCTGCGCTTCCATCGATTCGTTCCGTAATTAGAAAAACATTTTATTTTATAGTAATTTAAAAATCGACAGGAGCGGGAGTATAGTTAGACTAGCAGGGAATGGGTAGGAAGGGCCGAATTTCAAAGTGCCGACTGTGTCCAAGAGCCGAATGTGACAAAGATCGAAGGGTTTAATGTAGCCGAAGTGCCAAATGTGCCGAAGGGCCGAAAGTGTCAAAGGAAGGTTGGGGCATTTGACCGTTTGCGAAAACATCGAAATAAAATTATCGAATGATAAAATATCGAAAAATTATTGATCTAAAATAAAAATGTCGAAAAAAATTTGGTCGAAAAATATAGTCGAAAGAAAAAAACCATCGACTTTCTTTTAATCGAATTTATGGTCGTATTTCAACATTAATATTTTAAAATATTATATTATATAATATTTAAAGCAATATTTTGTTAATGCAACATTTTGAAATGCAATAATTGTAGAGCCTAACGGCTTCGATAACTCTCACGCTTAGTCCTCCAAGGGGCTTTAGATTTGAACTTCGAGAGATGTAGGAACCGGGATCAGCAAACATGTCGCACTGCGTGCCGCACGTAGGAGCGGATTATATAAAATCTATTAATGACACCAACTAAAAAGAAAAAAATTGCACCATTTTGTTATGCAAGATTTTGAAATTGCAAGATTTTGTGCTTGCAACATTTTGTAATTGCAACATTTTGTAGTTGCAAGATTAATAGAAAAAGCAATATTTTATATCGATCACAGAAAAACTATTTCACTAAATTTCAACTAAATCGGCTAAAAAAATAGCCCTAGTTCCATAGCGATGGCCATATTTCAGAACTTTATCAAAAAATTATTTTAGAAATCCATTTCCATAGCACGTGTAGAATTTCAACAAAATCTGTTAAGAAATGGCCAAATTCCATCCCTATTAGCCATTTTCTAGAACTTTATCGCAAACTCATTTTTGAATTTTGTCAAAAAATCATTTAAGAATGCCATTTTCCCACATGTCAAATTTTAAAAATTCAAACCGGGATTTCCTAAAAATCGGAATTTTTTTTATACAAAACCGGGAATTTCAAAACCAGGATTTTAAAAACCTGGATTTTGAAAACCGAGATTTTGAAAACCGGGATTTTGAAAACCAGGATATTTAAACCCAGGATTTATAAAAAAAACCGGGATTACGAACCAATTAAATACTAAAGAATAGGGTAGTCCTTGTTTGTATGGCGCGGAAAATATGTAGAGATATCTAACGGGACACCCTTTAAAAATGTGAGATTATGCTAAAAACTTAAATAGAAAAAATATTGGGTCAGTGGAAGATGGTTTAGAGGTCGCGACTTGAGCACGAAGTTCGATAAAAACGGTATTTTTTCAATTTTTCACTTTCAAACGAACAGAAAAATTATTTAAAAAATTGTCTCATCCTAAATAAAATTTGTGGTGAATAGAAGATATGATTACCTTTCCAAAACATTAAAGATATCAAAAATACAATTTCACAATGGTCACTTTTAAGATGTGTGCTGTCATTTTCTACCTTTCTGTGTGTGTCAAATTCTCTTGAAGTTTCGCCCAAATGTTGACTCGCTTTCTTAAATGTGCATTATCGGTTAAAAAAAATACAGGTGGATGCATCATGAGAATTTTTTCACTGCTCGCGAGCGGTGCATTAACTGTTCCACGTAGGACTTTGCTTTGGAATGACTGGATGATATTGACATTGGTTTTCTTGGTACAGTCCCAGAGCTGAATACCGTAATTCCACACAGGTTTTAGGATTTGCCGGTATAGTAGCAATTTATTATGTAGAGTTAGCTCAGAATTTCTGCCTAAGAACCAATCCATCTTTCTGTATATGATGTTTACGAGTAACTCTTCTTTTTCACATGCTCTTTCCATTTTAGTTTCGCGTCTAGAGTCATGCCTAGATATTTTGCCGTGTTTGCATAGGGAATTTGCTGACAGTTCAGTTCTACTGGTATCCAGTTGACCTTCTTGTTGGTAAAGTTTAAGTGAACAGATTTTGTTTCATTAAGTTTTATCCGCCATCTCTTGGTCCAGGTACTGACAATATTAGTATAGCTCTTTGCAATTTGCTTGTAGATTCTTCTATGCTATTAGCAACGGCTAAGATGGCCGTATCATCCGCAAACGTCGCTATGTTAGTCTCCACTATCATTGGCAGATACTGGAAATGGCAGCAAAAAATCTACTTCAGTGAACAAAAATCCAGAAAAATATAATCAATCAGTAACATTCAAAAGTTATTGGCAGAGAAACGGGCAATTGGGTGGTTATGGCAGCTTCACCAATCTTTTCACCATCTCGACACGGAAACTAAATGAGCGCAAATTTTTTTTGAATAGTACATATTGAAATATTAGCAACGGTAGCCCTCTAGAACGCCCAATTCGCCAAAAATAGTTATTAGCATGTATATTTCTGAGTACCATCTAATAGAAAAGCATCTCAAAGCATCTAACAATAATAATTTTGACACAGAATTACTAACATATTTTAATTTATTTTGTGAAAATAAATTGTCAGTTTCATGCCAAACAAACCATTAACCATTAGCTTTTCCGAGGTCATTGTGATTCAAATTAGTTTCAATGTTGTATAGGATTATTATAAACTGCATTCGAGAGGATGATTTGGTGTGCCATATCGTTAATTTAATTTTATTTGGAACAAAGCTAACATACCAAATAAGAAACTTGTGTTTTGTAGTAAATGGGTGCATTTTATGCTAGCGGTACTCAGTTCAAATCACAAGTGTGACTTAGACATGTGCAATGAAATTTACAGTAAACAGAAGTGAAAAGTTGGACCATTCGTCCCAAAATTTGGTATTATAAAACGGTATTATTTATTATGTGACAAAACTACCCCGTAATCCAAAATTTGGAATCACCAAATTGGTTGATATGGTGTTATCGCAAAAATGTCGAATTTTGGCCAAATAATGAATAATTTGACAAAATTTTAAACACAAGAGGAAATTTTTCTGTACTCTTATTTCTTTCAATAATTAGGTGATAACGGGCGAAAGTAATTTAGTTATGGCGTATTTTAATTGTATAATGAAATATGCTTTAATTGCCAACTAAACCACCGATGCGTTCTTATGGTGTGGATGTAGTTCCCTTCTTCAATTTCGGACGTTAAGCTTTATAATCCCACATCCCTTTAAAAAACACCCTTTTTTAAAATTAAATGGTTTGTTAAAAGTTAACTCTAATCATACTAAAGCAAAAAATACAATAAAGCTGACATCGCTGATACCGTATATATAAAAAAGTAGATAAATCGTAAAAAACCATTAAACACTGGGTTAGGTTAAAAAATAATCCAGTAGGTATTAACTAAAATTCTTTATCTCACCAAATCAAAATCAATTAATTTAAATGAAGGTTTTCTGTAAATAGGGAAACAACCAACCTAGCACAACTACAAAAAATAAAAATCATTATGCTATAAAATATATTTTGCCTAGATCTGTCGAGATTAGAACAAAAAATAATTCCCATATTTGCATTTTGTTTAAACGAGTGCTAGGTACCTAATATAATAATGGACGTCCAGATAACATCAGAATTAAATGATAAACTTGTAAAATATTTCAACAGCACCTCATTAAAACTGTTTGAAACGAAAATAATGAAAAGGGTCTTGTTGGGGCACATTAATCCATTTCTTAGATAATCTGACTTTCTTCCATAAAAATTCGGTTGCAACGTTTTTGCTTTGTAATTCTATATACAAAGAAATGAAAATGCCAACATTGAAAACTTAATTTAAGAACGAAAATAAATTTCTATTTATTATTACCTTAATGACAAATTAAATATGAAAAATGATAGTCGCCGGTTGTGCTCTGCATTCATTTATCAAATACGATAGCAAAAAATATATTTTACTCGTAGTTAGTTCTGATGGGTGGGTCAAATAATTGGAGCAAAAAAATACTACCATCATTAACTATGAATTATATTTTCGTATGTATATCAAGAATATTGTTGTGTTAGAGTTGTCGGAGATAGAGATGCCTAGAACAGATCAATTTTATGCGCAGAAGATTTATGTGTGGCATAATCAATCCTCAATTTACGACTAATCATCATTTGGAGCTTTTCAGCCAAATCTCCTATCGATTGCTGTTGATCTATCTAAATATATGTAAATATGGAACAATTGTAAGTCTATAAAGTATAAAGCCTAACTATATTAATACAGATAATATTATTTGTATTGGTTTTGTGACAGGAATTGAGAAATAGAACAAAATTTTTCGTTTGCTAAATTCGAATTTCATGTCACGTATTCTGTCTATATGATGACACTCATATATCGGCTATATACCATAAGGCGGATAATATTTCAAAAAATTGTGTCTACCTACTGTAGGTAGGTTATGCGTCCGTAGGGAAGTTACTCAATCCCAAATTTAATGTGGCGTAATAATCAAAATAAGAATTTATGTGTGTGCGACCAAACCAATTTATTATCATTTAATTTTAAATTTAACCTTTTTTATGTAATGCTGTCGAATTACGTACGTAATTATATGCACCGGTGAAATTATACCAACATAAATAATTTAATTGCCTTAATTTTCTAAGTGTTGCGTAATTAGTAATTTTTGGAAATTTTTTAATGGAATTGAAAAATGGGGAACTACAATATTCATGAGCCACGGTTGATAAGCAATGGATCCTTTGAGATGTGATAATTACACACAAACTCTCTGGAAATAGCAAATATCTGCTTTTTACAAATCTTACAAAATATACTCCACGTACTTCCAGATATTTAGGCGCGGCTCATTATTGGGCTATTGTAAGAAAGAAAATGTATTACATTCACATTTTAAAACAATTTTTAAATAACGGGTTATCCAATTCGAGGTTGATAAAGTAGAAATCTGTATACCGACATCTGTCAAAGATAAACGTCAAGTACGCTGTCATATATTTAGTTGACATTCTGCCATTTAAGAATATGGAGCATTTAATAATCGACCAACGCGTTAAAATTATTAAATCTTATTATAAAAATAGTGATTCTGCCGTATCCACATTTCGCGCTTTACGAGCAGATTATGGTCGTCATAATCGTCCTACAAAGCAAACCATATTGAATACAGTGAATAAATTTGAACAAACTGGATCTGTTACTGATATTGTAAGGTCTGTGCATCATCGAAACATTCGCAATGCTGAAAATATCGCTTCTGTAGCTGAAAGTGTGGAAGAAGATCCAAATTTGTCAATTCCTCGTCGAGCTCAACATTTAGGCCTATCTTATGGCTCATTATGGCGCATTTTGCATCTGGATTTGCATCTTCATCCGTATAAAGTCCATTTGACACAAGAGCTAAAGCCTGCTGACCATGGACAACGAAGAACATACGCAAATTGGGTGTTGGAAAAACAGGCCGTCGATGCTGATTTTTCGAACAAAATTTTCTTCAGTGATGAAGCTCATTTTTCGCTTGGTGGATACGTTAATAAGCAAAACTGTAGAATTTGGGGCTCAGAAAATCCACAATTGATTGTAGAGAAGCCATTACACCCGGAAAAAGTCACTGTTTGGTGCGCATTGTGGTCTGGTGGTGTGATTGGGCCGTATTTTTTTTAGAACAACCATGGACGAACCGTTACCGTCAATTCTGAGGATGGAGCAACCAGTCACGTAACACGAGCAAATCGAGATCTTTTGCAAGAGAAATTTCCTGGACGTTTGATTTCGCGATTGGCTGATGTCAATTGGCCTCCAAGATCCTGTGATTTAACGCCTTTGGATTTCTTTTTGTGGGGCTACGCGAAAGATCGTGTTTACGCAAACAATCCTCAAACTCTTGACGAATTGAAAACTAATATTCGTAAGGTAATGGCCGAGATACCGCCCGAAATGTGCCGAAAAGTCATTGAAAATTACCGCAAAAGAATCAAGGCCTGTAAGAAGTCCCGTGGAGGACATTTGAATGATATCTTGTTTAACTAAAAATGGCAAGGATCAATCTGTAAAATGAAATAAAAATTACAATACATTCCGAATATTTTGTGTGTTTTTTTTAAGTTTACTTTATCAAGCTTGAATTAGATAACCTTGTATTTAGTTTTAAATTTAAAAATTGGTTATCATAAAATTAGACAATCGGGAACACTACAATTTTAATTGATGGCTGACATTTATAATGTTTTTCTGTTTACCATTTCATCATGCAAAGATACTCTAAAATACAACACCAAGAAATGAACGCTACATCGTCCTTTATCCCATACCAATGAAGCTTATTGGTTGTTTAAATTCGCTCTCGCTTCTTGTAAAATGCTGATGTGCAACGATGAAGGGTGGCCCGGACGTTTTGCGGAAGTTACCGGTTAGGGCGATACTGGTGTCATATATAACATATTACCGGTATACGCCAGTAGATGAAGATAAAAAAAATTGACAATACTCCATATTTTGCAAACTGTTATTGCTCTTTACGTTTACATTTCATGCGACTATATTCTACACCAATTTCCAGATCAAGGCCGAGACGAAATTTTTTCTTAGTAAATGTCTTACTAAAGTAAAGCCAATTTAACATTATAACATATTAAATAAAAATTGTACATTTTACACAATGGCGGCTAAAACGTGAAATTAATTAAATATTTTTCTTTATGACCACCCTGTAATTGCAAAATTAAAGTCGGACAGAGTGATGAGTTAGCGATCAGTTTGTTTACTGTTTGGTAAATGTACTTTAGTGCTACAACAAAACAGATCGTTTATATGTAAGATATAGTACTACTGCAACATTTTAAATCTCGCCTATTGGTTTGATGGGTTATTAATTCTGCGTGGGCAAGACATGTATGCAGAGAAAATTGCTCACATAAACTTTAGAAAATTTATGACATTTTTTGTAATATTAGTGACATCTAGGTTTAAGTAGTAGCATTAGAGATAGTTTTAATATAGTTTTGTGGTATGCAGCTGATAGAAGAAATAGTGTAGAACAAAGCCCAAATCCCGTGAAAGGTCTCGAATATTCAACGCGGTATATAAATACGGGTGCAATAAACACAATGGGTAAGTAATTTGGGAGATTCGGTACACGAAAGATAATAGCGAAAGTAAACAGTGCGAGAAATAATAAGTGGTGTTACGTTTAAATAGTGGAGTGATTTTAAAATAATTGTAAATGGCGAAAAGTGAATTAATAAATAATTGTGGAAATTATTTGTTGTGAAGTTTTAGTGTTAGTAGATTTTGGGAAAATTATTTCGGGAATATTCGACACTATTCCAGTAGTGGTAAGAGTTAAATAAATATTAGGAAAAGTTTAAAAACTTATTCCCAGTATTTTCGGGAATATTCTGGTGGTGGTGTAACTCGCGATAATTGGTGTTGTAACCGTCAAATTATATAGCCGTATTCATAATCCAGTAATACGAACCAGATTTGACAGAGCAAATTCGTAACAATAATTTATTTTGCTCGAAATGCAAGTTGAAGTTGCGTCCGACAGTTCATTTTCGATTTTATAGAAATTTATAAAAGCAGAAGCAAACTGTTGGCATTATGATTAGTGAAATCATCACCGATTTGTTTTGATAATTTCAAAGTGCCCAAAATTTTCAAAATTTTGTCCGTGACTCAACATGCTGCCAGCTCTTGCGTTACCGGACAGCGCCCAGTGTCATAGTAACAAAAATACTATCAAGGGTGTAAAATGTTAAACTTATTTAATTTTGTTTATCAAAGCACAATTCCTTAGGATACAAATAAAAAAATATTTTATTGGTTTGTAGCTTAGCTAAATTCGTGTAAACCAAAATTTTGAGCAAAAAACCTTATTTGTAAGAACAAATATACCCAGCGTAGGCCTCACTAAAAACTAGTCGGCACCAACCATTTTATAGCTATAGATGCAAAATATCTCACTAAAAAACTGTATATATCTCAATGTTTAGTGCGGCAAAAATTGCCTGTCTCCTTTTGAGTAGATATTTTTTGGATTGAGCCTGTACTTTAATTAACGATTAAGTTTGCTCTATTTTCATTTGTTTTTATTGTTTTAATCATCAATATATGAAGTTTAATAAATTATGGATGTGGTATTTACTTAATTATTAAAATCAATTATATTAAACATGAACACAAAATAACATGAAGATATATATTGCATCCATCTCAAATAGAATTACATCTGCAGTAAATCTATAATTGAGACAGCTTAAATTGTAGACCTACATAGGCTGAATAAACCTACTAAATTATTATTATTTTCTTTATTTAAATATTATAAAATCGATCTGAAAATATTCTCACCATTCCCTCTATAGTTGGCCGAAAATAAAAGCGTGAGTGCGTGTCATCTACAAATTGTGCAAAAGTGATGCACTATGTGCAAAATCCGGCCCCTGATGACATAATAAAGCAATTACAATATCACAAAGAAACCAATACATAACTAACAGGAAAGTCGGTATTACAGATTCAAAAGTGCCATTTTGTTACAAAATCAAATACTAGAATCTACGTAATGAATGTCAAGTAATTGACATATGCACATCATACAGGTATTTTATATCCCGTTTTAAAAACAGCAAGAGTAGAGATACATAACCCTGTTTTAAGTGCTTGTGGTTTTGTTCAAGCCAAACAACTTAAATTTGGCAAAAATAGGAGCCTTGGTTATAAATAATCTGTCTAATGTGGGTTATCACAGATTAATGATATCAAGAATAATTTGAATACACGACTTGGTTTAATATTTTTATCTAACATGCCTTGCGACTGAAAGTAGTTTCATTTTTTCCATTATTGATTTATATAATCGTCCTATTTCAATTAGTATTTTTATGAACTGAGCAGCATCAATGTTGAAACTGAAGCTCAGCATTGTGCCTTTCGCCCTTGTCTAAAATAATTTTGTAAAGGCACAAAAGGTCTATAACAAAGCCCTTTAGATCTGCTCACAGATAGTCTTGGAGAAAATTCTGTGAAGAAATTGTCAATTCCAAACAATCGGTTGGAACATTGCTTCTGACTGTCATTTTCAGGGCTGCATCATTATTGATCTGGTTGCAGTAGCTACCTAAAACCCTAATATTTCTTATGATTGGTATTTAGCCAACAGGCTGATTACGTACGATGTTCCACATTGGTGTGTGTCTCCCTTTGGACCGTACAAGGCGAGTAGTCGTGATACAAAATTACAGCACCGTTACAAAGTTTTAAAGGACCGCTTTTTTTCAATCCTAGATGTCGTTTAGTTTTGATGGGAGCTGTTGCAGCCGGAGCCAAATCGTATTTAGACATAAAGCAGGTAAGTCTGACTATACCGATTTTAAAAGTCAAATCATTCTATCTTCATGAACTCAGAAAGGATCATTGATAGGTTTATCAGGGTTCACTTTTTGAATATATCGTCACTCAGTATCACGCAGAATGCTTACAGAATTACAGGATTAAAAAATCAGCAAACAACAAAGAGTTTCTCGAGTTGTCGAATTTGAGCTGGAGGGACTTTCTGTTTCCGTCAAGGTTGCCAAAGGTTGTCCACACTGTCTGGTTAAGCTTCAACAGTCCGGTTCATTGCACAGTCGTATTATTCGCTCTAAAGAGAACTAAAAAATAAAGAAAAACAGGGTTGCCACTACACTCCCTCTTTTGAACTTTGAACGTCTCGTTAAAGTTTAACCAAACAAAAAAAATCTATTGATAGTAATGTAATGAAATGTTGTCTCCGGTATACAAGGTTAGAGCCGACACATGGTACTTTCCTATTGGATTTTATTTCGCGATTGACGATTACCACTTCAATGACAGTTTTGCAGATATGATATGGCCCGTTCCGCCTGACAGCTAGTTTCCTACTAAATCCTTTCGCTGCATTATTCTGAACACGGAGTTTGAGCAATACTAGGTCACCGACTTTAAATGGTCAATGTTGACGTTGCGTGTTTGTATATTCCTTTCGCCGATCTAGCTCTCGTTTATTCATTTCAATAGCATCCTTCATCACTCCTCGTGACTTTCACAAATACAGACAAATCTATGGCACGAAATTCTCCGATTGAATAATGTTACGAATGTCATTTATGACCTCGTGAGAGTTCGCACCTCCCGTCCAAATGCTAGAAAGCGATTGCCCTGGGGGTGGTACAATGGGGTTAGGCCTTCCTCAATTTTCAAAGAGCACGAACTGCGATTATCAGAAATGAGCCAATCCACAGCAGTCAAAGGCACTGGATTCGAAAATCTGCTCGTGCGTTGTCTAGACAGTGTGTCAGCTACCACAATCAGCTTTCCTGCCATATGAATAATTGTTAAATAGTAAAAGCATAGTGACTTGCATCGGTCATCAGGATAAACGATTTCTTATTATCCATTTGCCACAAAACCGGAGCACCCATTAATAAACGCTTTGAATTTTCAAAGGCAGAATTTACAACTTCACTCGAGGCTCACGCTGCCTTTTTTCTTTGTCAACTTGGTTAACGGTCACGGTAAAAAGGTGCAAACTTGTGAAAAGTTGACCTGTATCGCAAACATCTTGTTCGGGTTAGTTTTTATCCCATCGTGGGCTAAAACATGTCCCAGCACAGCAACTGTACATTACGATTGAAAAATGATACTTTTCCCGATTTGCTGGAAAAAGATCTTCAGATCACTTAAACATTGATTAAAACTGTTTAAAATCAAAATTATATCATCTAGATACGCGAGAACTGTGACATTATCCCGGACTTCATTGCTAACCATAACCAGCCAGTAACCTGACCTTAAATCAATCGTTGATATGGATAAGGACTGCTTCGCCAAATGGTAAAGGTTATCGATTCTAGGTAACGGATAACAATCCGTAAATGTGACCGAATTTAAACGTCTGTAATCCACACACACCCGAACTACGTTCTGCCCAAGGCTACTTACACGGGGTTCAAACATTTGATATGACGAGACAGCTACATAAAGCTGATTCGGATATTTCATCTTGATAACATGTTCGATAAATTCAGTTGGGTCTCCTTGCTCAAAATTATCGGAGAATGTTGTTAGCAATCTTCCCACTTGATATTTCTTGTCCGCCGTTATTTCTATGCCTTCATCTGGTCGCAGCTCGTTCGTTGCAAAATCTAGCAAAACAGGTTGCTGATATACATTTCGAATTTGAGCAAATGCTAGCTTCTAGGATGTCATTAAACCAGGATAGCCTCTGTCCGGAATCAATAACAATTTCAGCATCGATGATAAAATTAATCCTCAGAATTTTATTTGGTACTTTATCATCGGGGAAAATAAAAAATATCATTGGCACAGTTTATAATCCAATCACAATCGAATCATCGTACTGAGTACATGATACATGTTTCCCATTCTGCATTTCGGTTGCCAATGAGACACTAGCGATACTTGCTCGTGATGCTATTTCTAGCAGGCCAGTTCCGTTGCTGCCTAAAAGGGGATATGTTTAAAATATATCATTATGTTGTTTTTACTACACCTGGTGTACCACACCTCAGTACCACATCCACCCATAGCACTTTATTTCGGGCGATGACGGTTTATCATATGACTCAGTCTTTTCTCGTTCATTCTTAACTGTGACTTCGCTTGTATTCGCTTTCTTCACTTCGTAAAAAGACAGTTCTTCAGCTCGGGCCAGGATTTCAAGACCGAACTGAACAAATGTATTGTTTCCTATTCCAGACTTATCAGGGAGTGTAAACATCTTATCAATCTTCTCTACCAAAGGAATAATGTGAAGGTTATGTGGGTACCAGCCCACTATGAGATCAAAGGGAATATGAACGCCAATTTTCCGTTCACAAAAGAAGATAAGGTAGGAGTGGCTTGCGACTCCTACTTGTTACACGGCTAAGCACTTCATCACAAATTATGGACTGTTTGAAAGAGATTGATGATAGTATTCATTATGCTGACAGCTGACATTAAAACTTATCCCAAGATTCGTTTGTACGGGATCTGTCGAGGAATTTGGATAATCAACAATATTCGTATATTCTGATAAAAGTGCTGACAAGCATTCTTAATTTATCCTTAATAAAAAATATCTAAACAAATGTTTATGTTACCCTCAAAATTTAGCATACCGACGCATACATGTACGTAAAATATTTATGTAATAAAAATAGCGTTTGCCGGTATGACAGCATATTATAGAATTAATCGAAAAATTTATTTATTTTAATTGGATGTCAGTCAACAATACTTTTATTACTCAAACACATGAGAAAATCGTAAAATTTACGACACAGCATCTGGTTTGTAGATTATCACCAATTTTCCTATCATATATTGTTATTATTGAACAGATGTCTGCCGATTCTGTAACAAATAAGCCAAATCACCGGTTACGTTAACAGAAAAACCGTTAATACATTCAATTATGTGCCTAAGCTCGATATTATTAGACGTTACGTTATCAGCATGAAACTTATCAAGAAGTAGATAATTAGCTTTTTAAATTTAATTTAATCATATGCCTTACTCGTATACTTAATAATTAGTTGAAACGGAAAACTCCTTTCATATTTAATAAAATGTTGCAGGTACAATTATAACAATAAATATATTTTCACACGTTTATCTCTTACCATCTCTTACCATACAGCGAGTACATCTTTTGTATGTAAACAATTCATTAAGTAGAGTAATAATTAATTCTATGTGAAAAGAATTTTTATGTTAGGTTCTTATACGTATTAGGCTTGGGAGTAACTCATCAAAGAACAGAATTTTGTTATTTAGTTCACTAATTACGCACTTTTATGAAATTAGATCAATCATTTTGTAGTTGGCGTAGTTTGTCTTCGTCTTAAATCCACACATCTTACAACATACATACAATTCATATAATAACTATCATAATATAAATACGCTTTACACTTGAGTCTTGATTGGAAAGCGGGGCATTAGCGGGAATATATATTGTACATTTATAACCATCTGTGTTTTCTCTCGAATAAATGATTAATTGGATACCGCGAGAATGGCGCGATTGTTGTTTTCTTTAGAATATTCAATTATATTCTACACCTTTGTGCAATGGTTTATAATTATTTATTAATGTTGTTCGTTTATAAACAATTGTTCGGTTTGTATATATCAAAATGCATAAATAAAACACATTTTTTAATAATATTTTGTCGGTGCAGCAACCGAAGATGTTGGTACTTTACTGCAATTTCCGTCTGCAGTGTTTTATTGCAATTGAAAATATTGACTCTTTCGTTTTGAGAACGATGAGTTAAAATTCGCGGGTCTTTAGTTCGAGCGGTATGCAATTTCTGGACCCTTTTAAATTTTCAGATACTTTCGAACTTTTGCACATGAATTTATGCGAGTGTGCAAAATGACATTTTTGGACAAAGCCACTATTTGAGCCAATAATTTAAGTCTGATCGTTTTTTACGAACAATAATGTTTTATGAAGAAAAAGACACCCGCGTAAATATCTCTTCAAAAACTAAAAATGGTGCAAAGCGTCATTTTCGACACTCGATTAAATCTCTGTCAAAAATTTTAAGTCAGGAAAAAACATTCGAATTATTTTCTATATAAAAGGGTATTTCATTTCGAGGTACAGAACTTTAAGCTGGCAACACTTTTTTCAGAGACAGCCGATTTAACAGCTAACAGTTGATTTTTGGCTAGTTTCGTTTAACATTTCATAATGAATAGACTCACGCCACTGCAACAATGCGCATTGAAAATAATGGTCGGTAATCAGTTCGTGAAACTCAATGGGCTGAAGCCAATCTTGACATTGATGCAAACTTTCCATACAAAATTTTCTTCTGTGATAAAGCTCATTTTTGGTTGAATGGCTATGTCAACAGGCAAAATTATCGCATTTGGAGGGAAGAAAATCTACGAGCCATCATTCAAAACTTATTATATTCACAAAAAGTTACCGTTTGTTGTGCTTTATGGGCCGAAAGAATCATCGGGCCATATGTGCTCAAAAATGATGCTGATAGTGAAAACGTTATATTCAAAGGATATCGGTATACAGACATGATAACTAATTTGTTTGTGCCACGACGGACCCACTTGGAAGCCAATGTTCGAGACGTTATTGCCGAAATACAACCAGAAATGCTGCGAAGAGTGATCGAAAATTGACCTCCAGATTACACAATGTACGCGACAGCCGCGGCGGCCAAATGTCCGAACCATATTCAAACATAAATGCATAAAATTATCTTTCAAATAAAGTCACACTCGTGGCCATTAAATTTATTTTTCTGTGTTTTATTTTAATTGAAAGTTCTATACCTCGAAATGAAACACCCTTTATTTGGAGAACGTCAAATCCATGCTAATAAATTAAACCGTTTACGAACACAATCCCAAACGAATAAATTTTGCGGTTCAAAAACGAACCGTTTACGGTGTTTCTATCACAAAATAATTAGACTTTATAGCGAAGTATTCGTTCGCATAATGTTCACTTTGAACGTTGCATTAGCGTATCAATTTTGGCGAACGTATTTCGCAACTAATTTACTAAGTTTTTAGGTTGCCTAAATCCTAATGTGGATAAAAATGCAAAATGAAATTTATGATAGTTAAATGTATTTTAAAAAGATTAAAATTTCAATTCATGTATTAAAAGAACAACATAATTTTAATTCATATTGTGCCTAAAATATATAACCAAAATAAAAAATCCACATGAACGCTAAACCCTTGCGGTATTTCGATATTAGCTGGTGCCGAATTAGGCAAGTCACTCGAATGTTGATTTATCGATTGTAATGAACTTTTGGCACATACTTCATTTAATCTTCAAATGCTTGTCTTCCATAAATCTAATATAATAAACACATATTTAGACTAAAAAATCACTACAAATGCACAATATGGCGTATTTGCTTGAGACGGGAAAATGAAGTTAGCCGAAAATTTCAGCCGAAAACGAATCTGCATTATCGACCGATATTAGCCGAAAATTACATGTTATTGAAGTAACAGTAAATTGTCGCCGAAAAAAAATTGAAAAATTAATATCACATGATGAAAGCCATATGAACTGGATGAATTCATAAATGGCTGAATCCCGTAATTCCGTGAAATTCATAGGCCTCTAACACGACAAATTATAAATATGGGATATATCGCTGGGTTTACCAATTGGTCTAACTTCTTCCACTTCATATGACCTTTAAACATTCGAATTACGTGATATTGATTTTTCAAAATTGTTTTCGGCGAAAATTTACTGTTAACTTCCTTAACATGTAATTTTCGGTTACTATCAACAGAATTTTGTACTACCACCTGATACAAAATATATCGATAATGCAGATTCGTTTCCGGCTAACTTCAGTAGCATTATGTTTTTGGGGTTATTATTTTTCGGTAGATGTGCAAAAGCAAGAAAAAAATGATTCGTTTTTTGTTCGTATTTGTAACATATTTTGCGAATTCGGTGTTTTGTGTAGAGGGTCATCATAAGTCAAACGTAAAATACGTCACAACAATTATAAAAATTTTCGTAGATGGATAACCTTGCATATGTAGTTGTAATTTGTGCCCCTAAATGTTGCTGAAAAGCAAAATACCGAACATTTACAAATGAAATTTCAAAATTCAAGTATGTAAAATATATAACACGAAAAAAAATTATTTTCTTTGCTCAAATTAATTCGGAAAGTTAATTTTCAAATTTCTTCTTCTAATAAGAATTTCTGCAAGGGAATTGGTGTGTAAATTGTAGAGATATGACAAATTGTCAATTTCGGGAGTGCGATCAACAGTGAAACAACCCCAAAAACATGATTTTGCATTTTATCATATCTTCCGTACTACAATAACACTAATAATTGAATTACATAAAAGACACAACTAATATTTTGCTATTACCCGCAGTAGAGTGCTGACGTCTCTTTTGGTTTTTACAAAATAACGGCAACCATGAATATAAAAACTGATACATTTTAAGTCGTGACTCGTGGACACAGTAGCATATTTCGAGTTCTGTTGTTTTAAGTGAGGTTTTGTTTATACAAAATTTTACATTCATGTCTCAATTGATTTTAAATATTTATTTCGAGTTAAAACAGTTTTCATTGAAAAAAGTGTCATGTTGTAATTAATATTTTGTATTGTGACTGTTTTTGTAAAGATTTAGTGAATGTTTTAATAAATACTTAGATTTAAAGCTGTTTTTGGGGAAGAACAATCTTAATCGCCTTTAATTGCGTGATATCCTCCGCATTCAGCTTGCGCAATTTTATTATGTCTATGGCCAAACTGCGTCATATTCTAAAGTCAACGTCAATACTTCATTCATGGTTTTACCTCTCGTATTCGTTCTTAAATGAAGTTACAGATGATCGTAGTTGACAGCGCTGATAAACGCGTCCACTTGACGCGCTAATTTTATTACATCCCTGTCTAGCAAAATTCTTAACATAAACACAACTCGTACCACACCATGACATCCTCAATGAGACGGAATGGCGGAGAAGTCTAACGGGACACAGGAAGAGCATCTGAATCAGGATAATCCGGATAACTAGGACCGATGTATACCCCTGTTCATGTTGAGGTATCGCAGCGCAGTACATGATTGGCAGAGAGCCCCGCCTACCATATGTTGGTAAGTGTTTTTGGTACCATGTGCCCGCTAAGTATTTTTTTGCAAAATCGTGTACAAACCCATATCGAACGCCCGAAATTCGTAACAGTATGATCACATCACATACAGTGAATCTTCGTACATTTCTGATGGTTAAAATAGCATTCACCTCTCAGTAATATAAAGGATTTTTCAATAAGGACATAACAATTTTGTATTTAAATAAAACACAGAATAATTGAGATATTGGGCTCGTTCGAATTCGATCTCATTCATATGACCGCCGCGAGCACGTTTACAGCCATCGATTCTTTGGAGCCGATTTTCCACAACTCTTTAAAAATATCGGCTGGAACGTTAGCAATTTCGCGTTCGATATTGTTCCTGAGCTCCTTAAACGTTGTTGGCATGTTGGCATAAACCAACGACTTAACGTAACACCGAGCTTCCCCTTCAATAAATCAACTGTTTGACCAGCTGTGTGGCCTGTGGCATCATCTTATTGGAAACGACGGAACGAAACGTAACGCGAACTCAATTAACCGTAACAAGGCGATCATTTTCATCGACGAAAAAATATGTCACACCACACGGTCACTTTTTGTGATTGTAATGGAGTCTATTCAAGCACATATGGGTTTGTAGCTATAAAATAACGCATATTTTTCTTATTGACAAAGCCATTAAGCCAAAAATGAGCATCATCGCTGAACATGATTTTTCGATTAAATTCAGGATTTTCTTCAAATTTTATGGCAGAGCCCAATCGGAGAAGTTTTTGGCTTCAGTTCCAAGATCTTTACACAAAATTCACCACAATGCGGTTTGAGAGATTCCCAATTCCTGTAAACGGCGTGGAAACGACTGACTTGGCTCATTTTGAACTGCGATATTTTCGGTACTTTGACCGGTGCGTTGTCTCACTGATACAAGAACATCCAATAGTGAATATTTTGACGCGAATCTATCCACTATAGCACGCACAGCATGTCTGGTAGAACGTTCCAAATATGATCGAAAATTGGAGTAAGCGGTCTTAAAGTTGCGACCACCGACTCCAAATCGCAGTAATTTTTAATAATTTCCAAACCTTCCTCGTTCATGAACTTCGTTTTGGCGTTGATAGGTCATGAAAAATGTTCAAGGCTGCATTCGTATTAAAATACAAAATTGTTATGTCCCTATAGGAAAATCCAATATTTTAGCTCTAATTGAAATAACTAAATACATTGATAATCTCACTTTTAAGCTTATCGTGCCTCAATTGCTTTGGAAAATGGGCCTCAGACTTAGTTACTTGTATGAAGGATCTCTAAGAGTTTTAGGTAATGCAATTGTGCAACTGTTCACTTTGCCGGTCAAGCCTAGAACTAGCTTTAAAATACAGCTAAAACATTATTTCGCGCAAAACGAAGTCCACCTTTAATCATATAAACACATACGAGTATGTATTACTTTTAATTTGAATTACAGTTAAATGAGGAAAACAAGCATAGAGAAAAAGATCAAAATACTTAAATTACAATTACACATATTACAATCGTGCATAATAAATAAAAAGTAAAATAAAAAATCCCATCAACACCGTGTGATCTGTGATGTGATTTGTTAGCGAGATAGAAGAAGAATTGGAAAACCAAAAATCATTTACTTGCGTTAATTAAGATAAAAAATACGAATTGTAAATTGGTACATCTAACAACATAAAAGACGTTAAGAGGCTGATCAGATGATGTAACGAGTCCGCTAGTACGCCAAATAGATGTGGTTATCAAATTTTAGCTCATGGGTCAATACTCGTGACGCTATGATGTTTTTCGGACATGTAAACTAAACCATGGTAAACTAATAGGCCTAATATCATTCTTCATACATCTAGCCTAGATTAAATTGAATTGCAAAATTTTGTTGGCTCATTTCCGGGCGATTTTCTTTATGAGAATTTTAATTTTTTTCATTGTTATTTAAGCTACTGCTATTCCTTTCATATAGTAATAATATGTTGCCTTTATGAATATATGGTAATCATAATAAATGAACGATGGTAGAATAATAGGTTCTAGAAAATAAGCGAAATTATCTATTTTGTATATTGTGTGAATTAAACTATTACACGGTCTGGTTAGCGAAGACTTTAGTTTTGTTAATTTGAAATCATAAAATGTTGGTAAAATTCTCAAAGTCCGCTTTATGAATTTAAAATACACTACCTGTACTATTTATTAATCACACACCTTTTGAGCTTAGAAAGCCAGAACAATAATGTAAGAACTCTTGACAGGTTTAGTGGCAGAATCTACCCGACTTCAGTCTCCTAAGAAGTAGTATTAATGGGTGCCTATCTAGCTTGTAATAACACTTAACTAATTTAACTTTTCTTTATGACCATACGAATTCTTAATTATCAGCTGCACACCTTAAATTACCTGCCAAAGAAAATACCTGTGTTTAGTCAAGAGCCAATTATACTTTACTACCGAATCTGATAAGCTACAGTTTTACGTTGTAAAATGAAAATAAATAAAACTAAAGAATTAAACTAATCATTACATATTTGGTGGAAACCTTGGTTTCCTTAATCTTTGAAACAAAAATTACCATTATGTTAGTAAACTACTGTCAGTCATCCGTAACGGAAACCCCTTTACCTCAAAATGATAAATATGGAACATGTCTCTGTCGAACACATGACCCTAATTCTGCACCAGCACTTATAACATCATCCAATAAATTATATGATTGATTATTCATTATCTTGGTAGCTCTGGTAGAAACGACGACACAATAAAAAAAAGCGAAGAAAGCATATGGAAATTAATGGCACCCAATACAGATGAGAAATCAGCAAAAGATGAATATTTTACAAACAAATTACAAAGGAAACAAACAATATCAACGGAAATAAATATATAACGTCAAAATCGTAAAGGAGGGGGAAGGATAGATATTTCAATGTCAAAATTGGTACGGACCACTCCCCGACCTAATGACAACAGCAACTGCCTTTCTGTCGTCCAACATGACATGGGTAAAAATGCTGCGTTGTTGAATTTTTCTGTACGAAAACAACATGGATGGAACTCGTAGACTTTTTTCTTTGCGCCCATAAGGCAGGCAGTAAGTAGTAGGTTTCCACACAAAAATATATGTCTGTCACCCCCACACATGGACATCCGGTGAGATGGCAGAAATCAGATAAAAAAGAGACCACACGTGTAATGTAGGTTGTCAACACGACAATGAGATGATTGAAAGGATACTAACACAAGAAACATCCTTCAACCTTCTTCTCTCCATAGAAATGAAGCCAACCCAGAGGAACAAAAATAAAAACAGAAGAAGCCTCCCCCCTTCCCTCTCTTTTCTCCCCTACAAAAAGGACTTATTTATAATATATTTATTACTTTGTTTACTGTCTGCTACGGAAGTACTCGGCTACCAAGAATCGGGGAAACTTGGAATTATAAAATGGATATGGAAAACGGTTGACGAACGCCTTCAAATTAAGCTACCAACAAAATACGGCAGAGGTGAAACGGAGGTGACACGAAGAAACAACACGTCAAGTTGCAGGTAGTGTGTGTGATCGAAGAAAATACGCTGAAAGTTGAAGAGGCAGCAGCAATCCAAGCAACCCAAAAATATACATCAAAATAAAAGGGAAACAATGAAAAAGAGAAAGGGAAAGTCACCGGCAAAATTACAAATATACCCAGGAAGGGAAACAATGAATTTGCTGCGAACGGTTTTTGGTAACTGTATCGTTTCACAATTTGGAGATGTTAATTGGCCATCACGATCACCCGACTTAACACCACCAGATTTTTGTTTGTAGTGATTTTTGGAAGATCGTGCAAGACAACATAATAAATGAAATTATTGCGATTGATCAACCAGTTTTGGCTTTAGTTATGGACTAGGTACAGCAAAGAGCAGCAGCTTGCGAAGAGGCTGATGGCAGACATCTAACAGATATTATTTTTAAAATTAAATTTTTTTTGAAACTCCATGATTAAAACTAACTTTTGTAATTAAAATTATTCATTTTCAATAAAAAATAAAAAAATTATATCAAAAATACAATGTTCAGTGGCCCACTCTGTACTACAACACTCGAGAGGAGTAAGGCAAGGATGCGTACTCTTCAAATGCTGTTTCTTATCGTATTAATGGCATCACAATGGGGAACTTACATGTAAACTCAAAATGTAGATGACATATGCCTGCTCACACACAAACACAGACATGCAGCAGAAAGTACAACAGCTACCAGATCTAGCTAACGAAGTTGGTCTCAAGATATCAGTAAAACCAAAACGATGACTCAACACACAAACATAACCACACCGATGCACAACAACAATGTACAAATTGAAGATGTAAATGAATTTGTATATGTACATTACCTGGGTTGCACAATAACGAAAACATGCGGGGCAGAGGAAGATAAACAAACGCATAAATAAAGCCAGACACATACACATTCAAAATGTTACATAAAGACTGGGATTCTTCTGTCCTGTCACGCAAGACTAAGATACGAATGTTCAACTCATGTGTGAAATCGGGTACTGTATGGGTGTGAGGCATGGAAACACACAGAAAAAGTCAGAAAGAAGCTACAGGTGTTCTTCGTAAGCAAAGTGTCTTCGACGAATACTAAAATGCTTCTGGCCTAACAACATGCTAACATTGAACTGCATAAAAAAGAACAAATCAGTATAGTCAGGCATAGAGAGCGAAATAAAGAGACGAAGGAAGAGAGTAGAAGAGAACAATGCTAGCTGAAACGAAACACAACTTCACAACTAGGTCCCGCCAAGTAAACGGATGCCCTATGCTCCTAAAATTGAAGATACAGGAAAAATAAAAAATATTGACATAGTTCAACCCCAAAAAATTACCCATAAAGAGGTGGTGTAACCATTAAAAATACCATTAATCGAACTGGGTGTGGTACTAGAAGTTTTACAAAATAATTACAATTAATTGGAACAGTTCAATCCCCGAAATTCCACTAAGGAGTGAACCTCTCTTTAAAAACCATATTTTTCTGTATAGATATAACTTGCTATAAATGACCCTCAGATGAGACGAAACTTCCCGTTATGTAAAACAAACAGGCAACACCCTCAAAAATCGACCATAATGCATCGAATTACTTTCCTGTTCAATAAATTGGTACCCCTGAATTTATTATAATAGCCCACAATACCCACAAAAATTGATCTGTTGTAATAAATTTTTGTGGGTGTGAGCTGCAAAACTAAATTCAGGAGTACCTATTTCTTGTGTAGGTATGTAATTCGATGCATTATAATCGCTTTTTGTGAGTGTTGATGTTGGCGATGTTGTAATAAATTTCAGAGTATCAATTTGTTAAGCAGGAAGGTAATTCGATACGTCATGATCGATTTTTGGGGGGTGTCGGCTTTTGTAATTAATTCAGGGGTACCTATTTCAGGTTCAGGGAGGTAATTTGGTGCATTGTGATCGATTTTTGTGGGTGAAGACGGTTGTAATCAATTCAGGGGTACCAAAATTCCATTTATAATGGACAAATCTTTGCTCAAAATTCTCGCTAAAATCTCAATTCATCTTGCAAAGCATCTTTAAAAATCCGAAAATACTCTGTTAAGAAATGGCCTAGGTAGTTCCATTTCGCATGACATAATTCTTAAGCTTCTTACAAAATCTATGTAAAAATTTCAATAACTTCATAAATTCAAAACTTTAATAAAATTCGGAAAGAAATTATACTTTAATTCCTTATTCGTTTAAATCTAAATTTAGTTAAAATCGATTAAAAAATGGCCAAGTTCCATTTAAGAAGACTAAATTTAAAGGGCCAATAATACCGGTGAATAACTAAGTAAAGAAACTAAAATGTATGAGAAAATTTCGGTTTCAATAATACCTGAAGAAGAATTAGAAACTTCTAATTTTATTGTAAGAATAAATGATTGACGTCTAATCTCCGTTTTGGTATTGTTACAATTTCACCTGTTGAGAAATGTGACCGAAATTGGTCACTTAGGCTGGATGACAATTGAGTGTTGATTGGTCAGGTGGGCTGAGTTAACTGATGATTGGTCACTTGGGCTAACACTGACATCTATGTTTAGATAGTAGTAGAACAAATATTTGTTTAAGCATACATCCAGGCGAATCAGAAAAGTTCACTCTTTAGTTAAATAGTGCAACCGTGGACGCAATGAAGTTGCGATGGAATCATCAGTGATGTCAACTTCTACAGTTGTTGTTGTAAACCGTACTAATTAAAATTTGAGTAATTTTTAATACTACAACTGATATTCCGGAGTGGTCATTTTTTAAGCAGAATTTAATTTAACAGTGTGGGGAATAACACAAACGTAAAAATTAGGATTGGTGGCAAACGCATTTAAATGTTATCGAAATGTAGTAATTTATGTCGTGTACCTGACGACTATCTTGATTTTCGACTAACTATATTGATGGTTAGTTCTTACCAGATATTGTAAGATAGATCTGAGGATCAGAAACCCAAATTTGCGTGATATTGTTAAAGTTAAGCTGAAAACAAAAAAATGGTTTAGTGGTCATCATTCACAACAAGTGCATTATTCTGTTTGTTGGGTAACTACTGAAATGTAAAATGTTTTTTTTTGTTAATAAATCTGGGATACTGTCCCAGAAGCCGTGCAGATTTATAAACAAAAAAACATTTTACATTTCAGTAGTTATCCAACAAACGGAATAATGTATTTGTTGCTGCTGATGACCAATAAAAATTTTCAACAGATATTTAGCTCGAACTCAAAAACTTAATTAAAATTTATTAAAAGCCTATACGAAATAATTTGGAAATTGAAAAGTTTTACTTTATTAAGCAATTTTAATTAATCATCAGTCCTGGTTTGTTTAGTGCCATCTATAAACGAGCAGTACGAACTAACCAACAATTTAGTTAGTCGGAAGTTTAAACAAAAGCCGGCATCAGGCACACAGTATTAAAACCATTCTTTACTCTCACTCCGGTATACGAGTTCGCCACTGCGTTTTTCAATATAATGTAAAGGATTCGACAAAATGAGTAGCGAGCGTCATCAAAATATACGAGGAAATTCGTTAAACACAATTATTAACGATTCGAATCTGAGTGCCTATCCAATAAATTTAATTTAGTCAATCAATCTACTTTATTAGTATTAAAATAAATATTATATATTTATATATCAGATTAGGAATAAGCAAATCACACTTAAGGCACATATGAACTTTTTTTTTATACAGGTAAATGTTATTATTACGAATCATTAGTTTTTGTCCACAACAAAAACTAATAAATTATTGACAGAAAGAAAACTATAATTTATTATTGACACCCTTAACGTGTTTCTGATGTACCTATATAAACTATAAATATGCGTACACCTGTCAGGTGTATTAGTTAATAATGTAAAGAATATTGAATCAATTCTAAAGCATCATCATCATATACGAGTTTATCCATCCATCATTAGCTTGGTTGGTGCGCGACATGGCGCGTGTTTAACTAGTTTGGAATTTTTAATCGACAAAATACTTAATCATTTGCATCATGCTCCATTTACTAAATTAATCTCTTGCGAGGCCCAATATACATTATCGTATTGATCTAAATGAAATGTTTTTTTTTTCAACCAACCAAAACATATCCACATTTTCTACCCAGTAGACACGCTGTTACGCGTAGTTAGGAAGTAATTGTCATTTTGTTGTTACCTAATTAACCACGAAATAATTTTAATTGAAATGTTCTATGTATAAATTTAATTGGAAACGAGTAAGTTAAGTAATGGAAATTTCTTTTTATCTCGCGTGTATTCGAACTCGTAATTGTGTGACGTGTGCGTGTAATGCATGATTAATTTTGAATACGATTTGATATCGTTAGATCTGGTTTGGAATGATAATTTGACTTGAACTATGAGCGGCACGTTCTGTTCTTTTAACTAGTAATGATCAAGAAACTTAATTTTTAGTTATACAGGGTGTTCGCGACTGAAAGACGTAAAGAATATGTTACGTTTTATGTTAAGAATATGTTACGTTTACAAAAAACCAAAACAAACAAGCGACGTTACCCAAAGCTTACTATAATTTTGTTTTTATTAACTAATTTGTGCTGCCATCTCGAGTTCAATATTAGTACTAATGTCGTCGCTCTGGTCCGTAATACTACCCTCCGCTCAAACTTGTTTGTCCCAAACAGAATCCAAACCTCCTTCACCGATCCATGTAGCCCTTTTTAATTCGGACCCCCCCCCCCCCATCCTGGTTGCAATTTCTTTGATAATCTTCTCTTTTGTTGCGGATTGTGAAGTCAAACTAACTAACCTTCTCCAAATCCTCTATTAATTGCTCGTATGTCATATCGAGCTTTTATTCGATCACTTAAAAGCTTTATCTTATCTTTGACAAACCGATGTATGCTGTTGATCTATTCTTTCAGATTGGCCACATAAAGCTGCTGATGGAACTACTTCAGATCTAGTGGAAGTTTCAAATTAATAGCGAATATCGTTGTAGCTAATGTTACTACCGTTGAGTCATCATTCACCGACGATCGGTTTGCCATCAGGAATAAGGTTATATTCTGGCGAGAAACAGACTAGTAGTAGGGGCTATGAACTATTGTGTAAAGAGTCGTAGATTTCTCGTCCTAGCAGTTCAAAAACCAGAAAGCAAATCCCAAATTGGTAAATTATACAGAGTTTGCGGGTTTGGGATGCCAATCCGTTAAGGAGTGATTCCTTATTTCGTTCTGTGAAAAAAATTGTATGGAAGGGGGGGGGCGGGGTAATAATGCACACAAATATTAAACTATAACTCAAAATATTTATCAACCAGCTTATAGTCTTATTTGACTGGTAATTGTATAGGCTTATTTAAGATTTAAGTGGTTATCTTGCATGTGCATTCGTTCGAGAGCTAAGATGCTTTAAAGTAAACAAAAGCAAAATTTATAAAATTCGAGTTTTCTAAGAAAAACAGTTATAATTTTTTTTTTTACTTAACTTTAATAAAAGAGAGTAAAAGTACTACATGGAGTTATAAAGAATGAATACAGGCTAATATTCGTTTAACTATGCCTTTGGATATTTCAATTCCCGTGAATTAGTTCTTCTTTTGTTTCAATTTCTTTGGAGTACACAAGCACCTTCATCGTTTCTTCATCAGATCGAAGAATATGGCAGGCCAATGGATTGACTCATTTCTTCCAATCCAATTATTAGGATAATTTTCCTTTAACCAATTCTTAGCATTTATACCGTTGTGACTAGGTGCACCACCATGTTGGTGTGTGTGCAATAATTTACTTAAAATGGGAACATCATCAAAGAGGAGTGACAAAACGTTTTGTAAAAAAGGTAAATAACGTTCCCTATTTAATGTCGATGGTAATATGAATGGTCCAATTAAATTAACGCCAATTAGACCAACCCATACGTTTACAATGAAGTGGTGCTGAAATGATGTTTATTTTTTCGACTGGGGATTTTCGCAGCCCACGTGTGTAGATTATGAAAGTTTGGTATGCCATCTCTTGTGAATTGAGATTCATCCGTCCATAGAACACGTTTCACAAAACATACGAGGGCGGACTCTGGTAAAAAAGAAACAAGGTAGACGCCTTTTAGCTCAATGCACTTAGTCCAATGTTTTTCCAATTTTTCGATCCCTTCCGATTTATCCAACCCTTCGAAATAGTCATTTGTTGCATCGATGATCTCCTCATTAGGGCCGAAACTCTTTCCGTCGAACCATTTCTTCAAATTCGGAAACAGGAAATAGTCGCAGGGGGGCTAAGTCTGAAGAATATGGTGGTTGTAGAGGCAGTTCGAAGCGTAATTCGTGGATTTTGGCCATGGCAACTATACACGTGTGCACCGGTGCATTGTCTTGATGGAAGAGAACTTTTTTCTTCGCAAAATGCGGTCATTTTCTTTCAAAACGTTGTTGAAACGGTCCAATAAGTTGCAGTAATATTCGCCGTTGACTGTTCTCCCCTTTTGAAGGTAATTGATGTGGATTATGCCGCGTGCATCCCGCGTGCGCGTTGTTGGCCGACAAAACCGCCTTAGCCTTCTTCGGCGCAGATTCGTCAGTAGAAATCCACTGTTTAGGCCGTTCTGTGGTCTCCGGTGTAAAGTGATGGATCCATGTTTCATCCACAATTATGAAACGACGCAAAAACTCCTTTTTATTTCGCTTGAATATCGCCAAACCCGCCTCTGAAGTTGTCACACGTGTGCGTTTTTGGTTGATTGTAAGCAAACGCGGCACCCAACACGCGGATAGCTTTTTCATATTCAAATGTTCGTGTAATATATTGCGCACACGTTCATCTGAGATGCCTACTATCTCAGCTATCTCGCGCACTATCACTCTGCGTATCATGGATTTTGACAACCATTTTTGATGTGGTGACTTCATTAGGGCGTGATGAACGTCCGGCATCAGACGTACTTGTATGACCACAATGAAAATCAGTAAACCACTTGTGAATGATTTTAATCGATGGTGAAGAGTCACCATAATATTTATCAAGCTTTGTTTTGGTTTGCGTAATGGTTTTTGCACGCAAAAAATAATGTTTAATTAACACACGAAATTCACTGTTTTCCATGATTGCAAAAAAACAATGGGTCGTCTGTTTTCAATGGCTGTCAAAACTGAACTAAATGACAAATCTGTCTGAAAATTTTAATTTGGTCTAGTGACAGATGGTAAGGCGATTGTAGCGCCATCTGTTGCAATTATACCAGACTTCTCACTACGTTCTCCCTCGTATCATTGTCAAAATTGTATGGATGAAGATCGTCCTTGTACAATACTTGATAAATTCGGTAGCAAGAGACGTTCAATTGGAAAGCGAGTCTTCATATGTTAATAGAAGGAATTATTTCTTCATTGACATCCAAATGATTCGGTGAGACTGAATGGGGCTGCGATATCTCACGATGTTCTATGAATATTTGTAAATACTCTTCTGTCATTGCAAGCTCATGATGTATCGATGCAATGATATTCATTGCAAGCCCATGACGCATTACCGTCGCAAAATCCGTAAACAAAATGGATATCAATGTACTCCTCACCTGAGAAATGTGCCATCATAATATTAAGTTTCTTAAATTATTTAGAATTTTTGATTCACAACACTGATACAACACTAGACAATTTTTCAAACCTAATGAAAATAATTACATAATTTTTGTTTTTTCAACATTTAAACATATGAGTTGACAATCATTGCCTATTGTTTTACTGATCAAAAAAAATTGTTACAACATTAACTCTACAACTACAACATAAATAAACCGTATACGTAGTAATGTATTAAGTGGTTATAGAACAGATCAAGGCGAAAAATTAAACAAAAAGAAAAAAATTATAACTGCAAACTAAATTTTCTAAACAAAAGAATTTTTGTTTACTTAAGCCTATTACCAATCAAATAAGACTAAGTTGGTTGTTCTCCGATAAATATTTTGGAAGTTACAAATTTTTTACACACCCTGTACCTTAAAGAATATAAAAAATTACGCCCTCTCCCATATAATTTTTCACAGAATGAACCATGGAACCACCCCTTAACGGATTAGTATCCCAAACCCGGACACCCTGTATATTTTAAGCCCGCTACCGTTTTTATTTCAATTACAGGCGTCAATGTACAGATGATTTACAACTCCTTTAATGAAAGGGCGCGTGAACGGACATTTTAGTGTGACATCTAGAAACGTCTAGATAAAACTAGATCATATGAATTTGAATAAGAGACAACGACAACGAACAGAGAGCACCAAAGGATTAGCTCCCAAGAGTATAATGAATGCCATGTGATTATTGTTGTCGCTTATAGATTCGACCAAATTACCTTTTTGTTGCCATGTGATTATTGTTGCTGTCCGGGCAGTTTATATTTTTAAAAGCAAATAAAATAACTTCGAATATTTCTTCAGCACTTCAAGTTACATGGTTTGGAATCACAAAAAACACCAACCAACAATTAATTGTACGATTCATTTTAATTTAAATAAAAAGAATTATACAAAGCAAATCCCTCATCCACCAAACTTTTCAACAGATCATCGTATCATCCACGTATCTCTATTTGCAACCCATATTCCAGCATAAATAAATCGGAATCGCACAGAATTTGCGCAACATCAATAAAACAGCATACCACAGTACTGCGTTTAATGAACGTCTAAATTTTTCCACTACAATACAGAGAGCGGTGGTATTTGGTGTGGTATGTAGATGAAGAGGAAAATTAATTTCCCAGTATTTTTCATTATGGAAAAACTATTTTTCTTTATGGTGACATATTTTAAATTTACGAATTAGTTTTGTGTTTGTTTTATAAACTGTCATGCCACATTACGAACGAGGTATATTGAAGGTTGATGATTTGGCTCAAAAACTAATAAACTTTAATTGTGTATTCGAGACTATATATGGCTACACGATGTGTACGAGCTTGTAATCTCCATAATATGTACAGCACATATTCATAATTTTTTTTATGATTGTACATATGTACTACATAATATATTGTATTGTACCCATGTGATGATACGTTTTGTTTTTTGATGTTTCGTTCAGAAGGAGATGCAAAACTATTGTACATATATTGGTATATAAATTTATCAAGTACAACGAGAGATAGTTTGCTGATTTCGGAATAGAAATGATGCCGTAGACAAAAGGCGTCGGTTTAATGTAACTTTATGGTAAAATATGCTAAAATATTATAAAAAAATAAATATTTTGCCTGATTATGTTATGAGCGCTGGGTATATAATCTGTGTAAATTTGTGGAACAGCTTGTTTGTTTCTGCTAATGGCAAATATCCTTTTTTGTGTCGATAGACTGAAAATTATATTCTAGCCAGGGTGCGGCATTTTACACATTATTGAGTACACAAAAATAGTATTTTATTGGGTAGAACCTATGCACCTAGAGGGCCAGGTAGTACTGCTTGAACATCATCAAATTTATGTTTCAGTTTATTTTCTGCAATACAGATGGCAATAATGTTCGTAAAAAGTTTTACGTAATTTAGAGGTTTAACGAAATGTTGAATGCATAATTTAATAATAAATTAATTCTTACCAATAGCCCGTAATATAATTTTTAATTAAAATTATTGTAGAATTTTTGTTTTTTTCATTGCGGTTAACGTTTCACGAAACAAGGATTACACAAAAATCATATCATTTATTTGATTATACTGCCATCTATAGTCAAAGATTGGACCTCTCGACATAAAATGACACCATATAACAAAATGTTTACAGCAATGAGACCATTAGTATTCTAGGTGCATTGGTACAATTGTATTTTACAGCGAAACCATTTACGCAGAAGACAAAAAACACGGTATTCGTTCTTTCTTGAATTAATTGAATTCTGATCGGGTTTTGGCACCGTAAGACGCGAAATTTTCACTTCGAATTATACTACACTGAGGATTCTACCTCAATTTGCACAACTGTAAAACACCTTTCACTTGGTAGGTTTAAACTAAGACAATAGAGGTCTTTAAATGGTCTGTTTTGAAAGTCGGAGAAAATTATTTCTTAAAGTTTCCACAGAACGCGATTTTTAGGGGTAATAATCTGAACATCTATGGGAATATCACACATGGCAGTTCAACTTTGAGTGAAATATTTCTCGAAGTATTTCGCGAAAAATGTCTTGAAAAAAAATTTAAAACATTTTCACAATAACAACAATAGAACACAACAACCCGAAAACGCTCTATCCACTCGAAGCATGATCGCTGATCTTGTGGCAGGTATAAAAGAGTACATTTTAAGGAAATTGTCATCATTTGCATATCCTGAACGCTCTTCTATCGAATACGTATTCATCCGGAACAAGAAAATGAATAACATACCAGAGCTATAGCCGCTCAAGTAGTTGCACTAATTGATGCGGGGCAAAACCAAAGCGAAGTGGCTCGGCAACTAAATTTGATTCGAATTTTCCGTTCGTCGAGTGTGGCAGAGATATCAAGAAACTGGCGGCTACAGACAGTGACAAGGATCTGGCCAAGTTCATGTTACAGCACAGCATGATGACCGCATTCTTGTGACGACTTCGTTGCGAAATCGTGGTTTGAATGCGGTTCAACTTCTACAGCGGCTCCAAGAAGTTCATGAAGTCGAAGTCAGTCGATGGACAGTTAGAAGATGACTTTGAGAAGGAGGTCTGACTGCATATAGACCAGCAAACGGGCCGAGATTGATCCCAGCCCACCGTGCTTACTTGTTTGAGAAGTTTTAGTACTTAGTTAAAATCAAAATCTTAAAGTTTCTTCTAAAATGCCTCTCTACGACACGAATAATAAACATAAACAATTAATAAATACATTTTGTATTGATCGCAATTAAATCATTTTCATTGTTTCGCACATTTTCATATTTTCGTCGCAACAAATCAACCTCGCGGGTAAGGAAATTTAACATTTTGGTGTTCAGTGCGAATGACTTATGAAAATAGTGATTCACATAATAACAACTCGCAAGCGTCGTTGCAGCGGGTCCTTCAAAGAGCAAGGAGCTCATAATTAACACGCAAGGAATAAATGACGAATTCGTACGGACGCAGATCGACTACGTGGCGTTCCGTTACAAGGAATTTTGCGTACGGTATATAACAGATTGAGGACGTGTGCGATGTTGAGGAAATCGAGGGGGAATACTGTAAACGCTCACACACACCATCGAATCTCGAATTTCAAAACCGTCAAGAGACAATTATCAGCAACTGTCGAGAACCCACAAGATGAAACCAGTGCAAGTACAGCAGTTGCTCGATACCGAGCTACGAATATACTAATTGGACCGAATTTTTGGAATATATTCGTCGACCTCGTCCACAACCACAAACAGCTGATCAACTCGCAAAAGTTACACTACCTAAAGGCGAATTTACGAAAAAGAATCACGAAGAAGAATACTGCATTCTTCGAGATCGGTATGATCATCGTCGGTTCATCATCGACAGTCATCTTCGAAAAGTTTAGAACAATACCTGCACTACAAGTTGAATCAGCTGTGGAATTGCGCAAGAACATTGGTACAACGACCGAAACCGTTCGCCATCTGAAAGTTTTAGGAGTGTCGTTCACCACATGAGATATCATCTTGCCGATAAGCTGGATCCAGAAACCCATCGGTAATGGGAGATGTCATTAATCGGGACACATTATCCATCTACTAGGATCTTATAGATTTCCTGAACACCCGATGGCAATTACTGGAAATGAATTCCATGACCAAAACCAAATCAAATTCATCACAGTCGCAAAAGGAAGCTCCGTCGGAAAGGTCAAATCTCGCCCGAGAAAAGAAGTTATGCTTCATCTGCCTGCACAAAGGTAACATCTGTTTGGCTTGCAAATCCAGCTTGTGTCCGGTTTACAACACAAAACTACACACGCTACTACACAATCCGAACCCGAATATCGAATCGTCGTCCGTCGAATCATTATTTCAAATTTAGCTCACCATGACCCACATCACATTGCCACTCACGGATGTACTGCTCGGCACAGCAATCGCTATCGTATCACATTCTAGTCAAAACTTCATTTTTTCGAGCTCTGCTGGACTCTGGATCACGAGTCAGCTTCATATAGAAGAGTGCAGCAGTCGAATCTGTGCTAACGAGGCACTCACATCGCGTTCAATTGCCGAATTTGTATTAGGCTCGCGAATCGATTCAACATTCTTCATCCTAGTTACAGCCATCGTCATTGAGAAGATCATAGGCATGCTGCCTTCCCTGATCGGGAATGACATGCATCAATGGTCACACTTGGAACTTGCCGATCGTCATTACTATCTACCCAACCAGATAGACATTTTACTATGGTTGGCAGTTCATCCTTCGCACAAAATGCAAAACTTAGTTACATCTTCTTGGACAAGGTGGAGCGCAAGACAACTACCTAGTTTAACGGCAACTATCGAAGATTATGACACCTCGACAATACACTCTGGTCATTCTGGGAAACCGAGGATGTTCTTTTATCTCGCGAACTAACGCGCGACGAGACAAAATGTGAACATCACTGTGAATCAATGCACTATCGCAACAAAAACAGAAAAAACAGTCTTCCTGCCATTCCATAATAAATTAACACTCCTTGGAAGGTCACTAAAAGTTCTTCAACTACAACGTATACGGCGTTGTTTTTTGGGTCGGCGATTGGACCATATGGAGGAAGTGCTACAAGACCACCACAGCTCGCCGGACTAGACATGCTATCTACATCATCACGGCGTAATGTAACGCAAACTGCGCGTGGTTTTTCGATGCCTCGCACAAAACAACAACCAGCTTATCGCTAAACCAGAACCTCGCATTGGTACCACGCTTCAACTCAACATCTTCGAAATACTAACGCAAACATAAATTCGTTTTCGTTACGGATTACAAACAAATGTATCGAGAGATTCTGATGGCACCCGAACACAATGAACCAATTAAAGATTATCGTTTGTACACCGTTGCTTACAGTACTACCAGCGCTCCGTACCTCGCAATTCGTACCATCCATCAGCTAGCATAACACGAACAGGATAAATTCCCAATTCCAGCCAAAATTGCATCGAGAGACTTCTACGTAGACAATTTGATGACCGGCTCAGACGACATCGAGAATTTAATCGAAGTCCAGAGGCTAATGGTGGAACTGCTCCGAAGTGATGGCTCTGAGCTGCAGAAGTAGTCCCTGAACAGGCAACAACTTCTCAACGAGATACCAATCAAATTTCGCGAGCATTATAGGATCAAATTGAGCTGAATTAGGATGATTCGAGTTAAAACACTTAGACTCCATTGGTCTCCTTTGGCTGACTATTTCGGATTCAAATCAGTTCAACATCGGATGTTCGTGCACCAACCAAACGAACAATATTATCGCAAACATCGGAGATATTTTATCCGCTCGGCTGCGTATCTTCTACCATGATTATCGCCACAATCATACTTCGAGAAATTGTGATAGTTTGAGATCCTTGGAGGATCTCAGAATCGGTCGCTGCGGCTAAATCATTCGACAAATTGCTTTGCAGCAGCGGTGATGTATGCTCGGGCAACGTTAGCAGGATCTCTCAAAATCACAATAATGACATCCAAGAGAGCTTTATGCAAGTGTGCTCCTCACCAAGCTCATACACAAGATAGTTCAATTCCTTAACGTGTCGCAAGTTTAAATGAACGCATGGTCTGACTCGCAAGTAGTACATGGTTGACAACGCAGCACACCTAAACGCCGGAAGACGTTTGCGGCCAATCGGGTTTCACAAATCCAGAATTACCTTCAACCCACCAATTGGAATTATGTCGACACAAAGCAGAACCCCGCTGATTGCGCGTCTCGTAGTGGCAAGCCCTTATACGCAGTCTTCCGTTATGGTGGTCAGGTCCTGTTTGCCTACGATAAGATCCCAGTCAATGGCCTCACGAAAGAACTAGCGGGGCCTACACTAACATCGACGAACGAAAAATAAAATTAATGGTCGCAACGCATGCAGAAAGCAGAAACCGTGACGTAGGATGCCGTAAAAGTTTTTAAAAAATGGTAATACTAGTTTTTTTCGTTGCAAATCTATATGTCAGTCAAAAAGTGGAACATTTTTGGAGGTTATGTTTCTCAGAAGTCATCTGTCAGTTTGCATCGCAAAATTGTTTTTTATTTACTTGAACAATTGAATTCTTTCGTGAAAATTTTCGTGTAATGATTTTCGAAACTAATAGGGCTAACTCAACAACAGTGCTTCGCGAATCACTTCATTCGGCTTTTGGCGACGAAGTACCATCCTTGGCTAGTGTTTATAATTGGTACAATGAATTTAAACGCGAACGACGTTCACTCAAAGACGATCCTCGTGAAGGTCGTCTAAAAACAGCTGTTGTGCCAGAAAACATCGATGCTGTGAGAAAACTGATTGAAGAGGTTCATTCTGTGACTTACCGTGAAATCGAGGAATAGTAACCTAGGCATTAGTAACACTAGCGTAGATACGATCTTACATGAACATTTAAAGGTGCGGAAGCTATATATGCACGTTGGATTCCACATTTGTTGACAAACGCACAAAAATAGTGACAGGTGACGAGTCATGGATACATACGAATGAGCGGGAAATAAAATGGAATCGACTGTTTGGGTCTTTCAATTCGAAAAAAAACCAACAAAAGTTGTGCGAGCTCGGAGCGTTGGGAAGCAAATGGTAGCGTGTTTCTTCACGAAAACCTCGTATCACGATAATGCGACCTCACACACATCACATCAAACAAGCGAGTATTTGAGCGAATTGATGGGCCATCCGCCTTACAGCCCCGACTTGGCACTCAATGACTTCTTCCTGTTCCCAACAATTAACGATAAGATGCGTGGGCAACAGTTTTTATCGCATGAAAAAGCGTTCAAAAACCATGTTTTGGAGCTATAATTTTTGAACTGGCACAAGTGTTCCGATAAATGGTTTGAGCGTATGCAAAAGTATATAGATCTTAAAGGTGGATATTTTGAAAAGCAATAAAGCAATTTTTCATGAAAAATTTTAATTTTTTATTACTTTTTTTAAAAACTTTTACGGCAGCCCTCGCTTTCTGCCGACGCTTCATCCAACATCGACGTCTCAGCATAGCAACGCACTCCAAAGGCTTCATTACCGTACCCGAGCTTATTGGTCATTCGAGTTCTGGGTTCAGCTAGTTCATGAAAATTATTTCGCTGACGAAATATCAAGATATCGGAAATTCCTATCGGGTAACTCCTTTCGCATAGTTTCTGCATAGTGACGTAGGTTATGCAGGCCCAATATCCATCGAACTATACAAAGGCCGTGGCGGTGCATCGACCAAGAGTAACATCTTCATTTTTATCTGCTGAGCTCACCAAATGCATTCATCGCATCATTCAAAAGGTTCACCGCACGAAGAGGCAAAATTCTAAGCCTGTATAATAATTGTGTAACCAACTTCGGCGGAGCTAATCGTCAATTGGCGTTCCTGCAACAGCAGAGTACGGAAGAAGTAATCAGAATGTACATCGCTCTATTATTGATTCAGGACGGTATCACCTGGAACTTCATGCTCCTGCTTCATCGCATTTCAGTAGCTTGTGGAAAGCGGGGATAAAACCATAACCAGAAAACTACAACACTAAAGTATTAAAATACTTTAGGACGGCCGACAATGTTGGAAATGTCACCAAATGTCTCCTCGATAGTTGGAAGAGTCATCTAGCGGTAGGCACCCTATAACCAAATGTCGGTAACCCTAAATAAAACACCAACATCGGACAACAGCTTCACGCAGCTATTAAAATCAACATATTATGGGAAAAATTGTCTTCTTACCTCAACCTCCAATCGAGCTGTGTAACACGAATAATCAACATAAGCAATTAATAAAATTATTCTGTATTAATCGCAACCAAACCATTTTCGTGCTTTCGGATTTTTCCACGATTTCGCTCCTACAACTATCTAGACGGTTTGTTAAGCGACAACTACTTTGCGACAAGACACTTAATAAGTGTCCAACACACTGAGGTCTCACTAAGAACAGTGAAAATATCAGTGTGTTGGATACGACCAATGTTCGGTACTCGATTTATTAAGCTATGTTGATGACCACTGACTTAATAAATACCGCGTAGCGGTCAACTCAGTAACTAAACCAAGGAAAGTAAATTCAAAATCGCATAATAAATCAACACGACATTTCTTTTTTATTTCTCGTTAATTATAAGGAGCACGATAAATTAAGTTTTATATACGAAAATAAGCTTAATTAATATCCAATTACTTCCTATGACGACATAGAAATGAGTGCGGAGAAAGGGATGGTGTACAGCGTCTAACCGCTTACACTCGACTGATACCAATTTGTAATCGTTAATCAACAAACAACCAAAATTACAAGTAAATACGAGGAAAAATTTATTGAGTGCTTTCACTTGAAAAAATAAAAATAAATTATATAGACAACAATGAAAGTGTACACCAACAACAACAAAAACTTGTACATGAGAGAAAAATTACATAAGCGTGAAAAAAACTATTATCTGTCTAACAAAAATATTTTCACGGTCGTTTATCCCAAAAATTGGTAATATTTTATAATAAAATTAAATCGGTTTTTCGTATAATACGGCGTCAGTGTATAACAGTAATCTGTTTAATTTAACATGATATACATTCTGCGGTGTATCGAATCTGTACACAACACAATTTGGGTTTAGTGGGATGGTGCGGAGTGCCCTACATCCCAGCAACACAATATGACATGTGTACACAGCATACTCGTCATGTCTTGCATTTTTAACAAAACTTTTTCAATTATACAGGTCTTCTAATCCAATTCTAACATACATAATATCAAATTTGTTGTGTATGTGGATGCCACACAGTACATAATTCGAAGTATATGATGTACGAGTAAATGTATAAGGAAAATACAAAATAAATAAGTCATCTTCCGGGTGGTTTCTTTACGGAGAATTTATGTGTGGAGAAGTTGAAGAGAAAATTGTTTTTTTTTACGGAAAATAAAGAAAATCTTCGAATTAGCCACGATCAATTTTTTATGATTCAAAATATTTTTATTTAACAAAATCGAATTTTGGAAACTTACATGAATTCTATTTATAAAAATGTTTAGACTGCACGCGATTTATTTATTTGTGTATTGTTATTTGTTTTAATTAAAATTATAACACGTTAATTGATTTTTACTTAACACAAACACCTAGATAACAAAAATCCATATTATATCATCGGTACACAATGCAATAAAATTCACTTTTCACTCAACAAACAACAAAAACACTTAAATATTTTTGTATTTTCCACATAATGTATAGAAAGTGTACACTACACTCAATTTAAAGTGTACAAAAAAAAACGATTACACCATAAACAAATTATTAACAAGATCTAACTACATAATACACGATTTTTAATTTAATTAATAAAAAAATTGTTTAAATAAATAAATAATACCGAAATGTTTAGAAAAGCCAGTGTAAGCAATGAAAATGGTTTTCATGTACTAAAAAATGTAAAACGAGTCTAACTCCACTACACACTGACGTACACCGCACCAGTAATACATGACAAGAAAAGGTGGTTTCGCGTTGAAAAAAGGACGAATTGAATTAAAGATTTTTCATTCCGAGAATGAAAAACTAAAATTCTTTTCTACAAAATATTTCCATTTTTATAATCACGAGAGCGAGAATCGGATAATGGTGAGACTACGAGTATATTATGAGAGACATGGTAAAGGGAAAATTAAAACAACAACAACATAACAATGTCGATTGTAGAAAAAATATAAACAAAAAAAAGCGAGTGTAAATAGTGGGTGTGGTAAAATTAGTACAATATATACCTACATTGCATGTGTATACAGGGCTTGAATCACGGAAGGCGATATGAAATTTAGGTGATGGAGAAAAGTTATCAACAAAGAGAATCATTTACATCGGCATTATATAAGATGAGCAGTGGGACAAGGGGCGCAGTGGTTACAGCTTCTGCATTTTTGGACCGGGGGAGGTACTGGGTTCGAATCCCACCAAGAGGTTGGGATACAAAGCTAATTTTCATCATCGATTACGATCGGTGATGTTAATGGACACAACTGCAAAAAGTGAATATTTACAAACTACGTACAAAAAATATAAATAAATACAAAAATATTATTATAAAAATTATAATATAATAAAAATAGTACTAAACATGTATTGTCATTCAACCGCGCCACGCTAAACAACACGTTTTAAAAGATCTAAGCGACGCCAATCTCTTAATATCTATTGGAATGTAATTTCAAAGAGAAATACCTCTAACAGAAAACAAGTATTTAGAGACCTGACATTGATATTAAACCAGCACAAAACAAATCGATCATCTCATCATTTAAATCTAAGCTTATGTTAACAAGAGGAGTAAAAAACAACCACCACGAAGATTATACTAACGGATATGAGTTTGTTAAAAATATTCCTTCTATAAAATTCTTGCTTGCTGAACCTCAGATTTCAACCTGGATAAATGGCAAACACTTAGTAACTTCATGATATGATATGATATGATATGATAGAGGCGTACAGGCCAGCCATAAAAAACCAAATAACAAATTATATCTGAATGCGAATAATATTTCAGCATCATGCGGGCCCAGGCCCTGCCTGCATCCTTAACAGATAAGGTTAGTTAGGAAAGGATGTTAGTCACAGAAACGACTAGGGCGAACCGCAGCAAAGTCATTTTCTAACTACTTAAATATATTAGAATGTTAGTCTCAATTAAATTCACACTCTAGATTAGAGTTTGTTAGTTAATTAATGTAAGTTAGTTGTGTTTGAGGTAAAGGTTACTAATATTCATCATATGTATTCAGCATCAGTCCTACTAGACTGGTTAGGTTATTTAATTCACATCTATGGATCATCTCATCACATACTGCTTGTAACCTTATTTTGCCCTATCTTCCCATCCAACACCATCTAACCGAGGGACTTCACGTTCGTAATGACACGGCAGTATTATCATACATATGATGACCTAAATATTCCGTCAATAATGTCAAAAAATAAAAAATAAAAAAAATGTAGATTCGGTATTGTCATTCAGCTACCTATATTTAAATTCATCCAACTAAAAGCAGGGTTAATTTATATTTAACATTCACACAACTACACTAAAATATAACCTGAATTCAACCAGAAAGATCGTCGAAAAACATCATTCCATAACAAAAAGTCTTTGGATCGTTAACATATTTGATTGTATTGAGTTTATGCTCAAAGCGTAAGTAATTAAATAGACCCCCTGATCAAGAATGTTGCAATCACAATCTTCCCTGACCTTCCGGTATGTAAAAAAAAAAAAAAAAAATAATAAATTTTAAATAATAATAAAAATAAATTGAATTATATTTGCCGACAACTTTATTGTTTTAAATCAGGACTTTCGACAAAATTTCAATTTATAGAATTGTTTAAAGTAAGTGAAAATTATTAAAATAAGTTATGAAAATGAATTAAATTTAAACAAAAACCCAAATGGATAACTCAATGCAACATATTTCAGCTCAAATGATAAATTTCCCGTGGCAGAAAACTGTTTCCTCCTTTCATTAACATTTTATATATTTATCAATTTATATTATTCCACAAAAACAATTTTGTCACAATACGGTGGCAACCCATTTTGAGTATACAAATTTTCGCTTACTGGGTAAGTTACAATTCGATCTGTTGTAATTTCAAATTTTGGTTTCTCGGGTACCAATATTTTATGTACTTAAGTGCATACAAAGGGAATTCCCTTGAAATGTCAATTTCTATGTATACGATTATAAATTACCGTTCACATATATGTAAATAGTTATAATAACAATAACAATAATAAATAATTAACTTTTATATAATTAGAATGAAAATTAGAATGAAAAGGTACTTCTCTGATTGTATATGTGTTGAACGTAATTTTCATAATAACTGTCTCAATTCACCTGTATTAACAGGTGAACTTCTAAAGAACAAAACTCACTCAAAAATAGCACATCACTCTCACACTACACATTCCTAAACTGATTTGAATTAAAATATTAATAATAATTTATTTAAAGGAAAGACAAAAACACGTCTTTCCTCTACGACGATCAGTCGATCCTCCGGCAAACACTTAGTAACTTCATCTATTTTAATTTGTGTTGCCTTAGATGAGAAATTGGAAAATTGTCATCTTAAGAAACGCTTGTCGCGAAACGGACTTAAACTACAAAACTTCTACATTAAATCCGTCAATGCAGTTACAAAAGTTTTTAAAATTGAGAGCAAATACGTTATTGTGGTTAATCATCAATCTAAAACTGATTGTAGTGATCTAATCTACGCTCTAGAAACTTTAACAGGTTACTTGCAACAACGTAAAGATGAGCCTTTCACAATAACTTTAGATGTTTACCACCATGTCAACAAATTTATGTCGATGTTGGATTATATTACAAACTATCCATCTAACAACATCAAATGGATTTTAAACATTCCATTCAATATGTCAACCCAGTATGAAAGAGCGCTATCTTCCCGTTGTATTACTGGTGATCCCTCGAAATTTTCACATAGTAACTGTGCGGATTTCCCAACTACATCTCCGACATTTTACAAAGTGTTGTCCGCAGAGTCCAGCTATAAAAATTCGTTCATGGATTTAATGTTTTACATTAAACACTCAGACAGCCTAATTAAAAGCCACTTAAAGGACCATTACATCCAGAACATTAATCTACCGCCTTTCTCGTCTTCTGCGTTACGACAATTGAACATATTTATATTTGATAACGTCGCCAAACAACATCTTGAAGAACCGACCATAAAACATCACTTTGGTTTTGATGGGAATAATCTGGTGCAACTGAGTGAAGACACTAACACATTTATTACCCAAAACAGATATATTTTTTGTTCATCGGGTACGGAAATTATGTTGGATCACCAGACATACAACTCGTTAAACAATATCTATCTTGAGGAAAACATAACGATGCCGGATATTACAAATATTCAGGGTGTACCTGGATGCGGTAAATTAACCTTGATTATAAACAAGCATAAACTTGGCAGTGATCTTGTTTTATGTACTACAAACGAAGGACTTGCTGATATTAAATTAAAGGTAACATCTGGTTCGAGCACGAAAACGTCGATTTTAATAAAATCAAATTAAATTACAAAACGATTGCCTCGTATCTAATCAATGGAAATCGGACCTACGATACAGTTTTTATTGATGAGTGCATGATGGTGCATGCTGGATATACACTACTCGTGGTTATCCTTAGTAAATGTTCTAAAATATATCTTTTGGGTGATAATACATCATGTCAACATGCAATTTTCCGATGCAAGCGCATTCATAACAAAGACAGAATACTTGAATGTGACGTATAGATGTCCAACTGATGTTACATCTGCTCTAACGGAATACTACCCTAACATCAGTAGTAAGAATACCGTGCAAATTTCAGCCAAATTTATAAACCTGCCGTCAACTTTGATGTCGATACCTCTGTTGAATAACACATTCTATCTAACCTTTACCAAAGCTGATAAACAATTAATCTCCCAGCTTAAGATACCAGAATCTAGTAAAGTCATGACTATCCACGAAGCACAAGGATTAACCTCACCAAATGTGATATGTATAAGAATCAATTCTCAACAACTTGAGATGTTCGATAATTTCAAGACACACCCAATCATTTAGATATTTGTCACCAGTGGCTAATGATAGACTCCACTCACTTTTAATGAGAGCTCGAGCCTACACTACTACTCTAAAAGTAAATCAACCCATAAAATTCAAGAAAAGGTTGGTTTATAAGAAATATGCAATTTACTATCAAAACGTCAAAAAAATGGCATCAAAAGCATCTAAGTTTTATAACTTCGTTTTAAAATCAAACTACCTAATCTATGTAATTTGTGAAACTTCATTAAAACCCGGCATAATGAGCAGTGAATTTTTCGGCCATGATGACGTTGTCTACAGATGCGATCGGTCTCTCGAAACTAGCTCAAAGAAACCGGGTGGTGGCGTACTGATAGCAGTTCATTCTAAACTCTGGAATGCTCCAGTAACTTTAGCCCCATCGAGAGTCGAACAAATTGGTGTAAAAATCAAAATTAACCAAACCAATCTATTCATCTACGTAGCATACGAGACCACCTCAATAAAATAGTGATCATTACGCAACTTGCATCGATGCGATTGATGAAGTTATTAATACAGCAAACTCGTCAGATTTAGTTCTTGTGCTTGGTGATTTTAACTTTCCAAATATAATATGGAATCTGAACCCGGAACTAAATTGTATTTTTCCAAACAATATAACAACAGATGCTGACTCTTTATTTGTGGACGCCATGCTTGGTTATAATTTGAACCAGATAAACACAATTACTGCTAATCGTGATAGATTACTGGATCTTGTCTTCAGCAATCCGTGTTACCGTTTGTAATTAACGATATCTGCAACCAAATACAACTTCAAAAAAAACAAACCGTGCGGGGCTACAAAGTTACCTAGAATCCATCAACTGGCAAACAACTCTCAACTCCAATGATATAAACGAAAATGTTGATAAATTTAATGACATTATGCAACAAGGCTTCGAACTTTATGTACCTATGTGCTGTAAACCACAAAATACTCACCCTCAGTGGTTCTGAATAATAGACTAGTTAACTTAAAAAATCGGAAGTCGAAAGCGTATGCCAAAATGTTGCAAAGCGGGTTAGAAGCCGACAAAATAATGTTTCTACAACATAGTAACGAGTTTGAAATTTACTTCAAATCAAAATACAGGTCGTATCTCGATCAAATTCAAGGAAAAATCAAAGTAAATCCAAAACAATTTTGGAAATACTTTAGGAATAAACGCGAAATTGACGGATACCTTGCAAATATGACCTATAACAATGCCAGCTCCTCAAACTCCAAAGATAAAGCTGACATGTTCGCGAAGTTTTTCCAATTAGTCTCTATAAACCAAGCGTTACTAGTGGATTGTACGAACAACCCAGCAATACCAACGTATCAATAACTCCTCCTGTTATATATGAGGATAACATTTTATCGGCTCTAAAGGGAGTTGGAGACGGTTGTGGTATTGACAATATACCCTCTTCTATTCTGAAGAAGTACGCTGACATTTTAGCAATTCCATTATGTTACCTATTCAACCACTCCTTAAGCACCGGGATGTTTCCCGAAAAATGGAAAATTTCGAGACGACGAGGCGACGTTGCATGCTACAGAGAAATATCAACTACATCATCAATTCCAAAATTGTTTGAATTAGTTTTATGCAACAACTTTAAATCCACAATTGCACATAATATAACAATAAACCAGCATGGGTTAATGCCTGGTCGATCCACATCAACTAATCTGGTTGAATTCACCAGTAAAATAATTAATGAGATAGAAAACCATCATCAAGTTGATGTAGCGTACACGGATTTCAGTATTTGATTCCATCTGCCATCAAACAGCACTCCAGAGTTTATTTGCATTTGGGTTTTCACTCGATTACATAAATTGGTTCAATCTAATCTATCAAACCAGCGACAATTTGTAATAATGGGAAATGAGAAATCAAACGTTATTAAAGTTACGTCTGGTGTTCCCCAAGGATCTCACATCAGGCCGTAGATAATTATTGTTTTCATAGATCAAATAACCGAGATAATCAAAAACTCAAACGTGCTCATATTTGCTGATGACGTGAAAATTTTTCGAACTGTTAATGGAATGCTAGATACGAAGAAACTTCAAGAAGACATCGATAGATTAAGTGAGTGGTGTGATCGAAACTGGCTTTACTTAAATATTAAGAAATGCAAGATCATGTTTTTCCATCATAAGAGAAATCCGCCAATTACTTCCTACAAAGTCAACAACGAAGTATTGCAACGAGTTAATGAGATCATAGATCTAGGTGTTACATTTGTCGAAAATGCCAGTTTCAACAAGCATATTGAAAATTGTATTGCGAGAGCTAATGCCATGTTTGGATTTGTTAAAAGGTGGACTGGTGAATTTAAAGATATTCAAACCTTATGTTCACTCTATTTTGCTTACGTTCAATCTCAACTGGAATACATACCATTCCATGAAAATGTGACTCGGTTACCTCCATACTCAACAAGATGGCCGTATTACAACATGTGCGCGTGAAAATAAACGACTTCTCTTATGTGCGGCTTTCATTGGTAACGTTTTGCTTGATCACATTGATTCTGCATACATTTTGGAAAACATATCAATTCATGTGCCTTGCAGAACATTCCGAAACCATGAATTTTTAGCACTGGAACACCATTCCACAAACTATGGAGAAAATAACCCCATTAATAGGTCGTCTAAATCGTTCAACATCGTCGACGACCTATTTGACTTTAATTTATCAAAGGACAAGTTCTAATATATACTTAAGAATTATTTTTAGATTAGGTTTACTAGCATTAAGAGCGAGTCGGTTAGATAGTGACCAATTATAAATTCTTACTTCTAGAGAAATAGTAGAGTTAATGGAATCATAATCTAAGCGACTACTCCTATAAATTTATACATCATCAGCAAAAATATGAAAAGAAGAATTGCGAATCGAACATGCAACGTCATTAATGTACATTGAGAATAGTAAAGGACCAAGAACCGACCCCTGAGGAACGCCAGCAGAGACAGGTAAGAAGTCAGAAAACGAATTGTTAAAAAAGGCTGCCTGAAAGCGACCCGAAATATAGTCTAAAACCAATTTAGCGGCAGAGAGAAAAATTAAAATTCGAAATAAGCTTATTAAGCAAAATTTGGTGATTAATTGAATCGAACACTTTAGAAAAATCCAAAAAAGTAAGGCAAGTCATTTCTCTTTTGCTCATACTACGACGAATGTCATCACAAAAAATTAAGTAAAGCAGTGGTAGTACCAAGGAATCTTCTAAAACCCGATTGAAAAATAATATGCAACTTAAAGCTATTGATATGAAATTGAATTTGGTTTTTTACTACCAATTCAAACGCCTTGGACAGAGAACTTAAAATACTAATAGGTCGGAAATGGGGAAGCTCAGAAGGATTGCTAATTTTAGAAATAATTTTACTCAACTTCCACTGAGCGGGATATAAAGAGGTCGATAAAATAAAATTAGAAATATGTAACAAGTACAGGGTGTCCGCCGGGAAGGTATACTACTTTGTTTGCCGCCATTTAGGCGAATATTAGTATTGACAGTTCTTACTTGACAGTCGTGAAGTAGACACGTGGCAAATTTATTATGGAAAAATATTCGATAAACCATCGTGTCAATAGGATGTTACAGCTCGCCCATGACAACCCCGATTTTCATGAAAAAATCATAATGAATGACGAGGCACATTTTCATTTAAATGGATATGTGAATAAACAGAATAGTCGGTTCTGGGCAATGGAAAACCCTCACATTATTCATCAGTCATCTTTACATCCATTAAAAGTGACAGTCTGGTGTGCAATTTGGCCAGGAGGAATCATTGGACGCCGTAACGGTAACTGTGAATGGGGAGCGATATCGTGATATGATTGAAAACTTTTTAACGCCACAACTGCATACTTTGGGCTTGATTAACATGTGGTATCAACAAGACGGTGCCACATCGCATACAGCCAGGATTACAATGGAATTACTGCGAGAACTCTTTCCACAACAAGTTATTTCAAAAAATGGTGATGTTGATTGGCCTCCACGGTCGCCTGATTTGACTGCTCCGGACTTCTTTTTGTGGGGATATCTAAAAGGCAAGGCTTATGCAAACAAACCAGAAACGCTTGAGCAACTCAAACAAAATATTCGCGATGAAAATAATGAAATACCGCGTGAAATGTGTGAGAATGTAATGAAAAATGTGCTCAAAAGGGCAGTTGTTAGGCTAAATCTGAGGCTACATTTATCTGATATTGTATTCCGTACATAATTGCCGACATTAAATAAAACATTTATCAATATAAGATCCATTCTCTTTCATTTAATCAAAAATCATAAACAAACAAAGTAGTATACCTTCCCGGCGGACACCCGTTATCTTGATCATGGTGGTAACGATCATGGGTGGAACTAGAGTTAGGTAATGGTTAAAATCTACCGAAGCACCCCTATGCAACTACCAAGGCCCAAATTGCGTACGTTACGCTAAAATATCTTAGAGGGAAGTGAGGGATCTAACTTATCCTTGAAAAAATTTTGCTTAGCGATACGAATTAAACTTACCGCTCTATTTCGAGATTGCTTATAAGCTAGATAAGACCAAGAATTAGGGCTCATTTTCCAAGGACGATATTTGGAAAAACGAACAGGAATAGCATTCGAAATCTCTTGCGTCATCGAAGGGGGAGGGAGGAATCTAGGTCTAAAATAAAGGAGAGGAATTAAAATAGTCAATTTGATCGACTAAGAGAAAAATAAGCCCTAAAACTGAAAATTTTAGTTTTAGGACGTCGCAGAAGCGACAACATGATCAATGAGAGAATAAGAACCATCACTTGCGGTTGCATAAGAGTAAATGGCCGCTTCAGTGTCATACACTGAAAGGTTAATGCTATTTAAGATATTTAAATAGCTACGAGAAAATAAAGTCTCTTGAGAAATATCAAAATTGAAATCACCCGAAATGAAAACCTCATCATACCGACAGGAAAACTAACTAAAAAGACACTCAATGTCTAAAAGTGATTTTTTAAATTGAGCATATGATCTCTTGTTCGTTTTAGGAGGATTATAAACCTATAATCAAGCCCCAACACCCCCAAAATTTATATATAAAAAAAAATTAATGAAAAAAAAAATGAATTTGCTGGTAGTCGCAAAAAAAACAAACACGCGCGTCATCTAGGCTTGCTAGTCGCCTTAGTAAACACAAAAGTGCGTCAGCAACTGACGATGAAACAAATTTCAAAACAAAATAACATAACAAATAACATAACCTGAAATAATTCGAGTTTAAATAGAAAAATATGGAGCTGATTAAAATTATAAAATTGTTGAACATAATTTACGAGTAAATTGTTTATTTGACCTACGAATATTATAATTCAATAGTGTCTCGTAGGCGTCTGTTAATCTGAGTAGAGATAAACACGGATTTTTCGCCGAAGTTTTCTCCAAATGCAAGCAAAAGCGACGCGGATGAGTATTGAGCACTTCAAGCTGTTGATTAAGCAAGTAAAATCAGAATTACAGAAGTACTCCCATAGAAAACCAGTAAGTGTCGAATCCAGATTAGCTGTCATACTAATGCACATTACTCGTTTACTGCTATCGACGTCAAAGCCTACGGTAGCCAGAGCGATTCTGGCATATTTCAAAATAGCGGTTTTGGCAAGCAATTAGCAGACGGGTCCCTTGAGATTTCCAAAACTAAAATGCTACCAAATTCCATCATAGTCTTCCCTTGCTACTTTGTCGACGACTCTGCCCTTCCCTTAAAAATAAATTGAATGCTATGGACGCATTTACACGCTGGTAAATGTTTATCGGCAGACCAAGAGTAGTTCAACAAAATACTTTTTCAAATATTAGCAAATAGATGAAAAATCCTAGGCGTCGTTGAGTCTATATCCAAAAAAATGCTGAGGAAGGTTCTTCGGCTACTATAGTTTTGCACAATTTTTAGATCTTACAGAAAAACGAGTTATATTACCCACAGGACTAGACCGAGGATAGACCGAGAACAAAATGAAGAGCTACAGCAACACCGTGTTTTTAGAGGAATTCGTTCAACCCGTGAAGCGTTTGAATTGCGAGACTGGTTAAAAAAAATTCTTTATTCAACTGATATTTAAACGTGCTCTTCCTTATTTTTATTCATTATTAAGCAGAGTGACGTTTGATTGAATAAAATATTTTTTATTGATTCATATTTTCGTCTTCAGACTAGAATAACATGGTCAAATCACAAGCACACATATTCAACATTACGTATCTATACGAAGGAAAACATTTGATATTCCCATCTCCAATTCGTTCAACACCACTGTAGATAAGTGAGCTTTTTCTATTTTCACTGCCAATGATGTTGAACGAAGTTGAACTGACAGGTTTGGTTGGCTCATCTAATTGACTAACCGCCTTAGCTGCAACATCCAGAAAGTCTAGGAAATTTGTATGTTCGTCGCTTTTCGAAGATAAGGCAGTTATTTTAGGTTTTTTGCCGGAGTGAAACAAACGACTTCATCGAGCCCCACGTCTGGAGCATCGTTGTCAAAATCCGTTAAAATTGCCGAATTGTCATCGTATTTATCGTAGCTGTCACTATAACTTTCATTGATCTTTACAAAATCTTCAGTAGTACTAAAAATATTATTAATTTTGGTAATTAACTTATAACTAATGAGTTGTGTGTTTTTCGTCGATGGGTTCATTTGGATCACTCCCAGAAGTTGGTGTTTGACGGCGTATTCTTCGATACGTGTCGCGTAAACTCTTCCATTTGGATTTACACACTTCTTTTGAAATTGTTTAACCACATATAAAATATTTTAGATTTGAGCAAAGGAATTTAATCAAAAATCATAATGTTTACCTGAAGATTTGAGGTTGGCAGCAATCTCTCTCCAAATCTTTTCCTTAATGTCGGATCTCCTATAATTTAAATTCTTTAAACCATATACAATTGGCTTTACCCTAACCAGTTCTATTAACTTCTCCTTGAATGTCATGGTAATTTCAGTGCTGAATTTCCGATCAAGGCGACCATCCAGAAGAGTTATTGCAATTCTAGTCGATACGTTTGCCAGTTAAATAGTTTCTCGTAAATAAGTGAAATGAGGAAAGTTTTGCCTGGGCCTTCGGGCGCATTTGGGGAATACGCTATGCGTTGAGATCGATTTGGTGCAGCCATTGCGAATTGAAACCAGTGCTTGTTAGCGATTGCCAAACAATGTCCGCAATCGAAACCATGCTTCATTATACACGTTTCGTGTGCATTGAATATCTGAATTCCGATTCACTGCACGCAAACGATATAGAATGTCTTCACTCATGTAGTCTTTGTATTTTTCCCAAAGATCTTTTGGATTGGTTCGGACAATGCAAATAACGTGTTTGCTATGATCGAGCAGGATTCGATACATCCGACGAGTAAAGTGTCCCAATGTGCATCGTTTTGTAGAAAATTTAATAACAAGCTTCGCGATACGTTTTATTATTCTCAATTCTTTGTAAGATGTCGGTCCACGTTCGGTGAACAATGTATAGTCGTAGCATCCCAGTTGATATGGGTCGATTTCATCGAGATACGTTTTACGAGAGTAACGATGTATGCGTTACAGTACAACGATTATCGACTTCAACGTCATTGTTTCGTACTTTTTAAGTGTTGGATTTTCCTCCACCTTCAGTTAATCTTCGACAATAGAGTGGATATCCGTCAATACCATTGATTGTCTGGGCAAGTAAGTCTCTCTGGTAACGCTTCGTGCATTTCCCTTCAGACATGCGTAGTGAATAATATTGAGTAAGCCACATGGACCATGAATCGTGGTTTTGGTGACCTCTTTAAATAAGACTGGATCAATTTCGACATCTGTGGTATTTCTGCTACGAAAAATGTGTGCATGTGCCATTCAGTGAAAGCGTGTATTTCCAAAAACAAGATGCTCGAAAAACCATGACGATCCGATGATGATTTTTATGTAGGCCTTGTCCGCAAGGGGTACGAAGAAAACTGGAATAACATAGGACTTTAACCATTAGGCCTGACCCTCAAAACCTACCGAAGAAACAAGCACGAACAAGGCTGGTTCCTCGAAAGCAGGCTCTATAGGACACAAGCAAGAGTGATCCTCCATATCAACTTAAAAAAAAGGAAAAGGGCCTGGAAAACTCTAGCAAACCTTAACAAGATTACGTTGGCGTAGAGAGCAGACATGGATATGCAAACGCTCTCATGGGCCAAAAAGATTTTTGAAATGAAACAGGAGGGTTTGTTTGAAGGCTCTCTACTCGAAAAGCAAAGATCAGAGAAGGAATCACAGAAGAATGCAAAGGTTACTAGCAAGCAGGAAACTGTAACTAGGTCTTTCAATGAGGTGATAAAAGATACTTAGTGGTGGTTGTCAATGACCTATGAAGACGGATATATACCGGCCAGCAATTGAAGGAATTTGGAGAAGGCCTTAGCTACCACTTTCCTAAAAATTATTAGGACAAATCCTCGAGCCGCTTGGAATCGTGTTAAGTTCATAGCTTGTGCTGACCAACGGTCATTGGCCCAGCACAAAAAGGCTGTAGAGAGCCTGGATGGAAGAACCAAAGCCTGATTATAGACCAGCTATTATTATAACAAAATAGAAAGTTCCTGGCTGTGCTAGTGAGTACTAATGGTTTAATTAGCTGGTTTCAGTGCAGACACACTCAAAATTTAGTAGAAAGATTAAAATGACACTTTGAGGGCGCCGATACCGGTAGAAAGGGCCCGATATACAACCTGAGCATCATGGATATGGGTGAGGAGGTAGCAACAGTCTCTTCAGTCACGAAGATGTTCACTTCGATATAGGATTGCTTTGTGAATCTCTGGAGGAATCACAGTCAGAGGACTGTGGTGAGGCTGAAGTAAAGGAACAAAATTACTATTGAGGTCTCTGCAGATAAACCTCCATCAATCCAAGGCAGTTTTGACTGCGCGCCCTTGCTCAAACTAAGAGCAGAGGAGATAGACATTGTCCTAGTCCAAGAACCTTGGGTCGATATCAACCAGGTACTTGGAGTTAGGACTCCTAAACATAAACTGCTATACGCGTAGAAAGTAAGTAAAATTCGCCCAAATATTCTTGCTAAAAATAATCTAAATATCTTTATGTTATCAAATTACAGTAGTTCAGATGTGAACACAACAAGCATTGAGATGGATGGTCAAAATTACTAACTATTATCAGCTTACCTTCCACGTGATGAAGAAAATGTCCCACCTGTCATTTGAGAAAGCTCATTAAAGGAAGCTCAAAAAGAAAATCTGGAGGTCACCTTGAGAAGTGATGCAAAATCACATCACACAATTTAGGCAAGCACTGACACGAATGAACGAGGTGAGTTACTCCTTGATTTTATTCTTAGTACTAACCTATCTATATGCAATATTGGCTGTTAACCAACGTTTAAAACTAGAAATAGACAAGAAACACTAGACATTAAACTTGACTCAGATACCATTATGGATAATTTAAAGAATTGGAAGGTGCATGAGGACCATTCCTATTCTGATCATTGTTATCTCCAATTTGAATTGGAGACAAAACTCATTAAAAACCTACCTATAGTATGTATAGTAATTCACTAACGGTACCCGTTCCAAACCCCTCAATTCAACACAAGAGCTAGATGTCCTAGTGGACCAGCTGATCCACGCCTTTAATACGACCATATTGGGTGCGTATCCTTCTAGTAGACCTCTGGGTAAACCTCGACCACCATAATGGTCGAAAGATCGTACGAAGTGAGAAATGCTAAAACAAATGCCTTGAGGCTATCCTTTACTGTAATAAAATACAGAAGTCCTCTGAGACATCTAGGCTGCGTAAAGTACTATCTCTAAGTCCCACCACTCCGAGTCGTTTCCAACGACTGGATGGTTCTTGGACCGTAACAGTGCAAAATCGTTAGAGCTACTACTGGAAACTCATGTTCCAGGTAGCTCAGAATCAGCGCCACAAAGGCTTGGGAACAACGAAGTCGTAAACATTATCAGCCAGGTTATAACCAGGAGAAAAATCCTGTGAGTTATAAATAGGACGTCGAACAAACGACTAACTTAACTATACCCTGGCTGGTAGTTGACTTCACAGGCAACCTAGAAACGCATTCCTAGTAAATGGACTGAAATAAATGTAATTATTCCTAATATTTATTGCTTATATCGAGAAAATTCCTTGAACATAAGGAATACGCTGTGATATTTTTTCATTAAGGGGAGCTTTAACAACGCCAGTCATCTTGGTCATAAATGATCTGTTATTAAGCCTGGTAGGGTGTGGTTTTAAGGGGTTGCGATTTGAATGAGAATCCATACAAAACTGAGTTGGGAGCCCTTTTCTCCAGAAAATACAAACTCTCTCAGATTGACCCAAGCTTAAATGCTATTGGATTAACCTTCACTCATAAATCGAAGTATATGGGTCTCATTCTGGACAGCAAACTAAGCTGGAAACTGGGGTTTAGAGCCCACATTGAGCATTGGCTCTATATTTCTACTATTAGACTCATTTTATTATTTGGGGTTACTGTTTGGTGGCCAACCTAGAGATTCTATTTTATCTTACACTCCTCTATATGGGACTGTAACAATAGAGGACACTCATATGTTTCAAGAAACAGGAACATCCGAAATACTAACAATTATACCACTTCGTCACCATCTTGTGATTAGAGGCTGTTATTCCCACCAGAGAGGACTGGTTGAGAGAAACATTTCGAACACTGAAGATGTTGATCTCTTCATTGATTGTTCCAAAACTAGTCTGTGATCTAATCACGAAAAGGGAAGCCGATTGACTGATTGAGGTATAATGTAATATAAACTCGTAAACGACAGACTTCAGTTAAGACGCTCAAATCATAATTTCATACTTCGAAATTAGTCCATAATTGCCTCTTACCTCTTAGCGAGACGTGAACTGCCGTTCAAGATCCACACAAGATTGCTATCGTAGTTGCGATGGTGAAAAGGGGGAAGAAACTATTATTCATTTGAGTTGCACCTGTACCCGTCTAGCGCTTAACAGAATGAAATTTCTAAGAGCTCCCCTCCTTACTCACTTCACCTCAATAAAATAGACGTCAGATTAGCCAACCCCCGAAAAGGACAGTTTTAATGAAAGGTAGTACGATCACATGTACTAGAATTGGGGCGGTGCAGGTTGCTGCAAAATACTCGGTTAAGACAATAACAACCCACGGATATTGGTTATGCATAAATTTGATTAAATGACAAAGTTTAATGAAGCAAGTAACTTATTAGAAAAAAAATAACCGACACACAATTCCGTTTTTGTAATTCATTCACATTCTTTCAAATAAACAAATCAGTTTATACGGAAGCGAGTTTTTCGGAAGTAGTGTAATGAAGAAATTACGCTTTCCAATTATTCTAGCGCTTAGCATATAAATTTTTTAAGGAACGAGGAGCATTATTTCAAAGTAATAAATAAAATCAGCAGTTGTTAATGGTGATGAGTGATGACAAATTCATTAGGAAATTCTCGCAATTATCGAACCAATTACAAATGAGACAAAAAGATGCATCATAAACTATTCTCTTGGGTGCACAATAAAATAATTTTTTAGTTCTATTCTATTCTAGCGTGCATCAGCATATATGCATGAAGCATCTAGCATTTACATGAAATTTAACCTAAATAATTTTATGCTATCGTTTTACTATTTATACATTTCATAACTCCCTTATGTACACCGACAAAACAAATTGCCAGTTTAATATCGAAAATATGCAGTGCAACAAAATAAAGATGTCGACTATGTACTAACACTGAATCGAGATGACTCACAGAGGGAAAAAGAGGTAATAATTTGCGTCTACCATATGACTACCGACTGTGTACAAAAAGTGATTTTGTCTTCTTTACGGTTAACTAGATAATTGATAATCAATGCGGGAAATATTTTTGTGTTTTCCCTATTTAATCGAACCTTTTGATCGAACTCACCACGAACCAGTTAATTGGAATGAGCAAACCGCCGGTAGTTCTAAATAATTAAAATGGGTTGCCAAGCAAATCAATAATTTTATGCTGTACGCTGTTAGTGTCAATAAATGATGGCATCCGCACATCATCAATTAATAATAATTAAATTAATATAAATTACACAGCACACAGAAGGAAATTTAATTAATCTTATAAAAGCGTATTTGGATGCCTATATGGCAGTGTTTTTATGTAAACGAAATAACGAACTCAAATAACATGGAAAAATTTCGGTTACCAATGTTAAACTGAGAAAATCGATACCGACAACAAAATACCGACACCTTATTTTGCATGTTGGGGGGGTTATTTTGTTTTTGTAGTTTTCTCGTATTTTATGATGTACTCGTGTATATTTTGATGCATTAGTACAGCATATTATAGTTACACATAAAAAATTTGTGGAATATTTAAGTTGGCGCATGCGCATTCTCATAGTATTTTGTTCTCGTTCATGAATTGCCCCTACTCAACGGTATCAGGATATGAATATTTTAATGCATTCAATCCCTGCAGATTGATTGCGATACTGTCGCCTAGCTTCACATTATAAATTTGTTGAAGCAAGTTATTCCTTGTCCAAAATTTCGTCCTTCCAAAAATTCTGGAAATTTATTAAAATTGATAAGACTACACCTGTTTTAAGGTAGGTGGTATTATGTTTGGGGTCTTTACAGATGATAATGGCGGAAATAAAACAAGATGTTCTCGAATATAGTTTATTTTATTTTATTTAAATATTACGTATAAAATGCGTGCTTGTACAGAGAGCACTTATTTAACGACATTCTGCCGTATGTGTTCAATACTAGTAAAGCTAGTTTACACTATAGTCCTCCTCGCTACAGTTGAGAGTTGGTATTACAAGTTCGGCAGTAGCGGCGCTCTACACAAGCATGCACTTCGTCGAAGACCTGGTAAAGTAGGCGGTATCTGTTGCTGTTGGTTCAGACGCGGGTACAGAAAGCTGTCTACTTTGACTGATATTATAATGGTGTTTAGCAGCACCCAAAGTTGTAGTACCTTGCAGTTGATGAGGACTCCTATATCAATAATAAGTCTGTGTCTACGTTTGACAGTTTGATCCGAAAAACGATTGTTCTCGTCTTCCATTCCAAATCATTGTCTGTTCGAGGCCATACGTCATCTTTTGGATTGAAACGTCTTTGTTTGAAGTTACCTCGATCGTGATACAGCTGACTTTTCAAGATAGGTTTGTTGATATTGCGTTCTACCGATGATTTAATGTTATCGAAGATCGTTGGCAGTCGTCGCTCTGATGTGTGTTCTGATTCTCAATTACCATCATTCAACGTTTGGATGAATCTCTCGGCTAATCCATTCATCTTTGGATGGTATGGTGATGAAGTAATGTGTTTTCCGCCGTTGTCACTGACGATTGCTTTTGGCACTCCGTAACGATAAAATGAAATGGTAAGTGTTATGTTCGGGAATAAACGATTAATATTTATCTAAAAAAACACTTGATAAGTTATATTTTTTTAGCCGTTCCAATACAATACAATACCTTGAAGTTATCTCTAATTCATTTCACATAGTTCTAAAATAACCAGAGGGTTGCGTTCAGTTGAAACATATTTACATACATAATACTCTCATTCTACATCATCTTCTCCACTATTAGAAAATGTTTACCGCGTTTACCATTATAATTTTTTGTTTGATTTCGATGCGCTTTCTCGGTTATTTGTTCTTGATCTGTTCCCGTCCAAACATTAATTTAGCTGGGCTTTCATTGCTTGTACAATGTTTTGTTGTTCTATGGTCGAATAAAAACCTATGTAAAGCTAAATCTATGTTGAACGTTTTTACTACAAAAAGCTGCTCTAGACCGCGATAAATTATATTTTGATTTTTTAAACAATTTACATATTATTAAAATATGTGTGCTTCGGATTTACTTAATCGTCTCCTAAAGAGCTTATACTAAGTCAATATCTTGCATTATATTATCGAATAAAGTTTATTTATGCTTGTTCTCATCAACTCTGAACAACTCTTGATATTATGTAGAGTACAACCGAGTTCATCAAAATACTTAATAATTGCTGAACTGACGAAACAGGGAAATTTTTTTAGTACACAATTTTTTGATTGTTCCTTACTTCATTTACAACTGGAAATTTGAATGAATGAAAATGAAATGACTGAATTGTGTTTTTAATAAGAAAAAATGGATATCTTAATGTTTGCTGGTGAAATTAATTAATTTATTTTAGTATTGGATATTATTGTGTTTAATTATAAACCAAAAGTTAAATGTTAAAATGATTGATTTGAAGTTAGTTAAAGTTGTTGTTCTAAATTTTTTTGTCTAAATTTCCCTGTATTTTCCCTATATTTTATCGCGGCCTCGAACACCATATTTCAAAAAAACGCAGCATACATTTCGATTGTAGTCATCAAGAACCGCTTTAATTGTATTTTTGTGAGTCTTCACCATATTTACCGCTAAGCCGTTACTATCGGGATGACCTGGTGCGATCAAAATTTGTTCAATTCCTGGTAATTTCAAAAATTGTCGCATTTCTAAGGCGCAAAACTGACTGATATTATCAGATACTAACTGATCAGGTAAACCGTTTCTTCAAAATAATCCTCTGAAAACCGATTGTGTGGCTTTAGTATAATTTTAATTTTACCATCTACCACAATGAGAAAATTATATTCATAAAAACTACCTGCAAACTCGACATGGATACGACTCCATTGTTTCTTTGGAAATTCCCATGAAATTAATATTGCTTTACTAAGATTGGGTGACACGCTTAAACAAGATCTGCAGTTATTTATCATATTCGTGATGTATTCGTCTATGTTGGGCCACCACACATACGATCGTGCTACTGATTTAGTCTTGACTATACCACAAAGTGCGATCTATGTAATTGTTCTAAAATCCTCGGTCTTAATTTGGTAGGAATTACTATACTTTATGGCATCTTAGTAAAACAGCTAGCTCAACTGATGGCTCTTGTTTAATCCTGTTATAAGGTTTAAATTCCTTCCCTTGTAAATTGTCTAATTTTCCTGCGTCTACCACTTTTGAGAAAATCATATCTCTACCTGTTACGTTTTTACGTATTTATAATCTATTAGTATATCTTGCCCTTTATCAGTAAAATACGAATAACTTGCCGCATCTACATTTTCCCCATGGCAACCCTTTGTGTTCACCGTATAATGCGAGCAATGGGTTATGGTCTGTCTTTAAAATGAATTTTACGCCTACTAAATACTGAAATAATTTCTTCACTAACCAATAGATAGATAATGCTTCTGTAGAGTGGAAAGAGCAAAGGAGTTGTTGCGCTTGCACGAAAGTGGCGATTTGCCGAATTTGCTTTTCTCCGATGAGTCACCGTTCGTTATTGAGTAATATGTGAACAAGCAAAACGACCGGATTTACTTGCCGGCCGTTCTACTGAAAATTTGGACCAAAGGATTGCCACTCGAAACAAGCTCCGCCGATGGTGATAGTTTGGACCGCCGTAATGGCCGAAAGCCGTTCACTGCTCGTTTTTTTGGACCGCGGCATCAAGATAAATGCTCAATTATATCGGGATCATATGTTAGAGGGAGCGTTGAAGCTTTGGGCACAAAAACATTTCGGTAGCAGAGTCTGGACATTGCAACAGGACTCAGCGCGTAGTCATAAAGCGCGCGTCAATCCAGATTGGCTGAGAAACAACGGTCCGCGGTTCATTTCCACTGCCCAATGGCCACCAAATTCACCGGATGCAAATCCGCTAGATTTCTCGGTTTGGGGTGTTTTGAAGAGCAAGGTTGGAATGGGCCAAAATACCGCAGAGCCACTTTCGTGCTGCATGCAATAGCTGTGTCGGCAGTTTGAAGGCCATAATCGCGGCTAAGGGTGGCCAAATCGAAAACTGCTAATGCAATTCGAAAATTTAAATATTTGTGAACATTTTTTACTTTGATTCAATAAAATTCATCAAAAAATAAAAATTCTGTGGCGTTTTGTTTTGGTAACACTTCGTGTTAGCCACCCTGTAGTTGATAAATCTTTTATGAATTTGCCATAATAATTTACCAAACCATAAAAAGCGCGTACCTCTGTGACGTTACTGGGATTTTTACTTTTAGTATCGCTTGAATTATTTCTTCCGTTTTACATAACCCAAACTCATTAATTTCGCAACCTAAAAATGTAATGCTTTCTTTTAAGAATTCACATTTTTGTTTGTTTAATCTCAGCCCAGCATTACTTAACCTTTCAAAAACTTGGCTTAAATAGAATAACTGATCCTTTTCGTCTTTCCCTATGATAATCTTTTAGATTTATTGCTGCTTCTCATCGGGCTTTTTGTACGACTTGTCTTTTTGACCATATCATCTACAAAAATTACAACTCCAGCAATACCTTGCAATAACCTTTCCATCATAGATTGAAAAATACCACCAGCAGGTCTAATTCCATAAGACATGCGATTCGTCTCGAATACACCGTTGTGTGTGCTCCATACAACTAGGCTTTTGCTTTCGTCATCGAGTTCCAACTGATTATAGGCGCAAACTAAACCTAATTTAGAAAAGCGTTTTCCTCCGCGTAATGGTTAACAATGTCGTCTACTCTAGGAAGTGGATACTTTACATCTTTAATAAATTTATTAATGGTGACTTTGTAATCACCAGAAATCATAATTCGACCATCGGTTTTGAGAATTGGAACCAAAGGCGTGTCCCACTCAGCTGATTTAATAGGAGAAATAATTCCTTGCTTAACCAAAACATCTAACTCATCCTCAACCTTCTGTCGAAAAGCATATGGCACTACACGCGGTTTACAAAAAATTGGAGAAGCATTCCTCTCCAATTCCAAATGAACTTTGCCCGGTCCAAATTTCTTCAATTCCTCTTTAATCAAATTTTTATGTTGCTCTAACAAAGTTTTCAAATTATCATCTAATATTCTAATCACTTCTTTTTTTGAATAAAATTCCAATTTTATCTAACAAATCAAAAGCTCTTAAAAAATTTCTACCCGCGAGTGGTGGACCACCATTTTTTTATAACTATAAAATTTATATATTTTCTTCTCTTATATATTTTTATATTCCACATGACCCTCAAAACAACCAACAATGTTAAACTCCCTTTTATCATAACCATTAAAAAATAACTCACTACTCAATTTAAAATTTGCAAAATAATCATTATAAGTATCCACGGAAATCACAGTTCTCGATGAACCCGTGTATACCTCCATTGACAAGATTACCGTATTAACGTTGGCGTTAATTGGTTTGTCTTGTATGTCTCTACTCGTAATAGTATTCAAAGTTTCCACTTTTGCTACCGGACAAGTGGTGCAGTGGTTAAAGCTTCGGCACTTGGACCGGGAGGTGCTGGGTTCGAATCCCATCAGAGGCTAGATGCAAATCGAATTTTCATCATCGATTACGATCGGTGATGCTATAATAAATACAACTAAGACCCTCTGATGGAGTGCAGAATTCCGTGTCACGCGCCGACCTACCTTCCATGTCAATGTAAAGGTTGACATAGAGCTTGCAATGTGCAGGTGGTATACTGTAGTTGTGTGAGTAGGTGAAGTAAGTAGGTGGTGGGTTAAGGATGTGGAGTGAATGAGTGGTATCACAATGGGCCTAAAAATTGGCCTAAGTGTGCAGTAAGCAACCGCTGAAACCTACCACCTCCACTTTTGCTAGATTCTCATTATTATTACAAACGTTATTTGAGCTCTCCTGCAAAACGATTCTCAAATGTTGACTTGTTTCACCTTGGCTATCATAATTACCTGTCATGTAATTTATATATTTAAAATTGTGGCAAACTTTGGCACTATGACCCATTTTCTTACAGACATAACACAGTGAAACAAATCGACATTCCTCAACTAAATGATTAAACTTACCACACCTAAAACAAGCATTCTTGTTGTTTGTTACCTGGTGTTGATAATCTTTTAGATTTATTGTTGTATCTCATCGGGCTTTTTGTACGACTTGTCTTTTTGACAATTGAGGTAGTATAATTTCCTTATAAAACTTTATTTTCAAAAAATTTTAATAAACTTTTAATCCTCGTCGCTAAGCTAACCAGAGGGTTGCGTTCAGTTGAAACATATTTACATACATAACAGTAAGTGCTTTTTAAAGTATGTTTGTTGTGATATTTGCCAACGTGTAGACGTTCACCCATTTTGAAAGCGCATCGACGGTAACCAGAATAAGTTTGCTTCTTAATTGTTCCGTGAAATCGGCGTGAATTCGTTCCTTAATTCGGCCCTGATTCCATAAGTATAGTGGTACTTCTTGTCAGCAGTTTCAATTTTCCAGACAACTTTGACATTGTTTTTCGAATTCATAGATTTCGGCATCAACTTTTGACCTTGCGCGCACAACAACAATATCCGGATGCCCGAAGTGTAACGGGCAATACTATTTTTCCTTGCTACATGAGAATGTTGTTCTCCACGGATAGTTCATCTCGGCGAACTGCCAGATACGAAAGGCACTTTGGAAGATTAGGTGCCTGTATTAGAGCTGGTTTACCGATTTGTTTTCATAGTTGTTCATCAATTATAGAATGTGACGCACCAGAATCGCAATCAAATGTAGTTTTGATTCCATTGACGTGTAGGATAATGCGTTTGCTTGCTTTAGCCTATGATTTATAGTGTAGAAAAAAAACTGGAATCGTCACTTCTTTTTGTCGTAAGGTTCGAATGACGTAAACACTTTCTGAAGTTGGTCGTTTTACGTGAGTTTTTCTCAGTATGTGTGTGGTGGTTGCACTATTTCGTTGTTTCCAAATTTGTCCTCTGGCAGTTTTAATACAACGCAAGTGTCAATTGCTATAATGTCACATGCATTGCGGGTTATGAAGGTCGGTTATCCGGTTGTGCTCAGGCCACGCGTCATCGATCGTCACAAGTGGTAATGAGACGGGGCAATGTCTAGTGAATACGGCGGGTAGAGGTAAAATCTCCCAATTGAGCGTTCCCAAGTTGGTTTTGACCAGCGCCTTAACCTGGCAACGAGCATTATCATCCAGTAAAATAATTTTGTCGTGTCTATAAAGTAGTATGCATTTTTCCTTGAGTGCGTTTTTCCTTGAGTGCTCAGCTCAATCTCAGTAATGATTTCGTCCGGATTTAGCAATTCATATCTAATACATGACACCAAGCTGATTCCACCAAATGCACAACATGAGATTTCTTCATGAATATTTGGCTTGGTTGTCGATGTTGAAGCATGGCCTGGTCCCCATAATTTCTTCTTATTCGGGTGATCGTAGTGGATCTATTTTTCATCAACAGTGATTCATCACCACCGGAAAGCAACATTTCACATGAAAAGATCGGTGTTCAACATCTCTCGGTTTCACCCAATTTACTTACTTTTGAATCATTCCCAATGATTTTAAACGATGTGAACTTCCTTGTTGATTAACTCCTAATGTAAGCTTAACTTTTTGCGTTTGGTACAAGTCTTCATCCAATAATGATGCTTCCGATTCCGCGTGTTCATGCTTTACATTGAGCCATTTTAACCATAACTTACTGGTGGCACAATCTTTTGTCGGACGGCGAAGACTTATTTGTATACCGAATACTTTTAAGCAAAACATTACACTGTGCTCCGGAATCTAACTTCCTCTTCATCAATGAATTCTCAACCTGAATTTGTTCATACCAGTTTCCGTTTGTTCAGTTTGTTTTCTTTATTATCTTTTATCATCTGTATCGAGTTTATAATCAGGTCTTCACATGTATCTTCTATGGGAAAGTGTATATACATATATGAATGGCTTATTCTTTTAGCCGTAGTTCCCCCAATAAGCCACGGTTAAGTTATTTTTGGTGAACAACAATTATTTTTTTGTATGAAACTCTTACTTTTTTGTTTCATTCACTATTTTACAATTTATGAATTCATTTAAAACACTAATACACAATAAATTCAGTTGAATTTGAACTGTTTTTTGTAAAACACTTGTAAAAAAATTTCCTTAGAGTGACAATATTTATTGATTTTATTATTAGGAAGATCGATTTCGAAAATGTACTTCTTCTTCAGTTCCTTTTTTACAACTAATACACTTTTCTTAAAATTACGCTGCTCGCTGCTTATATACTAATCTTAGGTCTAATTTATTGTGCTCCTCCTACTATAGTTAGTGTTGTCTATAATTAGATCGTAAATCCTGGTGGTCTTGGTATTCAATTTGTCATTTAATAAGATATTGCTGTTTTTGTATTTGTAAATTTCGAATTCAAGTCTGTTGAGTACGTGTCCTAGTAAATAACTCCTTCATAATATTACTGAGTTTATTAAATTTGAAAAATATAAAATTTTAACCGGAATGAAAGTATAAAATTGAATTTGTTAATTCGGATTAATTCTGTAAAAATGCCGTCACGACCGGGTTGCCTCTCCGTTTTTCAATCTCATAATAGTTGCTTCTACTTCTTTTACCGTGCGATAATCAACAAGTACCTCAAAACCTGAGGAAGTAATTGCTCTAATTGAGGTCACTTTTGTCATTCCGATTTAGCAGATTTTGGGCGTAGGTGTGCCATACTGAGAGAACATCAACCACGTTTGTTCTCAGCTCTGCATTCCCGTCGTTGATGTTTGTACTTCTTGGGTGGAATTCTTCAGCGAGATTCCTGGTGTGAGCAAAACAGTATCGTGAGTTACCTTGTTCCGCTTGGAAACTGATATTTCGATGCATTTCCTCATAGGTTCGCGCTTTTGTCGGAAATATTTAGTCGTAACTTTTCTTACTTTTTGTATAGCCAGGGTAACTTGAGTAACTTTTGTTACCAACATTAAAAAAATTAAAATTACCCAGAAGTTACCACGGGCTATTCCCGAAAACCGCTATTGTAGAGCTACAAGAAATGTTTATAATTTTAAGTTGGTACGAATGTTTAATTTAGTCTTCAGCTTTCTTTTATATTGCTTAGTTCAGTGGGTTTTCGATTTGGTAATAAGGAACCTGTTAAAACATAAATTAGTTCTTTAAATAAATAAAAATCATGATTTATTTTATTTTATTATACCACTTCAACACAGGACCGATATGCGATGTACCTTCTGCACTCCAACCGACTGTTGCATAAAAGACACCCACGAGAATTTTAATGTCATGGGCATTATGTTATTAATAACCGGTTCCAACGCTGCACAAAATACATCTTTGACATTATTTATCATCGAGAGTGTAACCATTAGTGGTGTCATGGACGCCAGTTCCAGATCATCGAAGTTCTTGTAGTGCAAGTATTTCTAATGTGTAAATCATTCCCTGGTTCGAATTGTTTTGAAAGTCTCCATTAATGATAATGGATACCAGCCTGATTCATTAAGGCCACAAGATATGTTTATTTGGATACAGTAAGAATATGAAAACAAATACAAACCTAGTAAAAAGAAATACAAATTTATTTTTGAGTATGTAATTGTCTACAAATAACCAAAATTAATTTTCATTGCCTAGAGATTGAGATGCTGATTTTATCTATGAAACGCCAGATAGCTTTAGACGTTCTTGTTCCTCCCATTCTTTAGCGTGCATTTTTTTCTTATGCGAATACATGTTGGATGACGAATTAAATGTTCTGAGACAATAAGGACAATGATACAATGATACCCCGGTATGTGTGGATATATGTTCCGTTAGGCTTATTTGTCTTTTAAATGTTTTTTCGCATATATGGCATTTGTACACTTTATCTGAATGCAAAGTTGTTACATGTTTATTGAGGGCTTTACGATTAAGAGATTTTTTTCCGCATATGCTACAAAAAATACCCACTTTACTTTCTTCGTGTCCAACCATATGGGTCTTCAGGAAATATTTATTTTTCAACCATATGCCACATACACTGCACTGCACTTTTGGAGATACTACATTTTGGTGTACTGTCTTGTGGTGCTGTTCCAATGCTCCTTTGTTCCTAAATACTTTCGCACACACATCACATATGCATTTATTTGTTCCACGGTGAATATTTGCTTTATGCCCTTGAAGCAACTTTTTGTTATGAAACGATTTGCCACAATCGTGGCAAATACATTTCTTTTCATTATCGTGCGTTGTTAAATGGTTTGCCAAATCACACTTTCTGGTATAGCTCTTCGAACATTTGGTACATTTGAACGCCCGTTCCCCTGTAATTGAATGCCTTTCACGATGCTCTGATAAGCTGCGCTTGTGTATAAAAGATTTATTGCAAACATCGCATCTGAAAATAAGATATGTTAAACAAATGTTATTCAAGAGAAAGGATATTTTAATATGCTACGTATTACTTGTACTTGTCAGGGTGTAAGTGTCGTTCTATGTGTTCAACCAGCAAGGTGCCCTTTGAATATTTTCGATTACAACATCGTAAATATCCCGCCACTTTATGAATCTTTTTGTAATGAGCACGAACCTCTTTAAATGTTTCGCACCGGGTCGCACAAAGCTCACATTCCATTGTCAAGTAGTCTTGAATTTTTATATTCGCTTCATCCACTTCAACTTGGTCAGTACCTCTATGCGTTTCTAAAATTGATTTTGTCTCATATTCATTTTCATCAATATCTGACGTACAGTTGTTATCCTGGCTTAGGTCTTCCGGATCTATTTGGTAACTGTTATCGTCAGACGAATCGTCTTCCTGTGTACCATTTTTTAGCCCGGAATCCCCCCTTCCAGAAATAGGCGATTCCATATCGGGGGACACTTGAACACTTTCCGATATTTTTCCACCTACATAATCATCGTCTATTTCCACTTTTACTAGTTCACGGGCAGAATTATATTCCTTGTGTAAGTTAAACACTTCGGTGTAAAATAAATGAAACTCGGAAACTTTCGACCAGCAAATAGTGCAAACAAATTTTTTATCATCTTCTTTAATCTAAAATAACAACAAATAATTATTAACAACATTTAAAGCGAAAAGTATCATCCTTTAGTAATTATTACTTCAAACCAAAAATGTTTTGCTAGCACGGTTGCAATATTTTCGTTGCAACTTTGTTTGTCGAATATGCTAAATAAACTTGTGACTTGAACTGTTAAACATAAACAACATTTGGACGAATCATTTTCCATAATTACTACTAAGGTATTATTTTGTGAAATTGATAAAAAATATGTAAAATTTGCTAAACGGAAAACAAAATGTTGTTTATGTTTATCTTTTTTTGTTATTTATTAAGTTGAATTGGATTGACACTTTGACATCTGTAGATGGATTCTAATTTATAATCGAAATATTCAAACCAAAAATGTTTGGATTCGAATTGCGGAATAGGGGAAATTTTTGAACGTTTCATTCATCTTCGTATTCCAATTAGAATATACGTATTCATATTCAGGAATGCCAATTACACGAATTCGTGAATTTTTTATTCGTATTCGTATTCAGGAATAGGGCCCTGCTCTAACTGTCATTGCCAGATACCTATATAAAAATAACTACCAAAGATTGTATTGGTTAAACCAACAATGCATCATAAATTTGATTTGTTTTTCATATTTTTATTTGTTTCTGCACCAACGCATTTATGCTTAGTTATTTATAAAAAAAAATACCATACATCTTTTAGTTAGTTATTGTTTATTTCATATGTGTGCAGTTAACAGAACTTATACTTAAGTAGATTTTGGTGAGAGCCAAAATTGACAAATATTAAACGCAATTTCTGCTATTATTTTTATTACGTTTTTCTGAGTATCGTCGAATACACGTAAATTCTTTTTATTCCATCTATGGTCATTAGAAATAGATTATATAGAATGAATGTAAGCAACTGTTAAACGTCACAAATTCGGAGAGAAAAAGAGAAAGCGTAAAAATCAACAGGGCCGTATTCAGAATTTTTTTCGAGAAGTTAGGAAGTTAAAACTATAAAATTAGTGGATTCATAATAGTTGATAAATCTTTTATGCATTTGCCATAATAATTTACCAAACCACAAAAAGCGTGCGTACGCTCTGTGACGTTACTGGGATTTTTACTTTTTAAAAACTTTTTTACTTTTTTACTTTATACTTTTCCATTAAAAAATAATTTCAACTTAAAATTTGCAAAATAATCATTATAAGTATCCATGGAAATCACAGTTCTCGATGAACCCGTGTATACCTCCATTGACAACATTACCGTATTAACGTTGGCGTTAATTGGTTTGTCTTGTATGTCTCTATAATGTTACGAATTATACAAAGTTTCCACTTTTGCTAGACTCTCATTATTATTACAAACTTTATTTGAGCTCTCCTGCAAAACGTTTCTCAAATGTTGACTTGTTTCACCTTGGCTATCATAATTACCTGTCATGTAATTTATACTTTTAAAATTGTGGCAAACTTTCTTTTAATTCCAATCGTGTAGCAATTTCCAACGCTTTGGTAATTGTTAAAGTTCCATCCTCTTGTGCTACTTGCACGAAGGTTTTCTCGCTCATTCCCATTATGAATATGAAATAAATAATTGATTTAGCAGGTTTCCTTCTAAGTCTGCACCGAAGTTGCAATTAATTAACAATCCTTTTAATCTGGCATAAAAATTATTCACATTTTCGTCACAGTCTTTTCGGGCTGTGAAAACTTCTTTCGCTCCTTGAATACGATTACCGACTTTGTAAAACGGGTAGAAAGCATTTTACATAAATCTTCATATTTGTATTCCTCAATACGTTTTGTAGAACACAAATTTCGTAGTAAAATTAACTCACTCTTGTCTAGATATTCCATTAAGGTGTCTTTTTTAGTGGTATCTATCATCTTTGAAGATTACACTTTTCTGAATAATGATTCGAGTCTTTCCTAGTAGTCCCCAATCAATCTTTTGAGGGTCGAAAACCTCTAATTTCGATGGCAAAAGTTGTATTGAATCATTTGCCATTTTCGTGTGAGGTTAGGTTTCCTTATAAAACTTTATTTTCTAAAAATCTTAATAATCTTTTAATCCTCATCGCTAATCTAACCAGAGGGTTGCGTTCAGTTGAAACATATTTACATACATAACAGTAAGTGCTTTTTAAAGTATGTTTGTTGTGATATTTGCCAACGTGTAGACGTTCACCCATTTTGAAAGCGTATCGACGGTAACCAGAATAAGTTTGCTTCTTAATGGTCCCACGAAATCGAAGTGAATTCGTTCCTAGATTCGGCCTGGATTTCATAAGTATAGTGGTACTTCTTGTTAGCAGTTTCGATTTTCCTGACAACTTTGACATTGTTTGGCGAATTCATAGATTTCCGCATCAACTTTTGCCATTGCGCGCATAACAACAATATCCATACATTGAAAGATTTGCGAAATAATTAGGACCCATTTGGTGGAGCAAAAAATGCATTTAACAGCAAATATGAGAGTTCAACTCCAAAACGATCCAACAGCTGCCATATTTACAAGACAATTACTCGAAGTCGCTAACGGCACTACACCTACAAATCTAGAAACAGGAAAAATCACCATCCCATATAATTTCTGCAACATCGTAAATTGAAAAGAAGCATTAGTAGACAAGGTATTCCAGAGCATCAAAACAATTGAACAAAATCACGCATGCTTGAACGGAAAAGCAATTATAGCGGCTAAAAATGTCAACGTATATGATATGAATAACATGATTCTAAACAGTATCGCAGGTGAAACAGTGACATACACCTCTATTGACTCCGTGATGGACCAAAGTGTAGTAGAGAATTTTCCAACGGAATTTCTTAATTCACTCGATGTTCTCGGATTACCGTCACATATTCTGAATTTGAAAATTGGAATGCCAATTATATTTCTCCGAAACATTAATCAGCCAAAGTTATGCAATGGTACACGATTAGTAGTTAAAAATTTGATGAATAATCTAATTCAAACAACAATTCTGATTGCACTTAGCTTTGCAATAAAAAACAACTATCAGGGAAAATATTTTTCTTTTTTTCCTTGCATTCCAAAGGACAGCCACAGCACCGCAAAGTAGGTTATTAAATTGAATGATGTGTTTTCTCGGTGAATCTATGTTCCCCATAATACTTTTATTTACTTCCCTAATAATATCAGACTGAGCCACAGCGAAGCGTGGCCGAGTTCAGCTATGCGGCGTTTTAATTTTCCGACCTGATCTGGTCTGAATGTTATTTTTCGGCGGTAAATTAAAACAAACGTTTTTTTACAAACGTTGTATAGGGGGAATCCGTATAAACATTTGGAGCGAGGAAATCATATCTTAATAACAAATGATAACAAGGCATGACATCTTTACCGCAATTTTGACATTGGAGTGCCTGGATGCCGGAGTTGTCCTAATTTCGTCGAACTGCGTTTTGTAAATTAATAGCAAATTCAGATTGTGGAAAAAAATTGACGAGTGGATCAATGGACTTCCAAATACAAGTTCAACGGGAGTTGTTTTAAGTTCTTCTATAAGCTGACCTCAATCCCAACATTACGGTTGGAATTTATTCACTCAGTTTCCGTGACACAATATTGCTGTTTTCATAGTTCGGTGCCATCTCGCAATCATTCTATTAGACTTCGGATTATAAGATGTGGTCCGGACTCGTTTAAATCGAATTAATGCTGATAATTCGCTAAATAAATGAGATTTGAATAGCGACCCTTGATTTGTAACTATGACGTTTGGTATCCGAAGATATTTAATGGGTTTGATGCCAGAAGAAGTCGCAAACAACTCGCTGTCATTCACACTATATCTACGCTGTGCACCATTACAACGAACCAAGAAAAACTAAGCGGTTACACCATCTATGTTCTGTGTACTGTTGACCCGCCTCAATTGCCAAGTCTGATGCGTCGACCATAATTGCTAATTTTTAGTAGAGGATGGATGTGCAAGAAGAGTCACTTTAGATAATTTCTACTTACAATTATTCATAGATTTCGCTGACCAATTGATTGAGGTTTTACTGTTTTTCTTGTATTCTTCCAAAAAATCGTTGAGTAAGATTTGGTCAGCTGCTGTATTTGGGATAAAGCGTCTATAAAATAAATTAATCGTACCCAAAATCGTTTGAGATGCTTAAATGTGAATGGGCGTTCAAGATTTTTTATTACTTCGACTTTTTCGGCGTCAGGTAAAGTGTCTTTTGCATTAATAGTGTGTCCAAGAAATTTTATCTCAACCGTTTTCTGTTAGCTTTTGAAAAACCATTTCCAGATGTTCATCGTAAGATTTAGAAGCTATTAAAATATCATCTAAATAAACAAAACCAAAATTTAGTCCCAAAAAACGGAATGCATAAATCTTTAAAGTTTGAGCAGCATTCCTGAAACCGAAAGTAATTTTAGTAAACTCGAATAATCCAAGGGACTTGAAATGTATGTTTTAGGAATATCAATCAAATACGATAAATCTTGAATGTGTGGAATTGGATAGCGATCAGGATTGGTGACGCGATTCAAACTATGGTAATCTCCAATGGTCTCCAATCTCCGTTTTTTTTTTTAAACGAGATGCAGAAGACTAGACCATACACTTTTACTTTGTCGGCACATACCAAGTGTCATAAGATTTTTAAATTTCTTTCAATCCTCATTTTATCCGGTGCCAAACGTGTAGTTTTACAAGAATCAGGAGATCCTGAAGTTTCAAGCCGATGAGTAATTTGTTGTTTAACTGCAGTATATAAACTATTGATTAAATTTTCCGAAAATTTAGAAAGTTAATGTTTAGTTTGGGAGTGCATTTATGACTTATACAATTGCGATAATGCTGCAGAAGGTGATAGCTTACACAACTCTCTGCACAAGGTGATAGCTCCAATAAAGTGATGTTACCGGATCATGTGTTTTTAAGAAAATCAGCACCAATAATATGTAATGACACATCTGTAATAACGAATTCGTACACCAAACTTGGTGTTCCATTTGCTACAAATAATTTTCACGTTGGAAACGGAACTCCCGACACATCGGCCCCACTGGTATTTACTTCAACAGGAATGTTCACCACATCCCGACAAGAATTTAAAAATCCTTGTGGTCTTCTTTATTTGAACAAAATTGGTTGAGCGTGTTCTCCGTATTTAAAATAGAAACAGCATTTTGCTTCTTATTTTGGATGTAAACAAACATTTGATATGGACCGCGATGTGTTTTTTAATTGTCTTCTTTAATTTGATCGTGATCGAGAAAAAAAAAAGAAAAAATTACTAATTTCGAATTTAAATTTGCAATTTCGTCGATTAATTTAGATGGGGAATTTTTAAAATTATTACCAGATGACGATGGACCAAAAGGATTACCTGAATTAACTGTATTTAATTTATTTTGCTTGATCACCTCCATCATCTTGGCAGCTCGTTCAACCAAAACGTTAAGCGTCACGTCATTTACAAACGTGGTTAAAACCAGTTGCACCTGAGATAATAACCTTTTCATTCACAATCGTCTAAATAGTTTTTCATTAAAATTGTTAATTTAACAAATGTGAGATTTTCTATCACCTGATGTTAAGTTCATCCAAGGCGGGCGGTTGTAAGCCTTTATCACGGAGAAGTCCGCAAATTTCATAATTCAGAACGAATGTTAAAATTGAGTCCGAAAAAAAATTTAATTAAAATTGATTGGAAAAATAAAATATATGACAAAACAAAGGAATTAATTTTAAGTGTTCTTTTACTTGGAACCTTTTACTTGGGATAACCACTTACTCGATTGTCCTCCAATTGATTTTGGGGTTGGTGCCGTTAATGTTGAAAGCGATCGTTTATGTTAAAAGTTCGTATAGGTGTTGAAAGCGGAAGTTGTTGTTAAAAGCGACCGTTGATGTTATGCCCCAAAAGATCACGTTGGGGTCACCAATTTCAATGTTATACCTATAATCAAGATCTCCAATTCTACTTTCTTTTACAGTTTTATATTTTCAATATTGGTACAAATTAGAGAATTTACTAAAATCACTATACGATTAAATCTTTAATTTTTTATTTTTATACATATATAGAAAATTTAATCGGCACAAAAAATTCATATCTTTTTGGCTATTTTGTTTCAACTGGAAAAAAATAATTTTTTTCTCTACCAAAAATTGTTTTTTTTCGAAACTACTACGATTTAAATCGAGTAAGTAACTCCTTCATAATATTACTGAGTTTATTAAATTTGCAAAGTATAAAATTTGAACCTAAATGAAAATAGAAAATTAAATTTGTAAGTTCGGATAGGAAACGCCCCACATCTTTAATTAATTCTGTAAAGATGCCGTCACTGGGGTCACTTTGTCATTCCGATTTAGCAGATTTTGGACGTAGGTTTGCCATACTGAGAGAACATCAACCACGTTTGTTCTCAGCTTTGCATTCCCGTCGTTGATGGTTGTACTTCTTGGGTGGAATTCTTCAGTGAGATTCCTGGTATGAGCAAAACAGTATCGTGAGTTACCTTGTCCCGCTTGGAAACTGATATTTCGATGCATTTCCTCATAGGTTCGCCCTTTTGTCGGAAATATTTAGTCGTAACTTTCCAAGCACGGAGATATTCTGCAAGAGCTGTGATACAGCTAAATTGATTGCCAGTTCGGTGATGCGATGGCCATTGTTGTTAGTGGCAGCTGAACCTGTAATATTAGCCGTTTTCGGAAATAGCCCATGATAACTTTTTGGTAACTTGCTGACAATAAATTACCAAAACTATTTCCGAGCATATAGAGTAACTTTAGAGTAATTTAGTTTTTGTTGTTTTTTGTTTCTGTCTTTATATAAAATAAGAAGTATCAGAAAAATTTAATTACAAACTTTTAAAGTACAAATTGTATATAAGGAAGCAACAAAAATGTCGTATCTGCCAAAAATACGCCATTGAATTTTGCTGAATAAAAATATTCACACACGAAATATAATCTTACTATTTGTATATAGGCCAGGGTAGGTTTCAGTGGTTCCTTACTTAGGCCAATTTTAGGCCCATTGTGATACCACTCATTTCACTCCACATCATTAAACCCACCTACTTTCACCTACTCACACAACTACAGTATACCAACCTCACCTGCACATTGCAAGCTCCATGTCAACATGGAAGGTGGGTCGGCGCGTGACACGGAATTCTGCACTCCATCAGAGGGTCTTAGTCTTAGTTGTATTTATTAGCATCACCGATCGTAATCGATGGATGACGAAAATTCGATTTGCATCTACCTCTGATGGGATTCGAACCCAGCACCTCCCGGTCCAAGTGCCGAAGCTTTAACCACTGCACCACTTGTCCGGTATAGCCAGGGTAACTTGAGTAACTTTTGTTACCAACATTAAAAGAAATTAAAATTACCATTGACTATGTTGTTACCATGGACTATGTCCGAAAACAGCTATTGTAGAGCCATAAGAAATGTTTTCGATTTGGTAATAAGGAACCTGTTAAAACATAAATTAGTTCTTTAAATAAATAAAAATCATATGATTTATTTTATTTTATTTTGCCACTTCATCACAGGACCGATATGCGATGTACCTTCTGCACTCCAACCGACTTTTGCATAAACGACACCCACGATAATTTTAATGTCATGGTGCATTATGATGTTAATAACCTGTTCCAACGCTACACAGAATACATATTTGACATTATTTACCATTGGTGGTGTACATGTGCATTAATGGTCCAAATCTTAAATTTCTTAGTGCGGAGTCTGACCGTGCATAATCGTATATTGATAGGATGGAAGTCGATAATGTGTTGTTCCATGCGCCGAAGCTTGAGAAGGCCAACTCCAAACTCTCCTTCGTTTTGATGGCCACTGTAATGTTCCAGATCATCGAAGTTCTTGTAGTGCAAGTATATCTAATGTGTAAATCATTCCCTGGTTCGAATTATTTTGAGTCTCCATTAATGATAATGGATACCAGCCTGATTCATTAAGGCCACAAGATATGTTTATTTGGATACAGTAAGAATATGGAAACAAATACAAACCTAGTAAAAAGAAATACAAATTTATTTTTGAGTATGGAATTGTCTACAAATAACCAAAATTAATTTTCATTGCCTAGAGATTGAGATGCTGATTTTATCTATGAAACGCCAGATAGCTTTAGACGTTCTTGTTCCTCCCATTCTTTCGCGTGCATTTTTTTCTTATGCGAATACATGTTGGATGATGAATTAAATGTTTTGAGACAATAAGGACAATTATACAATGATACCCCTGAATGTGTGGACATGTGCTCCGTTAGGCTTATTTGTTTTTTAAATGTTTTCTCGCATATATTGCATTTGTACACTGTATCTGAATGCACAGTTTTTATATGCTTATATAGGGCTTTACGATTAAGAGATTTTTTTCCGCATATGCTACAAAAAATACCAACTTTGCTTTCTTCGTGTCCAACAATATGCTTCTTTAGATAATATTTGTGGTTCAGCCACACGCCACATACATTGCACTGCACTTTTGGAGATACAACATTTTGATGAACTGTCTTGCAGTGCTTATTCAATGCCCCTTTGGTCTGAAATTCTTTCGCACACACATCGCAAATGCATTTATTTGTTCCACGGTGAATATTTGTTTTATGTTCTTGAAGCGACTTTTTGTTATGAAACGATTTGCCACAATCTTCGCAAGTACACTTCTTTTCTGCATGCGTTGTTAAATGATTCGCTAGGTTCCACTTTGTAGAATAGTTCTTCGAACATTTGGTACATTTGAATGCCTTTTCCTCCGTAATTAAATGCGTTTCACGATGGCCTGACAAGCTGCGCTTATGCATGAAAGATTTATTGCAAACATCGCATCTGAAAATAAAATATTTTAGGCAAATTTTATTGAAGAGAAGGGATATTTTAATAAAGCTACGTATTACTTGTACTTGTCAGGATGTAAGTGTCGTTCTATGTGTTCAACCAGCAAGGTGCCCTTTGAATATTTTCGATTACAACATCGTAAATATCCCGCCACTTTATGAATCTTTTTGTAATGAGCACGAACCTCTTTAAATGTTTCGCACCGGGTCGCACAAAGCTCACATTCCATTTTCAAGTAGTCCTGAATTTTTATATTCGCTTCATCCACTTCAACTTGGTCAGTACCTCTATGCGTTTCTAAAATTGATTTTGTCTCATATTCATTTTCATCAATATCTGACGTACAGTTGTTATCCTGGCTTAGGTCTTCCGGATCTATTTGGTAACTGTTATCGTCAGAGGAATCGTCTTCTTGTGTACCATTTTTTAGCCCGAAATCCCCCCTTCCAGAAATCAGCAATTCCATATCGGGAAACACTTGAACACTTTCCGATATTTTTCCACCTTCATAATCATCGTCTATTTCCACTTTTACTAGTTCACGTGCAGAATTATATTCCTTGTGTAAGTTAAACACTTCGGTGTAAAATAAATGAAACTCGGAAACTTTCGACCAGCAAATAGTGCAAACAAATTTTTTATCATCTTCTTTAATCTAAAATAAAATCAAATAATTATTAACAGTATTTAAAGCGAAAAGTATCATCCTTAGAAATGATCACTTCAAACCAAAAATGTTTTGCTAGCACGGTTGCAATATTTTCGTTGCAACTTTGTTCGTCGAATATGCTAATTAAACTTGTGACTTGAACTGTTAAACATAAACAACATTTGGATGAATCATTTTCCATGATTACTACTAAGGTATTATTTGTTTGTTGCTATTATTTATTTATTGCTAAACGGAAAACAAAATTTGTTTATGTTTATCTTTTTTTGTTATTTATTAAGTTGAATTGGATGATAGAAATAGATTATATAGAATGAATGTAATGAGCTCGAGCTGTCAAAGTGTCAAGTGAGTCAAATTCGGTGGGTAAAAGAGAAAGCATATAAATTAACAGGGTCGTATTTATAATTTTTCTTGGGAATGACTATATTGATCTTCATCATTGAAAATATTTAACACTTATTAGGTTGTGAAGAATGTTATAACAAATTTTTTAAAACAATTTAGAACTAGTGTGAAGTTGCGTTGTTTTTTGTAGTGCGTAATAGCCAATTCCCGTTTTAAAACTGCTTCGGAATATTTACAAATATTCAATACTGACGGTTAAGTAATTAAACCACCCCTGTTTTGTAAATTGATTAGCGATTTATAAAAATTACATTGTTGTATTAATTTGCAACAGTCTTCACAAATCAATTTTCTAAATAAATATCGGACTATAAATCCCTCCATTAATTGAAAATTTACTTAGTATAATTGGGTATCCAAAAAAATCTTCGTCATATATATTAGATTCGTCTACTTTAGAAATTTCTTGGCCAATTGAAATATCATCTGATGTGGCTTCAACCATTGACTTTTGAGTTCCCCATATTTTGGTAAACTAAAAACAAATTACATTTACATTATAATTTCTGTAAAAAATTGTATTTACAGTACATATTCCAAATAAAAATAAATTATGAAAAGCAAAGCACGTAGCCCATGAATTAAACGACGTTTTATTAAACTAAAATAAGAAAAATGCGGCACTGGTAAACACATATGTTTACAAAATGATAAAAACCAACGCCAACGAACAAAATTGTTTTCTTATTTTTCTTATTTATAAATTAAATTAAGGATAATTTTACCACAAATCACTTTTTTCTTAACATAATTTACATTTTATTTTATATAAACACTTACTGATGGCACGAAATTTAATAGTTTTTCACAAAACACTTCATTTTATTAAAAGTTTCTAATTTTTATTACCAAATGATGCACTACACACTATCCACTAACTATTTTATAATATTTTAATTATTTTTTTGATTATTTTAATTAATATTTTCAAGATTTTTTTAGAGCACAAAATTAAACGCGTCACTTCAAATAAAAACCAAAACTTGTTTCACTGGTTTTTATTTTGAGATATGAGACCGCCATATGCATTTTTATATAACCACCCTGCTCTGGCTTGTGACACATGAAATAGCAAATTTTATATGGGAAAACCCTTACATTCAATCTATAGTTTATAATTCTATGGTGCGTATTTCCATTTCTCAACACATTACCACAGAATATATATTCTGTAACATTACAGCTACATGCAAACGATAATAATAAATGGGTAGCATATGTTTATTGTTTTCGTTTGTGTCGTACGTACACAAACGCACATTTAACAAATAAAATATTGTTTATGAAATTCTGCATTGGCATAAAAGAGAGATTTATATTAAGTAGCTAAATTATCTTACTCTGTCTGCTCTAAATTCCATCGAACCCTATTATAACTGGGTCTGCAAATCAGAAATTTATTTTTAATACACACCAAAATTGTGTGAAAGATCACTCTCTGGTCTTCTTCTCTGTGATAATACTATAAATCTTTTACTCGAGCGATTGTATAATATTATCAAAATCGTTCATGTTTAACTGATTTAACATTTTAGCTATATTAATAGCTATAATGCATCCGGCCCTTTATCTTTATTGGAACATGTATCTACTGACTTTCCACTCTCCGTTTCTTTATTATTTGAGTTACTTTAACGAGATGTTTTCATTTATTTCGTACGAAATAGTTTCCATATTTACACTTTTATTATCCTCCATTTTGTATTTCAACGTATTTTTTAATTCCGTCGAAATTTCTATATAACTCTCATTATTGATAAACATTTGTGTCTTTTTCCTATCACTTAAATTTAAGATGCTCACTTCACTTTTTCTTTTTTTCATTGTAATACCATCTTTTACTTTTTCTGTCTTTTTTACTTCCGCATTTTTTTCCTGCTTTACATGTTCCCGTTATTTGTTTTCAATTCACATTTCTGTTTTTTTTAGTAATTTTAATTAATATCTAGCTTATATCTATTATTTTATAATTCACCTTACACCCCTTATACTATATGTATATTATAAACACTTAACTTTATTTTTTTTAAATTAATTTATAATTTATTTAAATTCAGCGAAAATCAAAATAAAAAATGAAAAATACAAATTTTTACACGAACTACAAAGGGTTTCACCCGTTGATGTTAAAATGACAATATTGTTAGGTATATTTTTAGCAAATATAGGTACTACGAATAATTTACTTTAGTAAGGTTATCTTACCAAATGTTCGTAAGTACGATTAAAAATGTTGCTTGAGTAATAAATAAAACTGTTATTTTGGGAACCCAAACAAAATTATTTAAGCTAAGCAACCAATCTTATGCGTAGCACTCGCCTTTGCGAGAGCGAGGTGTTGCCTTCTTAATATCTCTTTATAAAGCACCTGCCGCCTTAAGACGTTCATTTTGCTCCCATTCTTTCACATGCATTTTTTTCTTATGCGAATACATATTTCCTGAGGAATTAAACGTTTTGGCACAATATGGACATGCATATAACGCAATACCAGTATGAGTCGACATATGCTCTTTTAGGCTTATTCGCTGTTTAAACGATTTCTCACATATATTGCATTTATGCACTGTATCCGAATGAACAGTCCTTGTATGTTTATTGAGAGCTCTACGATTCAGTGATTTTTTCCCGCATATGCTGCAACAATAATCTACCTTAGTGTCTTCATGTATATCCATATGCTTCTTTACATAGTATTGTTTCAACCATACACCACAAATGGGACACTGTAATTTTGGCACCGGAATATTTTGATGGATTCGCTTTTGATGATTTTCGAATACCAGCTTACTGCGAAATTCTTTGGCACATACATCGCATATGTAGATTTTATCTCGGTCATGAATTGTTTTATGGATTTGAAGTGACATTTCATTATGAAACGATTTATCACATTCATCACACTTACAATTTTTTGCATTGTTATGAGTACTTAAGTGTATCGCAAGGTTACTCTCTTTGGTATAGCTTTTCGGACATTGGTTACATTTGAAAGGCTTTCCCCAAGACGACAAATGCCTCCTGCAATGGGCGTGTAAACTACGCTCATGAACAAATGTTGAAGCGCACTGATCGCATCTAAAATTAAACGTTTTACACAAAGTTAATTGGACTAATACTACCGCATTGTTAGAATACAATTTTTCTATACTTGTAATTGCCGCCAGGATGTAAATGTCCTTTAATATGATCAATCAGATATGCCTGCTTGGTAAATTTTTTATCACAGCATCGTAAATAACCCTGCATATTGTGCTCCTTTCTATAGTGAAGCCGGAATTCACGAAAAGTATCAAATCGTGTCGGGCAGATTTCACATTCCATTGTAAAATATTCCATGATTATTTTATTTGCTTCAGATGTCTTGCTACCTTGTACATTCGCCTTTGAAGTTTGAGAACGAGACAAACAGTCATCCTGATTACTGGCAGAGGAATTATGGTCGAATAACACATCAAGTTGATCCTTGTTGGGGCTATCAGGTTCCTTTTCTAAATGTTCTCCTGCCTTTTCTGATATATTTATATATTTAGTTTGAATACGAGGCATGCGGGCATCATTATCTAAGATACTGTGGTGGGATAACACATCTGACGGTTCCATTTTGGGACAGTCGGCTTTCTTGTCCGAATGTTTTGTTAAATGTGTAGTTTGAGAACATCCATCAATATGAATTGCATTATTTAGATCGCACGTCAAATCAACTTTAGAAGTATTAACACCGAAACGGCCTTCCATTTTATCAATTTTAAGATCTCTTTGGAAATTTTCCTGTTTCACTTCAGTTTTTGGAGCCATATCTTCTAATCTCCCAGTACCCCTCTTAACTTCCAAATGTTCTTTAATTATATTATGATCTTTTGAAGCTAACTCTTTGTGCCTGTTATAGACTTCAGTATAAAACGAATGAAAATCTTCAACTTTCGACCAGCAGATCCTGCAAACATGTTTTTCCACATCGTCATGTTCAATCTGCAATAAACCTCAACATTTAAAATTTTAGTAAGCTAAAATTACATCTAGAACCGGTTACCTTAAACCAAAAGTGTTTTGTTATCAGTGTTGCAATGTTTTGATTTTTCCTTTGTTCGAATATATTTAATAAATTAACCTGAACGGTTAAACATAAACAACAAGTACTATTTTGAGTCATTGAAAATAGAGCTGTTAAGGGCTACAATCTGAATCTAGAAGTTAAAATATTTAGGATTTCCCGTATTATATATATGTAATTTTTGAATTGGCGTATTTTGTTGAGAAATAACGCGCATCCCCAATAGAAAACTTATGACTTTTACTTTACAGAAAAGTATGAAAAATATTTTGAGAAAAAAAAAATTATGTTCGTTAGGTTGGTGGTTTCGCTTCAAAAGTAGTAATTAAACTTTTCAGACTGCCGCATGAAAATTGTCTACGAGCTAGGTGCAACATAACAAATATAAAAAAGTGTGATCTCAAAACGGCGGCACCAACTTTTATTTTTATTTTTTGCTATGTAAATACATAGTACATATAATGCACTGATGTAAGTTGATGTAAATATGCTAACAACAAAATTCTTTAAGGTTTTCGATTGGCTTTATTGAGGCCAAAATTATCTGAACTAACTGAAATGAATTGAGCGTTCGATTCGCACCGCTTCACTTCAGTAAAAAAATTGAGCTATGAATTAACTGAAGAGATATTTTGCTCGTGTAGTTAATTCAGATAGGTTGTTTTTGTTGCATTTCTGACATTTACATTTACATGGTAGTATACTATTTATACAACTATTTTTAACGCTATTTTATATACTAACATTTAGTCGCACCATAATCAACAAAACTCAATTGCAATTCTGTTTACTCACGTCAATCGAAAGCCCTTCCTATTTTCATAAAGAGCTAAAAAATTATTTAGAGCAACAAGAAATAGAAAAAACATAAAAATAAAAGTTGGTACCGCCGTTTTGAGATCACACATTTTTAAATTTATGTTGCATCTAGCTCGTAGACAATTTGCATAGTGCTGCCTTACTTTTGGCTTTTGCCTTATGAGAAATACAATGGCCGTTTTCGGAAATAGCCCATGGTAACTTTTGGGTCACATTAATTTTTTTAATGTTGGTGACAAAAGTTACACAAGTTACCCTGGCTATACAAAAAGTAAGATTACATTTCGCATGTGAATATTTTTAGTTCGCAAAATTCGATGGCGTATTTTTGGCAGATACGACATTTTTGTTGCTTCTTTTGGTACAATATGTACTTTAAAAGTTTGTAATTTAATTTTTCTGATACTTCAAATTTAATATAAAGACAAAAACAAAACACAACAAAAACGAAATTACCCTAAAGTTACTATACATGGTCGGAAATAGATTTGGTAATTTATTGTCAGCAAGTTACTCAAAAGTCACCATGGGCTATTTCCGAAAACGGTTTATAATACTCCATTTACATGAGATCAACATTTTTCTTCTGCAAAATGAAAGAGATATACATTAACTTTTTGCACAGAGACAAGAAAAGAAATATATCCCAACAAAATTTTGCAGAAGATTTTTTGAGCCACTACACCGCCAAAACCACTATAATTATAGTTTTTAAAAATGAAAATGTTGCCATAAAATATATTCGATCCGAGTATTTTTATGGCAATTTTTTTAAAATTAACAAAAAAAAATTATTTTATATTTATAAATGTTAAGGATTCATAATAAAAACAGACGTCATAGACAACAGTGTAAATTTCGCATTTGAATTAATTAAAATAAAATTAATAATTTTCCTATAAAAAATAATGACATTAATATGGTTTCCTTTATATGTTTATTTCCTTCTCGCATATTGAATATTTTTATATAGTGGATGCTTCTTATTTACCAGTATAAATTTGCAGAAAAAATCTATTTTCCGCATGTAAATGGGACATATAAATGCAAAAAACTTTTCCTTATGACTTTTGCCTTTTACTTTTACCTTATGAAGAGCATGCCCAATAGAAACTTATAGAAAGAATAAAATTCAAACTTCCTAAATTTCTTAAATTAATTAGAAAGTGGATTAACTGAGAAAATATGATAATGAAATTACTTTTAGGTTTGTTTGCTAGGAATTAGGTTAAACTGTTTAGGGAATTAACTTAACACTTTATTAATTTAAATGGTATGGTGAAACTAAATAAATTCACAAATTATGTACCTAACCAGAATCTACTTAAATATAAGTACTGCTCTAACTCTCATTGACAGATACCTATATAAAAATAACTACTGAAGATTGTGTTGGTTACACTAAAAATCCAATGTAAATTTGATTTTTTTGTTTCATTTATTGTTTGTTTCTGCACCAACACATTTATACTTAGTTATTTCAAAACAAATTACTATAGAAAAAAAGTACCAATACATCATTAGTAAGACCCGCATTCCATGGAAAAAATCTGCTGACAGTATTTTTTTACTGAGATGAATATTTTGAAACTCTATAAGAATGACAAAGAAAAGAAATATGTTTTATTTCATTTTTATAGCAAAATTTTATGGTTAAACTTTGACAAATACATTTTGTCATAACCTAAAATTTTCATTAAAAGTTGTAATTCGTTATTCGTACATTTTGATTTTGTGTTATATATTTTAATTTTTATATATTATCCACTAAAAACCATTAACGTTAACAAATTGTAACGGAATTTTATTCTATTACTACATCAAACACCCAAATCCACATAATCTCAAATATCCAGGAAATTTCGCCATGACCTTGAAAATTTAATCTTCACAAAAATTCATTAAAAGTATAGTCATGCGGAATTCCATAATTTTCTTTATGTTTGTTGGATGCAAACACACTAACACTTATACATAAAATGGGTATAAGATGCAATACGACAAACATAAATATATTTCTGGTTTATGTGATCGAATTGCAAACTACGTCACTCAATGTATATATAATGTAGTTATTATAAATACAAATGAGTAAACGTAAATGTTTGTTTTGCAATTTGATTGCATATGTTTTGTTTTGTGTTATGAAAAGCAAACGTTCTACCTAGAGGTAATTGAACGACCTATAGGTAGAAATCTAAAACGTTGCAATTTTCGTAGCACATGTAAATTCCCCAAGTGGTTATTTATTTTATAACACTTTTTAAATGGGCGGTATTTGTGAAAAATTTTGTTAATTTTGCAAAAATTAAATTAATTGATGGAGAGAGAAGTACATTTCTTGTACTAAAACTTCCCCCTCCCTTCTCAATCCATCAATTGCTTTTTGCATAAATACCGTGCCAACATTTTGGTTCGGGGAGTCGAGTTTTGGTAGGGAATTGGTTTACGCACTGAGCTTTAGCCAGGGTTGGGTTTGGTAACCCAATTGAAGCCCTAGAAGAGTGGAGTTAAGTTTTGGAAAGAAGACACACAACTTAATTACTCACAGAGCTTAAGCCGTGGTAATTAAGTTGTAATACAGTAATTGTTTTGTTAATAAATAAATATTTTAATTGTTCTTTTTATTGTGTTAAATCAATACCTTTTTTTTCTGTTGTTGTTCGAGAAGTGAGAAAGTTCCAGCACTTAATTGTCTTTTATTGGTAAGTATGCCAGCAAAAAAAAAAATATATATACTAACATAAAGGGCCCAATTGGTAAAGGGTCTACCAGCTGCTCCATTAGGGGCGGAAATCGCGCAAGTGCGTTAGCACGCAGGTTTCCTTCTGCTGTTAACGCTTTACCAATATCAAACACTTACTAATAATTAAGGCTTTAGGCCAAAAATATTTAAATCGGTTTAAGTTTTATACTAAATTTAGGGTAATGATGTTACCCTAAATCTTCGTAATTAAACAACCACAGTGGACATGCCTAAAAGGAGGCATGAATTCCACTAATTTGGTCATCTCCTGACCCCTTTTATCAATTTTTCGTTGTTTTACTCCGTAGTTGATGGCATAACACATACCATCTCATCTTATCTAATCATTTATGCGGTAATCTAGGCCGAAATCTGAGTACCCCAAGACCCACACCGTTATCCCCTACCGGCTTGAGCTGCGGGAAGCGACGCCGCATGGGGTACTTATCAGATAACGGCAATTCTATGAAACCGGGATGCTTTTACGCAAGTAGAAGTTTTACCTGTTTCAAAATTTAAATTCGAAATAAAAAATAAAGTGACATTATACGACTATAAAATTGGCCAACGATTTAATTTGTTAATAATTTTTGTGAGTTGAACAAAAATTATAAAGGTTTATATATCACCTTATATAGCACAGAACAACGAATCGTTAACAAATTTAAACTCGACTATAAAAATGGCGAACGATTTATGAGTGTGAGAAAAATTTCATATCACTACATACATTTTTTGTAGATGTGTGAACAATGCTGCCATAAAAATACTCCAATTTACAGTTTCTTATAGCACATTATGGCAGCACACTAACACCAGAACAAATATTCTCTCAGTAAAATTTTACTGACAGCCTTTTTTGTTTCGTACACATCCAGTAAATCTATATTTTTTCTCGCTTTTATTTTTACTGTCAGCCGACTTTTTCCATGGAATACGGGTCTAAGTTATTGTTTATTTCATATGTGTGGAGTAAGCACTTTAGCAGGAGCTTATATTTAAGTAGATTCTGACCTAACATATAAATTTGTGTTCTTAAATGACGTCAAAAACACAAAACAAAACACTTACTCCAATATGTACACCACTACTATGACGTGCCGGTAAAATCCTTGTTGAATTGTAACGAACAGAATTCATACCCTGGTAGTTCCCCGGCGATAGTGAATTTTTCTTTCGCCATTTTTTCCAAATTTTTCATTTCCCAATTCAGTCAATTGGCGAATAAATTTACGAGAAACTAATTTAAGTGGGAACTGTAGATGGAATAAAAAGAATAAAAAAAATAACGTAAGAGAGCGAAAGAGAGGATTTACAAGTATTCGACTATACTCAGAATAATGAATATTAACACCAAATTCGTTCGAACTGTCAGATCAAAAAGATTTGATCGGATTCAGCTGTCAGATCAACATTTTTGACATTACATTTCACACAAAAATCTTGATCTAACAAATTGCCTAGATCAATTTTAAAAAATCTCGATATATTGTCAGATTTTTACGCATACATATATACAAAAGTAAACGTCAAAACATAAACATCAAAACAAAGACCCCGCGCCATTTGTACAATTCAGTTTTAAATTTATTTTTGCTTTTAATAAATTTATTAAAATTGTAAGGATAATTTGTAATTTTGTGCGACGTATTTCCAAAATATCTTGTGTGTTTTCGCTTTTAATAGATTTATTAAAATTTTATGGATAATTTGTAATTTTGTTTGTGCGACGTATTTTGGAAATATCTTGTGTACTAAAATGTTGTGTTTATGTGCGAAATTATATAATTCCTTAAGCCCCATTTACATGTAGTAGAAAATTGTTTCGTCTGCAAATTTTTGTAGGTAAATAAGAAGCATCCACTATATAAAAATATTAAATATGCGAGAAAGAAATAAACATATATAGTAACGCCATAATTTTTTTATAGGAAAATTATTAATTTGTTTTTAATTAGTTCAAATGAGAAATTTACATTTTTATCTATGGCGTCTGTTTTTATTATGATACCTTAATCTTTTGTAAATAGAAAATATTTTTTTTTTGTTAATTTTAAAAATGTTGCCATAAAAATACTCGGGTCGAATATATGTTATGGCAACATTTTCATTTTTATAGTGGTTTTTGCTGTGTAGTGGCTCAAAAAATCCACAAAATTTTGTTGGGATATATTTCTTTTCTTGTCTCTCATGTGCAAAAAGTCAATGTTATATCTCTTTCATTTTGTAGAAGAAAAATGTTGGTCGCATGTAAATGCCCCAAAAAAAGAATAAACGAGCAAAAATTAACGTCGTTAAGTAAATTAAAGGGAAACTTAATACATAAAAACATACATAAGATAAAGTAATGTCAAATGACACCTTAAAATTTGGTTGGTGATGTGAGCGGCGAAGTTCAAGCCAAACAAATAAAATAAACCAAAACAAAAGCCTATGTGTACAAAAATAATTTATTAAAAATAAACAATTTTTTGTGTTTATAATTTTCATAAAACAATAGCTCATTCATCATTCTAATGGAAAACGATTCAACCAATTGCCGTTTATGTTTAACCATTCATACATCAAATTTATTTAATATATTCGACGAACAAAGTGGCAACGAAAGTATTGCGACTGTGCTAGGAAAACATTTTTGGTTTCAAGTATGTAGATTGTTGATTTTATTGTAAGTTATTATTTTATTGTTTCATCTTGCCCTAGATCAAAGAAGATGATGTTAATAAATATATTTGCGCTATATGTTGGTCAAAAGTGGCTGATTTTCATTCGTTTTACACCCAAGTCTATCATCTACACAATGAGTTATATTCAAAGGCACAGGAAATTGTTAAAGTGGAAATGGAAATTGATAGTACCGAGGAATCGACAACTAATTTTGAGGTAAATAATTTGGAATCTAAGCCAAATTTAAAAAGTGAGGGATCCGTAACGGTACCCAGTGATACAAGTGAATTCGAAGATGATAATACTTATGATCCTAAAATGCATCCCACGATTCACGATATCAATACTTCCAGCAATAACGACTTTCTGATAAACTCACGTTCCAAAAAAAATAGTGTATCGAAGAATTCTACCCAAAGTTCGAACAAGGAAGTCACAACTTTTGGTGGCTCTATTGATTGTGATAGCAGCGATACAACTGACGATGATGATCGTCATAACGCGAAACCTCGTCTTAAATCAGTAACATTACAAACCACCACTAGAAAATGCTCGGAAAATAATGTGAAATCAAGTGATGTTCCTAGGGATCAGTTAGAACTAGATGAGGAAAATAAACAAATTCAGGAATATTTTACAATGGAATGTGAACTATGCTCGATTCGTTGTGATACATTTAAAAATTTTAAATTGCACTATAAAAATGAACATAAAAGGAAAGGGTATATACGGTGTTGTAATCGAAACTTCACGAACCAGACCTTACTGGTTCAGCACATTCAACATCATTTAAATCCCGAATTATTCAAGTAACTCAATTTTTTATATACCTAATTTGTTTATTAATTATCATAATAAATGTGTTCTATATGTTTATATTATATCTTTCAGATGCGATCTATGTTTTAAAAAGTTTGACAGCCAGCGTAGTTTGCAGTGCCATCTTAAAAGGCACAGAGCTTTGGAGAAAAAATCTTTTAAATGTACCGTATGTTCGAAGTGCTTTGGAATTAAATCTGACTTAGAAAATCATTTAATAACTCACAATAGTGAGAAAAATTATATATGCGACGATTGTGGTAAATCATTTCACACGGAGAAGATGCTTCAAACGCATAGCAAATATAATCACGAAAACACAAGTATTTGCATTTGTGATGTGTGCGGAAAGGAGTTTCGCAACAAATCAGTTTACAACCTACATAAAAGAGCAGTTCATGATAATATTGAATTGCCGAAAGTAAAATGCAATGTGTGTGGCATATGGTTGAAACAGGGGTCCTCATTAAGGAAGCATATGGTAGCACATGAAGATAGCAAAGTTGATCATTTCTGTAGCATTTGTGGAAAACAATCACCTAATCGGAAAGCCCTCCGCAAACATATAAATACTGTGTATTCGGATAAAGTGTACAAGTGCTTGGTTTGCGATAAAACATTTAAGAAAGAAATAAGTCTGAAAGAGCACATGCCCACGCATACTGGTGTTTCGTTATATTCATGTCCGCATTGCCCGAAAAAGTTTAATTCATCTGGAAACATGTATAAGCATAGAAAAGTAATTCATGTAAAAGAGTGGGAGGAACACGAACGTCTTAAAGCGGCCGGTGTTTTATAGGTAAAACTAAATATATTAAAATAAATTCCAAACTTTATTCTTGACAATTCTGGCATTATAAGGCACATAAGGTAGGTGTGTACACACGAAAATGGTGAGCAAGCTATGGTGAAGGGTGTTGCCCTATGAAAGGTGGCAAAGTGTGATCTCGAACCAATTTAATTTTTTTCTTGCCCAATGCCTATTCTGATTTTTGTTTGAGTACATAATAAAAATATTAAATTTTTCAAATTGAACTAATTATAGTAACTGCCTTTTTCATTTTATAAATTATTTCTTACAACTGCACATTTTTTTATAATCAACAATTAAATAGCGCCAGTGATTAAAGTATTATGCATTGGCATAACACGTTGCCATGTTGGCAATCGGCGGAGAACCAAGAACATACCAACAGGCAATTGGATCGAAGGATTTCAAGCTGCAAACTATGTTTAGTCATACACACACAATGTCACGTCGAGTCAATAAACTCTAACGGACATTTGTCCACCAGATAGTCCAACGCCGAAAAATTGGCGTCGCACTAGCCAAGTATTAGGAACATCGTGTCTGATTATACCAATATTAGTTTTGTGTTTTATTACAATAACACAATACAGAAAATGGCTTTTAACAGTACATTACAACAGTACATAATTGATCGCCTTTCTAACTGGTGTTTGTAGGACTAATTGCACTGATTGTAGTTTCTCCTATATTGGACAGACTGGGCGCAATTTTGGAGTAGTGCTAAAGAACATTTATCTGGTTGCAATCAATCAACTTTCCATAATCATTTAACTTTAGAAAATCATACAGCTAGCTTAAACAATTTAGACATATTACATATACAACCCCAAAGGAGACGTTTAGATATTTTAGAATGTTACGAAATGCGAAAATCCATATTTCTTAACCAAAATATTGTTAACGAACAGAGAGAAATCCGTTTGTCACCAATTACGGATCCCGCCCTGTTCTGTTCTCACGCTCTTAATAATATGACTAAAACGTCGGGTAATTGAATGTTACCAATATTAGTTTTGCGTACCTTTCTACCTTGAATCTACCTTGAATTTTGTTACTCAGCCGATGACTATGGTTGGGACGATCAATATATTATTTTTTATTGCCTATTTTTTGTCTCCTTTTATTGATATTTTCTACTATATATAACTAAATTTTTAGTTTTACAAAGCTATAGATACTACTGATAATGACCTAACAAGTCGAAATCGATCGGGTGATTTAAAACTTTTTGAATTGTTTAAATATTCAAAAATTTATTGTTGCGAAACAAAAAACAAGTGATAAAAAATGTGTTTATTAAGTGTTAGTGTGTTTCGCCAAGTGCCTTCGGCAGTTAGTGTTAAAAAGATTACATATTACATTACAATATATGGTCTGGGTCTGTATGTAGAATCGTAATCGAAGGAACTGTATCAGACTCCTTTGAACTAACATCTGGGGGTCGATTTTGTTCAAAATCCAATACTCGACGAAAAAATAACCGCAACTATATAGTAGTGGTATGTGTGTTTGTGTTAGTGTTAGTGTGAATGCACGTCATTTAAATTTTTTAGATATGACATTTCTAGATAACATTTCCATTTATAATTTAAAATTTGTAAATGCAAATATGTTTTAATAAAATTAAATTTATTTAATTACTTACAAAAAATTTACAAATAAAAATAATTACAAATTTTGTGTTTCTGTGCAAAAAAAACATTTATTCGACATCGCTTTGAAAAAATAAAATAAAATCGTCATATGTCAAATTTGTTTTCTTAACACATTGACGCACACTTTCTAAGTGTGTGTCCTAACTCAGGAACACACATTTAATAACTTTTGTAATTGCAATGATATTTCGTCGTGGAAAGAAATGTATTGTTGAGAATTGAAAAATATGTCGAGTTATTCGTAAAAGTTTTGCGTATGTAGAGTTCATAAAAGTTTTATGTCTGCTATAGCAGTCATTTGCGCGAACGTTTTAACTAGGCTTTTCAAAATCAAAGGATTTGTACCGATTTATAATTTTCGATGCTTACATTCGCAGAAAACAAACAAATATAACCACAGAAAAATAACACACTAATATAAAATTGTAAACTATACTCCTTATGCTTATAGGAAAACGTCATGTCTCGTGTCTCGGATTTTGAAGAAAATCGACCCCTGATCGATGTTCGACAGAGAGATTCACTGGCGTCTGTGCTGTTGAATTCAGCCCTTGAGTACGTGGTAAGGAAAAGCAACATTGAAACTTAGTGTTGTTTATTTAATAAAGCAAGCCAAATTCTTGGATATTCAGATGATATTGTGGCGGAAGCGATTAATCGAGATGGATCGAGGATAATAGTTCAAGCGGCAAAACAGAACGTGAAAGAGGGAGAAACCACAAGCAGTGGGGGCAGGCAATGGACGAGGAGTACGCTGCGCTCATCAAAAATCGTACGTGGCACTTGGTCATTCCACCGCAGAATCCATATGGAAGGATCGATAGATACAAAGCAGGATTGGTAGTGCAGGGGTGCTCACAGAAGTACGGTATAGATTACACAGAAACACTCAGCTATCTATGTGGCTAAGTTTACATCGGTTGGAGCAATTCTGGTGTTGGCGGTATCAAAATGAACGAAATTGCATCAGTTTGCCATAAAGACAGCTTTTCTGAACGGTGATTTGAAGGAGCATGTTTTTATAAGGCAAACGATCGGATATAACGATGGCAGAGGACGAGGGTGTAAGCTATCCAAGAGTTTGTACGGATTAAAACAAGTGTATCGCTGCTGGAGCAAAGTTTACATAATTCATTCAAAAATTCAGCTTTTTGGCTAGTAAACCGGATTCATGTGTGTAATGGGAAGAATGGAATGATGATACTTGTGATTGATCGAAGAATGAGGAAGCAACTTTCCTGGTCATTGAACACTTGCGCATGGGATTCGAAATCAAAGCATTCGAGCTCAAATATTTCTTGGGGCTTGATATCGAACGACGACCAAATGGATCGATTCATGTGAGGCGTATGCGCAAAAGGTACTCAACCGTTTTGACACGGCGGAATGCAATGCAGTGGCAACTCCATTGGACAGTGTACAGAATCTTGGCGATTTTGAAGCGGATGGAAAAATCAATGTTCCATATCGTGAGGTGATCGCTAGCTTAATGTATTTGACCGCAACGCGTTACGAAACACATAAAGAAGATACTGGACATGGAAATTCGATTTGAAAGGCATCAATTTGAGTCTGTGTGGCTACAGCGACGGAGACTATGCACGAGATATCGCAACCAGACTACGCAGGAGTCTGCTACCACTGTACGTGTTTCCATTAAAATCATTAGACACATTACTAAAAAAGACAACGGCACCTGTTTCACACGACAACTAGACATTTTATTAGCTGTTCGAAGAATTTCAATCTCCATTTTCCCATCGATCGAGAGCTTAATAATCTTAATATTCAAAACAGTAAATAACCAGATAAATCACCAGATTTTTCAATTGACCAAAATACATAATCGTCATAGCTATGAAATAAGAATGTCAAATTTTATAATTGATTATTTTACATCAAACGCATCCAATAATTACATATTATATCGAGGTCTTAATAAATTAAATGCACTTCCACCCAATATTAAATATATTGAATCTCTGAAAATGTTTGAAATCTAATTGACCGAACATTTGAAGGATGAAAATAATTAGCGATTTTGGATTGAGGACTTTTCAGTAAAGTTTATCATTGTTATAAACACACGAATGCTTGTAAATTTAATGTTTTATTTTATTATTATATATCATAATGTATTACTAATTTTCAAGTAAATTTTTACACTGAGATCTTGTTAGTTCCTAGAAAATAATTTAGATAGAATCTAAAATGTTAAGGAAGATAATTATATAGTTATAACGAATTGTTACATGATTTTGTCTAATAACGTTGAATAAGAAAAAAATCAGACTCAGACAGACTTGTTATCCAACCACACAACACGCATGTTATCATTAAAAATCACAAGACAGATCTTTGAATACTCATTGTCCCTAATATAACTAGATGTCTTCTAGTTATCTATCTCTTGCTTGTTACTTGATCAGTCTTGAGTTTGTCTCCCGTAAACTACTTAAGACACGTTTGCTGGATAATCACAATTCAGTTATACGGACCGGATTTAACAGGGCAAATTCGCAACAATAGTATCAAATCTCTTGTGACGAAGGTTAGTTTTCACAATTTTTTCTTTTCGCTTATGCGTAACGTTTGCGAAGACTTTAGACAAGTCTTAGCAAACTGTAATTAAAAGTTACACAGTAGCCTTTTTCGGAAATAGCCCATGGTAGAAGTAACCTTCTCTTCTAGTAAACAACCCAATAAAATAATAAAATGGGTTGGTTAAATAAGAATAAAAAGAAAATGTAAAATTAGTAGTAAATAATTTTAATGTTCGGTTTAATGATTGTATTAAGTTAAATAATAAAAAAAACAAACAAAAAAACTTTAATCGAATTCTGAATTACTAATTTGCTTAAGTGTGATTTTCAATTCTAATTAATAATAAGTGAAATTGTAAATCTATAGGAAAATGTTTCATGCTTTACGAATGGCGGACTTATGTTTCTTTCTAAATTTGCATGATAAACGTGAGTGCTAGGAAATTATGTAGGATTGTTAAAATTACCTAGAACACATAAAGAAAATACACTAAACTTCGAAGTGTGTTATAATTGAATAATTTTAATAATGAAAATACTTAGAATATACTCGTATATCTCTTCTGTCGTAATAACTAATCAAATAAATGAAAAATAAATTCCTATAATAACTTTAATCTTAAAATAATAAATAAATTAACTAAAGTGAAATCAATTGAATAGTTTATATTTAAACCAAAGTGCTTGCTTGTAATAATAGTAATAGTGCAATAAAAACTAACAATTTAAGATAAGAGTGAGCGTTATAACATTTCATTTGGTCACTACCGTTAATCCTACATTAACAATAACAACAATAAACTTTCTTCGGTTGTGTTTAGTGAGAATAATGAATGTGAACATTGATAACAAGCTCGTATAGGTAGCGCTAAAATGCGAATGAATGTGAATGCATAGCTAATATAATATAATGAAATAATATTCTTCATAATAATACAACATATATAAATACAACTAATATAATTAATATAATAATTTACATAAAACAAAAAAAAATATGATATATACGAATACAATAGCATAATTCCTATAAAAAAAAAATACTCGTTATTTATAAGTAATACTACGTTTAGTATTATTAGTAATACTACTAATACGTTTATTGAACTTAGTAAACTAGTTTTAGCTTGATTGTACATTTAAGTTTAATCACAAATAGGTTGAAGCATTTCCTTTTGTTTCTCTTTTGATTAATTAACTTTGCTTTGAATAAATTTTTGGTGAGTGCAAAATTTATATGTGATAAAGGAAATGGCTCAAATTATTTATATTTTTATTTTTTCTCTTATTTCAATACCATGTAACTTTAAAGTAGATTCTTTATTTGTCTTTTCTTTTACTTAGTTTTTTTATGTATTATTTAAGTTCTAACTTCATTTTCTGGGTGATGGTGATTCTTAGAGATAAATATATATATATATTGTTCAATTAAAACTTATTAATTTTTAATTTTCCTTTTTATTCGGCCATATTTTTGTGCTTTACTGCTTTGTTTTTTTTCTAGGTTATTATCATTTATTTTTTGCTTCTTTACTATGATTATTTGCGGTGTAGTGATTTAATTAGTGCATGAACATGGAGTGACAAATTAATTTGTTTGTTGAATGGAGTCTAGGTAAGTCAAATTGAAACAAGGTGAGTTGTCTGATGTCTTTCTTTCCTATCCTACTTCCTCTTTATTTCCTTTTCGTATGCGGTCCCATCAAGGATTATTCAGTTGTCCAGAACTACCCACCCCCCAGCCCTGAGCGTAGCCGACGAACGATAACCGCCTGGACAATTGAATAGTTAAAATTTCTGTTAACATGACCTCCGGTCACGTCACGATCACATTAGTACTGTTAACGGGTAAATTAATATTTTTTGTTGGTAATGACTGAGAGAAATTTAATTTATCATACAATAGTACAATGGACATCCTGATTTAATTATTCGAAAGATAAATAGAGCAGTCTTATAACGATAAAACTCAAACAAGTGACAACCAAGAATCGAATGTTAAATTCAGAAACGTGATCAAATTTCTTTAGGTCATGAACATAACATACACAATTGTTAAAAGTAACCTGAAGCAAACGTTTTGACGAACTGTCACAGTTTGAAAATATTGCATCAGAGAAAATTGGTATAACCAAACTTTTGACCAAGTATATCCGTAAGTAAGTCAACTGGACAAATTTTTTTTATTAACCTTAGCGAGTATAAACTATAATTAACTCGCTGACACAACGAACTTACATGATCATTCAAAGACAACTTTGAATTAATGATTAGAACTAGATTATTAACATTTGGAACAAATAAAATAGTATCATTGTTTAAAAAGAGTTCAGGTACAATACTATGGGAGCCATTTTTGGAGAAAAATAATGCTTTACTTTTAGTTGGATTTATGGTAAGTGCATTATTTTTGGACCATAGCGAAACGATCGTCATTCATCAGATATATCACAATTTCATATATATTCGACAAGTCACCGCCAATATATAATTGCAAATCATCAGCATAAAAATGATAATGACAATTTAAAATATGCCAGGATAGATCATTAATGTAATTAGAAAAAAGCAAAGGACACAAAGTTGATCCTTGAGGAACACCAACAAAAACATCGCGTAGGTTGGAAATACCATCACCATGTTTTACAAATTGTTTGTGATTATTGAAATATGAATGTAACAATAAAACAGCAGAATTAGCACAGCAGAACTTATAATACAACTGAAGCTTTTGAAGCAATCGTGTATAATTAACACAGTCAAAAGCCTTAGAGAAGTCCAATAGTACTAAAATCACAAATGCTTCGCTTATCCATAGTAGCAGAAATATCATCAACTATATGAATAAGTGCGGTTGTAGTACTATGACCAGATTTGAATCCGGATTGGAATTTACAAAGAAAATCGAAACAATTAAGATGCTCAAGCATTTGTATTTGCATAATATTTTCCAAATCTTTAGAAAGGGCAGGCAAAATACTGATCGGACGAATGTCAGAAACAGTGGAAATAACATCCTTCTTAGGAAGAGTAATAATCGAAGCCACTTTCCATAAATTAGGAAATACTGATTTCGTTAAACACTGACTAACAATGAATGTGATATGTGGCAAAAACAAATCAATAAATAATTTTAATATTTTGAAGTCTGTATCTGATTTAATAGATTTAATGGCATTCAGTACCATCAACTCATCAACACAATCAAATGCAAATGTATAATCATTGGAACTGCTATAATCAGAATTCGGTAAAGGCAAAACACATAAAGATTCACTAAAGTTACTTATATCGTCTAATATGTCATTAGCCAAAATCTACTTAAATATAAGTCCTGCTCTTTGCTCATTGACAGATACCTATATAAAAAAACTACCAAAGAGTGTGTTGGATACACTAACAATGCAATGTAAATTTAATTTTTTTTTTCATTTTTTGTCATTTCTGCACCTACACATTTATACTTAGTTTTAAGAAAAAAATTACTATGGAAAAAAAATTACCAATACATCTTTAGTTAGTTATTGTTTATTTCATATGTGTGGAGTTAGCAGGACTTATATTTAAGTAGATTCTGCATTAGCAGAAAAAGTAACAATTCCTTCAGTAATGTTGGTAAGAACTATACTCAAGTTATGGCTGTACAAAAAGTAAGATTTAATTTTGCGTGTGGATATTTTTATTCAGCAAAATTCAATGGCGTATTTTTGGCGGATACGACACGTTTGTTGCTTCTTTTTGTACAATTTGTACTTTAAAAGTTTGTAATTTAATTTTTCTGATACTTCTAATTTAATATAAAGGCAGAAACAAAAAACAACAAAAATTAAATTACCCTAAAGTTACTCTACATGTTCGGAAATTGATTTGGTAATTTTGTAAGCAATTTACCCAAAAGCTACCAATGGGCTATTTCCGAAAACGGCTAATGTTTAGAAGGATTCGCTGTGTATATGTGAAAGAAAATTCCTTCAACACGTTACTTTTTCAATAAAAGGTTCAAAAACAATGAATGTTATTTGATCAAAAGAAAAGAGGATTTAACCGACCAAACGGCACAGTGGTTAAAGCTGTGGCGTTCGGATCGGGAGGTACCGGTTTCGAATCCCGATAGAAGCAAAGATACAAAAGAGATTTTTCATGATCAGATTACGATCTGTTATGAAAATGAACATAACTATGAACCCCTGTCGGTGTGCAGAACTCATGGCCCCGAGCCATTTTCCGTGCCAATACTATATCGGCTGGCATGGAGCTATGCAATATGTAAAGGGTTCTACGAAAATCGCACCTAATTCCGTACGTCCTCGAATTGGCTGGCAAATGGCATAAAAGTAGGACGGAAAAGCGAACCGCGAAAGAGTTAGGAGTGCCTCGGTCCCAGAATTGCGAAAACTTGCGATAGATTTAGTGCGAAAACTGTGAAAATAATGGTAAAATAAAATAAAAAGTATAGTCTATAACTTAATAGTGAAACTAGTGTAAAGGTAAGGTGTATAAAGATAAAAATACATTTGGATAAAAAATAGTGAATAAAATAGAAATGTGAAAAGAAAAGTGAAAAACAGTAGAAGCAAAATAGTGAAATTAATTAAACATGAAAAGTTTTTAATTAAATAAACTAGAAAGAAACAGTAAAACCCAATAGAAGCAAATATTTAACAACGATCGAAAGCAAGATGGGGAGAGCTTTGAAATAATAGTCGATTTAAACGCGGAGATGGGGTTAAGGGATTCGAACCAGAAAATTTAAAAAAACGGAAAATATACAAGAAAAAAATATTGGAAATATGGAAAAAACGACAAGAACACACAACAACCAACTTAGACAATGTAGTGTACAAATTAACTTGTAACAAATTTTACAAACGACCATTTGAAGTTTAGTACTAAAAGTACTTTACTCCGTTCTTTCGCTCTCTTACGTTATTTTTTTATTCTATCTATGGGTCCCACTTTGACCTGAAGATAAATTTTAAACTTTTCCTTTTAAACTTAAAAAACTTTTCCTTATGAGTTTTGCCTTTTAGTTTTACCTTATTGAAGTATGGTTCAGTTCGAATTTTATTCTTTCTATAAGTTTATATTGAGTATGCCCTTCATAAGGTAAAAGTAGAAGGCAAAAGTCATAAGGAAAAGTTTTTGCATTGAGGATGGGTGTAAATTGGGGTCCCGGTCGAAATTGCATATTTTAAAACGGCATTTTAAAAATGGCATTTCTCGAAATTGCATTTTTCAAAACGGCACACCTTGTTTCAATACATAACGGCATAAAGTACAAATTCCCATTTTTCAAAATAGCATATTTCAAAACGACATAGGTACAAAACGGCATTTTTCTAAACGGCATTTTTCACAACGGCATTTTTCTAAACGGCATTTTTCAAAACGGCATTTTACAAAATTGCATTTTTCGAAACGGCATTTTTCAAAATTCCATATTTCAAAACGACATAGGTACAAAACGGCATTTTTCAAAACCGAACCGGCATTCATTTGCATGCTATCGAACGAACAACTCTGATTGAAATTTTGATAATGTTGAATGGCTCCGATCATATACAATTTGTGCTCAACTATACCGATCAATTTCAATTTGAATGTTTGTTTCTATTTGAATGTTTATGAATACATACAAGTAGAATGGAAAATACCAGAATCATTCCGATTGTAAGCAAATGTACCAAATTGGTATTTTATACGTTTACTTTCAGTGCGAGAACAATTAAAAAATTTAACGAAACAGCTGTCTAAATGCTGATGCTACTTCCTTGCTCGGCTATATAACATCCACACAGTTCTACCGATCTAATCGAACAAGAAATAAATTATTTAAAATTTTTTTTAAAAATATATGTACATTTTCTATTTACCTCCTAGGATCTGTAGTGTCATCTAAAAATGATAGCAACTTGGCATATCTATATTCCTTACCCCCTCCAGCTGAACCACTTGGGCATTTCTTCTGCCACCGGATGCAATTAGCCTTCGGGCAGTCCCACATCTTGTGAACTCTCCGAACACTGTCAATGTCGTCTTGGTGGTCTGTATACAAACATAGAATTATAATTAATTAAAAAAATTAATCAAAATTAATTCGACTCTACTGCTTTTATACTTACTCGATTCTACTGCCACCTCCTCCCACATCCGATTTTTCAAGACCCGATTTTTATATTAAGGATCACGAATGTCCCATAATGCTGGTCGAATCCTTACAACATCAATAATTAATTCTGAATAAAATTAGAAAATTATTCGAAATTAAAAACTCAAATTTTTTCTATAAAACTTATATATTCATATCAATCACCCCGACCGCCGTGGCACACTTATGCCCCTATTATGGTTCTCGCCTCACCATCGCTTCACCACTCTTTCGCCGTGATACTTAGATTCGTGTGAGCAATATTTTAGTATTATGGTTCTCACCTTTATTTTGGCGAGAGAGTATGTGTCGCCGCATTATTTTTGGTCGTTATTTGTTCTTGGTATTATGATTCTCGCCGTGAGAGCGATGTGAGAGAGTGATGTGTAAAAAACGATCGCCTAAAATTTTTAGGTGATGAATGTAATGTAGTACGAATAAAGTTTTTGAAGGTTACAGGACAAATAGAAAATAATGGCTACCAGCGATAATGTAAGTTTTTTTCAATAATTTTTACGCTTATAAATAATTTGTTTATCAATTTTATATATATGTATATTATATATATAAATATATATATATATATATATATATATATATATATATATATATATATATATATATATATATATATATATATATATATATTTATATTTATATATATAATATATATATAAAATTGGTAAACAAATTATTTATAAGCGTAAAAATTATTGAAAAAAAACTTACATTATCGCTGGTAGCCATTATTTTCTATTTGTCCTGTAACCTTCAAAAACTTTATTCGTACTACATTACATTCATCACCTAAAAATTTTAGGCGATCGTTTTTTACACATCACTCTCTCACATCGCTCTCACAGCGAGAATCATAATACCAAAATATAAATACGGCGACTCATCGTCGCCTAGTGACGCGTAGGCGAAAACCATAATAGGGGCATTAAATTACCTTGCGCATTATTTCCCGGTTCTAGTGCATTGAAACTGGAAAATAGTTTGCACAGTTTCTCTGGTGATATCACTGGACTCTAGCTGGATGTCTTCCAGAACCAATATTCTTTAGTCACCTATAATTACAGATTTTAATAGGAACATAAATTATATTACTCACTAAACAAACATTAAACAAAACATAACCATTTCAAAAATATCTACATTTTATACTTTATTTTTATTTACTTTATTAACGCAAAATAAAATTTTAATTTTAGGTTGCAGAATGCAAGTTGACATTTAAAAACAAAACAAAATTCGATATAACCGCACTTTACAAATTTTCACTTTTTATTTCTACTAAATACTTTTCAACTTACCATATGTGTCCATTTGTATTTATTTCCTTATTCCTTTACTTGCTTTTATTTAAAATTAAATGTGAAATGTATAACTCCGGATTTTTTTCAATTTTTTCGTATTTTTCTAAAAAAAATTAATTTTTTAGCGTGTCGACACACCAAGCACAAAAAATGTATGTTACACTACCATAAAAAATCAAAAAAATAAAAGTTTGCTGAGTGTGGGGGAATATTTTATTTTGGTTGATGGGGCATTTACATGCGACCAAAATTTTTCTTCTACAAAATGAAAGAGATATAACAGTGACTTTTTGAACATGAGAGACAAGAAAAGAAATATATCCCAACAAAATTTTGTAGAAAATTTTTTGAGCCACTACACTGCAAAAACCACTATAAAAATGAAAATGTTGCCATAAAATATATTCGATCCGAGTATTTTTATGACAACATTTTTAAAATTAACAACAAGACAAAAGATTAAACGCTGGACTATAGATAGAATAAAAAGAATAACGTAAGAAACGAAGACAAAAAATTATTATTCCAATTTGACGTTACGACCATAGATGACTTGAAATATTAAGTTCATTCATATATTTTTGTGATATACTTCCTACAATTATGAATGAAACTACAATATTTTTCAGTATAAACGTATTTATATAAACAAATATATGTTTTTAAAATTATAAAAATTATTTATATGCGATTTAAATCACCACAATTCGATAAATTATTTTTTTAGGTTAGGTTTAGAAAAATACAATTCTACAGTGTATTGAAAATTATTTTTGATATTATATTCATATTAGCATATGTATACATGAATATTTCATAAATAGAAAAGATAAAACACACGAATAATATAAAATCCCCTTATATAAAAAAATAAACATGCATATTATATTCAACGCACTAAAATTTATTTGGGTTTTGTTGTTGTAGTTATTAAGTTTTTTATTCTTGGGCGAAAATTATCGCTCGGTTATTCTTTTTAAATGACAGCAAAAATGAAAAAAAATTAAACGCAATTTCTGTTATTCCTTTTATATTCTTATTCTCAGTATAGTCGAATGCATGTAAATCCTCTCTTTCGCTCTCTTACGTTATTTTTTTTATTCTTTTTATTCCATCTATAGTTCCCACTTAAGGAATCATAATAAAAACAGACGCCATAGATAAAAATGTAAATTTCTCATTTGAACTAACTAAAAATAAATTAATAATTTTCCTATAAAAAAATTATGGCGTTACTGTATAAGTTTATTTCTTTCTCGCATAATGAATATTTTTATATAGTGGATGCTTCTTATTTACCTACAAAAATTTGCAGAAGAAAACGATTTTCTACATGTAAATGGGGCATGACAAAAAAAAAATACTTTGGTATTTTTTATTTATAATTATGGCAACTCAACAACAAAATTTTTCAGAAGAAAAGAAAATCTGATGTACACACAGAGTGAATCAATATTTGTATCTCGTTCTAGTTGCTGCAAAATAAAACGCTGTTGTAGTGGAATAGGACCATTTTTGAAGCAAGAAACAGTGCTTCAAAGAAGCAAAGTGTGGAACCGATGATTCTATATAATCTATTTCTATGTATAAACCATATATATTTTAGCTGTGCTGTGGTATAAACGCAGCATATCAAAATATAAAAAAAGCTTGTGTACAAACATATACTATTTTTTGTGTTTATAATTTTCATAAAATAATAGCTTATTCATCATTCTAATGGAAAACGATTCAACCAATTGCCGTTTATGTTTAACCATTCATACATCAAATTTATTTAATATATTCGACGAACAAAGTGGCAACGAAAATATTGCGACTGTGCTAGGAAAACATTTTTGGTTTCAAGTATGTAGATTGTTGATTTTATTGTAAGTTATTATTTTATTGTTTCATCTTGCCCTAGATCAAAGAAGATGATGTTAATAAATATATTTGCGCTATATGTTGGTCAAAAGTGGCTGATTTTCATTCGTTTTACACCCAAGTCTATCATCTACACAATGAGTTATATTCAAAGGCACAGGAAATTGTTAAAGTGGAAATGGAAATTGATAATACCGTGGAATCGACAGCTAATTTTGAGGTAAATAATTTGGAACCTAAGCCAAATTTAAAAAATGAGGCGTCCGAAACGATACCCAGTGATACAAGCGAATTCGATGATTGTTCTGATAAGAGTTATGATCCTAAAATGCATCCCACGATTCACGATGACAATACTTCCAGCAATGACGACTTTCTGATTAACTCACGTTCGAAAAGAAACAGTGTATCGAAGAATTCTACGAACGAAAGTTCGAACAAGGAAGTCACAACATTTGGTGACTCTATTGATTATGATAGTAGCGATACAACTGACGATGATCATATTGCGGAACCCCGTCTTAAATCAATAAGATTACAAACCACCTCTAGAAAATGTTTGGAAAATAATGTGAAAGATGTACTTAGGGATCAGTTAGAACTAGATGAGGAAAATAAACAAATTCAGGAATATTTTACAATGGAATGTGAACTATGCTCGATTCGTTGTGATACATTTAAAAATTTTAAATTGCACTATAAAAATGAACATAAAAGGAAAGGGTATATACGGTGTTGTAATCGAAACTTCACGAACCAGACCTTACTGGTTCAGCACATTCAACATCATTTAAATCCCGAACTATTCAAGTAACTCAATTTTTTATATACCTAATTTGTTTATTAAAAATCACAATAAATGTGTTCTATATGTTTATATTATATTTTTCAGATGCGATCTGTGTTTTAAAAACTTCGCCAGCCATCGTAGTTTGCAGTGCCATCTTAGAAGGCACAGAGCTTTGGAGAAAAAATCTTTTAAATGTACCGTGTGTTTGAAATGCTTTAGAATTAAAGCTGACTTAGAAAATCATTTAATCACTCACAATAGTGAGAAAAATTATATATGCGACGATTGTGGTAAATCATTTCACACGGAGAAGACGCTTCAAACGCATAGCAAATATATTCACGAAAGAGCAGCTATCTGCATTTGTGATGTGTGCGGAAAGGAATTTCGGAATAAATCAGCTTGCGACCAACATAAAAGAGGAGTTCATGATAATATTGAATTGCCGAAAGTAAAATGCAATATTTGTGGCATATGGTTGAAACAGGTGTCCTTAAGGAAGCATATGGTAGCACATGAAGATAGTAAAGTTGATCATTTCTGTAGCATTTGTGGAAAACAATCACCTAATCGGAAAGCCCTCCGCAAACATATAAATACTGTGCATTCGGATAAAGTGTACAAGTGCATGGTTTGCGATAAAACATTTAAGAAAGAAATAAGTCTGAAAGAACACATGCCCACGCATACTGGTGATACGTTATATTCATGTCCGCATTGCCCGAAAAAGTTTAATTCATCTGGAAACATGTATAGGCATAGAAAACTAATTCACGTAAAAGAGTGGGAGGAACACGAACGTCTTAAAGCGGCCGGTGTTTTATAGGTAGAACTAAATATATTAAAATAAATTCCAAACTTTATTCTTGACAATTCTGGCATTATAAGGCACATAAGGCAGGTGTGTACACACGAAAATGGTGAGCAAGCTATTTGCAACGCAAGAAAGGTGGCAAAGTGTGATCTCGAATGATTCTGATTTTTGTTTGAGTAATAAAAATATTAAATTTTTCAAATTGAAATAATTATAAATAACTGCCTTTTTCATTTTATAAATTATTTCTTACAACTGCACATTTTTTATAATCAACAATTAAATAGCGCGGTGATTAACGTATTATGCATTGGCAGAACACGTTGCCATGTTGGTAATCAGCGGAGAACCAAGGACACCGGCAGGCAATTGGATTGGATGATCAAAAGCTGCAAACTCTGTTTAGTCATGGATACTATATGTCACGGCTAGTCATTAGCGAGGAAGTCATCAATAACATCCCGCACCATGACATTAAAAACATCGTCAGTGAGAGTGACTAATGCAAAAATCGGTAGGGGTGCAGAAAACACATCGTAATCGGTCGTAACTGCTTGTACCTCACTAGTAACAACCCCATCCAACGCGCCCTGACCTGTCAATAATGTACAACTTAAGGCTGAACCAGTCAGTCCGTAAGCGCATAAGTTGTACTCAATATTGACCATTTGCAAAACAAGTACAAACCAACGAGATTAGGATTTGTTTATTGAGAGTTGACAAGACGATTTCAAAAGTTAGTTGGTAAGAAATCGTAATGGAAATGTTCCAACTAGAGGTCAAGCTCTTACGGACTGACTTGTTGAGACTTTAGTGTTTGTTTCAAATACGTTTTTTTTCCACATAATAGTATCAGAATGCAGAAGTAATGATGGAAGAATGACAAACCAAATCGACCAGCATTTTCTAAGTTAGATCTTACAGAGGTTCAGACATGGACAGCGATCATTTACTTGGCGTATTCATATATAAGTGCAAACTGTCATCTACGTTCAATAGTCAAGCGTAAATACCGTCCGATGGAACGTCGATGCTTTAAAAGATCAACCATTACGGTAAAGTTACCAATCAGCAGTCACTGACTATCTAGACCGGAACAGTAACAAACAAGAAACTTCACATCCAGGAGCAATGACACGCTATACAGTTAACCATAACCACCGCGGCGCAATATACTATCGGAAGAAGACCTACGAGATAGCACAATGTTTGGTTCGATGATCAGTGCCGCCTGTTTGTCGAAAATAAAAGCTTCGTGAGAAGTTTACTCGCAATACTAGAAGCTGTTGTAACGATTCGATGGGGTACGCTGTTCTCCAATATGATCCAATGATTTATTATTTTTCTTGAAAACGAGTAAATCCATAAAACTTCAGAAATGTATGTGTAAAAATAAAATTTTAATTTGATTATACGGAACCCGTTACTTATTTCCCCTTAATTTTTTTTTCGGTTAAAAAAAAAAAAAAAAGAAAACGAGATGGGCAGATAATTGAATCGGCAGTCGATACCCAGTTGTGAGATCAGTTTGATATACAAGAACATAAATTTAATAATTAGCATCGATGGATGTGTATAATTTGTAAATAAAATTTGTTTTTGTTGACCGAAATCGATGATAGCCAGTTTTGGTGTATGATACGATGTTAACGTAAATTTAGTATTAATATTAATAAATTGCTGGTGATAAACATTAAATTATTAGAATAGTGGTTAGTGTATACGCAATCATTGAAAACGTTAATGAATAAAAGTATATTAATAATTAACGATTGCGTCTTTTACAACCGTAAGAGTTGTATATAAAAAAAAAAATTAAAGTTGTATAGTGTATATGAAAATAAAAGAAAAACTGTATATGAAAAAGCTGAATAAAAGTGAAATAAAATCATATGTAAATTATAAAGGTTTACGTTTTAATTTTCTGGCCTACAAGTGTTCAAAAAAAAAAAAAAATCGAAATATCTCCTAATTAAACCCGCAAATTCGTTCATCATGCAGATCGCACATGTATAGGTATCTGCCAAATAAAACTGAACGAAAGGATAACCCCGGAACAAAGTTATATACAATTTTATCTAATTAAAAAATACAAAGAGTAAAAAAGTAACACGAAATTACTCTACAAGCATCGACAAAATTAAGCGAAATATAAGCAACTAATGCAATGATGGCTCATGTGTTAGCGTATCAACCGTGTTAACGGACTATCGAGTGCTACAGTGGGACTATAACGGCGTTCATTAGAAGCAGCAGTCACTACCGGCTCTATTCGACCTTTGGGATATGCAGAAACTAATGGGAGAGAGAACTCGGCAAAACTACTTGAGTATTAACAAATTTTTTTTTATTTAATATTTTCAATTTATATTTTTGAATTACTACCTCGCTATATATGTTATCGTATTACTGCCCATACATTGTTTTAGAACTTAAAATTTTGTTCAGAGTGTGATCACCAGTTTTGAATTATCTAAAATTGTTGGCCTGACCTACATTGAATCTAGATTAGTATTATATTATACCTTATTGTAAATTGGATATATGTTATTGTAGATCTTTTGACAGTCGTGCCTGTTTCTTTTTGTAAGACAAATTACCGTGCGCGTGCGTTATATTACTAAATTAGCTCAAGGTGAAATTATGAGCGGTTAAAATTTTCCGTATATAGGTTAGTGATAGGATTGTGACACCGTGTGGATAAATTAATGTTACCATTTACCAGGCTTTGAAAATATACTTAGCTGCTTCGCCGACATGTGAATTACGGTTTCGGAATTATGACCCTACCTAACGACGAGCCAAACCCGAAAAATTAGCCTGGAGTACCGAAACCAGCAAGCAGTTACAAAAATGGCGCCCGAGCAGGGACCTGATGTCCACGTTTTAAATTTTTCCAAACACGTAATGAATGGAATCCCTATTTTTCTTGACCATCCGTTGACAGGCGGAAACTCCGAGCTATGGTTGGTCGAGCAAAATGGAAGGCACAAAATGTTGCATAATATTTTTTACCTATAAGCAAAATAAATTTTTTTTTCGATTTTCGTTGTCGGTTTGATTTTGCTACCGATTTTTCGCGATTGATTTTTATTTAAATAGATTCTCGGGATTAACAGTACTAATTCACCGACGAGGAACAGTTGTAGAAAAATTTTATAAAGTACATTATTCACGTATTATTACCACATGTTTAGAAAGCGGTTGATTGCGCGTATAATACGTCCTCTCGTTTTACTCAAAGCTGTTATATACACAATGTTATGTACGGATTCCTGTTAGATTTCCCACTTTACTAACCACGACAAAATGTTGTAAACAACACATGGTTGTAAGGTTGTAAGGTATGACATCACAGATTCATAATATATAATTACGGTCAGAAATACGTTAGATATGTGCTTTATTAAATACTGCTAGATTATAGTGGTATGAAAATATTTTGTTTCGGGTACCACGCGGATCACTTAAATATCCTGTCACTAACCTTATATTAATATCAAGTTTTCTTTTAATTAAATAAGTGCTAATTATAATAAGAACGACAATTTTTTTTGCATATACTCGTATGTACTCGTATATTGAGAAATATTTTTTTTGGAATCGTAATTTTCTCTTACCCACCTATTTATACAAATTTATCATTGATCATATTGGTTCACACTCCACAATACACGTTAAATATTCTCATTTAGTTTACTTAAGAATCGCATAATATATCGGCGTTAATTGAATTTCTTTGATTATTGATTATTTCAGAATTTATTCTGAAATTACCTAAAGTCTTAAGTCATAGGCATTATGGGGATTGATTATCAACCTTTACTGGGATTAACGCAGGAAGAAATTGCGGTGGAATGTGCAATTCGGGGAATAAAAACTTCAACTGTGAATTATAAAGAAACGTTGTTGACCATTTTAAAAGAAGAATTATTGGATCCTTCAAACGTGCCAACAAAAACGCATGTTACAAACCACCGAGAAGAACTCGAAGAGTGTAGGCAAAACTTCAACGCGTTGAGTGAATTGATAAATAAGGAACAGATTAATCTCCATGAGTTGAATTCTAGCGAGAATCAACTTAAACATTGGAGAGGTCGTACTCAACGCCTAAAAGGTTGCTTCCACCAGGATAATGACATAGACAAACTATTGAACCACTTTAGAAGATTGAAACAAATTGTTGATTTTAAGAGAGATGAATTAGCTCAAGCTCAAATAACCAAACCCATGATTGCGACTATCGAAGATCAACAATTCTTAGCAGATTTAACATCACCCAAAAGAAGCGATGCATCTGGCGACATAAAAATTTCCACCATCTCCACGACAGGTACACATACCAACCCTAGCAGTATACTAGGACATCCGTTTGTCTCAGATTATACTTACAATTATCATGAACCGCGGAATATCTATACGACCGCCATAACCCGTCCTCAGATAGCTACATCATTCTCGAACATTACGCCTTCCTTTACAAACCCTTACCCACCACCCATAGTGTACTTACCAGTATCATCCGAGATACCGTATGAAATTTCGAGGCAAAATTATACCGGAACCCTCCCGAAGAATTTAAGTGCTGGTATATCAGTTAGCCGCCATTCAATTCCGAAAATTGGACACCCGACCGGTAATAATGAATCGGCTAGGACATTTATGCCCCATATAAAAATGAATGATCCTAAGTGGAAATTATCGTTTTCGGGACTCCGTGATGGACTAGACGTACATGATTTTATTTTTCGAATCGAGACCCTAGCTAGTAAGGAAAATATAACTCTAAACCATTTGGAAGCACTTATGCCTAAGTTGCTAACGGCCACTGCGGAAAAATGGTATTGGGTATTTGTTCGTAAATTTCCCAATGCCTCTTACTTCCAATTAAGGCAGGCGATTATTGATAGGTTTAGCAACACTGAATCAGACCGAGCGTTACGTAGAGCTATACAGAATAAAAAGCAAGGTGACCGAGAAAGCATAGGAAACTATATTTTAGAAATGGAGGGCCTGAATGGCAGATTAATGAAACCATATAATGACGAAGAATTAATCGAGATTATCAGAGACAATATGGGGGTACAATACCGAGAGGTTACATTGGCTACACCATCTTTCACCGCGGATGAGCTACGTATAGTTTGCGAGCGTTTTGAGAAACTGTGGGATTTAAAGAAAAATAGACCGATGGGAGTTGTACGACAACCAAGATACGTTAATGTAGCGGAATGCCTGGCTGACCCAGAACATTTAACCCATCCACAGGCGCATGATTCCGCATCTCGGGAACAGGTGGATCAAGATCTTTCAGACGAAATACACCTAGCAGCCATTGCAAAATCGAGACCTAATCACAGCAATCCTGCAAGAGCAGCATCTATACCATCAACTAGTCTTGTCTGTTGGAACTGTCGAGACTTGGGTCACAGATACCAAGATTGCCACTTGCCGCCTCAAGGGGTGTTTTGCTATGGTTGTGGTAAAAGTGGCATAATTAAGCCACAGTGTCCGAATTGTCAAAAGTTTATGTCGGGAAACCGTGTTCCGGGCGTGAGCAATACGGGACTAGCACGTCCGGTACAAATTCTATCCCGACTGCCGCAATCAGCCAAACCAGTAATTCCGCAAACAATAAATTCGGCAACGAATACCGAATTTTCCACTCAAAAGTAACTCAGACCGACCCCGAAGATAACGCGTTCGATTCGAAAAGGACGCCAAGTATTAGACACATAAAGTTGGAGACAAGAACTGGTTCCAATAATTCAATTTCTCCTGTAATCGTCAATGAATCAAATCCAAGATCTAAACCTTACAAGTACAACCGAAAACGGCGCATCGTTCAATACTTTAAATTTCGAAGAACGCTCAAACGCGCTTGTGCAGAAACGGTAATATCCGCTTTGGATGACCCTCGTCTTTATATTGTCATCAGTGTAGCAGGCTCCTACATTCGAGGTCTGTTAGATAGCGGCGCGTCGATAAGTATCCTTGGACACGATTCTCTCAAATTTCTAACTGACTTGGGTATCGCTTACAAAAAAATATCCTCCGAAGTAAGAACGGCAGACGGAACAAAAAACCAGATAATCGGATACGTCGACGTTCCAGTGAAATATAGTAATAAAACTAACACTATTCGGTTTTTTCTTGTTCCAACGTTACAGGGTAAATTATACCTCGGAATAGATTTCTGGTCAGCATTTAATCTCGCTCCGTACATGATCGACTCTTTAGATGTACCTATAACTAAAGACCTCGAGAGCCACACCTTGTCTTTCTCACAACAAGAGGAATTCGACCGAATAATCGCCGGATTTCCATCCTTTGAAGAGCATGGTCTGGGGCGAACCTCACTGATAGAACACCGTATAGACGTCGCAAACTGCCTACCTATAAAACAACGCCATTATGCGGTCTCGCCTGCCATCCAAGATTTGATATATAAGGAATTAGATAGAATGCTGGAGATGGGTGTGATAGAAGAGAGCAAAAGTTCTTGGTCTTCTCCCGTGGTGTTAATACGCAAGCCCAATAAGGTGCGATTGTGCTTAGATTCCAGAAAGGTCAATGCTGTGACGATAAAGGATGCATATCCGCTCCCACTAATTAACGGTATAATCGGGCGTTTGAATGATACGACCATAATCTCCAGCATTGATCTTAAGGACGCCTTTTGGCAAATCCCTTTACACCAGGACTCTCGAGATAAAACTGCCTTCACAGTTCCCGGTCGCCCACTTTACCACTTTCGAGTTATGCCCTTTGGTTTATGCAACTCGCCCCAAACGCTATGCCGATTGATGGATAAAGTGGTGCCGTACCAACTCCACTCTAAAATTTTTGTGTACCTCGATGACCTCCTAGTAACATCCTCTTCAGTCACGGAACATCTATCATTGCTAAAACTTATAGGTGAACGATTAAAACTTGCTGGGTTAACGATAAACATCGCTAAAAGCAAATTTTTCATGAAGCAGGTGAAATATTTGGGGTTTGTGGTAGGAAACGGTGGACTTAAAACGGATCCTGATAAGGTAGAGGCAATTCGCAACTTTCCATCCCCAACCTCCCTTAAGCAGACCCGACGGCTGTTGGGTATGACCGGATGGTACCAACGTTTCATCCCAAACTACGCGGAAATTACCAGTCCTATTACCAATCTTTTGAAAAAAAACGCCAAATTTGCGTGGACCAACGAAGCGCAGGCGGCATTCGAAAAACTAAAGTACCTTTTGACAACGGCTCCGGTACTCGTCAACCCAGATTATACTAAAACCTTTTTTATTAGGTGTGATGCATGTCGGAATGGCGTTGGAAGCGTATTATTTCAAAAAGATGATGAAGGAAATGAACGACCTATTTCGTATATGTCTAGGAAGCTTAACAAAGCTCAGTCGAATTACTCAACCACAGAGCTAGAATGTTTAGCCGCTGTCCTATCGGTAAAGAAATTCCGTCCCTACATCGAGGGTTACCATTTCATAATTATAACAGACCACTCTAGTCTCAAGTGGTTGATGTCGCAAAGCGACCTCAATGGAAGGCTCGCCAGGTGGAGTTTCAAATTGCAATCGTATGATTTTGAAATTCAACATCAGCGTGGCTCGCAGAACGTGGTGCCCGATGCGCTTTCTAGAATTTATGATGCAACGCGGACGCATGAAATATCCGAAATTGATCTTAATTCAGTAGCCTTTAACGACGCGGAATACCTAAGTTTCCGAAATAAAATATTAACGGCGCCTTACGATTATCCCTCATTTCGGATAAAAGATGACAGAATTTATCTAAAAGTTGGAGCTAAAAATGATCCTACATTATCGGATGTTTCTCAATACAAATTATGGATACCTCAGAATATGACTGAGGATTTAATTAAACAGTTTCATGATGTACCACTTGCTGCCCATGGAGGTATTGCTAAAACAATAGAACGCCTAAGATATATTTATTATTGGCCCGGGATGCGCAAACAAATTTACAATTATGTGTCTAACTGTAACATTTGCAAAGCTTCTAAGAGCCCCAATAACGTTTTAAAACCTCCCTTAGGACAAACAACATTTGCTCAAAGACCTTGGGAACGAGTATATATTGATCTAATGGGACCGTATCCACGATCCCGTGCGGGCCATACTTTTATATTGGTAATCCTAGATCAATTTACCAAATTCGTGCTGCTAAAACCACTCAACTCCAGCATTACTAACAAGATCATAACGTACCTAAGGAATGAAGTTTTCCTCGTATATGGAGTACCGGCACAGTTACATTCTGACAATGGTTCCCAATTTACTAGCAAATCATTTCAACAACTACTAGAAGAATTTAACATCCGACATTGCAAAACCGCTATCTACTCACCGCAAGCGAATGCTTCGGAGCGTGTAAACAGATCGGTAGTTGCTGCAATTCGTGCATATGTGAAAAAGGATCATAAAACTTGGGATACCTTTTTACCTGAAGTAGCGTGTGCCCTTCGCACAGCCGTCCACCAATCAACGAATAAGTCTCCATATTTTCTTCTATTCGGATACCACATGGTGACCGATGGAAAATCTTATCGAATTTTGCGAGACGTCAACGCTTTATCCGAAGACATAGAACCCCTGACAATGCCTGATCGTTTGGCCATTATCCATAGCACTGTTATAAAAACCCTAAAACAATCCTACGATAGATATTCGCATTTTTATAATCTGCGAACCAGATTAGTTACCTATCGACCCGGACAACAAGTTTATGTTCGTCAACATCCACTTAGCGATACTAGTAAACAGTTTTGCGCAAAATTTTCACCCAAGTTTCTTAAAGCAGTTATAATGGAAAAGGTTGGCAATGTTCTTTACAAATGTAAGGACGAATCTGGTAAAGTTTTAGGTATTATACATGCGAAAGACATTAAGGTTTGAAGTTCCGGTAATGAAAAAGAAAATTCAGTTTCGTCGCTTCGGTATTTTATCTTCGACGAATCTGCCCTGTAACGATTCGATGGGGTACGCTGTTCTCCAATATGATCCAATGATTTATTATTTTTCTTGAAAACGAGTAAATCCATAAAACTTCAGAAATGTATGTGTAAAAATAAAATTTTAATTTGATTATACGGAACCCGTTACTTATTTCCCCTTAATTTTTTTTTCGGTTAAAAAAAAAAAAAAAAGAAAACGAGATGGGCAGATAATTGAATCGGCAGTCGATACCCAGTTGTGAGATCAGTTTGATATACAAGAACATAAATTTAATAATTAGCATCGATGGATGTGTATAATTTGTAAATAAAATTTGTTTTTGTTGACCGAAATCGATGATAGCCAGTTTTGGTGTATGATACGATGTTAACGTAAATTTAGTATTAATATTAATAAATTGCTGGTGATAAACATTAAATTATTAGAATAGTGGTTAGTGTATACGCAATCATTGAAAACGTTAATGAATAAAAGTATATTAATAATTAACGATTGCGTCTTTTACAACCGTAAGAGTTGTATATAAAAAAAAAAATTAAAGTTGTATAGTGTATATGAAAATAAAAGAAAAACTGTATATGAAAAAGCTGAATAAAAGTGAAATAAAATCATATGTAAATTATAAAGGTTTACGTTTTAATTTTCTGGCCTACAAGTGTTCAAAAAAAAAAAAATCGAAATATCTCCTAATTAAACCCGCAAATTCGTTCATCATGCAGATCGCACATGTATAGGTATCTGCCAAATAAAACTGAACGAAGGGATAACCCCGGAACAAAGTTATATACAATTTTATCTAATTAAAAAATACAAAGAGTAAAAAAGTAACACGAAATTACTCTACAAGCATCGACAAAATTAAGCGAAATATAAGCAACTAATGCAATGATGGCTCATGTGTTAGCGTATCAACCGTGTTAACGGACTATCGAGTGCTACAGTGGGACTATAACGGCGTTCATTAGAAGCAGCAGTCACTACCGGCTCTATTCGACCTTTGGGATATGCAGAAACTAATGGGAGAGAGAACTCGGCAAAACTACTTGAGTATTAACAAATTTTTTTTTATTTAATATTTTCAATTTATATTTTTGAATTACTACCTCGCTATATATGTTATCGTATTACTGCCCATACATTGTTTTAGAACTTAAAATTTTGTTCAGAGTGTGATCACCAGTTTTGAATTATCTAAAATTGTTGGCCTGACCTACATTGAATCTAGATTAGTATTATATTATACCTTATTGTAAATTGGATATATGTTATTGTAGATCTTTTGACAGTCGTGCCTGTTTCTTTTTGTAAGACAAATTACCGTGCGCGTGCGTTATATTACTAAATTAGCTCAAGGTGAAATTATGAGCGGTTAAAATTTTCCGTATATAGGTTAGTGATAGGATTGTGACACCGTGTGGATAAATTAATGTTACCATTTACCAGGCTTTGAAAATATACTTAGCTGCTTCGCCGACATGTGAATTACGGTTTCGGAATTATGACCCTACCTAACGACGAGCCAAACCCGAAAAATTAGCCTGGAGTACCGAAACCAGCAAGCAGTTACACTGTCTAGCAAGTGCCGTCATATGATCATGCATCAAAAACATCAGCTTCGAAGCGAAACAACGAAATTCAAGGAACTGTTTTACTATCACCAGGAATTTCACTAAATATTTTCATCCAAGAAGTACAACCATCAAAAGCGGGAATGCAGAGCTGAGAACCAACGTGGTTGATGTTCTCTCAGTATAGGATACCTACGTCCAAAAATTGCTAAATCGGAATGACAAAGTGACCCCAATTAGAGCAATTACTTCGTCAGGTGTTGAAGTATTTGTCGAATATCCCATAGTGGAGGATGTAGAAGCAACTATTAGTAGATTGAAAAGTAGAATGGCGGTCTCGATAGAATCCTTGCAGTTTTTATTAAGCTCGGAAGCATTACTTTTGGATCAAATCTACACGACCTCATATTCGTCTCTATTTGGACCAGAAAGAGCTGCCACTTTAGTGAAAACACTATGACGGCATAGCCCTATTGAACACTGCCTTCAGCGTGTTGGCTAATGTTGTAGTTGCCAGACTTATTCCTGTCGCCAGAAACATCATTGGTGACTATCAATGGGTTTTGGTGAGGACGATTTTGGAAAATGTTGGGAGTACAATATAATCATAGATCAACTATAGGTACATATATTTCCGACAGGCATATGACAGTATTAACCGCGAGAACCTATGGGCTGCACTCATGTTTCTAGGAATTTCTCTGAAACTCATTTCTCTGTGTGCATTAACAATGTAGTAATATTACATTACAATATATGGTCTGCGTCTGTATTTCAAATCGTAATCGAAGGAACTGTATGAGTCTGTGCTGTTCAAGTTAGCCCTTGAGTACGTGGTAAAGAAAAGAAACATTGAAACTTAGCGCTGTTTGTTTAATAAATCAGAATTCTTGGATATGCAGATGATATTGTGGCGATGTGGGAACGATTGATCGAGATGGATGGCGGACCATAGTGTAAGCAACAAAACCCTTTCACATAATCTGAAGAGTGCGAGGGAGAAATCACAAACAGTGGGGCAGGTAATGAACGAGGAGTTCCACGTACGTGGAACTTGGTCATTCCACCGAAAGATCTAATGTGATTGAAAATCGTTAAATCTACAAACTAACGCAAAATCTATATGGATAGATCGATCGATACAAAGCAGTATTGGTAGTGCGGGGGTACACATAGAAGTACTGCATAGATTACACAGAAACATTCAACTCTGTGGCTAAGTTTACATCGGTTCGAGCAATTCTGGCGCTGGTGGTATCAAAACGAATGAAATTGCATCAGTTTGCTATAAAGACAGCTTTTCTGAACGGTGATTTTAAGCAGCACGTTTATATAAGTCAACTGATCGAATATAACTGGCAGCGGACGAGTGTGCAAGCTATCCAAGAGTGTGTACGGATTAAAACAAGCGTCTTGCTGCTGGAGCATAAAGCTTACACAATTCATTCAAAAATTCAACTTTTTGGCTAGTAAACCGGATTCATGTGTGTAATGGGAAGAATGGGATGATGATACTTGAAATTGAGCGAAGAACGAGGCAGCAACTTTCCTGGTGATTGAACACTTGCGCAGGGAATTCGAAATCAAAACATTCGAGCTCAAATATTTCTTAGGGCTTGATATCGAACGACGACCAAATGGATCGATTCGTGTGAGGCGTATGCGCAAAATGTACTCAACCGTTTTGGCATGGCGGAATGCAATGCAGTGGCAACTCCATTGGACAGTGTACAGAATCTTGGCGATTTTGAAGCGGATGGAAAAATCAATGTTCCATATCGTGAGGTGATCGGTAGCTTAATGTATTTGACCGCAACGCGTTACGAAACACATAAAGAAGATAATGGACATGGAAATTCGATTTGAAAGGCATCAATTTGAGTCTGTGTGGCTACAGCGACGGAGACTATGCAAGAGATATTGCAACCAGACTACGCAGGAGTCTGCTACCATTGCACGCGGATTTCCATTAAAATTATTAGACAGATTACTAAAGAAGACAACGGCACCTGTTTCACAAAACAACTAGAAGACTTTTTATTAGCTGTTCGAAGAGTTTCAATCTCTCCATTTTCTCATCGATCGAGAGCTAATAATCTAAATATACAAAATAGTGAATAATCAGATAAATCACAGTTTTCAGATGACTAAAACACATGATCGTCATAGCCATGAAACAAGGTGTGTTTTCTTTAATTCATTTTTCAGAAAGAATGGAAGGAATACAATATTAATCACGTGATCTAAGAACATTCCGAACGAAATGTAATTAAAGAACATAAATGGGATAAACAGAATACTTGTTTACAATCGATTTGTTTTATTTTGGCAGCATTTACTCTTTTTGAGCCATAGAAAATATAGAAGAATATATTTGCCGTTTTCGGAAATAGCCCATGGTAACTTTTGGGTAATTTTAATTTTTTTAATGGTGGTAACAAAAGTTACCATTTTTCGCGTGTGAGTATTTTTATTCGGCAAAATTCAAGGGCGTATTTTTGGCAGATACATTTTTGTTGGTTCTTTTTGTACAGTTTGTACTTTAAAAATGTGTAATTTTATTTTTCTGATTCTTCTAATTTAATATAAAGAAAGAAACAAAAAGCATCAAAAACTAAATTAGCCTAAAGCTACTCTACATGTTCGGAAGTAGGTTTGATAATTTATTGCCAGCAAGTTACGCAAATGTTACCATATGGGCTATTTCCGAAAACGGCTATTATATAGCCATAGAAAAATATATTATATATATAATAATATATATAACAACCTAGGCTGACCCTTTAAATAGCCGTTTTCGGAAATAGCCCATGGTAACATTTGGGTAACTTGCTGGTAATAAATTATGAAATCTATTTCCGAACATGTAGAGTAGCTTTAGGTAATTTAGTTTTTGTTTTTGTATAAAATTGGATTTGCATAAAATTTTGTATAAAAAAATATCGTATATGAAAAAAATACGCCATTAAATTTTGCTGAATAAAAATATTCACACGCGAAATCTTATTTACTTTTGCCAGGGTAACGTAGGTAACTTTTGTTACCAACATTAAAAAAATCAAAATTACCCAAAAGTTGACCCCAAACGGGGTCAAGTAGAAAAACAACAACAAAAATAAAACTAAAGTAAAAAGAAATCAAAACGAAATTATTAATTTCAATTTTTTGTACGAGCAGTTTTATCAAAATACGACAGTAATTTTTAGTTATTTTTTCCGATTTTAATTTACTAAGATTTCGCTAAAATAAATTGCATTCATCTAGACATTTATAACCTTGTTTTGACACGATTCAAAAATAACTCTCAAATATATGCCTCATTTACCTGTAGAAAATTGTTTTCTTCTGCAAACTTTTGCTGGTAAATAAGAAGCATCCGCTATATATAATATTCGATATGCGAGAAAGAAATAAACATATATAGTAATGCCATACTTCATTTATAGTAAAATTATTAATTTATTTTTAATTAATTCAAATGCAAAATTTACATTTCATCTCCTTGGCATTTATAAATATAAAATAATTTTATTTTTGTTAATCTTAAAATAACGGGTTATCCAATTCGAGGTTGATAAAGTAGAAATCTGTATACCGACATCTGTCAAAGATAAACGTCAAGTACGCTGTCATTTATTTAGTTGACATTCTGCCATTTAAGAATATGGAGCATTTAACAATCGACCAACGCGTTAAAATTATTAAATCTTATTATAAAAATAGTGATTCTGCCGTATCCACATTTCGCGCTTTACGAGCAGATTATGGTCGTCATAATCGTCCTACAAAGCAAACCATATTGAATACAGTGAATAAATTTGAACAAACTGGATCTGTTACTGATATTGTAAGGTCTGTGCATCATCGAAACATTCGCAATGCTGAAAATATCGCTTCTGTAGCTGAAAGTGTGGAAGAAGATCCAAATTTGTCAATTCCTCGTCGAGCTCAACATTTAGGCCTATCTTATGGCTCATTATGGCGCATTTTGCATCTGGATTTGTATCTTCATCCGTATAAAGTCCATTTGACACAAGAGCTAAAGCCTGCTGACCATGGACAACGAAGAACATACGCAAATTGGGTGTTGGAAAAACAGGCCGTCGATGCTGATTTTTCGAACAAAATTTTCTTCAGTGATGAAGCTCATTTTTCGCTTGGTGGATACGTTAATAAGCAAAACTGTAGAATTTGGGGCTCAGAAAATCCACAATTGATTGTAGAGAAGCCATTACACCCGGAAAAAGTCACTGTTTGGTGCGCATTGTGGTCTGGTGGTGTGATTGGGCCGTATTTTTTTGAGAACAACCATGAACGAACCGTTACCGTCAATTCTATGCGCTATGGCCGCATGTTAACCGATTATTTTTTTACGAAAATCGAAGATTATGATCTTGACGATATGTGGTTCCAGCAGGATGGAGCAACCAGTCACGTAACACGAGCAAATCGAGATCTTTTGCAAGAGAAATTTCCTGGACGTTTGATTTCGCGATTGGCTGATGTCAATTGGCCTCCAAGATCCTGTGATTTAACGCCTTTGGATTTCTTTTTGTGGGGCTACGCGAAAGATCGTGTTTACGCAAACAATCCTCAAACTCTTGACGAATTGAAAACTAATATTCGGAAGGTAATGGCCGAGAACCGCTCGAAATGTGCCGAAAAGTCATTGAAAATTACCGCAAAAGAATCAAGGCCTGTAAGAAGTCCCGTGGAGGACATTTGAATGATATCTTGTTTAACTAAAAATGGCAAGGATCAATCTGTAAAATGAAATAAAAATTACAATACATTCCGAATATTTTGTGTGTTTTTTTTAAGTTTACTTTATCAAGCTTGAATTGGATAACCTTGTATATATGTTGCCATAAAAATAATTGGACCGAATATATTTTATGGCAACATTTTCATTTTTATAGTGGTTTTGGCTGTGCAGTGGCCTAAAAAGACTTCTGCAAAATTTTGTTTGGGTATATTTCTTTAGTTGTCTCTCATGTAACACCTCAATAAACACCAAAAAAGTTAACCTAAAGTTGGAGACTACAACTCGACTCGACTCGCAATATAACCCGTATATATTTTAGCTGTGGTGTAAACGCAGCATATCAAAATATAAAAAAATCTTGTGTACAAACATAAACTATTTTTTGTGTTTATAATTTTCATAAAACAAAAACAATAGCTTATTCATCATTCTAATGGAAAACGATTCAACCAATTGCCGTTTATGTTTAACCATTCATACATCAAATTTATTTAATATATTCGACGAACAAAGTGGCAACGAAAATATTTCGACTGTGCTAGGAAAACATTTTTGGTTTCAAGTATGTAGATTGTTGATTTTATCGTAAATTATTATTTTATTGTTTCATCTTGCTCTAGATCAAAGAAGATGATGTTAATAAATATATTTGCGCTATATGTTGGTCAAAAGTGGCTGATTTTCATTCGTTTTACACCCAAGTCTATCATCTACACAATGAGTTATACTCAAAGGCACAGGAAATTGTTAAAGTGGAAATGGAAATTGATAGTACCGAGGAATCGACAACTAATTTTGAGATAAATAATTTGGAACCTAAGCCAAATTTAAAAAATGAGGCGTCCGTAACGATACCCAGTGATACAAGCGAATTCGATGATTATTCTGATAAGAGTTATGATCCTAAAATGCATCCCACGATTCACGATGACAATACTTCCAGCAATGACGACTTTCTGATAAACTCTCGTTCGAAAAGAAACAGTGTATCGAAGAATTCTATGAACGAAAGTTCGAACAAGGAAGTCACAACTTTTGGAGGCTCTATTGATTGTGATAGTGGCGATACAACTGACGATAATGATCATCATAATGCCAACCCTCGTCTTAAATCAATAAGATTACAAACCACCTCTAGAAAATGTTCGAAAAATAATGTGAAAGATGTACTTAGGGATCAGTTAGAACTAGATGAGGAAAATAAACAAATTCAGGAATATTTTACAATGGAATGTGAACTATGCTCGATTCGTTGTGATACATTTAAAAATTTTAAATTGCACTATAAAAATGAACATAATAGGAAAGGGTATGTGCGGTGTTGTAATCGAAATTTTACGAACCAGACCTTACTGGTTCAGCACATTCAACGTCATTTAAATCCCGAATTATTCAAGTAACTCAATTTTTTATATACCTAATTTGTTTATTAAAAATCACAATAAATGTGTTCTATATGTTTATATTATATTTTTCAGATGCGATCTGTGTTTTAAAAACTTTGCCAGCCAGCGTAGTTTGCAGTGCCATCTTAGAGGGCACAGAGCTTTGGAGAAAAAATCTTTTAATTGTACCGTGTGTTTGAAATGCTTTAGAATTAAAGCTGACTTAGAAAATCATTTAATCACTCACAATAGTGAGAAAAATTATATATGCAACGATTGTGGTAAATCATTTCACACGGAGAATTCGCTTCAAACGCATATCAAATATATTCACGAAAGAGCAGCTATCTGCATCTGTGATGTGTGCGGAAAGGAATTTCGCAAGAAATCAGCTTGCGACCGACATAAAAGAGGAGTTCATGATAATATTGAATTGCCGAAAGTAAAATGCAATATTTGTGGCATATGGTTGAAACAGGTGTCTTTAAGGAAGCATATGGTAGCACATGAAGAGAGTAAAGTTGATCATTTCTGTAGCATTTGTGGAAAACAATCACGTAATCGAAAAGCCCTCAGCAAGCATATAACTACAGTGCATTCGGATAAAGTGTACAAGTGCATGGTTTGCGATAAAACATTTAAGAAAGAAATAAGTCTGAAAGAGCATATGCCCACACATACTGGTGATACGTTATATTCATGTCCGCATTGCCCGAAAAAGTTTAATTCATCTGGAAACATGTATAGGCATAGAAAACTATTTCATGTAAAAGAGTGGGAGGAACACGAACGTCTTAAAGCGGCCGGTGTTTTGTAGGTAGAACTAAATATATTAAAATAAATTCCAAATTTTATTCTAAACAATTCTGGCATTATAAGGCACATAAGGCAGGTGTGTACACACGAAAATGGTGAGCAAGCTATTTGCAACGCAAGAAAGGTGGCAAAGTGTGATCTCGAACCAATTTAATTTTTTTCTTGCCCAATGCCCATTCTGATTTTTGTTTGAGTAATAAAAATATTAAATTTTTCAAATTGAAATAATTATAAATAACTGCCTTTTTCATTTTATAAATTATTTCTTACAACTGCACATTTTTTTATAATCAACAATTAAATAGCGCGGTGATTAACGTATTATGCATTGACATAAGACGTTGCCGTGTTGGCAATCGGCGGAGAACCAAGAACATACCAGCAGGCAATTGGATCGGATGATCAAAAGCTGCAAACTCTGTTTAGTCATGGATACTATATGTCACGGCAAGTCATTGGCGAGGAAGTCATCAATAACATCCCCCATCATGACATTAAAATCATCGTCAGTGAGAGTGACTAATGCAAAAATTGGTAGGGGTGCAGAAAACACATCGTAATCGGTCGTAACTGCATGTACCTCACTAGTAACAACCCCGTCCAACGCGCCCCGACCTGACAATAATGTACAACTTAAGGCTGAACCAATCAGTCCGTAAGCGCATAAGTTGTACTCGATATTGACCATTTGCAAAATAGGTACAAACCAACGAGATTAGGATTTGTTTATTGAGAGTTGACAAGACGATTTCAAAAGTTAGTTGGTAAGAAATCGTAATGGAAATGTTCCAAATAGAGGTCAAGCTCTTACGGACTGACTTGTTGAAACTTTAGTGCTTGTTTCAAATACATTTTTTCTACATAATAGTATCCACAAGTAACGTGGGGATCGAATGATGGAAGAATGACAAACCAAATCGACCAGCATATCCGATGTTAGATCTTACAGAGGTTCAGGGAATGCAGAGCTGAGAACCAACGTGATTGATGTTCTCTCAGTATAGCAAACCTACGTCCAAAAATTGCTAAATCGGAATGACAAAGTGACCCCAATTAGAGCAATTACTTCGTCAGGTGTTGAAGTATTTGTCGAATATCCCATAGTGGAGGATGTAGAAGCAACTATTAGTAGATTGAAAAGTAGAATGGCGGTCTCGATAGAATCCTTGCAGTTTTTATTAAGCTCGGAAGCACTACTTTTGGATCAAATCTACACGACCTCGTATTCGTCTCTATTTGGACCAGAAAGAGCTGCCACTTTAGTGAAAACACTATGACGGCATAGCCCTATTGAACACTGCCTTCAACGTGTTGGCTAATGTTGTAGTTGCCAGACTTATTCCTGTCGCCAGAAACATCATTTGTGACTATCAATGGGTTTTGATGAGGACGATTTTGGAAAATGTTGGGAGTACAATATAATCATAGATCAACTATAGGTACATATATTTCCGACAGGCATATGACAGTATTAACCGCGAGAACCTATGGGCTGCACTCATGTTTCTAGGAATTTCTCTGAAACTCATTTCTCTGTGTGCATTAACAATGTAGTAATATTACATTACAATATATGGTCTGCGTTTATATTTCGAATCGTAATCGAAGGAACTGTATCAGCCTGTGCTGTTCAAGTTATATTGTGGCGATGTGGGAACGATTGATCGAGATGGATGGAGGACCATAGTGTAAGCAGCAAAACCCTTTCACATAATCTGAAAGAGTGCGAGGGAGAAGTCACAAGCAGTGGGGCAGGTAATGAACGAGGAGTACGATGCGCTCATTAAAAATCGTACGTGGAACTTGGTCATTCCACCGAAAGATCAAATGTGATTGATAATCATTAGATCCACAAACTAACGCAAAATCTATATGGATAGATCGATCGATACAAAGCAGTATTGGTAGTGCGGGGGTACACACAGAAGTACTGCATAGATTACACAGAAACATTCAACTCTGGCTAAGTTTACATCGGTTCGAACAATTCTGGCGCTGGTGGTATCAAAACGAATGAAATTGCATCAGTTTGCTATAAAGACAGCTTTTCTGAACGGTGATTTTAAGCAGCACGTTTATATAAGTCAACTGATCGAATATAACTGGCAGCGGACGAGTGTGCAAGCTATCCAAGAGTTTGTACGGATTAAAACAAGCGTCTTGCTGCTGGAGCATAAAGCTTACACAATTCATTCAAAAATTCAACTTTTTGGCTAGTAAACCGGATTCATGTGTGTAATGGGAAGAATGGGATGATGATACTTGAAATTGAGCGAAGAACGAGGCAGCAACTTTCCTGGTCATTGAACACTTGCGCAGGGAATTCGAAATCAAAACATTCGAGCTCAAATATTTCTTAGGGCTTGATATCGAACGGCGACCAAATGGATCGATTCGTGTGAGGCGTATGCACAAAATGTACTCAACCGTTTTGGCATGGCGGAATGCAATGCAGTGGCAACTCCATTGGACAGTGTACACAATCTTGGTGATTTTGAAGCGGATGGAAAAATCAATGTTCCATATCGTGAGGTGATCGGTAGCTTAATGTATTTGACCGCAACGCGTTACGAAACACATAAAGAAGATAATGGACATGGAAATTCGATTTGAAATGCATCAATTTGAGTCTGTGTGGCTACAGAGCGACGGAGACTATGCAAGAGAAATCGCAACCAGACTACGTAGGAGTCTGCTACCATTACACGCGTTTTTCCAATAAAAAGCATGAGACAGATTACTAAAGAAGACAACGGCACCTGTTTCACAAAACAACTAGAAGACATTTTCGTTTTCAGATGACCAAAACACATGATCGTCATAGACATGAAACAAGGTGTGTTTCTTTAATTCATTTTTCAGAAAGAATGGAAGGAATACAATATTGATCACGTGATCTAAGAACATTCCGAACGAAATGTAATTAAAGAACATAAATGGGATAAACAGAATACTTGTTTACAATCGATTTGTTTTTATTTTGGCAGCATTTACTCTTTTTGAGCCATAGAAAATATAGAAGAATATATTTGCCGTTTTCGGAAATAGCCCATGGTAACTTTTGGGTAATTTTTATTTTTTTAATGGTGGTAACAAAAGTTACCATTTTTCGCGTGTGAGTATTTTTATTCGGCAAAATTCAAGGGCGTATTTTCTGCAGATACATTTTTGTTGGTTCTTTTTGTACAGTTTGTACTTTAAAAATGTGTAATTTTATTTTTCTGATTCTTCTAATTTAATATAAAGACAGAAACAAAAAGCATCAAAAACTAAATTACGCTAAAGCTACTCTACATGTTCGGAAATAGGTTTGATAATTTATTGCCAGCAAGTTACCCAAATGTTACCATATGGGCTATTTCAAAAAACGGCTATTACGAGTATATAGCCATAGAAAAATATATTATATATATAATAATATATATAACAGCCTAGGTTGACCCTTCAATAGCCGTTTTCGGAAATAGCCCTTGGTAACATTTGGGTAACTTGCTGGTAATAAATTATCAAATCTATTTCCGAACATGTAGAGTAGCTTTAGTAATTTAGTTTTTGTTTTTGTATAAAATTGTATTTGCATAAAATTTTGTATAAAAAAATATCGTATATGAAAAAATACGACATTAAATTTTGCTGAATAAAAATATTCACACGCGAAATCTTATTTACTTTTTGTATAGCCAGGGTAACGTAGGTAACTTGTGTTACCAACATTAAAAAAATCAAAATTACCCAAAAATTGACCCCAAACGGGGTCAAGTAGAAAAACAACAACAAAAATAAAACTAAAGTAAAAAGAAATCAAAACGAAATTATTAATTTTAATTTTTTGTACGATCTAAATAAGACAGTAATTTTTGGTTATTTTTTCCGATTTTAATTTACTAACATTTCGCTAAAATAAATTGCATTCATCTAGACATTTATAAGCTTGTTTGGACTCGATCCAAAAATAACTCTCAAATATATGCCCCATTTACAGTAGAAAATTGTATTCTTCTGCAAACTTTTGCAGGTAAATAAGAAGCATCCGCTATATAAAATATTCGATATGCGAGAAAGAAATAAACAATGGGGACAGATACCAATTTTAAATTTGACACGAAGATGGTCGTCTTTTTGGAAATTTTTATGAAGTTCATAAACCTCGTTATAAATGAGCTTATGAGCTCAAACTGGGTTTTTTTTAGGGTTTCAGTGGTTGCTTACTGCACACTTAGGCCAATTTTTAGGCCCATTGTGATACCACTCATTCACTCCACATCATTAACCCACCTACTTCACCTACTCACACAACTACAGTATACCACCTGCACATTGCAAGCTCCATGTCAACCTGTACATTGACATGGAAGGTGGGTCGGCGCGTGTCACGGAATTCTGCACTCCATCAGAGGGTCTTAGTTGTATTTATTAGCATCACCGATCGTAATCGATGATGAAAATTCGATTTGCATCTAGCCTCTGATGGGATTCGAACCCAGCACCTCCCGGTCCAAGTGCCGAAGCTTTAACCACTGCACCACTTGTCAAACTGGGGTTGGGCTTCAAAGAAAATTGTGTAACTATATAAATAAAGGAATTAATATATAAAAGGAATTAATATAATATATATAGTAATGCCATAATTTATTTATAGTAAAATTATTAATTTATTTTTATTTAATTCAAATGCAAAATTTACATTTAATCTCCTTGACATTTATAAATATAAAATAATTTTATTTTTATTAATCTTAAAATATATATGTTGCCATAAAAATAATTGGATCGAATATATTTTATGGCAACATTTTTATTTTTATAGCGGTTGGCTGTGTAGTGGCCTAAAAAATCTTCTGTAAAATTTTGTTTGGGTATATTTCTTTAGTTGTCTCTCATGTGCAAAAAGTCAACGTTATATCTCTTTCATTTTGCAGAAGCAAAATGCTGGCCGTGTGTAAATAGGATAATAAACACCCCAAAAATTAACTAAAAGTTAACCTAAAGATAACTACAACTTGACTCGACTCGCAATATAACCCGTATATATTTTAGCTGTGGTGAGTGTGGTGTAAACGCAGCATATCAAAATATATAAAAAGCTTGTGTACAAACATAAACTATTTTTTGTGTTTATAATTTTCATAAAACAAAAACAATAGCTTATTCATCATTCTAATGGAAAACGATTCAACCAATTGCCGTTTATGTTTAACCATTCATACATCAAATTTATTTAATATATTCGACGAACAAAGTGGCAACGAAAGTATTGCGGCTGTGCTAGGAAAACATTTTTGGTTTCAAGTATGTAGATTGTTGATTTTATTGTAAGTTATTATTTTATTGTTTCATCTTGCCCTAGATCAAAGAAGATGATGTTAATAAATATATTTGCGCTATATGTTGGTCCAAAGTGGCTGATTTTCATTCGTTTTACACCCAAGTCTATCATCTACACAATGAGTTATACTCAAAGGCACAGGAAATTGTTAAAGTGGAAATGGAAATTGATAATACCGTGGAATCGACAGCTAATTTTGAGATAAATAATTTGGAACCTAAGCCAAATTTAAAAAATGAGGCGTCCGAAACGGTACCGAGTGATACAAGCGAATTCGATGATTGTTCTGATAAGAGTTATGATCCTAAAATGCATCCCACGATTCACGATGACAATACTTCCAGCAATGACGACTTTCTGATAAATTCTCGTTCGAAAAGAAACAGTGTATCGAAGAATTCTACGAACGAAAGTTCGAACAAGGAAGTCACAACTTTTGGTGACTCTATTGATTATGATAGTAGCGATACAACTGACGATGATGATCATATTGCGGAACCCCGTCTTAAATCAATAAGATTACAAACCACCTCTAGAAATTGTTTGGAAAATAATGTGAAAGATGTACTTAGGGATCAGTTAGAACTAGATGAGGAAAATAAACAAATTCAGGAATATTTTACAATGGAATGTGAACTATGCTCGATTCGTTGTGATACATTTAAAAATTTTAAATTGCACTATAAAAATGAACATAAAAGGAAAGGGTATATACGGTGTTGTAATCGAAACTTCACGGAACAGACCTTACTGGTTCAGCACATTCAACATCATTTAAATCCCGAATTATTCAAGTAACTCTATTTTTATATACCTAATTTGTTTATTAATTATCATAATAAATGTGTTCTATATGTTTATATTTTATTTTTCAGATGCGATCTGTGTTTCAAAAACTTCGCCAACCAGCGTAGTTTGCAGTGCCATCTTGCTTTGGAGAAAAAATCTTTTAAATGTACCGTGTGTTTGAAATGCTTTAGAATTAAAGCTGACTTAGAAAATCATTTAATCACTCACAATAGTGAGAAAAATTATATATGCGACGATTGTGGTAAATCATTTCACACGGAGAAGACGCTTCAAACGCATATCAAATATATTCACGAAAGAGCAGCTATCTGCATTTGTGATGTGTGTGGAAAGGAATTTCGGAATAAATCAGCTTGCCACCAACATAAAAGAGGAGTTCATAATAATATTGAATTGCCGAAAGTAAAATGCAATATTTGTGGCAAATGGTTGCAACAGGTGTCCTTAAGGAAGCATATGGTAGCACATGAAGATAGTAAAGTTGATCATTTCTGTAGCATTTGTGGAAAACAATCACCTAATCGGAAAGCCCTCAGCAAGCATATAAATACTGTCCATTCGGATAAAGTGTACAAGTGCATGGTTTGCGATAAAACATTTAAGAAAAAAATAAGTCTGAAAGAACACATGCCCACGCATACTGGTGTTTCGTTATATTCATGTCCGCATTGCCCGAAAAAGTTTAATTCATCTGGAAACATGTATAAGCATAGAAAAGTAATTCATGTAAAAGAGTGGGAGGAACACGAACGTCTTAAAGCGGCCGGTGTTTTATAGGGTAAAACTAAATATATTAAAATAAATTCCAAACTTTATTCTTGACAATTCTGGCATTATAAGGCACATAAGGCAGGTGGGTACACACGAAAATGGTGAGCAAGCTATTTGCAACGCAAGAAAGGTGGCAAAGTGTGATCTCGAACCAATTTAATTTTTTTCTTGCCCAATGCCCATTCTGATTTTTGTTTGAGTAATAAAAATATTAAATTTTTCAAATTGAAATAATTATAAATAACTGCCTTTTTCATTTTATAAATTATTTCTTACAACTGCACATTTTTTTATAATCAACAATTAAATAGCGCGGTGATTAACGTATTATGCATTGACATAAGACGTTGCCGTGTTGGCAATCGGCGGAGAACCAAGAACATACCAGCAGGCAATTGGATCGGATGATCAAAAGCTGCAAACTCTGTTTAGTCATGGATACTATATGTCACGGCAAGTCATTGGCGAGGAAGTCATCAATAACATCCCCCATCATGACATTAAAATCATCGTCAGTGAGAGTGACTAATGCAAAAATTGGTAGGGGTGCAGAAAACACATCGTAATCGGTCGTAACTGCATGTACCTCACTAGTAACAACCCCGTCCAACGCGCCCCGACCTGACAATAATGTACAATTCAACTAATGTGCTCGAACATCGGTTCGAGTAATTCTGGCGCTGGTGGTATCAAAACGAATGAAATTGCATCAGTTTGCTATAAAGACAGCTTTTCTGACCGGTGATTTGAAGCAGCACGTTTATAACGGGTGATTTTTTAAGAGCTTGAGAACTTTTTTTTCAAAAAAAACGCATAAAATTTGCAAAATCTCATCGGTTCTTTATTTGAAACGTTAGATTGGTCCATGACATTTACTTTTTGAAGATAATTTCATTTAAATGTTGACCGCGGCTGCGTCTTAGGTGGTCCATTCGGAAAGTCCAATTTTGGGCAACTTTTTCGAGCATTTCGGCCGGAATAGCCCGAATTTCTTCGGAAATGTTGTCTTCCAAAACTGGAATAGTTGCTGGCTTATTTCTGTAGACTTTAGACTTGACGTAGCCCCACAAAAAATAGTCTAAAGGCGTCAAATCGCATGATCTTGGTGCCCAACTTACCGGGCCATTTCTTGAGATGAATTGTTCTCCGAAGTTTTCCCTCAAAATGGCCATAGAATCGCGAGCTGTGTGGCATGTAGCGCCATCTTGTTGAAACCACATGTCAACTAAGTTCAGTTCTTCCATTTTTGGCAACAAAAAGTTTGTTAGCATCGAACGATAGCGATCGCCATTCACCGTAACGTTGCGTCCAACAGCATCTTTGAAAAAATACGGTCCAATGATTCCACCAGCGTACAAACCACACCAAACAGTGCATTTTTCGGGATGCATGGGCAATTCTTGAACGGCTTCTGGTTGCTCTTCACTCCAAATGCGGCAATTTTGCTTATTTACGTAGCCATTCAACCAGAAATGAGCCTCACCGCTGAACAAAATTTGTCGATAAAAAAGCGGATTTTCTGCCAACTTTTCTAGGGCCCATTCACTGAAAATTCGACGTTGTGGCAGATCGTTCGGCTTCAGTTCTTGCAGGAGCTGTATTTTATACGGTTTTACACCAAGATCTTTGCGTAAAATCTTCCATGTCGTCGAATAACACAAACCCAATTGCTGCGAACGGCGACGAATCGACATTTCACGGTCTTCAGCAACACTCTCAGAAACAGACGCAATATTCTCTTCTGTACGCACTGTACGCATTCGTGTGGTTGGTTTAATGTCCAATAAAGTAAACTGAGTGCGAAACTTGGTCACAATCGCATTAATTGTTTGCTCACTTGGTCGATTATGTAGACCATAAATCGGACGTAAATCGCGAAACACTTTTCGAACCGAACACTGATTTTTGTAATATAATTCAATTATTTGCAAGCGTTGCTCGTTAGTAAGTCTATTCATTATGAAATGTCAAAGCATACTGAGCATCTTTCTCTTTGACACCTTGTCTGAAATCCCGCGTGATCTGTCAAATACTAATAGCTGGACTATAGATAGAATAAAAAGAATAACGTAAGAAACGAAGACAAAAAATTATTATTCCAATTTGACGTTACGGCCATAGATGACTTGAAATATTAAGTTCATTCATATATTTTTGTGATATATTTCCTACAATTATGAATGAAACTACAATATTTTTCAGTATAAACGTATTTATTTAAACAAATATATGTTTTTAAAATTATAAAAATTATTTATATGCGATTTAAATCACCACAATTCGATAAATTATTTTTTTAGGTTAGGTTTAGAAAAATACAATTCTACAGTGTATTGAAAATTATTTTTGATATTATATTCATATTAGTATATATATACATGAATATTTCATAAATAGAAAAGATAAAACACACGAATAATATTAAATCCCCTTATATAAAAAAATAAACATGCATATTATATTCAACGCACTAAAATTTATTTGGGTTTTGTTGTTGTAGTTATTAAGTTTTTTATTCTTGGGCGAAAATTATCGCTCGGTTATTCTTTTTAAGTGACAGCAAAAATGAAAAAAAATTGAACGCAATTTCTGTTATTCTTTTTATATTCATTATTCTCGGTATAGTCGATTGCATGGAAATCCTCTCTTTCGCTCTCTTACGTTATTTTTTTTATTCTTTTTATTCCATCTATAGTCCAGCCATAATGCATGAAAATCCTAACCACAAAAAAATCACCCTTTATAAGTCAACTGATCGAATATAACTGGCAGCGGACGAGTGTGCAAGCTATCCAAGAGTTTGTACGGATTAAAACAAGCGTCTTGCTGCTGGAGCATAAAGCTTACACAATTCATTCAAAAATTCAACTTTTTGGCTAGTAAACCGGATTCATGTGTGTAATGGGAAGAATGGGATGATGATAATTGAGATTAAGCGAAGAACGAGGCAGCAACTTTCCTGGTCATTGAACACTTGCGCAGGGAATTCGAAATCAAAACATTCGAGCTCAAATATTTCTTAGGGCTTGATATCGAACGGCGACCAAATGGATCGATTCGTGTGAGGCGTATGCACAAAATGTACTCAACCGTTTTGGCATGGCGGAATGCAATGCAGTGGCAACTCCATTGGACAGTGTACACAATCTTGGTGATTTTGAAGCGGATGGAAAAATCAATGTTCCATATCGTGAGGTGATCGGTAGCTTAATGTATTTGACTGCAACGCGTTACGAAACACATAAAGAAGATAATGGACTACGCAGGAGTCTGCTACCATTGCACGCGGATTTCCATTAAAATTATTAGACAGATTACTAAAGAAGACAACGGCACCTGTTTCACAAAACAACTAGAAGACATTTTATTAGCTGTTCGAAGAGTTTCAATCTCTCCATTTTCTCATCGATCGAGAGCTAATAATCTAAATATACAAAATAGTGAATTATCAGATAAATCACAGTTTTCAGATGACTAAAACACATGATCGTCATAGCCATGAAACAAGGTGTGTTTTCTTTAATTCATTTTCAGAAAGAATGGAAGGAATACAATATTGATCACGTGATCTAAGAACATTCCGAACGAAATGTAATTAAAGAACATAAATGGGATAAACAGAATACTTGTTTACAATCGATTTGTTTTATTTTGGCAGCATTTTCTCTTTTTGAGCCATAGAAAATATAGAAGAATATATTTGCCGTTTTCGGAAATAGCCCATGGTAACTTTTGGGTAATTTTAATTTTTTTAATGGTGGTAACAAAAGTTACCATTTTTCGCGTGTGAGTATTTTTATTCGGCAAAATTCAAGGGCGTATTTTTGGCAGATACATTTTTGTTGGTTCTTTTTGTACAGTTTGTACTTTAAAAATGTGTAATTTTATTTTTCTGATTCTTCTAGTTTAATATAAAGACAAAACGCATCAAAAACTAAATTAGCCTAAAGCAACTCTACATGTTCGGAAATAGGTTTGATAATTTATTGCTAGCAAGTTACCCAAATGTTACCATATGGGCTATTTCCGAAAACGGCTATTATATAGCCATAGAAAAATATATTATATATATAATAATATATATAACAACCTAGGTTGACCCTTCAATAGCCGTTTTCGGAAACAGCCCATGGTAACATTTGGGTAACTTGCTGGTAATAAATTATCAAATCTATTGCCGAAGATGTAGAGTAGCTTTAGGAAATTTAGTTTTTGTTTTTGTTTTTTTTCTGTCTTTGTATTAATTAGAAGTATCAGAAAATATAAATACAAACTTTTAAAGTACAAATTGCGCAAAAGGAAACAACAGAAATATTGTATATGAAAAAAATACGCCATTAAATATTGGTGAATAAAAATATTCACACGCGAAATCTTATTTACTTTTTGTATAGCCAGGGTAACTAGGTAACTTTTGTTACCAACCTTAAAAAAATCAAAATTATCCAAAAGTTGACCCCAAACGGGGTCAAGTAGAAAAACAACAACAAAAATAAAACTAAAGTAAAAAGAAATCAAAACAAAATTATTAATTTTAATTTTTTGTACGAGCAGTTTTATCTAAATACGACAGTAATTTTTGGTTATTTTTTCCGATTTTAATTTACTCATGGCCAGTTGCACAGAAAAATGACTAACGGCCGGTTAGTTGTGCGCCAGTTAAATGTTTTATATGAAATTTGTTTTCGCAGTCAGACAAAACTCAACGCAAACTTGATTAAATTTATTTTATTCCATGGAAATATTTAACGATTAGTTAAAAAGTTATTCATTTAAAATTGGCCATTTAAATATTTAAATGCAAGCTAAATATTTCCACGGAATAAAATAAATTTAATCAAGTTTGCGTTTATTTTTTTCTGACTGCGAAAACAAATTTCATTAGTCATTTTTCTGGCCGTAAGGCATTTTTCTGTGCAACCGACCATAAGATTTCGCTAAAATAAATTGTATTCATCTAGACATTTATAACCTTGTTTGGACTCGATCCAAAAATAACTCTCAAATATATGCCCCATTTTACCCCATTTACATGCGACCAACATTTTTCTTCTGCAAAATGAAAGAGATATAACATTGACTTTTTGCACATGAGAGACAAGAAAAGAATTATATCCCAACAAAATTTTGTAGAAGATTTTTTGAGCGTTTTTTGTTAATTTTAAAAATGTTGCCATAAAAATACTCGGATCGAATATATTTTATGGCAACATTTTCATTTTTATAGTGGGTTTTGCAGTGTAATCGCTCAAAAAATCTTCTACAAAATTTTGTTGGGATATATTTCTTTTCTTGTCTCTCATGTGCAAAAAGTAAATGTTATATCTCTTTCATTTTGTAGAAGAAAAATGTTGGTCGCATGTAAATGCCCCATAAAGATGACTACAACTTGACTCGACTCGCAATATAACCCGTATATATTTTAGCTGTGGTGAGTGTGGTGTAAACGCAGCATATCAAAATATAAAAAAATCTTGTGTACAAACATAAACTATTTTTTGTGTTTATAATTTTCATAAAACAAAAACAATAGCTTATTCATCATTCTAATGGAAAACGATTCAACCAATTGCCGTTTATGTTTAACCATTCATACATCAAATTTATTTAATATATTCGACGAACAAAGTGGCAACGAAAGTATTGCGGCTGTGCTAGGAAAACATTTTTGGTTTCAAGTATGTAGATTGTTGATTTTATCGTAAATTATTATTTTATTGTTTCATCTTTCTCTAGATCAAAGAAGATGATGTTAATAAATATATTTGCGCTATATGTTGGTCAAAAGTGGCTGATTTTCATTCGTTTTACACCCAAGTCTATCATCTACACAATGAGTTATACTCAAAGGCACAGGAAATTGTTAAAGTGGAAATGGAAATTGATAGTACCGAGGAATCGACAACTAATTTTGAGGTAAATAATTTGGAATCTAAGCCAAATTTAAAAAATGAGGCATCCGAAACGATACCCAGTGATACAAGTGAATCCGATGATGATTATTCTGATAAAAGTTATGATCCTAAAATGCATTCCACGATTCATGATGACAATTCTTCCAGTAATGACGACTTTCTGATAAACTCTCGTTCGAAAAAAAACAGAATATCGAAGAATTCTACCCAAAGTTCGAACAAAAAAGCCACAACTTTTGGAGGCTCTATTGATTGTGATAGTGGCGATACAACTGACGATAATGATCGTCATAATGCCAACCCTCGTCTTAAATCAATAAGATTACAAACCACCTCTAGAAAATGTTCGAAAAATAATGTGAAAGATGTACTTAGGGATGAGGAAAATAAACAAATTCAGGAACATTTTACAATGGAATGTAAACTATGCTCGATTCGTTGTGATACATTTAAAAATTTTAAATTGCACTATAAAAATGAACATAAAAGGAAAGGGTATATACGGTGTTGTAATCGAAACTTCACGGAACAGACCTTACTGGTTCAGCACATTCAATATCATTTAAATCCCGAATTATTCAAGTAACTCTATTTTTATATACCTAATTTGTTTATTAATTATCATAATAAATGTGTTCTATATGTTTATATTTTATTTTTCAGATGCGATCTGTGTTTCAAAAACTTCGCCAACCAGCGTAGTTTGCAGTGCCATCTTAGAAGGCACCGAGCTTTGGAGAAAAAATCTTTTAAATGTACCGTGTGTTCGAAATGTTTTAGAATTAAAGCTAACTTAGAAAATCATTTAATCACTCACAATAGTCAGAAAAATTATATATGCGACGATTGTGGTAAATCATTTTACACGGAGAATTCGCTTCAAACGCATATCAAATATAATCACGAAAACACAAGTAATTGCATCTGTGATGTGTGTGGAAAGGAATTTCGCATCAAATCAGCTTGCGCCAAACATAAAAGAGATGTTCATGATAATATAATTGAATTGCCGAAAGTAAAATGCAATGTTTGTGGCATATGGTTGAAACAGGTGTCTTTAAGGGAGCATATGATAGCACATGAAGATAGCAAAGTTGATCATATCTGTAGCATTTGTGGAAAACAATCACCTAATCGGAAAGCCCTCCGCAAACATATAAATACTGTGCATTCGGATAAAGTGTACAAGTGCCTGGTTTGCGATAAAACATTTAAGAAAGAAATAAGTCTGAAAGAGCATATGCCCACACATACTGGTGTTTCGTTATATTCATGTCCGCATTGCCCGAAAAAGTTTAATTCATCTGGAAACATGTATAATCATAGAAAAGTAATTCATGTAAAAGAGTGGGAGGAACACGAACGTCTTAAAGCGGCCGGTGTTTTATAGGGTAAAACTAAATATATTAAAATAAATTCCAAACTTTATTCTTGACAATTCTGACATTATAAGGCACATAAGGCAGGTGTGTACACACGAAAATGGTGAGCAAGCTATTTGCAACGCAAGAAAGGTGACAAAGTGTGATCTCGAACCAATTTAATTTTTTTCTTGCCCAATGTCCATTCTGATTTTTGTTTGAGTAATAAACATATTCTTAAATTTTTCAATTTGAAATAATTAATAATTGCCTTTTTCATTTTATAAATTATTTCTTATAACTGCATTTTTTTTATAAACAACAATTAAATAGCGCGGCGATTAACGTATTATGCATTGGCAGAACACGTTGCCATGTTGACAATCAGCGGAGAATCAAGGACGTATGAGTAGGCAATTGGATTGGATGATCACAAGCTGCAAACTCTGTTTAGTCATGGACACTATATGTCACGGGGAATCATTGGCGCCCTAAGACCAATGCCAAATCTGCGTCTGTTCTCCAGGTTACGGACGGCCGAAGCGGGCGTCTGTCTTATATCAAGGGGCTCGCTATATAGATGTGGTGCAGGTAGGACTGGACGGCTTAAGTTTTTTCACCAGTACGTGACCCATAAACGTAACAAGCGGATTGTTTAGCAGACTAACAACCTTATCTCATAAAAACAACTAAGTTATGAACCCTAAACAAAGGCCTTGAATTACCATATCAGGTGCATCACAAATACGACCTCGGAATTTATACACTGGTAATGCTTTAAAAATGGGAACATGGAGCGGCTGAGTGACTGTGTTTAGTCTCTTAAGACTCGGAAATCTCCAAAACCTTTCGAACCAGATAAGTTACACATTAGATATACAAGAGCTTAGATGGTCTGAGAGTGGGATCCATAACACCACCAATGCTTACACTTTTTTACAGCGGCCGTCAGAATGGCCGACAGAACGGCTTCCGCTCTATCGACATGCCTATATTTAAAGTTCAGACTCCGCACTAAGAAATTTAACATCACGATCGTTACTATATATATGCACCCATTGAAGGTAAATTAGATGACATCTATTTTTTGTCGAGTTGGAGGGTGTCATCAATAACATCCAGCACCGCGACATTAACCCACTAACTGCTAATTTTTTTTAGTTAAATTTTTGGGGTTAATTCTGGTGATCTGGACATTTAAAATTAACTGCTAAATCGATTTTTTGATAAACATTAAAATTTGCAAAAAAACAAGAATTTTTCGCAAAGCCTCATTTTGGGGATGGTGGCGGTTACAATGAAAAACTTCAAACTTCAATACATATTTCAGATAATTTTCAATGTTTCAAATTTAATTGTGCCATTCAACCGTACACTCCACATGTAATCCAACATTACATTTAGAACATTGCTTCCGTACGGTTTTGCAAACAGCACATTTCCTTTGCTTTCCTTCGCTTGTTCGTTCGAGATAATGGTCTAATGGGTTTTTCCTTACAGATTCTGGGACGCGCTTGATTGCCAATTTTTGGAGAGAAGGTCTCTCCGAGTTCCGGTTGGGCAATGATGTTGTTGAAAGGTAAGTTCTCGCGATATTTCTACTAAATTCTAAAAGCGGTATGTGCTCATTTGTAAGGCAACACATATAGCGTACGCGTTGACTACAGTCATATCTATCATGCTGGTAAAAATTGGAAATTACCCTTCTTCCTCGGATTTTTATTCAGACTATCAGGGGTGACATGTTATAACATCACATTTTCGATACTTTATCGAATGTTATATCTCTTTTTTCTAACTGAAATTGGCAAATGTTTCATTTATTAATTATTTCTTTTCTATTGTTATCACAACCTACTAAAATAAATATGAGCAGTACCGTTTTCTCCAAGTATCGAAAACAAATTATTTGGTGATAGAAATGAAGTAGAAATATCACAATTTTTTAATCTAGCAGGCTGGAAAATGTTATAGTAAATGAAACAGTATTCCACTTTCACTTTATTCTAAAGAAGCGAGAAATAAACTTCGATAAATTATCGAAAATGTGATGTTATAGCATGTCACCCCTGGTTACTTTCTATAACGGAAAAATGGCCTGATGATTTGACAATACTTTTACACAATTGTTGTTTTTCCAGACTACTCCAAATATATCGTTTTCTATATCCAATCTATAATCAAATGCGCCACGATGTTCCGTTTTCATTTCATTATCTGTCTTTATGGAACATTTGTTCATTCTGTTATATCTAACAGTACCGGTAGCTGCAACATTTCGATCCTTGAGCATTTTAATCAACTCAAAGCTGGTGAAGAAGTTATCGAAATAAAAAACATCATTAGATGGGTTGCTAATACCGCAATGTTTTTCATTATAACATTTTCGCCTAATCCAGGTACTTCTTGCTCGTCATTTTGCTTTCCTTTATATAGGTCCGTATGAAAGCAATAAGCGGTCTCCGCACAACACATTGTCCATTGCTTGAAGCAGAACCGTATTGGCTTGCCCCGTATAAACGGTTTCAAGTAATGATGGCCATAATACCGAACCATTTGTTCATCAATACGTATGTTTTTCGAAAACACTCCAAATTTCAGGAATTGTTTATTCAATTTATCAATTACTAGGGTAATCTTGGAAGCTTTGTCCACCTGTTTATTATTATTCAATTCCCCATTATCATTGAAATGAAGATTTCTTTTCGCGATACCTATTTGTAGTTATATTTTTTCTAACGACTGCCAGAGGTATACGTCCTCATCCTCACACCAATACATTTATTCTTGCTGTAACGAGTGATAACCCGTAAACAATAGAAATCTCAAAAACTTTCTCAAACAAGTTGTCGTCATTGTAAAATCGTGTCTGTTATTCAGCATAGCATAGGCGATACTTTGATTTATAATATACGTCATAATATCTTCATCGAACGGGAATCATCCATCATCATCAAACAGGGTTTCAAACACTTGAACAGGTGATTTTCCTTTTAAAATTTCCTTTATATGTCTCTAGATGTCAATATTTCGTCATCTTGACTAATTAGGTTCTGGAAATCGGGCCTTGTTCTTTTCCATTTTGAGCTTATTTGCGTTTTTTTCTTTGTAATTTTCTGACGCCTTGAAGGTGGTAAATTGTCCGATTCAGGTTGCTCAGATTTAGACGGCGCTGAAATTGCGGTAGAATGAAGTTCTAACCTGCAAGATACGTCCTTTAGATAGATATCATGCAAACATCGATATCAATGTCATTCGATTGAATATCGACATTGTCCGGTAAAAGCTCAGAATATTATCATCATCTGATTCAAACCCTTTAAAAAAATCAGGGTCAGTTACGGCATCTTCTAATTCCGCAATTGTGTAAAATTATTTCGTACTTCTCTCTAAAAAAATATTTAAAAAAATATATTTGTTCAACTACTAGTCGTAGAAGGCATCATTATTATGTGTTTTAATAGCCTGAGAAACAAAATTATAATAATATTTTATTATTGACCAGTAGTTAATAATGGAAAATGAACACTAGATGTAATACGATTAAATGGATAGGGAGATTATGATTATTACCCATATTGACTCAACAAAATTAAAACTTCAAATAACAAAACAAAATGCAGTGTCATTTTAAATTTACGCTTACTACAATTCAGTAAAAAATTCGGCTACTTCGACATAGTTAATATTATTATAGAGCAAATGTTTCCCTTATCAAATTAATTTTCTTATCAACAAAAAACCTTAATGGTTGGTGGTATGCCTTCTACAACTAGTAGTGGAAAAAATAGTATATACACCACGCTTGGGAAGTGCTATTATAGCCCTCGCTTACTATAACCCTCGACGCTCCGCATATCGGGTTATAAACTCGCTCGGGCTATAATAGCATACTTCTCAACCTTGGTGTATAATATACTATTTAACCACGGTACGGTAAAAAAAATATTTTTAATGCAACTAATAAAGACACACTTTCGAAAATTAATAATTATATATGAGTGATTAATAATTTAATTTTTATTTATTTTTTCACTTTACCCACTTGTAGTTTCTAAACAACTAATGAAATATGAAATATTTAGTATCTGAACATTAATTTTAAGTGTATTGTATGAATTCTGGTTATAATATGAAACCAAATAAACAGAGGTACCAACCTACAAGTTAAAAAAAATATTATCTCCAAATGGATTATGGCAGCTAACAGGATAAAATCGTCGTGGGTGACTTTAATGCAAAAATCGATAGCCGTGCAGGAAAGACATCGTCTATGTGTCGTAGCTGCTTGCACCTCATTAGTAACAACCACGGCCAACGCGGATTGACGTAGCAATAATGTACCACTTAGTTGTATCAAGTAAGTTTTTTCCACATAAGAGAATCCCCTAGCAACGTGGAGATCTAATGATGGACGAATGGCAAACCAAATCGATCACGTCATGGTCTCTAAGAGACACTTCACCAGCATATCCGATGTTAGATCTTACAGAGGTTCATACAAGGATAGCGATCGTTTGCTTGTCGTATACATATATAAGTGCAATCTGTCACATACGTTCAATAGTGAAGCATAAAAGACCGTTCGATGGAACGTATCGATACTTTAAAAGATCAACCACCACAGCAGAGCTATCAATCAGCTGTCACTGCTAGCCGTAACTATCGCGGCGTAAAATCGATGAGAATTTCCACATTCGGAATATAATTTGCTTTATAAAGATCGATTTATATTATCCGTTTTAACGAAACGTTAAACGTATCGTATCACAAAAAACATTGTTACATATATAGGGTTTTCCAATAGGAATAGTATGATTTTTAAGTGACATTTCGGCCATTTGTATTATGTCATGATCTGTCATTTTTTGTTTCATTGTATTCAGTAATGTTTACAATTTCATCATGGTGAGATATACGCAAGAACAACGTTTACAAATTGCAATTACAAACGATAACGATTTTTTTTAAGAAAATCATCTTCTCCGATGAGGCTCACTTTCATCTGAGTGGTGCGGTAAATAAACAAAACTGTCGATTCTGGTGCGAAGAAAATCCACAAATTATTCATGAAAAACATTACATTCACCTAAATTGACAGTTTGGTGTGGTTTTTGGTCTGGTGGTATCATCGGTCCGTATTTTTTTCGAAATGAAGCTGATAACACCGTTACTGTCAATGCAGATCGGTATAGATCGATGATAACCAACTTTTTATGGCCGAAATTGGAAGAAGTTGTTCTTGACAACATTTGGTTCCAACAAGACGGGGCTACGTGCCACACAGCAAGTGCAACAATTGAATTATTGCGAGAAAAGTTTGGATCATATCACTCTTATTGGAAAACCCTTTATTTTCTATAGGAGTATTTATATTATCCATATGTCCGAAGGCGAAAAAATACGAAAGAATAGCGAAGACTTTTACTCTATACACTATACGTAACCAAATGATACAAATATATATGATAATCATACGAAGAAAATGTCTGAATTGAAACTTACGTGTAGGAACTGAACGGAACGGATAATGTAAATCGACCTTCATTCTTTATATTTGTCGTGTTTCATGGCACCAATTGATCCGGATCAGTTCAAATTTTATATGGAACATCAAATTTGATTTTGATTTGAAATCTAGTAAGCGGCTTTGCGTAGTTTCATGAAATATGAACTGAACCGGATCAGATCAAGCATCAAGAAACACAGCTATTATTCGAATTTTTCATCGGCTACTTTAATCGTTTTTCAAATTTTTTGCAAGTATTCTATTATTTATTTCCCTATTAAGGCTGTCCAAACATCGACTTATTTGACTTTTTCAAATAAGTCACCTCGCGAGGAGACTTATTTGAATAAGTACGTCTACACAGAAATGTCTCCAAAATTGTGTCTTGACTAAATTTAATCATCGAGGAATAAATATATAAGAGAATCAAGTAGTGCAAATTTTATAAGCCAATTTTTCGTAGGTTAATTTTATTTTATAGTTTTGATATATTTATATACACCAATTTAATTTTTTGCTATATTTAATCTTATAAACATATCGGCATAGTTATTTTATAGTTCATTGTTCTTGTTAGGCTTATACAGATTGCCAATAGTAAAATAGATTAACCTCGTAATGTCTACATGAGTCTTCTTATGTATGCATATTTTGCTTTATGATTTAATACATGCAGTTTTTATTTTCAAATCTAGTGACAACGACCAGCATGTCAAGATGTTTTTCTTCCATATAATAGAAATTGAGTTTCGATTTTTGTTATTACCTCACAAATAAGTCGGTACAATGAATTGGAATAACTTGACCGACTTATTCAAGATGGCGTTAAATAAGTCAATAAGTCTGTAATAAGTCCGTGTTTGGAAAACATCCTAAGGGAATAATTTCCAATCGATTTACCCACTCGGAATTTTTCCCTTAGTAGGAAAACAAATATTAAGAAGCATGTAAAGAAATTTAAAAAACGATTAAAGTAGTCGGCAAAAAATTAAATAATATAAAGAATTGTAATGCAATTTATATTCCGAATGCGGAAATTCCTACCGATTTCAAGAATAAGGCCCCAGACCTCCGTTGACTTAACTAACATGTAAATGAACATACCGATAGACGAAACAATAGAAATAACCAAAATCTTAAATAGAAAACAGAGTAAAAACAATAAACATACAAGAAATAAGCTAGCAACATAGAATATCAGCTTACAACCACATGATAAACAGAATGAATAGTGTACCAATGGCTAAAAATGATTATGTTAAGAGGAACTCAGCATCATAAAATACATAGGTAATAAAAACGGATCCAAACCCACATTAATTGATAAAACAAACGGAAAACAAGTAGCGAAAACACACCAACAAATCTGGAATGGTTAAGATTTGACCGACCGGTATTTTGAAAATACCAACACCAATGCAGACTAAAAATTCGTAAGCGTAGAATACAATAAAATGACGCACAAAATAATAGAATAAACTTTCATAAAATTCGGATACACGGCAGCCTACAAAACAGTAATAAAAATTATAGCAAAAACTCAAAATTAAAGAAACACCCAATAAATAGACACAGGATGACACAAACTAACATGTGATATGACATGCCCTAACATCCGAGAAACAGGTAGAAGCTTTCCAGAAAGATACAAAGGATAAATGAACGACATAACAAAAACAGAACCAAAATTTGCATTAATGCAATGCAACGACAACTCCATTGGACATTGTACAGATTCTTAGTGATTTTGAAGCGGATAGAGAAATTAACTTTCCATATCGTGATACGTGAGATGATCAGTAGCTTAATATATATTGGCCGCACAACATTATGAAATACATAAAGGGGACAATGGACATGGAAATTCGATTTGAAAGACATCAATTTGAGTCTGTGTGGCTACAGTCAGTGACGCAGACTATGCAGGAGATATCGTAACCAGACGGTCGACGTCCGGATATATATTCATGTTTGGAAATGGAATTATAAGTTGAGGCTCAGAACGACAAAAGTCGGTGGCGTTTATCGACAACAGGGTCCCGAATACATGGCGACACGTTGTATGCGATAAAATAACGGATGTGGCTGCACCGATTATTTTCTGATCCTTCCGCTGCCACAAATTTTGTTGTATATTTTTATTAAGATTTTTGTTTTAAATTGTATGGATTTTAATATGGATAACGACTAAGCGATATCACACCATAGCTCTGATCGAATTAAAAGATGCTTTCCAACACATCAGTATTTACACTCTTTGTATTATTTCAATTTATTTAAACTTATTAATTTTAATTCAACTTTATTTATTAATATAATTTTATATTATTTTTTGGTAGATGATGTTGTTCGTTCCGAGGTTGATGTGAGAAGAGAAAGATTGAAGTAATTTTGCAAATTGTCGAATGGTACGTTATATTTTGGTGGTGGTACCGGTTATTTTTGTATACCGGTTGATAGTGATATAATTATACAACAACGGGTGTGGCTGCACCGATTATTGTCCGAAGTTTTATCAACCGATTTGGTCAAGCCGATATTCCTCTTGGATAATTAAAGCACGATTCGGGTCATCAAAAATCCGGGATTTCATAAGAGGGACGAAGCACATTATTGTGCAATATAATTTGATCCGAAAGAGGTACGAGGATGGAACTTATGTTGGTGTGTCTAGTCCTTTATTCTTAATTAACATTCATGTACTCAATACATTTATCGAATAATGCAGAAGCAAAATTTTTAAAACAACCAAACATAGATTTACCTAATTTTATTCAAAAAAACATATATGTAAAGGGTGAGCGAATACAAGTGGATAGTAATTAAAAAACTATTGCGTTGAATGATTTTGATTTCTTTATTGAATTATGCTTATTAATCGATAATGAATATGTGTAAAAGATAAATTGGTCAAAAATGTTCATCACGGCTTCGGTATATCTAACCGTTTTTCCAAATTTAGGATGACGTCCTGGCATAATTGCTCCTCTATTCCACCAATATGCGTTGTTATCTCGTTCTTTAGACCTTGAATTATTGCTGACTTATTGGCATAGATCATACTTTGAAGATAACCCAAAATAAGAAATCAACGGTGTCAAATCGTACGATTTCAGTGCCAATTGACCTCGTTGTATTACGAGATAGTGCGTCTCGAAAACTCGTGTCATAAAGCCATTGTTTCATTGTTTGTATGGCATGTGGCACCGACTTGTTGAAACCACATATCGTCCGCATTCATATCATCCAATTCGAGCCAAAAAAGTTAGTTGTGGTACACCAAAAAAATATGTAATGCGCGATATGCTTTTTTGTAAGTCCATTTTCATAGCACCTTAGACAATTTTAACGTGTTGTGCCAAGTGTACCTCCTATACATGACTAAAATTAATGACTGTAGTTGAGAGATAGCTGGCCCTCATCACACACAACATTTTTGATACAAAACAGTTATCCGACCAGGTACTTTCGAAGGTTTCTTAAATGGCTATAATATTACTTCAAGTTCATAATTTGATTAGAAATTATTTATCAAATAATTACAGACCAAATATTTTTATTATTATTAATTTACACTACATTATAAAATACATCTATGTTATTCTTGAAATTTAAACATTAACAAAAATGTGCCTTTTATTTCCTTACTGTGCCAGTTTTTGGGATTATTTGCTAATTGGTCTGAGTAGTAAAAATAAATTAACTCTAATGCATTCGCTAATTAATAATATAAGAAAACAATAAAACCATAATTAACTCGATTGGTTCAACTGTTTTAACGATTTATTCTTTCAACATTTATAAAACACCAGCCGCCTTTAGGCGCTCATGTTCTTCCCGTTCTTTCACATGCACTTTTTTCTTATGTGAATACATATTTGATGACGAGTTAAACGTTTTCGGACAATGTGGACAAAAATACAACGTTCCACCAGTATGCGTGGGCATGTGCTCTTTGAGACTTATTTCTTGTTTAAATACTTTTTCACATATAAAACATTTGTACACTTTATCTGTATGAACGGTCTTTATGTGCTTCTGAAGAGCTTTGCGATTAAGAGATTGTTTTCCGCATATACTACAAAAATGTTCAACTTTGCTGTCTTCATGTAAGACCATATGCTTCTTGAAAGAAACTGGTTTTAGCCAAATGCCACAAACATGACACTTAACTTTGGGCAATACAATATTCTGATGGACCGTCTTTTTGTGTTGCTCGAACGCAGCTTTATTACGAAACTCTTTCGCACACACGTCACATATGTGAGTATCTACTTCACTGTGAATATTTTTTGTATGGCTTAGAAGCAAAAACTTGGTGCGAAATGGTTTACCGCAATCTTTACAAATAAAATTTCTCTCTTTGCTGTGCGTTGTTAAATGGTTCTCCAGTATACACTTCTTGGTAAAGGTTCTCGAACATTCAGTACATTTGAAAAGATTATTATCGTCCATTGAATGTAGTTTACTATGTTCTTGTAAACTACTTTTCCTGGAGAACGATTTATTGCAAATATTGCATCTAAAAAAATATTTGAAACGAATTTGATTAACAGCATCGATATGGATACAGAAATTAAATTGTTACTTAAATATTTCCGGATTTAAATGCCATTGAATATGCCCAACCAGTAATGATCGCTTTGTATATTTTCGATTACAACACCTTAAATATCCCTGAATTTTGTGCTCTTTTCTATAGTGCAATTTTAGATTTGTAAACGTCTCACAATGCGTTGCACACAGCTCACAGTCAATTGCGAGGTACTCCTGAATTTGTTTATTCGCTTCATCCGTTTCCGGTCCAGCCTCAGTGTCGTCTTCAGTTCTCACCGCTTTTTTTAAGCATTTTTTTGGATGTTTTATTAATTTTTGTTTTGATTTTTTGCGATGGGACTTTGCCATATAATCATCATCATTATCAGACGTACTACTATCATGTGATAAATCGACATCCGTTTCCATTTTTTTATTCGTCAAATTTCTTGATTTTCGTGATGTTTTAAGACGAGATTTTGAAACATCAGTGGACGTGTTGCTGTCATATATTATGTCTGGATCAAGCATATCATTATTATCATCAGAACATTCAGTTTCTGTTTTCTCAATTGTAAAGTTGTTTTTCATTTCGTTAGCTTCATTTTTTAAGTTCGGCACTTGCAGATCAATTACCTGAATATTATCCAATGTCCCATAATCATCATCGATCTCTACTTTAACCATTTGATGAACTTTTGAGGATAATTCATTGTGTATATTATAGACTTGAGTGTAAAATGTATGAAAATCGGCAACTTTCGACCAGCACTCCTTACAAATATGTATATATCCATCTTCTTCTTTTACCTAAACCAGACCAGAATAGAATTGTTTTACAAATGTTACCCCAATATCTCATTTTGCTCATTTACTTCAAACCAAAAATGTTTTGTTATCACTGCTGCTATATTTGTATCTCCAACTCGTTCGTCGAACAAATTTAAAAATTCTGTTGTGTTTCCGGTTAAACATAACCGACAATTATTGTTTAAATCATTTTTCATTATAAGTTTAATACAACAGTCTTTTAGAGAATTGATAAAAAGTGCTGAGTTCAAATTGTAGTATGTAGTTTTGTATGTAAACAAAATTAAGTGTTTTGGATGACCAAATTTGACGTTTGTGAAATGTTTGTACCCTAGCAACAAAAAAATGTAAATATCAGCAAACAAATACTTTACGAGTTATGGGGCATTTACATGCGACCAACATTTTTCTTCTACAAAATGAAAGAGATATAACATTGACTTTTTGCACACGAGAGATAAGAAAAGAAATATATCCCAACAAAATTTTGCAGAAGATTTTTTGAGCCACTACACTGCAAAACCCACTATAAAAATGAAAATGTTGCCATAAAATATATTCGATCCGAGTATTTTTATGGCAACATTCTTAAAATTAACAAAAAATAATTATTTTCTATTTACAAAAGATTAAGGAATCATAATAAAAACAGAATCCCGATAGGGGCAGGATGCAAAGGGAATTTTCATCAACAAATTACGATTTGGGATGAGAAGGAACACATCTATGACCCCCTGTCGGAGTGCGGGGCTCACGGGCCGACCCATCTTCCATGCCAGTATAGGCTGGCATGGAGCTATGCAATGTGCAGATGGTAATAAAATCGAACCTATATTCGTACGTCCTCGAATTGGCCAATACAGGCGTAAAGGTAAGGACGTAAATAAGCCGCGAAAGAGTAGGGAGAGCTTCGGCCCCAGAACAAATCAGGGAAAAAAATAAAAAAATAAAAAAAACAGACGCCATAGATAAGAAGAAAATTTACATAATTTCTCATTTGAAATAATTAAAAATAAATTAATAATTTTCCTATAAAAAAATTATGGCGTTACTATATATGTTTATTTCTTTCTCGCATATTCAATATTTTTATATAGTGGATGCTTCTTATTTACCTACAAAAATTTGCAGACGAAACAATTTTCTACATGTAAATTGGGCATTTTGTGATATTAAACAAAAAGAATAATAAAGTATTATAGTATGGGTTTACACCACTTGTGATGTAAACTGGCCGGGTATTATACTTTATTAGCAATAAAGTATTATACTATTAAGGCCTTGTTGTATAGCCGAAAACGAAACGAAAACGAAACGGACCGAAACAAAAGTTATGAATTGAATGCATGGAAATGTAGTAGAACTGTTATATAGACGAAATGAAAACGAATTGATAGAATGGTTCATTTCAATTTCTTTTCGTTTTCGGCCAAAGTTCACAATAATTGATAGTATTTGTTGTAATTTTCATAAATTGTGAATTATTTTGCGATTTTATTTACTGGGGTTTGTTTTTTTTAATCTAACGTCAAACACAAAAAAAATTAAAATGACAGAGATACCTAATAATGAAATTGATTCGGAGAGTTTAATAGAAAATGTTAGGAAATACGAAGAATTATACTACACGAATTACCATAAGGGTGGTCTATGGTCAAAAATAGCAAATTGAAAATTTCATTTTATTTCCTTGTATTTATCACAATACACAGAACAGAAAATGTAAAACGTCAAAATCCGATTCGGCTATATAACCATCACAAATTTGCCTTTCGTCTCGGTCCGTTTCGTTTTCGTTTCGCTTACGGCTCATAGAAATAGAGTATATAGAATGAATGTAAAGAACTGTCAAGCGTCACAAATTCGGAGGGTAAAAGAGAAAGCATATAAATTAACAGGGCCGTATTTAGAATTTTTTTTCGATCGAATGCAGTGAAGTTAGGAAGTTTAAATTAAAAAATTATTTATATTTAATTACATTTTTATTTCTTTAATAAAGTACATTAATTATTTTTATTTAAATATAATATTAATATAATAAAAAATTATAAAATATAAAAAATATAAAATATAAAAAATAATAATTATAAAACCACTACGCTTATTTATTTCACATTCCTTTGAAATGTAATAAAGAAATAAACTTGTTTCTTTTCGTTAATTTATATGACCTTTGGTTACAAAAATAATTCAATCGGATGTCATTATATTTTTCTATGATAGAATGAGCTAACAAATTAACGTGTTCTTGAGAATGACTATATTGATCTTCATCATTGAAAATATTTACACTTATTAGGTTGTGAAGAACGTTATAACTTATTTTTTTTAAACAATTTAGAACTAGATTTTAGTTGCGTTATGTTTTTGTAGTCCGCAATAGCCAATTCCCGTTTTAATACAGCTTCTGAATATTTACATATTTTTAATACCGACGACGAAGGAGTTAACAGACCACCCTTATTTTTTAAATTGATTAGCGAGGTATAAGAGGTACATTGTTGTATTAATGTGCAACAGTCCTCACAATTTAATTTTCTAAATTAATATCGGACTATAAATCCTCCTCTGTATTCAATAACATTAATTGAAAATTCACTTAGTATAATTGGGTATCCAAGAAAATCTTCATCATACATATTCGATTCGTCTACTTTTGAAATTTCTTGGTCAATAGAAATATCATCTGATGAGGCTTCAACCATTGCTTTTGCAATTCTCCATATTTTGGTAAACTAAAAACAAATGTTTTCATTATAATTTCTGTAAAAAATTGTATTTACAGTACATATTCCAAAATAAAAATAAATTATGAAAAGCAAAGCACTTAGCACATGAAATAAAATAAGAAAAATGCGGCACTGGTAAAAAACATATGTTTATTAAGAGATGCTACCCACGTCAATAACCAAAATTGTTTTCTTATTTTTATCTGATTTATAAATTAAATTAAGGATAATTTTACCACAAATCACATTCTTTTCAACATAATTTACATTTTATTTTTTAATAAACACTTACCGATGGTACGAGATGCCTTCTTGAAATTTTTTAGGCGTATTTAAACAGTTTTTCACGAGACACTTCATTTTATTAAATGTTTGTAATTTTTATTACTAAAATGATACACTACACACAATCCACTAACTATTTTAATAATATTTTAATTATTTTTTAATTATTTTAATTAATATTTTCACGATTTTTTAAGAGCACAAAATTAAACGCGTAATTTAAAACAAAAACAAAAACTGGTTTGATGGGGTAGCATCTCTGACATATGAGACCGCCATATGCATTTTTTATATAACCATCCTGCTCTGGCTTGTGACACGTGAAACAGCATCTATAGTATTTAATTCTATGTTACGGCTATATAACTAGGCCTTTGAATTAGCATTGGTGTAAACATGTATCAATGGCGCATAAACAACTCTTCGCAAACTGTACGTAAAGGTTACGCAATGTCTAGAGGGATCTGTCACAGAATTATATTCTATTCTAATTATATTCTATTATAATCTATTTCTATGGTTGTAATGTCACTGTTGTATATATGTCAAAGTTTTTTGTCAACAGGTTAGGTTTTCAATCAAAAGTTCAAGAAAGATTAGCAAAGTAATTAAACATGAAAAGCGTTTTAAACCATTATTGTCGGTTATGTTTAACCACAAACACAGCAGATTTTTTAAATTTGTTCGGTGAACGAGGTGGACATCCAAATATTGCAGCAGTGATAACGCAACATTTTTGGTTTGAAGTAAAGGAGAATTAATTATTGGGATAAGATTTATAAAAATTCACGATTCTGTTTTAGGTAAAAGAAGAAGATGGATATAAACATATTTGTAAAGAGTGCTGGTCGAAAGTTGATGATTTTCATTCATTTTACACTCGAGTCTTTAACGTACACAATGAATTATCTGCAAAAGTTCATCCAATGGTTAAATTAGAGATCATTGTTGATGCTAGTGAACAATTGGATAATCGCGACCTGCCGAATTATAAAAATGAACTGTGCGAAGTGATAAACAACGTTACAATTGACAACGAAAATGAGTGCTCTAGGGGTGACAGCAGTGATATGGATGATGCAGACATATTACACGATAGTATCACGTCCACTGATGAAGTTTCAAAATTAAGATTGAATAAACATGCGAAAACGGAAGTTGACAATAGTCCCAAAATCCAGCAGACAGATTTATTACATGAAATTACGCCTGATGATGACAATAAGGCAAAGCCCAATCCTAAAAAATCGAGAATAATACAACCGAAAAAATTGGTTAGAACTGAAGAGGACAATGATGCCGAACCGAAAACGGATGAAGCAAATAAACAAATTCAGGAATACCTTGCAATTGACTGTGAATTGTGCACAACCCGTTGTGATACGTTTACAAATCTAAAATTGCATTATGGAAAAGAGCACAAAACTAAAGGGTATTTAAGGTGTTGTAATCGAAAATATACAAAGCGATCATTACTGGTTGATCATATTCAATGGCATTTAAATCCGGAAATATTTAAGTAACACAATTTATTTTGGGAATTAATGCTATTAAATTATTTTCATATATATTTTTAGATGCAATATATGCGATAAATCATTTTTAAGGAAAGGAAGTTTACAAGAGCATAGTAAGCTACATTTAATGGAAGAGAACAACCTTTTCAAATGTACTGAATGTTCGAAAAGTTTTACTAAGAAATCTATATTGGAGAACCATCTAGCAACCCACAGCAAAGAGAAAAATTTTATTTGTAACGATTGCGGTAAATCGTTTCGCACCAATTTTTTGCTCCTAAGCCATACAAAAAATATTCACAATGAAGTAGTTATTTCCATTTGTGACGTGTGTGCAAAGGAGTTTCGCAATAAGGCCGCGTTCGAACAACATAAAAAGACTCATCAAAATATTGTATTACCTAAAGTAAAGTGCCATATTTGTGGCATTTGGTTAAAATCAGTTTCTTTAAAACAACATTTAATTTTACACGAAGACAGCAAAGTTGATCACTTTTGTAGCAGATGCGGAAAACAATCTCGTAATCGCAAAGCACTCTATAAACATATAAAGAGCGTTCATTCAGATAAAGTGTACAAATGCATTTTATGCGAAAAGACATTTAAAAAGGAAATAAGTCTAAAAGAGCACATGCCCGCACATACCGGTGGAACGTTGTATTTTTGTCCACATTGTCCGAAAACGTTCAACTCGTCATCAAATATGTATTCACATAAGAAAAAAGTGCATGTAAAAGAACGGGAAGAACATGAGCGCCTAAAGGCGACTGATGTTTTTATAAATTCTGGTCCGATAAAATCTTAAATTTGCACCAACTGAACCTATCGTGACAGGTTTAAACTGAATTATTGATTTTTTTTACTAATCTATCTAATACTAATTTAGAGTTTACCAAAATGAGTCTTTTGGAATAACGAGAAACGTGTAGCATCGAAAACATTTTTGCAGAATTAAATAATAAAACGCACAAATTATAAATGTTTATGAGCTCCAGTAGCGAACATTTAATAGTTTAAGTTCAACGCTGCGAGTGCTACAATCGCTAATAACTTTATATGTTAAGTGTTCGCTAGTTGTGGCTTTTACGATTTCTTAAAGTATACTGTGTATTTGTTTAAACTCATGGAGAAAGAATATACGATGGGCTCAGAATTGAACAGTGAAGTGATGTCAGTTGGACGAAGTAAAATAAATGAAGAAAAAGCGCGAAATCAACAAATCATTAATTGTGTCTTTGACACTGATAAAACTCAATAAATAAATAAGCAACAACACTAACGAAAGTAAAATGGCGCAACATAGAAAACTACTGCCACCAGTAATTGTAAATAAAGTTAAAAACTACCAGAATATTTGAAAGTTCTTGGATTGAAACCAGATACAATATCGACCAAGGAATACATGGTACTTGTATGGGAACAAACAATCTCGACCAGTAAAATCAACACAAAACAGCTTCATCCATCCTGCCAGCCAAAAGAAATAAACGAAAATTTTCGAAACAATTTTAAAATATAATGGCACTCAAATATTAATGACAACAGTTAAAAACCCTCTGACCTTTGTTTATGATAACATTCGATAAAAAGGAAGGTATAAAATATATTATTGAAATTAGATATATCGTATATCGATTCAATCGGTTGCTACCACAATGTAAAAGATACCAGTGCAACCAAAATGCGTGAAGTACATAGCTAAATTTAAGTAGAATTTATAAAAATGACAATATAACTTATAGAGTCAAGTAACAGAAATAAAACCTACTTACTTTCAAAAACATCAACAAGCTAATAAATAGCGGATGTTGGTCAGGGTTGGATAGCCCAAATGGAGAAATCTGAAAACAGCAACAATTCAGCAACAATTGCAAATGTCCTTGGACATCCAAGAAATTGATATTTATTTCATATCCGAAAGCAAATCACTGCAAGAGGAGGTAGTGCTATTTTTTCACTTCCGTTACTGCAATTTATTGATCCCCACAACACAACCTAAAGAAATATGACTATAGCTTCTTAAAAGTTTGGAAGTTTTGGTTTTGTTAGAGAAAACTTCAAAGCCAAACACTACAACTGCAGCCATAATCGCCTATAAAAAAAGGAATGGAAATTGTATCAGCAGCAATGAACTGAAGAATAAACTGTGAAGATCATGAAACTACTCTAACCTGATCTTTTGCGTAACTGACGAATGAAATAACCCCAATAAAAGCACCAAGTTTAACCTGAAAACAGGAAAAATTATCTTACAGCGTTTAAAAAAAGCCATTTAAAAATTAAACTTAATCAACGCAACCTTCAAGTTGAAATACGTACGTAAACCACAGCAAAATAACGTCGTATAGGCCAATGACAGTACTACCTATTATGTCAAAATTATTTGAAAGACTTAAAACGAATGAAACTAGAATCATAATTTACAAAAATTTCGTTCAAACAGAAGCAAGGATTTACTCATAAACTAAAGAAAACTAGAGTGCCTCAAGGAAATGTCTTACGATCATTCCTATCCCTTCTGTCCACGAGCGATTTTATACTATGTAGAAGAATACAACAATTGCTACATTGGCCTTCCGCACAATCAATAACAGATTGTTGATTCCAGTATAATCCATAATTGCTTGGTATTCAACAGAGTAAGAATGGAAAGTTTCTCACCGTTCACCAACTGTTGAGTAAAGAAATGGCTGCTAAACTAGCAGAAAATGGGGCTAAGTTTCGCTTTACTTAATCGAGAAGTCCTTCGTTTGGAAGATTATGGGAAGCTGTAGTGACAGCAAATCAAACAGATTCTTGGGGCTTTTAACCATATTGACTCAAATAGAGCGTATCTGTTGTACTCAATGGCTTTGGCTCATCAAGCAAAAACGCAGATGACAACTCAGCAGTAACACTTTAATAGGCAGAACATTGACAGCAGATCCAAACCCCGATATGACGAATTTGAAGCATGTCACAAAATGAACCGTCTAACCAAATTAATGGCCGTCTAATTAACAATTTTGGGAATGGTGGGATTCTGGGTATCTATCATGACTTCAGAAACTACCAGCATGGTTACAAGAACCTCCAGTAATTAGTTCTGATAAAAGATGCACTTTGTTCAACAAGGTGGCAACTCGCAAGAATCATTAAACTTCATCACGGGCCAATCGGGAATTATACTAAAATATGTCGACTACCGACATCTAGTAGACCATCAAACAAAAGTCATCAAGTAAACCCAGGCTGCTTGAACAAAATAAGTTGGCACCACGAAGGAAACGTCAAGCCCAACTGTGCAACAAAAGCAGAGTTATGTGTCTTCTAACAATGCTGCTGGTGATTGCACCTTTGTACCTTGGTGATTGTAGCTCTACTTTGAAGAAATTGGCTCTATCAGATTTCTAGCGTCAAGATGGAAAATCGTGTTACATTACGATCTTCGTGAATACTTTAGAGAACTTACAAACATTCTGAAATAAATTCACAATCTGAATAAAACATGTAGTCATCTTAGTCTGAAGGCGATGGACTAGTACAACAATTGAGTAGACAAATCACAACTATAAACCAACAAAATATGTTGATCCATAAATTTAAAAAACTAAAAACGGGTTCCACCCTCTTTCGCTAGTGTATAACCAAGGTATACATATATCAGTGTGAATATTTGTGTATTTAGCCTCGTCGGCTTAGTTTAGTCTTACCTCTGCATAATCCAGAATATTGAGTTTCTCCGTTAATCCGCAAAACGATGTTTTGTATGAAATAGATTGATCATTACGCATCGCAATGTTTACAGGCTTGTAACTGTTTCGACTTCGTCAAAATTGGCTGAAATTGGCCACGGGTTAAACGTCAATTAATCAATTGGGATGTTAGTGACATCTAGCTATAAATAGCACTACTTGAAAGCATTTAAAGCGAATTAGGAATCTTTCCGCATGGCTTTATTACGAAGGCGAACCTATAATAATGTTCCCTCTGTAAATAAATAGTAAAACGGATTCAGGGGATTCGGTATGCGATAAAAGCGAACAACCAAAAATTGTTAGTGATGATAACAGTGAAGCAGTTGTGTGATGTATTGTAATTGTGTAAAGTGAATTATGGAAATTATTATTGTTATTATACAGGGGGTTTAATTCAGAATTTTTTCGGGAATATTCTATCAGCATCTATGACAATAAATGTTAACCCTTCAAAATCAGTAAGGTTTATCAGTAACAAACTAACGGTAGGTTGTATATAGAAAGCGCGGTTATTGGAAGTATAGTATTTTAAAATCCGGCCATATTTTGTAATTGAATCTGGATTGCAGGTGAATAGGACTGCATATTACAACAACTTAAACACAGCTCTACTTAAAAATACCTCATTAACTAAAAATGGCCGAGACATGCAAAATCTGAGACTATAAATTGTAACGGTTCAAAATCAGTAAATAACCATTAGGAAATCGCAAAATAATTGAAATCGACCTGCATACGATTGCAGGTAAAGGGAATTTTACGTTTAGGAAGTAACTGCCGGTAGATTGCATATGAAAAGCGCGGTATTGAAAGTATCCTATGTTGTATTGCGATCACATTTTGTAATCGAACCTGGATTGCAGCCGAATAAGATAACATATCGCAACAACTTAAACGCACCTCTCCTCAGAAAACATCATTAACTCAAAATGGCCGAGACATACAGTACCTGAGACATTTTATTGTTGAAATTCCGGTTCAAAATGATTACCGGTAAAGGGATTAATACGTTTACCAAGAAACTAAACCGTAGGTTGCATATGGAAAGCGCGGTTATTGAAGGAGAAAGTATCGTATTTTGAAATCCGGTCACATTTTCTAATCGAACCTGGATTGCAGGCGAACTCAAAATGACCGACATACAGGTTCTGAGACAATAAATTTTAACCGTTCAAAATCAGTAAGGCTAACCATCGGTGATTATGAGGCGTCTCCCTTGGAATAGTTCAACAAGAGTTTTATTGTAAACCGTTAAATTACTCCAGCGATACGAAACCACGCTTGGTAAGAAAATTTATTAGATCAAAAATAACCATTAGAATCATAAATAAAAAATTTATTTTAGAAGTTGTATATAATGAATAATTTAAAATAATAAATCCGTATTAAATTGTGCTTATAATTGGCCTAAACGATGTTATCGGTTTCATCTATAAAACTCCAGTCGCTTTTAGACGTTCATGTTCCTCCCATTCTTTCACATGAATTTTTTTCTTATGCGAATACATATTTGCAGATGAATTAAACGTTTTTGGACAATGTGGACAGGAATATAACGTAACGCCAGTATGTGTAGCCATATGCTCTTTTAAACTTATTTGTTTCTTAAATGTTTTTTCGCACATACTACATTGGTACACTTTATCCGAATGCACTGTCTTTATATGGTTATGGAGAGCTTTACGATTCAGTGATTGTTTTCCGCATATACTACAAAAATGGCTGACTTTACTTTCCTCATGTCGAACCATATGTTGCCGTAAATAATGTTTATGTTTCAACCATATACCACACACTTGGCACTGTACCTTCGGTAACACAATATTTTGATGGACAGTCTTTTGATGTTGCTCAAAAACAACTTTGCTTCGAAATTCTTTCGCACACACATCACAAATGTGAATATTTGCGCCGCCGTGAATATTCTTTTTATGAGCTTGTAACAGCGTTTTCGTTCCATACGATTTGCCACAATTGTCGCATATAAATTTTTTTTCATTTCTGTGGGTTGTTAAATGTTTCTCTAAAATAAATCGTTTTGTATAGCTTTTCGGGCATTCGGTACATTTAAAAGGTTTTTCTTCCGAAGATAAATGTCGTTCGCGATGTTCGAGTAATCCACGTTTATGAGCATAGATTTTATTGCACAGGTCACATCTGAAAAAGCGAAATGAGGTTTATTAAACTGATATTATTCAGCGTTCTAAATTAAAAGTTATATACTTAAACGTATCCGGATTTAAATGCCTTTGGATATGTTCAACCAGTGACGATCGCTCCATGTATTTTCGATTACAACACCGTAAATATCCCTTTATTTTGTGTTCTTTTCTATAGTGAAACTGAATATTTTGAAAGGTATCACAACGAATTGCACACAGTTCACATTCCATTGAAAAATATTCCTGTATCTTTTTATTTTCTTCTTCCATTTTTTCTTGGTCGATGGGATCAACATCCTTTTTCACTTTCTTATCGGAAATGTTTCGTGATATTTTGGGCGGTTTAGACTTTCTCGAAACAGAATTTTGTTCATAGTCACCCTCTTCGGACGTATTACTATCGTAAGCACCATTTGATTGATCGGTTTTGGTGCTATCATCATCAGAAAATTCTACATTTTCTACGTTATCATGCGAAATATTTCTTTTCTTTTCGCACATTTCATTTTCTAATTTCGGCTCTAAATCTACATCGTTGACCTGAATATTTTCCAAAATCGTATTATTACAGGTATTTAAATTATATTCATCTTCAATTTCCACTTTAATTATTTCATGGACTTTTGAGTAGAATTCGTTGTGTATATTGTAGACTTGGGTGTAAAACGAGTGAAAATGATCAACTTTTGACCAGCATATCGTACATATATATTTATTAACATCTTCCTCTTTAATCTACAATAAAAACCATAACATTAAAATGTAAATTAATAAACATTTTCTTTCAAATTATTTACCTCAAACCAAAAATGTTGGGTGATCACTGACGCAATATTTTTGTTTACACATTCTTCATCGAATATATTAAATAAATTTGTAGCCTGTGTGGTTAAACATAACCGACAATTAGCTGAATCCGTTTCCATTATTTTTTATTCGGTATTCATTTATGGAAAAAATAAAAATTTGTTTAAAACATTTGTGTTTTTAACATAGAAATATGCACTTATGCATCAAACCATTTTTTGTTGTACAATTTTGACGTTTGTGGATGGATTCTGATCAAAGTTATAAATATCGGTAAACCGCTTGAATCGGCACTGAGGACGCAATTAATTCGGCTTGAATCTGCATTCAATTGCCTGTTACATGTACAAAATCTGTCTAGAAATGGGTTATAGCAATCAAATGTCAAACCACTTAACACCATAAAAGTTTATATTTTACATTCGGACCAAACATTTTCTGATTTAGTGATTCGAGAGATAAACACTAGAAAAAGAATGGCACTCGATTCTTCTTTATGTTGTTTGTGTTTAAAGACGTCTGATTTCTTGTTAAATATATTCGAAGAACAGAGTGAAAATAAATGTCTCGCCTTGATCATATCTCAGCACTTTTGGTTTGATGTAAATCACTAAATGCAATACAAAGTTACTAGTGCACGACATTTTATCAATTACATTGTGTTATTTCGTTGCAGATTAAAAAAGAGGAAAACATCAGTAAAAGTGTTTGCGTGGAATGCTGGTCTAATGTCGATAATTTTCATTCATTCTATACGCACGTCAGCACCGTACACAATGAATTCTATTCCCGGGTTCATGAGGAAATCAAACCAAAAATGGATGAAACAATCGCTGTTGATGATCCACCATTACCAGATATTCTAAATCCAGAAGTTCGGCTCAGAATTAAATCAGAACGTGATTTAGGTATCGAAGAAGTAACCCAAGGTAATACGACGACCGAGATCCCAGAACCATTAGTATCTGTGAATATAGATCCCGATGATGAGGCAGAAGATGATGAAGCGTCTGAGGACAGTTTTAAAATGGACGATGTCCAAAATGAAGACAGCGCAAGTGGTGATAGTAGTGAATCAGACACTTCTGAGGTTCGACCTACAGCTAAATCCCCAAGAAAGAAGAGACGAAAACCACGCTTCGTTGACCCTGTACAACAGGCTAAAATCGAAGAGGAAAATAACCGTATCCGTGAACGATTTCAGATGGAATGTGAGTTATGTACCTACCATTTTGATACGTTTAATGAGGCCCAAGTTCATTATCGCACGAAACATAAAATTAAAGGATATCTGCGGTGCTGTGATACAAAATTTAAAACGCGCCCAACTGTAGTAGAACATTTTAATCGTCATCTCAACCCAGATGAATTTAAATGTGAGCAGTGCGATAAAACATTTGTCAGTAAGCGTGGCCTAGCGGAACATACTGATCGTCATTTGTCCACCGAAGATAAACCATTCAAGTGTACTGAATGCCCTAAAAGTTATATTCGGCGTTTTCTTTTAGAGAGGCATATGGAGTCGCATAAAGGACTACCAAAATGTATTTGTGATGATTGTGGCAAAGCATACAGTAACAAATTAAATCTGAATATACATAAGAGGAACGTACACGATCGTGCGTTTATCCATATTTGTGACGTGTGTGCTAAAGAATTCCGAAATAAGGTCGATTTTGATCAGCACCATCGAAATGTTCATGATACTGCACCTCAACCAAAAGTACAGTGTACGGTTTGTGGAGCATGGCTAAAAACGAAGCAATATCTTCGCCAACACATGGTTCGCCATCAAGATGTTAAAGTAATGCATGCATGCAGCGAATGTGAGAAAGAATTCCCGTACCGCCGTGCTCTTCGAAATCATATTAGGACCGTGCACCCGAAAAAAATGTTGAATTGTCATTTGTGCGAAAAACAATTTAAGAAACCAGTAAGTTTAAAGGAGCACATGGCTACACATACTGGTGTTTCATTGTACCAGTGCCCCCATTGTCCGAAGACATTTAATTCATCGGCCAATATGTACTCGCATAGGAAAAAAGTTCACAAAACGGAACGCGAAGCGGAGCTTAAATTGAAGGCGGCTGGCTTGATTTAATAAATTAGACATACAAATATTTAAAAAGGTCTCGCAAGGGACGCGGTGAAGGTCAATTCTGACCTATATTTATAACCATAGTTATTTATTATTTTTTATTAAAAATAAATGTGTAATTTTAAAATTTAATTTATTTACAACAAATCACTGAGGAGGATTTTCATTGTAGAACATTCTCTGTCTTCGGGTCTCTTCAAATTCACGGGGATGCATCTTCTTGCGGTGTGAATGCATATTCGCCGACGAGTTAAAGTTTCTCGGGCAGTGAGGACATGTATATAAAATTTCTCCCGTATGCATTGACATGTGCTCTTTGAGGGTCACCGCTTTTTTGAATGCCTTATCACATATATTACATTTGTGAGTCCTTTCCACCATATGTACATACTTCTGGTGACTTCGTAAGGCCCCACGATTGGGAGATTGCTTTCCACACAAGTTGCATATATGTTCCTTCTCAGAATCTTCGTGCCGTTTCATATGCCTTCGTAAGCTGCTCTCGTGCTTGAGCCAAGCCCCACATAATTGACATTGCTGCTTTGGTAAAGGTGTGTCACTATGCATTGTCTTGACGTGGTTCTCGTAAAATATTTTGCTCTTAAAAGATTTGGCACATATTTCGCACACATGGACGAAAGCCCCTTCGTGTACACCTCGCTTATGTGCCTGCAGCACATATTTCGATGCAAATGTTTTATCGCATTGATCACAGAAAAACGGTTTTTCTCGATCGATGATATGTCGCGGTAAGTGCTGTCGCAACAAACAATTTTTTGCATATGTTTTTGGACAATGTGGGCACTTAAAAGATTTTTGTTCGTTTGGCAAATGAAAATGCATATGGTTTTGAAGTCCACGTTTATCCGTGTAACATTTATTGCACTGTTCACATTTAAAGGTGTCGGGTTTTAAATGCCGCTGAATGTGATCCAATGCATGGCAACGTTGTTTAAGTTTTTTCGAGCAGCACTTGAGGTATCCTCTTACCTTGTGTTCTGCTCGATAATGAATATTTACATCCTGATAGTTTCGAAATTCAGCCGGACACAGATCACAAACCATATTAAAAAATTCACTAATCCGTTTATTTTCTTGTTCAATGCGTTCCATATCTTCGATGGTTATACGTTTAGAAATTTTCCTTAATTTACCTTTCTTCTTATTCGACCGATCGATTTTTTCATACACTTCATCATCAGAATTGGTTGTGGTGCTTTCTTGGGCTTCACTTTCATTATTCGATTGGTCATTATCATCTTTAAGGAAATTGGTATCGCAAGCATCGGTCATGTCATCTGGTGCCTGATTTGTAGCCAGTTCTTTTATTAAATTTGTTTCTTTATCTAGGCCTTCTAATAGAACTAAATCAATTGATGCTTCCGCCAATTCTGGTACTCGAGCAATATTCTCAGTTGGTACAATTTTTAGATTTGCATCATTCGAATAGTATTGAGTATGAGCAACGTAAACTTGAGAATAAAATAGATGAAAATCTTGAACCCTAGTCCAGCAATCAATGCATACGTGTTTACTATAGTGATCATCGGGTTTAATCTAAAAGCAACCCCATTAGTAAGTTTAAAATTGAATCTGAGAACAGGATTTACCTCGAACCAAAAATGCTGTGACAAAATCAAAGCAATCGATGTCGGTGGTTCGTGTTCATCGTAAATATTAAGCATGTTTAAATTTTTGTTGAGGCATAGACGACAAAACTGTGGGATTACCTGATCCATTGTATTTACAGATTATGATTGTGTAATATTTCAGCCTGTTGTTTAAAATAACACAAGATCGTCGATTTCTTTATATCAGCTTATTTTATACTGTTTTAATTAGTTTGTATATAATATAAATTAAATAATTAAAGCATAATAAATTAATAACAATTAAAGCCGACGTAAAAATAATTTTTGTAAACAAAAACTTTTGGCATTTCGTAAATTTGACATTAGACAACGTTGTCTATTGTCAGGTTGTTTTAAACTTAGCTTTAGTGAAGTTGAGGTCATGATAAACCTAAGCCGAGTTCCGAACTAAGTAGCAACATGTTAAAAATAAAATCTTAAGAAAAAATAAGAATGCTTAATGACGCTATCATATATAACCCAAGTATTTTTATTTCTAAAAATGTCTGCATTTTCCTGACATTGATGAAATATTACCGACTTTTTTCAGCAAAATTATCAAAAATATTTAAATATTACCTATGAGTGTTGTCAGTTGTCACTAAAAGTCGGTCAAATGATGTAAGTAAACAAAAATTTGTACATGTGTAAGTTTGAGTGTGCACAAACAGACAGACACACCAAATGTCAAAGTCGAGCGGCGAATTTAAATATGTATTAACTTATTTATGAATTTATATAGAAAAATTGTAATTTTAAGAAATTCTATCGAATGAGTTGCATCCGCCGCCGCGAATTTATGTCCCACATCAAGCGGCCAAAAAAATTCGTCCATCGCCGCCGAACATAACCTAAAAATAATGATCTTCAATTGTAGTTCATACATTTCTCATTTTTCATTCAAGTAAGTAAGCACTCATATTATTTGCCAATATTAAAGATTTAAAAAACAGAAGTTCAAAATTATTTAAAACAAAAAATCGCCGCGGCGCTCTTATGGCTGAACTATAGATAGAATAAAAAAAATTATTATTCCAATTTGACGTTACGGCCATAGATGACTTGAAGTATTAAGTTCATTCATATATTTTCATTTATTTTTGTGATATATTTCCTACAATTATGAATGAAACTACAATATTTTTGAGTATAAACGTATTTATATCAACAAATATATGTTTTTAAAATTATAAAAATTGTTAATATGCGGTGTAAATCACCACAATTTGATAAATTATTTTTTTAGGTTAGGTTTAGAAAAATACAATTCTACAGTGTATTGCAAATTATTTCTGATATTATATTCATATTAGCATATGTATACATGAATATTTTATAAATAGAAAAGATAAAACACACGAATAATTTAAAATTCCCTTATATACAAAAGTAAATATGCATATTACATTCAACGCACTAAAATTTGTTTGGATTTTGTTGTTGTAGTTATTAAGTTTTTTATTCTTGGACGAAAATTTTCGCTCGTTTATGCCCCATTTACATGTAGAAAATTATTTTCTTCTGCTAATTTTTGCAGGTAAATAAGAAGCATCCACTATATAAAAATAGTCAATATGCAAGAAAGAAATAAACATATATAGTAATGCCATAATTTTTTTATAGGAAAATTATTAATTTATTTTTAATTAATTCAAATGAGAAATTTACATTTTTATCTATGGCGTCTGTTTTTATTATGATTCCTTAACCTTTGGTAAATATAAAATATTTTTTTTTTGTTAATTTTAAAAATGTTGCCATAAAAATACTCGGATAGAATATATTTTATGGCAACATTTTCATTTTTATAGTGGTTTTTGCCGTGTAGTGGCTCAAAAAAACTTCTGCAAAATTTTGTTGGGATATATTTTTTTTCTTGTCTCTCATGGTCTTGGTCGCATGTAAATGCTCCATTATTCTATTTAAGTGACAGCAAAAATGAAAAAAAATTAAACGCAATTTCTGTTATTCTTTTTATATTTATTATTCTCAGTATAGTCGATTGCATGTAAATCCTCTCTTTCGCTCTCTTACGTTATTTTTTTATTCTTTTTATTCCATCTATAGTTCCCACTTAAAGTGGGAACTATAGTGGAATAAAAAGCATAAAAAAAATAACGTAAGAAACGAAGACAAAAAATTATTATTCCAATTTGACATTACGGCCATAGATGACTTGAAATATTAAGTTCATTCATATATTTTTGTGATATATTTCCTACAATTATGAATGAAACTACAATATTTTTGAGTATAAACGTATTTATATCAACAAATATATGTTTTTAAAATTATAAAAATTATTTATATGCGGTGTAAATCACCGCAATTCGATAAATTATTTTTTTAGGTTAGGTTTAGAAAAATACAATTTTACAGTATATTGCAAATTATTTCTGATATTATATTCATATTAGCATATGTATACATGAATATTTTATAAATAGAAAAGATAAAACACACGAATAATTTAAAATTCCCTTACATAAAAAAGTAAATATGCATATTACATTCGACGCACTAAAATTTGTTTGGGTTTTGTTGTTGTAGTTATTAAATTTTTTATTCTTGGACGAAATTTTTCGCTCTGTTATTCTTTTTAAGTGACAGTAAAAATGAAAAAAAATTAAACGCAATTTCTGTTAAACTTTTTATATTCATTATTCTCTGTATAGTCGAATGCATGTAAATCCTCTCTTTCGCTCTCTTACGTTATTTTTTTTATTCTATCTATAGTTCCCACTTTAAGTGTATAATATTATATACGTATTTATATTTCAAACTACATAATATAATAATTCATTATCACACGATCAAAATGTGGCATATGCATTGAAAAACTAAAGCCAAAAGCTGTCGCTTTGAGATATTAAAGTAAAGCTCTCTTAGTTTTACCAAAGCAACACACCTAATTCTTGGTTAGAAGACTTTTATCTTCTATATATTCGTATTCATATAAAAGTACAATATATTTGATGAATACGGCGGTTTCGTTTGTGATCTCCATTTTTTTGTGTTGATAATTTTAGTAAATATTTACTAATTTTTATTAAAAATAAACAGCTTTGGAAAGAAATTCTCCATCTTTCGAAAAAATATTTATCATAAATAAAAAATGAATCTAAAAAGGCAATAAATCCCGCGTAGAAACTAATAAAAAGAGAATTGAAATGTCTCATGTCTCAATCATTTGTTTTAATCGTACGTGAACTGTACGCTAACTCGCAGAAGTTGCGAAGGCAACAGGTGGATCCACACGGGGCTTCATTTTAAAGTCGACTTCTGGCTTCAAAAAATTTGGAAACTTTTTTTTGCAAGAAAGCTTAAATATCTTTTAAAATCAGTGGAAATGTACTCGAGCTTCACTGCAAATATTGATATTTTAGTTTAACTTACAAAGAAAAAATGTTTAATTCGGTAACTTTTCATTTATTAATCATGCAATTATGATAGCGACTCCCTTTTTGCCTTTTTGTTTAAAAGTTACATAAAAAAATACCTCTACAGGAAGAAATCGGAAGAGGTCAAATCAGGGGATCATGGGGGACAGCCGATATCATCACTTTCTAACATTATTCGACCAAGAAAAATTCGTATCAAAATTTGCATCGTAAGACGAGTTGTGTGATGGAGCACCATCTTGTTGGAACCACATATTCTGTAGGTCTAATTGATCCAAGCCACCAAAGTCGAAATGAGCTTCGTCGTTCATAATGATTTTTTGCCAAAAGGTTAGGTCAAAAATAAAATGTTTTGATAATTTCAACACGCGGCGTTGCATCATAATAAATTGTTATCGTAATAAGTCAAAGAATAATTGATTTAATTTCTTGTTACAACGAAAGTGTGAGCTTAGAGGAATTTGTTTTGCTGTAATGCAGATCAAATTTTGCTCATATTTCTGAAACCATGCACTTTACGAAAAATTTTGTATGAACAAAATAAGTTTTATAAATTTATTTATTTTTTATTTTTAACTGTTTAATCATAAAACGCATTAAAAATTATAGGTTCTAATTTTAAAAAATAAACTTTTGTCAATATCTCCAGCAAATTTGTGCAGGTAAATAAATTGTGCAGGTAAGTAAAATATGCAAATGCGAGAAAGAAATAAACATATATAGTAATACCATAATTTTTTATAGGAAAATTATTAATATATTTTTAATTAATTCAAATGCGAAATTTACATTTTTGTCTATGGCGCCGGTTTTTATTATGAATCCTTACATTTATAAATATAAAATATTTTTTTTTTTGTAAATTTTAAAAATGTTGCCATAAAAATCCTCGGATCGAATATATGTTATGGCAACATTTTCATTTTTATAGTGGTTTTGGCGATGTAGTGGCTCAAAAAGTCTTCTGCAAAATCATTCTTCGGATATATTTCTTTTCTTGTCTCTCATATGCAAAAACTGTCTCTTTCATTTTGCAGAAGAAAAATGTTGGTCGCATGTAAATGAGGTATTAGTCTCAAACCGTCGTTTCACACTTTGATTCTTTCCTCGTTTCCTTCCCCTTCACGTACAAACTGTTGTTAGTTTGTTGATGAAGGGGAAGGAAACGGGGAAAGAATCACGACGAAAGAATCAAAGTGTGAAATGGTGGAAAGACATTGAAGATCATAAATAATCGTATCAATAACCCCTCGACACTGAATAATTTTCATTATAAGTAGTTTTCTCATATCTTGCACAGTTTCCGAGATTTAGCCAGGCATTTATTAAAAAACACCCTTATTATTATACATTTATTAAATTTAACATAACCGCATTAAAGTTTTATAGTTCCTCACCTTGTTCATTTATCCACACAACGATAAAAATACATTAAATTTTCTGCCAGTTCCTTAGTTACAACACAAAATTTGAGGTTTTTTAAAACCACCACCGAATTAACACTTGTTGCAAACAATTCGCTTTTTTCGATCCGCTTTTTTTGTTTAAAGGGTATAAATCTCAACAATTTTGGTAAACAATTTATAAACATGGATTTAAATTCAACAAAATGTCGTTTATGTTTGACAATAACCTCGCAATTTGTAAAGATTTTTAATGAAAAGAGCAACGATTCACCTATCGTGTTGAGTATTAAAAAATATTTTGGGTTTGAAGTAGTGAAAAATAGGTTTAATTTTTATTGTAGCATTTGGTCATATTTTCCTTTATTTTTAGGTCAAGCAAAATGATTCCATCAGTAAACATTTGTGTACAGATTGCTGGAACCAAATAGAAACATTTCACAATTTTTGTAAACGTGTTAATAATATTCAAGATGAAGTATTGAGTGGGAATAAAACTGCTGATAATCCCGTGAATGACTTGATTGATATTGACGATAAAAATATCAAAGTAGAAAATGACACTGTAAAGAGACCATTAGGAGAACAGAGTTCCAATGAAACCAATGAAGATGTCATTGTTCTCTCGAAGAAAAAATTAAAGCAGCAATTTCAAAGTGATCCAGCTAATATCGAGTCTCAAAACAAAATAATACGAGATTACATGAAGATGGAGTGTGAACTATGTTGTGCCATTCTCGACTCTTTCCAAAATATTCAAACCCATTTTCGCAGTGAACATAATACCCGAGGCTATCTTAGATGTTGTAATCGAAAGTTTACCAAGCGATGTATTCTAGCGGAACACATACAACGTCATATAAACCCAGGGTTAAATTATCGCTAAACCCACTCAACCGATGTTACAGCTTTTACAAAGCAATCTACATGAAATCTTGGGACCTATTTTGAATGTTAAATTTATGCTGTAAAATGTTAATTAGCACAATAAAATACGTGTTTCAAATTTTCAATACAATTTTTTTAGCGTTTTACGCTTTTAACGTATAAGACACTAGGTAGATTTCGCACAAATTGATACAAACAATCCAAATCAAAAGCAACTTTTTAATTGTTTAGCGATTAATTTATTTAAGCCAATCCGGCAGCCTTCAATTTAAGAAATTCTTCTCGTTCGTTTTTATGTTCTTTTTTTCTATGTGACGACATATTGGCCGATGAATTAAAAGTTTTTGGGCAAAACTGACACTGGTACAATGACACCCCCGTATGTGTAGCCATATGCTCTTTCAAATTGGTCGATCTCTTAAACTTCTTATCGCACAAATTACAATCATATAATATTTTGGTGTGTAAAGTTCTAATATGATTCCGAAGTGCCCAGCGAAACTGAAACGATTCATCACATTCATTACAGGAATGCATTACTTTAGTATCCTGATGACGAACCATATGTTGCCTAAGCGACTGTTTCGTTTTTAGCCATGTTCCACAGACTTTACATTGAATTTTTGGCTGAGGTGCACTATCGTGAACGTTTCGATGATGCAACACAAAATCAAATTTATTGCGGAATTCTTTGGCACATACATCGCATATAAAGAAAATCGACCGCTCGTGTACGTTCCGTTTATGTATGCTTAGAGTTATATTGTTACTGAATCCCTTTCCACAGTCATCACAAATAGATTTTGGGATATTCTTATGCGATTCCATATGTCGTTCCAATAGAAAACGACGTATATAACTTTTAGGACATTCGGTACACTTAAATGGTCTATCCTCGACAGACAAATGTCTATCTATATGTATAGCAAGGGCGCGTTTATTAACAAATGTTTTATTGCACTGATCACATTTAAATTCTTCTGGATTAAGGTGTCGTTGCAAATGCTCCACCACCGTTGGCCGAGACTTAAATTTTGTATTACAGCATCTTATGTATCCATGTATTCTGTGTTTAGTACGATAATGGAACTGGGCATCATTAAAAGTATCAAAATGAAAATTGCATTGCTCGCACTCCATCATAAATCGAACGCGGATTTGATTGTTTTCCTCTTCAATCTTAGCTTGATCGGCTGGGTCAATTTCTCGACTTTTTGGCACTTTCCTTTTGGATAACTTTGATTTCCGTCTTATAATAGGTTTATCGGAGTCCGAGCTGTCGGTGGTGGTAGCAACTTCCTCTGTTAGCTCGACATTTATTGGTGTTTCGATATTCTCGAAGTTACAATCTGTTGCATCCTCAGTGCTTGCCCTTTCTGATTTAATTGGGCTCCGAATTTTGGGAGCTAAACTTTCTGGCAATTGTGGGGGCTGAGCGTGCTCTGCGACTGGCTCATCAGCTTTATGCTTAATTTCGCTATGAAGCGTTGCATAAAAATATTTGTGAGCCGTATTAACCTGTTCATAGAATTTATGAAAGTTATCGACGTTTGACCAGCATTCAATGCAAACACTTTTAGTTAATCTTTCGTCCTTTTTTATCTAAAATCAAATTGTAATTACTGTTTATCGTACGCCAATTATTTGGAGTAAGAAATTTACATCGAACCAGAAGTGTTGTGAAATGATTGTGGCGATAGTTTTATTACCACTATTCTCTTCGAATATATCTAAAAGAAAATCGGAGGTTTTTAAACACAAACAGCATAATGACGGATCAAATGCCATTATTTTGGAAGTCTTTCATAAAATTAAAGAATTTTGGGTCAAAAATTTGTAAATAAACGGGATGTTATTTTGACGTTTCTACAAACCTTTGGAGCTGTCTCTGAACTTGTAGTGCGATTCTAGAATTTGTTTGGCAATTTTTGACATAAATGTCATTTTCTATCTAAACTGTACGTTTTCTATGGAAATTACAATTTTAAATACAGCAAATTTATAAATAAAGATGGATATACTTGCCCCGAAGTGTCGTTTATGTTTAAAGACTGAATTAAATTTGCTTAAAATGTTCGATGAACAAAACATCAAAAAAAATATAGCCTCAGTGTTATCCCAGCATTTTTGGTTTGAAGTAGGTATTATCAACATACTTTAATGATCGGGAACACAGTTATTAATTACTAACTGTTCTAGGTTCAAGAGGAAGATGTTAATCAATATATTTGTGAATTATGCTGGCTAAGCGTTGATAATTTTCATAGTTTTTATATCCAAGTACAAGAAATTCACAATAATCTCGAATCAGAAAACAAGTTAATAAAAGTGGAAAGAAATATTGATGAAATATTTTTAAAAAAAGAAATAAAGCATATTAATGAAGTTGAGTTTCATGAGGAAACTTCGTACGATGATCAACAAAGAGATATTGACGATAGCCCTTCAGAAGATGACCCACCACCAAAAAACACGAAAACTAAGAAAATTAAAAAAATTAGCAAAGAACTTGATCCTATCGATAAGGTGAAAATTGAACGAGAAAATCAACAGATTCGAGAATATTTACCGATGGAATGTGAATTATGCGTGACCTGCTGTAATAGCTTTCAAACTTTGCAGCATCATTATCGGAAGGTACATAAAACCAGAGGATATTTACGGTGTTGCAAACGAAAATTTAAGGAACGCTCAACATTGATCGAACATATTCAGTGGCATCTGAACCCTGAAACATTCAAGTATTATCGATTTATTTTCATACTTAAATATGTATTTGCTTTACAATTTCATGCTTCATATTAACATTTTTAGATGTGATAAATGTGACAAAACATATGCCAACAAACGTGGTTTAAAACAGCATCAATCGCGCCACTTGTATGTAGATGAGAAACCATTTAAATGTTCCGAATGCTCAAAAAGCTATACCACCGCGTTTTTTCTTAAAGAACACACGGCGACGCATAAAACTTCAAAAAAATTCAATTGTGACGATTGTGGCAAATCATTTGATGCAATACGTTTACTGAAAGCACATGAGACTAATATACATACAAGAGCTAATATTCATATATGTGATGTATGTGCTAAGGAATTTCGTGGCAAATCTCTTTTAGAACAACATCATCGAACAATACATCAAAATTTACAGGAAAAGGTACAATGCCAATTATGTGGTATATGGTTGAAACATAAATATCAACTTAGTCAGCATATGGTCCGCCACGAGGAAAGCAAAATGAATCTTTCGTGTGATATATGCGGAAAACGATCTTTGAATCGTAAAGCACTTCGTAGCCACATAAAAGTCGTGCACACCGATAATATGTACAAGTGCACATTATGTGATAAAACGTTTAAAAAGCAAATTAGTCTTAAAGAACATATGGCTACGCACACTGGTGATACGTTATATACGTGCTCGTATTGCCCCAAAACATTTAATTCTTCTGCAAATATGTATTCACATAAGAAGAAAATCCATATAAAAGAATGGGAGGAACGCGAACGACTGAAAGCGGCGGGTATTTTATAATTTTTATTTTTTGCATATTTTAAGTTAACATATATTTTATCTTTAATAAATGAGTTTGTTATTTTCTTAGCCGTCTTTGGTAATTGTACACCAACAATTCCATATAATTTCAATCCGGAATGAAAATTTCATTCCACCTAAGTGCAAAAAGGATTCATTTTATTTTTCGTGTAGTTCAAATGTTCACCTCCAGACTAAATACATATATACATAAATGATAATAAATATAATTATTTATTAAATCTATATAAGATATAAATATATTATATATATATATTATATTTATACTAATAAATATAAAGTGAAAAAATAACTATTCTCGGCTCTTACTTTGGACACTGGGTACTTTGGTGATAATTTTATGAAATTGTTAAGTATTTAGCCATAGAATTGTTAAGAATTAGCCATAGAACTATAGAATGAATGTAAAAATTTTCCCATATACAATTTTCTATTTCATGTGTCACAGCCAGAGCAGGATGGTGATATTAAAAATGCATATGGCGGTCTCATATCTCAAAATAAAAACCAGTCAAACAAGTTTTTGTTTAAAGTGACGCATTTAATTTTGCGCTCTTAAAAAATCTTGAAAATATTAATTAAAATAATCAAAAAAATAATTAAAATATTATAACATAGTTAGTGGATTGAGTGTAGTGCATCATTTGGTAATAAAAATTAGAAACTTTTAATAAAATGAAGTGTTTTGTGAAAAACTGCAAAAATACGCCTAACAAAGGAATACAAATTACAAGAAGGAATTTCGTTCCATCAGTAAGTGTTTATATAAAATAAAATGTAGATTATGTTAAAAATCAGTGATTTGTGGTAAAATTATCCTTAATTTAAGTTATAAATCAGAAAAAATAGGAAAACAATTTTGGTTGTTGGCGTGGGTTTTTATCGTTTTGTAAACATATGTTATTATCAGTGCCACATTTTTCTTATTTTAGTTTAATAAAATGTCGTTTATTTCATGTCAGCACTTAACCTTGCTTTACATAATTTATTTTTATTTTGGAATAGGTACTGTAAATACAATTTTTTACAGAAATTATAATGTAAACATTTGTTTTTAGTTTACCAAAATATGGAGAATTGAAAAAGCAATGGTTGAAGCCTCATCAGATGATATTTCAGTTGGCCAAGAAATTTCTAAAGTAGACGAATCTAATATGTATGACGAAGGTTTTTTTTCGATACCCAATTATACTAAGAGAATTTTCAATTAATGTTATTTAATACATAGGGGGATTTATAGTCCGATATTTATTTAGAAAATTGAATTGTGAGGACTGTTGCAAATTAATACAACAATGTAATTTTTATAAATCGCTAATCAATTTAAAAAAATAGGAGTGATCTTTTAACTCCTTCGCCGTCAGTATTAAAAATTTGTAAGTAAATATTCCGAAGCAGTATTAAATCGGGAATCGGCTATTGCGGACTACAAAAATATAACGCAACTACAATCTAGTTAATTGTTTAAAAAAATTTGATATAACGTTCTTAACAACCTAATAAGTATTAATATTTTCAATGATGAAGATCAATATAGTCATTCTCAAGAACACGTTAATTTGTTAGCTCACTCTATCATAGAAAAATTTTATGACATCCGGTTGAATTATGTTTGTAACCAAAAGTCATATAAATTAACAAAAGAAGCAATTTTTTTCTTTATTACATTTTAAAGGAATGTGAAATAAATAAGCTTAGTGGTTTTATAATTACTATTTTGTATATACATAATATTATATTTAAATAAAAATAATTAATGTGCTTTTATTAAAGACATAAAAATGTAATTAAAGTTAAATAATTTTTTAATTTTAACTTCCTAACTTCATTGCATTCGGTCGAAAAAAATGCAAAATACGACCCTGTTAATTTATATGCTTTCTCTTACCCTCCGAATTTGACTCACTTTACAGCTCATCTATTTCTGTTTAATTGTTTAAAATATGCAAATTCGACCGGGACCCTTATAGTAATGTCATAATTTTTTTATACCATTATTATTAATTTATTTTCAATTAATCCAAATGCGAAATTTACATTTTTATCTATAGCGTCTCTTTTTATTATGTAAGGATTCATTTATAAATATAAAATAATTTTTTTTTGTTAATTTAAAAATTGTTGCCATAATAATATTCGGATCGAATATATTTTATGGTAACATTTTCATTTTTATAGTGGTTTGGATATTTATTTATTTTGGATATTTCTTTTCTTGTCTCTCATGTGCAAAAAGTCAATGTTATATCTTGTTCATTCATTTTGCAGAAGAAAAATGGTGGTCGTATGTAAATGGAGTAGTTTGCGATTTGCGAGTGGTACTGGACATATAGGCACAGACAGAATAGATATTCTATTCTGTGATATAGGTCAAGATGTAGGTATTCAAACAAATTAAATTGGATTTTTATTAAGTTAATTTTATTGTAATAATTATTCCTACAATTATTCCCTATTGTCACAGAATATATATCTATTCTGTGCTATTGTACTGTTTCGATGATTAATCCACATAAGTCTCCTTTAAGTTTTTCTAATTTTTGTTCTTTCCATTCTTTTAAATGGATTTTCTTTCTGTGTGCATACATATTAGCCGATGAGTTAAACGTCTTTGAGCAGTACGAGCATGAATACAAAATATCTCCAGTATGAGATGCCATATGTTCCTTTAAGCTTATCGGCCTCTTGAACGTTTTTTCACACAGTTTGCATTCATAGAGTTTTTCAGTATGCACCACACGCATATGACTTTGGAGAGCTCGAACATTAGGGGCAGATTTTCCACAAATATTACATGTAAATTTTGTATTACTGTTAGGATGCCGCATCATATGTTGCCTGAGGGTGTATTGTAGTACCCAAGCACCGCATACATTGCAATGTACCTTCGGTTGAGGAACTTTTCCGTGTACAGTTTTATGATGCGCCTCGAACTGACCTTTACTTCGGAACGGTTTAGCACATACATCACAAATGTAATTTCTTGTCTCACTATGCATATTTCGCAAGTGATGTTTTAAATGAAGGCCCGTTATATATGATCTGCCACATTCACTGCAGACAAATTTCTTGTCAGCTGTGTGCGTTTGCAAATGCCGTATTAATAAAGTAGAAGTAATATACGTTTTAGGGCATTCGGTGCATTTATGCGGGCGTGCATGTTTTGGAACATGCGTGCGTAAATGAAGTTGCAAGCACCGTTTAGCCGAAAAATTTTTATTACATAATTCACATCGAAATGTGCCTGGATTTAAGTGCCGCAACAAATGCTCAACTATATAGACACGTTTCACATATTTTCGATTACAACATCTAACATATCCTTTAACATTATGTTCCATTCTATAGTGCGACTGTAAATTACGAAACGAATCCAATTCGATAGCACACAGTTCACAGATCATCGAGAAAAACTCTGATATCTCTTTATTTTGTTGGTCAATTTTTGTCTGTTCAATAGGATCAATTTCTTTTTTGGGATGAGTTGTTTTAACTAGTTTAGTTTTTCGTTTTCTCGCACCTAAATTACATTTAAGTACTTGACTTTTCCGTTTCGAAGGGAGACAATTTTCATCACTATCACTGCTACTAATTATATTGTCGATACCATTTAAATTAAAAGAGGGCTCAAAATTGAGACCTGGGCTCGTATACTCGCCATGCTTATCGGATAGTATTGCATCTTGGTTATATTCTGTTTTGACTTCTGAGTGTTCTTCCAACCAATTTATTAATTCTATTTTATCGGAGGCCCCAGCTGCTTCTGCTTTAATTTTTGGTTCCACTTTGGACATTAACTCGAAATGAATATTATATACTTTTGTGTAAAATAAATGAAAATCTTCTACCTTTAACCAACAGTCTTGGCAAATAACAACATTTGTATCGCCTTCCTTTACCTTGAATTACAAGAACGTTTCTATTTTTACCCGTTCCGTACATAATTGTCTCATCGTGGTAACTTACTTCAAACCAAAAATGTTGAGTTAATATAGATGCTATTGTTTTATCATTATTCTTTTTAATAAATATGTTTAAAAAATGTGATGATTTTGATAAACAGAGACGACATTGTGATACATTTTTATCCATTTTAATCCAAAAATTAAACAATTTATACACCAGTCATATAAACAAACTTTTTTGACAGTTAAAAATATTCTTCTCGCAAACCGTAATGACCTCTGTTAAAGAATATATTTCTGGAAATTAGCGAGATACTGTAGTGACATGTGACATCTATTTTGCTTAGTGACGTGACACCATAAAATAAACAAACATAAGAGGTCACCAAGAAATATTACATTTTATGAGCCTGTGCGAAGCTAACGCCGCTCCCAATATATATATTAGTTTTCGGTACTACACATTACGCGACACAGTGCATGAAATAGTTTAATGTATTTATGAAAAATATTTCAAAGCATAAATACTACTAGATTTGCTTTCACCATACGTACAAAAAAATAATTTTTTGTTACTTTTCATTCGGTTCGATCTTCGTTTCGTTTTTTCTGATGATCGGTTTGTTTTGGTTTATAAGAAATTTAAAGCACTTAAACATTTTCCGTACCTTAAATAAAATATTCTTCTTGTGCCGTGACACGAGTATTATATAATTTAGCGTTTTTAATTCAAATGAAGTAAAGATGTCGTTATGTTTTTTTTTAAATACTATGATTGTTTCTAACCTACGTTTTGATCTTCTTCGTTTAAGAATTTAACAAAACAAAATACGGTTACCAAAAATCATTTTTAATATCTATGTGATTGTATATCGTTGCCCTGAGAGTTCAAAAATTGTAGTTTCTTAAGTCCGCCTTATGATGGTAACACGATGTTAAAATAATTGTAAGTTGTTTTAAGATGATCTGTAAAATGTCCCATTTCATGGCCTGAATGGTAACTTGTGACCCAATTTTTGGATTTCGGCGAAGGATTCGTGATTCTTACAGGGGTTTTCGAGCAAAATGACCACGAACGAATAGTATTAACACGACAATTCATTAACGAAATTGCAACCAATAAAATATTTTGTCCAGTTATGCAACACATTGAAAATGTGCTTTATAATATAAAGCCCTAATTTAAAATTAAGTATGGAATTAAGTTTTGAAATATAGTAAAGCTATTCGATCAGCAAGTTTAAGCAAATTATATCATGAAACTGAGTGAGTTTTTAAAATAATTTGAATAATTATCGAAATTTTGACAGATAAAGGTAACTGGCTCACTGTCTTATTAAATAGCTGAACCAATATTTTAGGTGTTCCTATGTAGCTTAGCTACTGCAACACACTGATTCTCTAAACAAAAAGTTCATACGTAAACTGGAAAACATCATAGTAAGCTTTTCGACTTTACACAAATAACAACAACAATTATTTGTGTTTGTGTGTGTTTAAGGTTTACATCTTATCTTGTTTTTTAGATAATCAAGGTCCATAATATAAAGTATCTCGATTGGATATGTCATATGATCGTCTGAAGTCTACAAATAATTTGTATATATCAAAAGAAATTTCGTTGTATTTGTAAATAATTGTATAGCTAACTTTTTACCTTCTGTCTGACTAATTTCCTTCTACCGAACAAGATATTGTATAACAATTACAGAAAATAATGTATTGTGCAAGCCCTCCCACTCTTGAAGATTGGGCAGAACACCATTTAAGTGCGCATGCACACACTATTTTAGGACTCAATTTTTTTTAAATAAATTTAGTTTTATTGGTGGTGTGGTTCCATCCAACTTAGAAGCCATATGCTCCGGTGCTTAAATCAAAATTTATTGCCAAATCCTAATTGTAATAAACAAACCTATGTTAGTAATAATTTTATAAGAAATAGGGTTCCTTTCACCCCATTTAGGTATTGTTTCAAAATGCATTTTAGCTTTTTACTTTCACTATACCAAATTATAATTTGCTCCTATTAAAATTACATCATATATTAATTTTATAAACCAACTTAAAAATGCTGTATAAAGTTCAACTTGGCTACATTTTAAAACTTTGGCGAAATTTTATTAATACTTCAAATTTTCATTCAATTTGATCCATAGTATAATAGCTATGGATTTTATGTTTCGTCACAGGTTCGAGAAAATTTGAAAGTTTTAATTTTCGTTGAATTTTCTTAACATTGATGTTTTTCTTTCGTCAGCAGAAAGTTTCTTCAGGGCTACTAAGGATACCTACCCAACACACACTTTATCTTTATAATAAATATGAATATAATAAAATATTATTTTTTATTAAAAATTGCAAAAAGCAAAGGCTACATATTAGATCTACATATTTTGGTTTCAAAGTGAACCTTACCTATCAAGAAAAACTATTTATTTTGTTTTGTTTTTTGATATTGATTAATTTAATTTAGTTCCGCGATCGATAAACAAAAAATTTGAATAGTGAAGCATCGTAAACAATAGTACAAAACTTTTACTCGGGTGTTCAACTGAAAGCGATAAAGAACGGGGGCGATCGTTTTTAATAAAAATGACCTTAATTTCAAAATTGTACAAGACAATGTCTCGCCTTGGTTGCATTTTGCAACGTAAATCGTATATTTGATTCTTCCATCTAATGTAGACGTCCAGACAAACCGTTTATATCTAGATATCAGCTAGCACATATTTAGAGGCTTAAGTCTAGGACCCAGAAACCAAACGATAACATTATAGTTATCCGATTTCTAAGAAACAAGTTTTAGTTTAAACAATGATTTTCCCTACTCTTCCTGTCATTCCAATAAAATAAAAAGCAACTGGCTAAACAAAATTAAAATGATCAGCTACAATCAAAAAGGTCAATATTCTCGTACTTCTGAAGTTTAAAAAAATTTAGTTTTGAATACCATAGAGTCAAACAAACGATAAAAATTGTTATAAAATGATCACAATTTTACTGTTTAAATTGACCCAATGCTGCCCTACCAAACTATTTTTATATTTTCGAAATATCAATTTGGTCTAAGCCAATGAACATCCAACGGGATTGCAAACATAGCAAATCCACCGTTGACATACAAGCAGTAATCCGACAATAATACACTCAAATACCACCCTCCATTTCAGGAAATACAACAAAGATCAGGAACAAATGGTTTTAAGCCACAGGTCTATCGGAAAAAATGGTTTAATTTTGGGATCCGTTGCACAATAAGATTGTCAATCCGAACAAAGCGTATATATGTATACACGTGTATATATGTATTGTGAGAACGACATACCTCTTAGTGGGTCTAAATAAACAGAGCTTATCTTATATCCGCCTTACACTGATATCCGTCTTAAATCGCATCGATCAATTACCAACAAACTACCAGTGTCAAACAAATCTCCAGTATGGAATTTGTTAAAGTAGCTAAATAGGATTATCATTTTTAAACTAAGAGCCCTTGGTTTCCTACCAGAATTTTTTCATTGGGTGAAATCTTACCTGGTGCAAAGTAGATATCAGGTGTTATTCAGGTCATTTAGGTTTCTCCCATTTAAGGCGTTTTCCGGAGTGCCCCAAGGCAGGCACTTGGGACTATATATTTTATTTTAAATAAATGAGAGTTTGTTTGTCAACTTCAACTGTTCTCGAGAATTAGTTCTACACGAGAATAGTTAAAGCTCATCGATCTTTCGTGCTCGAAACTAGTATTTAATGTAAAATTAATATAATATAAATTATCACAAAAAGAAAAGAATAAACTCTCATTTATTTAAAATGAAATACATAAAATCGTAATAAAAAGTGCACAATATGATATCCATCGCAAATAAGTTGGGACCAATTTTAGCCATGCTGTGTTTTAACGATATTGAACGCCTTTCTTTGAAACCGAATATTTTTCAAATTCATGTTCATACTCCTACGTATGAACGACCAATCATATTGCCCGTAAATGACGATTTTTTTCTTCTAAATTTTTTCACAAGAGATGATTGGTCGAAAAAATTGTTTGAATGAATGAATGATCGAAGAAATTGAAGTATGAATTCGGCCTAAGTGCTATGCTTTAACAAAAATTAATTTAGAGAAAATAATTTAGCAGACGGACGCGTTTTTGCTATTCACCGCTAGAGGCAGCACTATCACACAAACGAAATGTCCCTGCTGATATTTTTAGAAAGCATCCATATAACTGCAACTAGAAGAGGATTGCTCATACATTCCATAGTAAAATGGTGCAATAACAACTCGCATCTTGTTGTTGATCCTTTCGTAAAACAATTTCAATGTCAACTCTGAAAATGTTGCTCCAATCGCTTGCAGGGTTTTAATGAAAAGTTGTATTTGTATTTTTTGATTTTCTTAGGATATGTAAATGTCTTATTTTAATGCTTTAGCATACAAAATTACGATATTCATGTAAAAATAAAGTTTTGTTTAATTATGGGGTATTTACATGTCAAAAATTGTTTTCTTCTGCAAATTTTACAGGCTAAGAAGCACCCGCTAGCCGGTATCAAACTTCGTTTCTTTCGCATCCGTGTGATATCATGCGTGGACGCATAGACTAAAACCCCATTTACATGCGACCAACATTATTCTTCTGCAAAATGAAAGAGATATAACATTAACTTTTTGTACACGAGAGACAAGAAAATAAATATGTCCAAACAAAATTTTGCAGAAAATTTTTTGAGCCACTACACCGCCAAAACCACTATAAAAATGAAAATGTTGCCATAAAATATATTCGATCCAAGTATTTTTATGACAACATTTTTAAAATTAACAAAAAAAAATTATTTTATTACATTATTTTATATTTATAAATGTTAAAGATTCATAATAAAAACAGACGCCATAGATAAAAATGTAAATTTCGCATTTGAATTAATTAAAAATAAATTAACAATTTTCCTATTAAAAAATGATGGCATTACTATATGTAGTTACGCACTGGGTCATTGGCCACCGCTCCACACGCAACACGTGTTTCTTGAATTATGTTTAAGTTGCCTATTTTGTATAATATGTACGTTATTAATTTTAGGTTATTGACAGTTTTAGTATATAAGAAATTGTTAAATGCTAAATTTGTTGTAACTAAGTTGATGAATAAACAACTACTAAAAAATTAAATAAATAAGTTATAGAAAAATTATTCGTGGTTCTCGACTGCAACCTAACGCGAAACCCATAACTATGTTTATTTCTTCTCTCGCATATTGAATATTTTTATATAGCGGATGCTTCTTATTCACCTCCAAAAATTGGCAGAAGAAAACAATTTTCTACATGTAAAAGGGGCATAATGCTGTGTGCGTCAGAAGACTTTTCAAACTAAACTTTTCAAATTTTGAAGCTTCCGCTACTGTCTCATAGGCAATAATTAAAAAGTCAACTCCTGAGGTTACTTTTCAGACTTTTCATTTTATTGTATAACTTGAAGTGATGTGTAATGTGTATAATTTATTTTGACGTTAGAAAGGATTAAACAAAGAAAAAATGGAAAAACGGCCGTACTCTATTCGATGTAAGTTTATTTGTATTATTAATTAAATTCTATTTACCTAAAGTACATTATTAAATTTTTAAAATTTTATTTTGTTTATATTTTTATAAACTTCGGACATTTGTTGAGATATTGCTTGAACTATTAGTATATTGAATAGTTTAGTTTGAAAAGTCTTCTGAGGCACACAGCATAAGGTTTAGAAGATAATTAACATTTTTCTAAGATTAGTGACATCTAGGTCAGAGTACAATAGTAGCGTTAGACATAGTTTTATAACAGTTTTGTTGTATAGCAGATTATAGTAGTCTAGAGTAGAACCGAGATTATTACTAATTCTATATAGATCCAGACGATCTAGAATATCTATCGATAAATACGAGTACAACGAACACAATGGGTCAGCTTAGTTAGTTATAAAGAAAATAATAAGTGGTGTTAAGCGAAAATAGTGGTGTAATTAAAAATTTAAAATGGTGTAAATAGTGAATTAATAAATAATTGTGGAAATTATTTGTTGTTATGATTTAGTGTTGGTGAAATAAGAGTGGAACAATTATTGTTGGAATATTTCGGGAATATTACAATAGTGGAGTAAGTATTTCGTAAATATATGGAAATTATTCTGAGATTATTTCCGGTATTTTCGCGAATATTTAGGCAGTGTTAATTATGAGAATTGGTGCTGTAAACGTCTCATTCTATAAGGTTAGCTGGTGCCAAACTTAAGGTAAATCGTTTACTATGGTAAAAACCAGTTTTAGAACAAATAGAGTTTTTGAAAAATAACTGAATTTACCGAAAAAATTATCTTAAAATTGACTTTTGTTTAGCACGCAGCCGTTATTCACAATCCAGTAATATGAACTGGATTTGATAAGGCAAATTCATAACAATCTCATATCATATCATAGCATTTTGCCATGTATTTGCATTATGATGATTATCGTAATTTTAGTGTATTTAGAAAGAACTTATCACTACGCAAATTGTCTTGTAAAAAAATTAAAAATATTATTGGTTCCAAAACCTTTTACAACACATTCTCTTCAGTTTTATTAATCCTTCGAATTTTTCATAAAACGTTTTGCTGACTATTAATTTGACTATAAATTTTCTGCAGATTTTTGATAATATCAGATAGATAGTGCTGCCGCTAGTGGTGAAAAGCGAAACTAGTTTTTTCTGTTGAAAATTTTCTGTTTTTTTTTGTTTGAAGTCTGTGACATGTTCTACTATCACATTTTTGATAATTTACAATAGAAATGAAATAATTGATAAACAAAAGAGAAATAAATCAAGGAAAAGAGACATAAACTTCGATAAAATGTCGTGGTGATGGTAGAACATATCACCACTGGTTAAATCATATACATACACATAAACTATAAAGCATTGGTTTAAAAAATCGCACCACCATGGGGCATATCTTAAGTTACAGCACTAGTAAGTTGAACCAAAGTATATTTAATGTTATAAAGAGTAACAAAACAATGGAAAATGTTCATTAAAAAATGCTTGGGTTATGCAATTTAAATAGGTTAAACAATACACTTACACATCTTTATTTACATTAATTGTAATCGTTTTCTATCAATAATCACGAGTATGACAATATTAGATACAAATAAAATTTAAAAAAATTATGTAACTGCATAACCCTTTTCGTAAATTTATAATAACACTAAATTCGTTCGAACTGTCAGATCAAAAAGATTTGATCGGATTCAGCTGTCAGATCAACATTTTTGACATTACAAATTTTTTTCACACAAAAATCTTGCTCTAACAAATTGCCTAGATCAATTTTAAAAAATCTTGATATTTTGTCAGATTTTTACGCATCCATATATACAAAAGTAAACGTCAAAACATCACATCAAAACAAAGACCTCGCGCCATTTGTAGAATTCAGTTTTAAATTTATTTTTGCTTTTAATAAATTTATTAAAATTGTAAGGATAATTTGTAATTTTGGGCGACGTATTTTCAAAATATCTTGTGTGTTTTTGCTTTTAATAGATTTATTAAAATTTTAAGGATAATTTGTAATTTTGTTTGTGCGACGTATTTTCGAAATATCTTGTGTACTAAAATGTTGTGTTTATGTGCGAAATTATATAATTTCTTGTTTTTAATTGAAAATTATTGATATTGAGTGGTAAATAAATTAATAAAATTGAGAAGATGGGAGACACTATATTGAAGATTTTAATTCTTTGCTTTATAATTTTTTATTATACCGATGCTAACAAGCTGAAATCATAAGCCCGCCATTTATAATAAACAATTTTTTGTCTTTCTTTTCACAAATACTTCTACAAAAGTCGATCAAATTTCTTTCATATTCGTTTACATAAAATCCGATCAAATTGTTGTTGTAAAAGTAAACGAATTTGGTAACTTACTCTATCGTTAGACGTATCATTCATTATGTAGTAACACTATTATTTATTAGATGTCGCAGCAGTTCGTAAGTGTCTTATGCTCAAAGAAAATAACCCCTAACCAGTTGCGTCGAGCTCTAAAACGAATCTGTCAAAACTAGTTTGTTTACTTGTCTTGTTATCAAAAAATTATTGTTTTTTATTAAAAAATGGATGTCAAACCACAATGCCGTCTCTGTTTATCTGAGCCGCCTAATTTCCTAAATATTTTGATTGAAAAAATTGACGATACAACAATTGCAACCATTCTAACTCAACATTTTTGGTTTGAAGTAAGTTTGTACTACATAATAATTGCACCCCGTAAGGGTTGTCTGAACAGTTGGCAAAATACATTTTTTTTTCTAATTAAAGGTAAGGGAAGGTGACTCAAATGTATCTTTATGCCTTGAATGCTGGGAAATCGTAAAAGATTTTCATTTATTTTACAAAAAAGTTTATAATATCCATTGTGAGTTCATTTCTAAAATAGAACAAAGTATCAAAGAGGAAATAGATGAGCCAACAAAAACAGATACACTAGAATTATTGGAAAATGATTTAAAACAGGATTTGGATTCCAAATCTGAGAGCAGTCTAAGAATTGAAAGTAATTGTGAGAGCAACCACCAAAATGATGTGCCGTTAGATATGGACGGTTACGATAACAGTAATGAGGCTGATAATCCTTTAAATCTTACTGATAATGAGAGTAGCTCTGGTGCAAGTTCTCAACCGCGACCGAAGCGACCAAAAAAATCTATAAAAAAAACACGTAAAACCAAAACGGCGAAAACCGCCCAAATAAGAAAAGATATTAATCGTGTTGAACAGGCGAAAATTGACCAACAAAACAAGCAGATATCCGAATATTTTTCAATGACTTGTGAGGTGTGTTCGGTCGTATTGGATTCCTTCCGTAATTTACAAATTCACTATAGAATAGAACACAACATGAAGGGGTATGTACGATGCTGTAACCGAAAATATATAAAACGTGTCTACATTCTTGAGCATTTGGGGCGCCATTTGAATCCGGAAACTTTCCGTTGTGATCAATGTAATAAAAATTTTGCTGCGAAACGTTGTTTGCAACTACATTTACGCAGTCATATACCAACGGAAAATCGTCCGTATAAATGCTCCGAATGTCCTAAGACTTATGTTATTGCAAATTTGTTAAAACGTCACATACAAACTCATGCAACCGAGAGAAAATTTGTTTGCAATGATTGTGGTAAATCATATATAACGGATTATCAACTAAAAACTCATCAACGAAATTCGCATAGTGATGACAATACCCACATATGCGATGTATGTGCAAAACCATTTCGAAGTAAGGACATGTTCGAGAAACATCATAAATCTGTACATGGAAAGGTTCCTCTTCCGAAAGTACAATGCAATATATGCGAATCATGGGTTAAAGATAAATACTATCTAAAACAACATGTAGCACGGCATCTTAATAATAATGCAAGATTTCCCTGTAGTATTTGTAATAAATCGGCTCCAAATGCTCGTGCCCTTCAAAGCCATATGCGAGTTGTCCATACTGAAAAAATATATGAATGCGGTATGTGCGATAAAACGTTCAAGAGAAAGATAAGCTTGATTGAGCATACTGCATCGCATACCGGAAATATTTTGTATTCGTGCCCTTATTGTCCAAAAACGTTTAATTCGTCAGCCAATATGTACACACACAGAAAGAAAAGCCATGTCAGAGAATGGGAAGAATTGAAATTAGAGAAATTTAAAGCAGATGCAGCAACTTAATGTAGAAAATATTATCATAACATGAATATTTAAAAATGATACGTTATAATCAGAAAGGTGAAATAAACTGAATAAACAATAAAATTTGGTAATTAGATTAAAGTTCCAGAGTTTTAAATTTTCGATCGTACTCCTGCATGAAACTGTTGGAAATAGATTTGCAATTGGCGGCTATTGAGCGGAATTCAAGAATTTAACTGCGCTTGAAGACGGATGGTTCAATGATTATGACGAAACTAAAATAGAGTAGTTTCATAAAATAAAGACATATCATTTTCATATTCTCTGCTAGTTTCAATTTATCGTACCTATTTTCTACATTTAATAGATGTCAGCGGTCCCATTGTAAATGTTCAATCGTGTGATGACGAATTTCTAAAGTGTCAAAAACAAATCGCAAAAGTGGTTTGTTTCATATTCAACAATACATAATCATGTTCTTGTTACAAAATGGATACAAATTTGTCAGAATGTCGCCTCTGTTTAACGCGATCAGCAACATTTCTAAATATTTTTATTGAAAAAGTTGACAACAAAACAATTGCAACCATATTAACACAACATTTTTGGTTTGAGGTAAGTAAACGTAAGAAACTCGAATTCCCGACCTCAGACATGACAACATTTCTCTCTTGGAAATATTTTGAAAGGTGCAGGAAGGCGACTCAAATCTCGGCATTTGTCTGGATTGTTGGATGAAAGTGAAAGATTTTCATATATTTTACTCATCAGTTTATAAAACGCACTTTGAATTAACCAAACTGGAACATATTAAAGTGGAACTAGCTGAGATTGCGTTCCATAGAGACAAAGTAGAATTAGAAAATTTAGTAGATGAAATTGATGTCAAATCAGAGCTTTACATTACACATTATGACGTGCAAAATCCATTGCCAGTAGACATGAACAATCATAATAAGAAATCTGTTGACAGTGACTCAACTAACTATCATAGCGATAGTGACGGTAGTATCAATAATGGTGAACTTTTTCCTCTGCCGCTAAAAAGGCAACGGGCAAAAATCCGAAAAAACAAAACCGCAATAAAACCAATTGATCCTATTGAACAACCAAATATTGATTTACAAAATAAAAAGATTTCGGAATATTTTTCGATGACCTGCGAATTTTGTTCATTGGCTGTGGATTCTTTCCGTAATTTACAGAGTCACTATTGGATGGAACACAAAATTAAAGGATATGTTCGATGCTGCAATCGCAAATATGCACACCGAGGTTTGTTACTTGAGCATTTGGAGCACCATTTAAATCCGGAAACATTTGCATGTGAAATATGTAGTAAACTTTTTAAAACTAAACGTTCTTTGCAAGATCATCTACTCCAGCATATGCCGACAGATAAACGTCCGTTTAAATGTTCTGAATGTTCGAAATCATTTGTTTTGGCCAACTTATTGAAGCGACATTTACTAACGCATATAACAGAACGAACATTTGTATGTAGTGAATGTGGGAAATCGTTTGCTTTAGAATGTCAACTAAAAGGTCACCAGAAGCACATGCACAGTGAGGCTAATAGGCATATTTGTGATGTCTGCGCTAAACCGTTTCGTAATAAATATTTTTTCGAGAAGCATCATAAATTTGCCCACGCAAAAGATCCCCCTCCAAAAGTTCAATGTAATATATGCAGTTCATGGGTTAAAGATAAACATTACCTAAAACAACATATGGGACGACATGCTAGCAGTGATAACAGTTTTCCATGTAGTAAATGCCCCAAATCAGCTACAACTAATCGTGCCCTTCAACGGCATATGCGGCTCGTGCATCCCGCAAAATTGTTTGAATGTAATCTGTGTAAAAAAGCTGTAAAGAGCGCACAAAGCTTTAAAGAGCATATGGCATCTCATACCGGAGATATTTTGTATCCCTGCCCTCATTGCCCGAAAACGTATAATTCATCATCCCATAGGTATACTCATATAAAAAAAATCCACGTAAAAGAATGGAAAGAACAAAAATTAAAGAAACTTTTTGGAAGTGCAACATGATTTATACCTACAAACATACGTATATTGAATTAAAATATTTGTCGGGTCGGTATATGACCATTTGTTTTTGTATTACCTATGTCCATTCTAACTGAACTCTACGACTTCCTACAAAAGGAAGATCAGGAGAATCAAAGGTATCTAAGAGCATACATTTATGTGGGATTGATAAGTCTTTAGAATGAAACAGTAACATAATTTTGTTAAGTAAAATTCACTTTATTTTTCAATATAGTATCGTTTTAGCGCGTTACACTGTTTCCAACATTTTTCCAATTTCATTAAACCTCTAAAATATGATTTAACAACTCCTCAAAATAAGCGTTCATTTCAGCTATTATTTCATTTGCCCCAAATCTGGCCGTTTTTCCTTAATTTTTTCATTCAAACTGCTGAATAATGATTTATAATACTCACTTGTAATGGTTTTACTCTTCTTAAGATAGTTGAAGAATATTATGCCTTGTGCGTCCCTAAAAACAGTAGCCATAACCTTATCAGCTGATGCAACAACTTTTGTTTTCTTTGGAGATCTTGAACCAGCTTCTACGCATTGTTTTGAATCTGGCCTGTAGTGATGAATCCATGTTTCATCAATCGTTATGAATCGATACAAAAATCCAAACGTTGATTAGAAATGGTTATTCGATTCATTTTTTGAACATTGATTACAATCGCGGCACTCGCATCCTGTTGGCAGCTTATTCAAGTGCAATAAATCGTGTATGACGCCGTCTGTGTACTCACATTCATATGAGATGTTTACAATGTCAATAATCACAAGATTTTCGAATCCATCACCTGCGATTTATTGTGGAGCTAATTGTATCATTTATATGCAGATGATCTTCAAACCTACGTTGAGATCTTCAAACACCACCAGTGCCAAAGAGAAGGCAGCTCATTCCGCTGCGATGAGAAAGGGATTATTTATTTATTAAAGAACAGAACAAGATGTATTATAATTAAATACAAAATCATATTTTTATGTTTATTTCTACAGTTCCAAACAAATTTTAATTATGTACCTATAAGTTTTTCTAATTTCCCTTTTTCCCATTCTTTATTATGCATTCTCTTTCTATGTGCATACATATTGGCCGATGAATTAAACGTCCTTGAGCAGTAAGTGCACGAATATAAACTAGCTCCTGTGTGAAACGCCATATGTTCCTTTAAACTGGTGGATTTTTTGAAAGCCTTTTCACAAATTTCACATTGATATAGTTTGTCGGTATGCACGTAACGTATATGACTTCGAAGAGCATTAGAACTAGGAGAAGATTTTCCACAAATGTTACAAGAAAAATGTTTGTTACTCTCAGAATGTCGAGCTATATGCCTTTTGAGTAAGTATTTATGTTTTACCCAAGAACCGCATATATTGCATTGTACTTTCGGAAGCGGAACTTTTCCATGTACAATTTCATGATGTTTCACGAACATATCTTTACTACGAAATGGCTTAGCGCACACATCACAAATATGAGTACTGGCTTCACTATGCATACTCCGCTGGTGATCTTTCAGATGATATTCTGTTACACATGCTTTACCACATTCACCGCAAACGAAGCTACGCTCGGTTGTGTGCGTTTGTAAATGTCGCTTCAATAGATGGGCAATAACATAGGTCTTAGGACATTTGGCGCATTTGTAAGGGCGTTCTCCTGCCGGCAAATGACTTCGTAAATGCAGTTGTAAACAATATTTACGGACGAAAGTTTTATCACAAATTTCACATTTAATTGTTTGTGGGTTTAAATGACGCACCAGATGTTCAAGAATGGCAGCGCGCTTGATAAACTTACGATTGCAACATCGCACATATCCTTTTATCTTGTGTTTTGTTCTATAGTGGTATTGTAAATTACGAAGCGAGTCCAATTTCAATGAACAGAGTTCACAGGTCATCGAATAATACTCTGATATCTGAGTATTCTCTGTGTTAAATTTTTCCTGTTTCATCGGATCAATTTCTTTTTTCTCTCGAACTATTTTTACTGCTTTGGTTTTTCGTGTTTTTACTACAGCATTTTTAAGTTTTTGCGATGGTGTGGTTACACTAGACTCTTTTGTACTTTCATCATCTCTATCTTCTAAATCATTAGAAATCTCATCATCACAAAGGTCTAACGATGGACATGTATTTTGGTCATCGCCCTGTTGATTTGTGTTTACATCTAGGCTGCCTTCAGATTTAATTTGCAAATCTCTGCCCAAATCTTGATTTTCCTTATTTACTAGTGAGAAGTCGTCATCTACCTCCACTTTAATAACTTTCGTAGGTAGGCCAAGAAAGTGGATATTATAAACTTTAGTGTAAAATAAATGAAATTCGTTGACTTTTATCCAACAATCATGACAAATATATTCGTTTAATTCGTCTTCCTTTACCTTTAAAATAATTACAAGAATTGAATACTCTGCAAACTATTCAGGGATACCTAGTCTTAAGCTAAAACTTACTTCAAACCAAAAATGTTGAGATAATATATTCGCAATTGTTTTATCTAAAATTTTTTCAATAAAAATGTTTAGAAAAATTGGCGACTGCGTCCGACAAAGCCGACACTGGGATGGTTTTAGATCCATTTATGAATTTTATTTTCCATTATCAACACCGACCGAGCCATGTAAGTAAACAAATGTTTGACATAAAATAAATATTCGGCTGCCGGGTCAAACCATTGCCATGTTGTAATTGTAACCATAGCGTCATCGTTACCATAAAATTGTATAGGGTCTATTTTTTAATTCAACCCGGGCGAACGTGTGCTGTCAAAAATTTACTCTGGTTTTTTTATTCAACCTGAATAATTTTATTCTGCACGCTGCGTTCTCAAGGTGTAGGTGTATAGCAGAGTCAATTATCATAGCCTCTAAGTCAATTATCATAACAAAAATAATTTATTTTATAATTAAACAAAAGTTTAGAAATAATTTATTTACCAATTTAAACATAAAAAATAATTCAATAATGGATATTAATCGATTAAGGTCAGATAAGAAGTATTTTTTGTCAAAAAATTGTTTTTTATAAAAACAAAGTCACTCATTTTTATAAAAACAATTTCTTCATTTTTACTCCGAGTTCGTACACACTGGATAATTTTACATCCCTGGGTTGCTTTGCTCGCCCCACTTTAGTTGAAATGGGTGACATCTTTAGTGGAGTTTAATGGAGATTATTTTTTGTTAAGATTTTTTTTTTGACTTTATTTATTTATATCGTAAATGTAGCAGACCAATAAATTTTAACTCTCCTGAGCATCGTAATAAAAATTAATGGTAAATACACTATGTTTATTTACTATTAATTTTAATATTGCTTTTTATTTTTAAGTTTAAGGTTTTCATTCAGAATTTTACCATTTTCTGCTATGACTATCGTCGTATAATATATATAGCAAAGTTTGTTTGAAGGCATGAAGAGCAGATGAGATAGAGAAGAAAAACGAAAAACATAGATACTCTTCATGCATACACAAGCCGTTCTCTATATATTTTATAGAGGAAACTGGCAAAATTCTGAATGAAAACTAACTTAAAAATGAAAAACAATTTATTACAATTAAAGGTAAATAAACAAAGTTTACGCTCAGGATTCTACTCCGCAAATTTATTTTTCTGCCAACAAATAAATAAAGCCAAAAAAAACTTAACGAAAAAGAATTATCATCAATCAATTATTACGTTTTCTGGGCCTGCATACATACAAAGTCTACATTGTGATATGGCCGTATACATACATAGGCACAGATTCGAGATTCACTCCAGTGGCCCTATTTTGGTAATTCCCCAGGAATAAGGAATAATGTTTTGTGGTAGCAGCTATTCCCCAGACATTTTCCCCAATTCCCCTTTCCAAAAGTTAATTTTGTCAATTGTGGAATAAATTTACGAGAAAATAATTTAATTATTCGCGACCGACACCCGATCGCAATAAAACAAGAAAAGAATTGGTTCAAAATAGGTGAAATACGTTTATTTGGTTTTTGTTGACATTTTAATCGAATTTTACTAAAAAGTAGATTTTGTTTATTAAAGTGGAAACTTGGATATTGGAATTAGAATAGCTATAAGTTACTACAATAAATTTCCATTAAATTCTATTCCCAGTGGGTCTATTCAGTGCCTTCTATAGTACTGGTTTGTGACAACATTCAGTTTTTGCTGATGACGACAATCTAATAGCCTGGACAGACTGAGGATTAGCTAAATTGGTTTAGCGAAATTCGATCAAGTACTCTAGGAAATAAAATTCAATTCTGTTCGACTCACTACGAAAAATTCAAAAATCTACTACCAAATTCAAATTTTTCAAATTAATACATACACCTTGCCTTCTTACGACGGTAATAAATTTCACAAAGTTAACACAATTCTAAATTATTATATAATAAATTAATAAATTATGAACTATTAGTGATTTTAATTGATTTTCGTAATTCATAAATTGGATTTTTTCCAGTTCAACGTTTATTTCACATGTTTCATTTTTTTTAATCATCTAGAAAATAATTAATTCAAATTGTAATTTCCAGTAAAACAATGTATAGATATAGTATAAATTTATTAATAATACATAAAGTAAATTAAAGTTTTATGCAATTTACAGCAATCTCAAAATTGTTTGGTCCAACTCGTAACACGCAAAACAACATCAACATGTATCTTTTCTTATTTTTGTTATCCCTGCAATCTGTTCTGGGGCCAAGGCTCTCCCAACTTAGTTGGGAGCCAGTCAGTTAATTCGAAGACGTGCCGGTTATAGTTCCAATTTTATTACAATCTGCACATTGCCTAGCTCCATGCCAGCCTATATACTGGCATAGAAGATGGGTCAGTCCATGAGTTTTGCACTCCGACAGGGGGTCATAGATATGTTCCATTTCAGAACAGATTGAAATCTGTTGATGAAAATTCCCTTTGTATTCTGCCCTTATCGGAATTCGAACCCGGTACTCCCGATCCAAACGCCAAAGCTTTAATCACTGTGCCATTCGGTTCGTTTTTGTTAATATATAGTACGTCATCGTCATGGATAAACAAATCAAAAAATAAAGTATGATTTAATGTCACACAATTAATCGCAGCCGTAGGACGCATTTTTCTGTATTTTACATGATATTCGTACTTTTTTGCTATTTTTCTTGAATCTACGTACCAATTACAACAATTTCGAATTCGATGATATTAGAAATCGACTTATGTTGGATAAAAACGACAAACAAATCCGAAATCTAAAATAAAAATGTATGTACATGCATCACTAAAAAAATCAGAAAAAGAATATATATTTAAGGCATTGGTCTATTCTTGCTTTCCCTGGAAATAAGGAATTGGGGAAAAAATTCTTTCTAGCACTTTTTTCCAATTGTTTCCCCAATTTTCTGGCAGTGTTAGGAATAAATTTTTCTGGAAAAGAAATTTAGTTTAAATGTAAGTAACACATGGTGTTTTAAAAATTATTTTGGAAAATAAAATATTGAACAATTTACAATAACTTAAAAATTTATTTTCTTTGTTCTTTATTATACTCCGTCTATGTGCATAAAAGGTTAGGTTAGGTTTCAGTGGTTGGTATCGCACACTTTGGCCAGGTTTGGCCCATTGTGATACCACAGGGTCCGACATCATTAAACTTCCTTTAAACCCATCTAGTGCAATTCACACATCGTAACAGATTTCGCACATTACAGCTTTCGATATCATAGAGACTATCCATAGTGTATTTGCCCAAGTGATCATGTCTTCTGTCAGCAAGCGCAGGACATGAGCATAGGAAGTGAACAAGAGTGTCCTCCTTCTCCTCGTCCTTGCAGCTTCCAGAAGTCATTTGCATCCAGAACCAGCCTTCTGGCATGATATCCGAAAAGGCAGTGTCCGGTAAGTAGCCTTATAATTTTACCTAAATCACGCTTCCTTAGTGTGATCAAGATCTTGGATCGCTTCCTATGACTAGCTGCTTTCAGCCCAGACATTGGCCTTCCTACACATTCTCTCCCTGGTTCCAGTTGGAGAGTTGTACCGTACCTTGTTAATTCGTCTGCTCTCGACGCTACCCTTGATGCCAGGGAAACTGAATCCAGTGAAATAATGCCCCCCCCCCCTGACCACACAGATAGTGATATCAGTCAACGATATTACACTGTGCTTCAACCAGTTCATGACCTCTTCAATCGCTATAACTTCAGCCCGGTACACGCTGCAGTATTCAGGTAGACGAAAAGATAAACTTACATTTAATTCCCCACAGAACACACCAGCTCTCACTCTACCATCGAGGTTGGAGTCATCGGTGAAGAATTTAACTATCTTGCCTTTTAGCCGGCACTTCCACCTCGAAATCGCTGATAGCCCGGCGGCCGTATTGACGGCCATTTGCTTACCAATAATATCAAACGGGAGAAGGTATAGCATGACTTCTAATCTACTACTGACTGGTGGTCGTTTTCAACGCCCCACTAATGAGCACACAGGCTGCATTCTACAAGTTCACCATTATGTTCTTGTATGTTAATTTCTCCAGAGCTGGCCACCATACACTCACACCATACAGTAGTACGGGCTATGTGTATAAAAACATTGTTAATATTAAATATTAGTAATGATAATTTTTGGATGACGACGAAGTTGAGAAAAAACGGGCAATTCGTTTGCTCCGAAAACGATTGCGGGACGCTTTTTATCCTTTTGATATTATAGAAAGTGAATTTGCAGGACATAAACTCACTCAAGAACTACTATGCGAAAAACTGTGCAATTTTATGGGGAAAACAAACATACCCAAAAAGTTTAGAGTCCTCTAACAACATATACAACCCAAAAGCGACGTTTAGATACCTTAGAATCTTACGAAATTCGAAAATCCATATTTCTTAACCAAAATATCCTTAACAAACAGAGAGAAATCCGTTTCTCACCAATTACCTATTTACGCTTACCTGATATTCCACCCCCCCCTTTTTTATCAGTAATTTTTCCGTGTAAACAACAGATGGTTGGAACGATCAATAGATTAATTTTTATTGCCTATTTTTTGTCCCTCCTTTTATTTTCTTTTGCTTATTTCTACTAACTATATATAACTAAATTTTTATTTTTTTTAATCAGTAGATACTCTTGATGACCTATTTAGTTCACTATACACTATATGTGGCCTAAACTAGATAGGTAACATGATGTAAACGCTAGTTACCCAAATTAGGTTGGGTAACTTTATTGTGTGGACTAACCCAACTTAGGTCGATGAAAATGTGATGTAAACGGCACCGACCTAAAGGGTTCTTGCATCATGAAATAGATGTCGATAGCGGCATTGATGTTAACTAAACATATCGGATTTGTGTTGTTCCATTTTTCGCCTACTGTATAACTTTTGTCACTTTGAGAATTTAATAGTTAAAAATTAAAATACTTTGTAATTATTTCCTTCCTTAGTAACAATTTAGAATTTTATTTAAAATTTCGATTTCGAAAAATACAATTTTCATCTTCAGTTCTAATTACAAACTATTACCAATAATAGTTTGTAATTAGAACTGAAGATGAAAAATTGTATTCTGTAAATCGATATTCTAAATAAAATTCTAAATTGTTTCTGCAAGGAAGAAAATAATCACAGTGTTTTAATTTTTAATTATTAAATTATCCACGGAGTACCAACATATAAAAATTACTAAATCATTTTATCATTGGCGTATTTTCTTGAAAAAAAACTAAAGCAAAGAAAATATATTTCTCAACAAAAAACCCCAAATAAATTTCTATTCAATTATAATTCCAGTTAATTCTTCCCTAAAATAGGTATGGAATAATAAAAGTCAAAACTCATTTAAAAAAAAAATCCCAAAAGCCAGAATACACGTTGGGGGGAAAAGGAATAAAATTGCTACATAATTTAAAATTTCCATTCCCCAGAATTTCCAGAATAGGGCCATTGTAGCGGTCCTATTCTGGTAATTCTCGAGAATTAAAATATTTAATTTTGTAGCAGTTTTATTCTCTTTTCCCCAAAGTTTATTATGGGTTTTGGGAAAGAATGTTTCTTGAGAAAAAATTATTCCCCATTATAGCAGATTTGACGTTTATATTCCATATATGTACCTATTTTATGGTATTATCACATAATAGAATATGATCCAGAAGCGCCATTGAGTAGACCAAATAAATTACCTATCGACGATTTTCCTAGTATTTCCTAGCAAACACTTTTTCCTACCTTTTCGCAAAGCAAGGTCAAAAAAATAAGTCGATATTTTTCCAAACAAAAATAACGTTATGACCTTTCTGTCTATTCTGTGTTATGGCTTTATAATTTATACTGAAAAATGGTAAGATCAATTGGAAATATCAACATCCAATTTTTCACTTTAATAAACATAATTTATTTTGTTTAGTAAAATTCGATTAAAATATCAACAAACACCAATTAAACGTAGTAAACTATTGTTAGAGATTTGTTTTCTTATTTTATTGGGATCGCGTGTCTAAAACTTTTTCCCGTAAATTGATTCCCCAATCGTCAGAATTAATTATTGGAAAACGGAGAATCGGGGTAAATATCTGGGGAATACCTGCTACGAAAAAAAATTATTCCTTATCCCCGAGAAATTACCAGAATAGTGCCACAGATTGAGTCACGACGCTAGATTTAACTTTGGATTGAAATGTGGTTGTCAGTTTTTTACCCCAATAACATGCGACCAACATTTTTCTTCTGCAAAATGGAAGAGATATAACATTGACTTTTTGCGCATGAGAGACAAAAAAGTAAATATATCCCAACAAAATTTTGCAGAAGATTTTTTGAGCCATTGCACTCCCAAAACCACTATAAAAATGAAAATGTTGCCATAAAGTATATTCGATCTGAATATTTTTCTGACAACATTTTTAAAATTAACAAAAACAAAATTATTTTTTATTTATAAATGTTAAGAATTCATAATAAAAACCGACGCCATAGAAAAAAAAGTAAATTTCGCATTTGAATTAATTAAAAATAAATTAATAATTTTCCTATAAAAAAATTATGGCATTACTATATATGTTTATTTCTTCTCTAAAACAATTTTCTATAAACTTTCTCTGTTTCTCTAAAATAATTTTCTACATGTAAATGGGGCATATATCGGCGATTCATGTTGAGTTGAGATCGAATCAAACCCGAGTTAAGGCCGATACTATTATTCGTTTCGTTAAGTTTCTACACTTCCTACACGTATCGTGTAAAGGTCGATTTATATTATCCGCCCCGTTCAGTTCCTACACGTATCGAGTCTGACTGTCAGACATCATCAATTTATACTAACCGTTCGGACATTTTCTTCGTATGATTATCGTATATATTCGTATCTTTTGGTTACGTATAAAGTAGAAGATAACTTAGAAAAATTCAAAAATGTTTTAGTAGCAATTTTATGTTTTGTGTGTGCAAGTTTGGGAAATAAAGTTTATCACGAAATATACACATAATTAAATAAAAAATAGGTTATACCAAGAGAAAATGTTTTCACATTTTAAATTAGACGATTTGTGCATAGATATGCTCCTTACTTTATTACGTATATATGCTCCTTACTTTATTTTACTTTAACAATTTTTTTATATTTTATAGTTTAATAGTCTAAAAAAACTATAAAATATATGGGATAATTTAAAAGAGCATATAAGGAAAATTTTGTGGCAACAAACATTAGCATACAAAAAATAAATTGGCAAGAGAATATAAAAAAATATTATTAATTAATTTTACAGATGCTGCATATATATATTTTGGTATAAACTAAAAGATAACAAAATCCAAAAATGATTTAAGTAGGAACTATAAATGGAATCAAAAAAATAACGTAAGAGAGCGAAAGAGAGGATTTGCATGTATTCTACTATACTCAGAATAATGAATATAAAAAGAATAACAGAAATTGTGTTTAATATTTTTTTCATTTTTGCTGTCACTTAAAAAGAATAAACGAGCGAAAATTTTCGTCCAGGAATAAGAAACTTAATAACTACAACAACAAAAGCCAAATAAATGTTAGTGCGTTATGTTTATATTCATGTTTATATTTTATATAAGGTAATTTTGAATTATTCGTGTGTTTTATCTTTTCTATTTATAAAATATTCGTGTATACATATACTAATATGAATATAATATCAAAAATAATTTTCAATACACTGTAGAATTGTATTTTTCTAAACCTAACCTAAAAAAATAATTTATCGAATTATGATTTAAATCACTATTGTTGATATAAATACGTTTATACTCAAAACTATTGTAGTTTCATTCAAAATTTTAGGAAATATATCAAACAAATATATGAATGAACTTAATATTTCAAGTTATCTATGGCCGTAACGTCAAATTGGAATAATAAATTTTTATCATCGTTTCTTACGTTATTTTTTTTATTCTTTTTATTCAATCTATAGTTCATCCTTTAGTAACAATTTAATTTTTTTTGTTGTTGTTGGAAAATATATGGATTCCATTTTCTTCGCTATTCTTTCGTATTTTTTCGCCTTCAGACATCAGACAAAACATTATTTTCAACAATATTGGTCTGATACGATACGTGTAGGAACTGAACAGAACGATAGTATAAATGCTCGTATAGAAAATGTAACAAAGCTTTTTTAATTTTTACTTTTGTTTTCTATTGTAATGGGTTTTATTGTGATTGTTCCGTACATTAGTCTATCTTCAGTACTCTCGAATTAAATACACAATCATAGGAAATTATTCCATTTAGCGTCAAATCTGTGGTGATAAACGACTGTGATAATCGACACCTACATATACACAATCAACTTCCTAACCACCCCATTTTTCGTCCGTACTACAAATACATGGTACTAGTACTACAAATCCATGGTATTGTCCTATATATATATATATAGACAATATTCCAATGTAAGTCCTATATATATATAGACAATATTCCAATGTAAATAATAGAACATCAGTCGTAGCGACCTGATGAGAAGACTGATTTTTTCAAATCTATAATCTCATCCATTCGAAACTCATTGTTGGGATTCTTACAAATTTTCCATCTATGAGTCAAAGATTCAATGCATTTTTGTCTGACACGATACGTGTAGGAACTGAACGGAACGGATAATATAAATCAACCTTTATCCGTTCCGTTCAGTTGCTACACGTATTGTGTCAGACAAAAAAAGTATTGTTACATATATTTCTATAGGAGTATTTATATTATCCGTTCCGTGCAGTACCTACACGTATCGTGTCAGACAAATATTGTTGAAAATAATGTTTCCTCTGATGTCTGAAGGAGACAAAATACGAAAGAATAGCGAAGAATGTGGAATTCATATATTTTCTAACAAAAAAAAGCTACTAACACATTTTTGGATTTTTTAAAGTTATCTTTTAGTCTATTTTACGTAACCAAAAGATACGAATATATACGATAATCATACGAAGAAAATGTGTGAACGGATAATATAAATTAATGATGTCTGACACGATACGTGCAGGAACTGAAAGGAACGGATAATATAAATCGACCTTTAAACCTCAAAAAATATAATTTCAAATCATGTTTTTAGTAAAATTGGTTATTAGTCGTTTGTTATCGTAAACGAAATAAAAATGGCGTTTTTGTATTATTTGTCTTTGAATATTTATTGTTTTTCGACACGAATCCGTATAATTTTAGGGATTGAGTCGACTTAACAGGAAGTTGACGCGATCCTGTAATGTTGAAATCTCAATCCGGATTGAACGTTTAATATATACTGGGTAAATATAGTATTCTGCTCAAAATTTGGCAGCGGGAAAATGTACAAACCCGCACTGAAGTATACAAAACAAGCCGTACATAGAATTGTTAGAACATTCCCATTTAAGATTTTGTTTATTGGGGAACAGGTAAGATAGAAGTGCAAAGCAGGCTGTTGCAGCACTGTCTGAACCGGCACATTATTTGAACAAATTGAGTAAAACAAAATTATTTCTTAAAATTACAGTGAGCCAGTTTGGAAGCGCTTTCTTGAAATTGATTGCTTACGGCTGGATGAACTACGAGAATAAAAATTTCAAGAAAGCGCGTCTATAAACTGGCAGAATGTCATCGTTATCTCCGTTTTTTCAAATTGCAACCACAAAAAACAAAAATGTTTGATTGTATGTGACTATTTAAAGGATATACATTTCCTGCAGTTTAAATATTTTAGATTTTAAATATTTTTTGGTTGAGTAAAACATTTGTAGAGATGTTTCCGATAAAGGCAGCGGACTTTTACATTCTCGCACATCGCGTGTGTCGCTTCTCTTTATGTTTGTTTAATTTTTTTTCTTCCCATTCCTTTTTATGCATTTTCTTTACATGTGTATACATATTGGATGATGAATTACAAGTTCTTGGACAATAAAGACACGAGTACAACTGGTCTCCGGTGTGTGTTGCGTAATGTTCCGTTAAACTTATCAGCTTTTTGAAAGTTTTTGCACAAAAATTGCATTTAAACATTTCTCCGGTATGTAAATACATGTGGGTTCGAAGGGCTCGAGCATTTCGAGTAAATTTTCCACAAAAGCCACAAGGAAATTTTATACTGTTAGCCGGCCCTGCTATTTCCGTGGGTGTTTTGAAGTGTTTCGTTTTTATCCATTGAGTTCTGGGATCAACACCGTTTTCGCGCATAGACATGTCACGTATATGATTATTACGCAAATGTATTTGCAACCAAACTTTGTCTGAAAAAGCTTTGTTACATATTACACATCTGGCAGAGTCGGGATTTAAATGATATTCTAAGTGTGCAAGCAAGAAGAAACGCTTCACAAATTTCTTATTGCAGCATCGTACATAGCCCTGAACGTTGTGTTGCTTCATATAATGGAATTGCAAATCTCGAAAGGAATCCAATTGAAGCGAACAGATTTCACAGACCAACGAAAAATTCTCCGCTATCTGCTCATTTTCTTTGTAAATTTTTGCTTGTCCAACAGCATCAATTCCTTTTCTTTCTTTGGCTGTTTTCGTTTTGCTAACCGTGAGTAGTTCCGGTTTTTTGGTCAAAGAAACTAGGTTTGAATCTCGTTGTACTAATGGCGGCGGAATGAAATATGCATCACTGTTGCTTCCATTGCCACGACTGTAATCGTTCGTCGTCCCATTATTATCATTCGGCGGCGACTTGTTATCATAAATATTTTCCGAAGGCTTTAAATCCGGCCGTAGAATTAATTCGTCATCAGATTCTTTTTTGACTTTGATCGTACTCGGTATTTCGTCTATTTCTTTTTTAATATCATTCTCCACAGTGTTAATTAACTCCATGTGGATATTATAAACATTTGTGTAAAATAAGTGAAAATCTTTAACTTTTATCCAACAATCTTGACAAATATCTTCATTTGAGCCTTCCATCACCTGTAATTAAAATGTTGATATAATTAGTCGCTTAGCTTATTTACTGTAGGTAGGTAGTTTATTTACTTCAAGCCAAAAATGTTTAGTTAGTATAAACGCAATTGTTTTATCGTGAAATTTTTCTATAAAAATATTGATGAGGTTTGGTGATCGTAATAAACAGAGGCGACATTGTGATAACTGCTGATTATTCATATTATAGTTAGTTGTCTTTTAATTCACTAAAATGTAAGTGATTGAAATCTTTGGCTAGCCTTTAGTATCGCATCGCAAATTGACTGTCGCGACATTTTTGTGAAAATGGACATAACACTAATTAAAAACGTAAACATTATGAGCGGCCATATTGTAGATATTTCAATTTTTTACATATAATTTTTTCCGCTTTTGGATTAAAATTTACTATAATTTTGTTTAAGGTGGTTATAATTTGAACTAAAAAACTTGATTTAATTTGATAAAGAATGCCATCTTAGGGATATTGTTATAAATAAAATACAAAAATAAAAATGTATTTAAATATTTAGCGAAACATAAATAAATTAAAATGCTTAATTTAAAACAAAATAAAAAATGTAAATTTCGTTTATAAAGTGCAATTATTTTTCTTTTTAGTAGGTCTCATTAATAGATTCTATATAATCCGCTCCTACGTGCGGCACGCAGTGCGACATGTTTGCTGATCCCGGCTCCTACGCCCCCCCCCCCCCCCCGAACCCCGAAATCGAAATCTAAAGCCCCTCGGATGGCTTAGCGGGGGAGAGGGGGAGCGCAGCGACCTCCCGCGTGCTCGTGAGAGTTATCGAAGCCGTTAGCCTCTACAATTATTGCATTTCTTCAGCATCGACATATCCAATTGTACAATTATTTCCTTCCCTTCCCACCGTTAATTTCATGTATCCATAATGAAATATTGAATTTGATTTATTTTTAAATCAAATTGAATATTTTTTGATTAAAAATTATTTTACCAACGATTACATATTTCAATAGATGGCACTAGTTTGACGTTTCGAAAATGCTTAGCATAGACACTTTTCTGTTAGTTCTAAAATATCCGTTTTTGATCAGAGTGGCACCACCGTCATTTTACTGTCAAACTATTTGCGATGCAATCTAAAGCTGTTCTAAATCTTTAAACGTACATGTATCTATCTTTTAAATTTTAAATTACAATTTTAAAAACACTTAAATGCTATAAATGTTGATAATAAACAGTAATTTTTGACAGATACGTCTCACTCAAATTTTTTAATTTATGTATCACACAAATATAATGGTCGAAAGAACTCACGAAAACAGTGTTCAAGTAATGGTTGCGTTCCAAAGAGAGATATGGGACATTTACGCCGTTCCACACTTTGATTTTTTCGTCGTGATTCTTTCCTTATTTCCTTCTCCTTACTGTTTTTAGTTTCGACTTGTTAGGTCATCATCAGGAGTATCTACTGATTGGTAAAAATAAAAATTTAGTTATATATAGTAGAAATAAGCAAAATAAAATCAAAGAAGGAGGGACAAAAAATAGGCAATAAAAATTAATCTATTGATCGTTCCAACCATCTGTTGTTTACACGGAAAAATTACAAATAAAAAAGGGGGTGGAATAGCAGGGAAGCGATTAGTTATCGGTTGAGTAACAAAATTCAAGGTATATTGAAGTGCATTTAATTACCCGACGTATTAGTCATATTATTAAGAGCGTGAGAATAAAACAGGGCGGAATCTGTAATTGGTGAGAAACGGATTTCTCTCTGTTCGTTAAGGATATCTTGGTTAAGGAATATGGATTTTCGAATTTCGTAAGATTCTAAGGTATCTAAACGTCTGCTTTTAGGTTGTATATGTAATATGTCTAAATTGTTTAAGCTAGCTGTATGATTTTCTAAAGTTAAATGATTATGGAACGTTGATTGATTGCAACCAGATAAATGTTCTTTAGCTCTAACTCCAAAATTGCGCCCAGTCTGTCCAATATATGAGAAACTACAATCATTGCAATTAATCCTATAAACACCAGACTTGGAAAGGCGATCAACGCTAGGTTTATTGTTAAAAACCATTTTCTTTATTGTGTTATTATTATAAAAAGCAAAACTAATATTGGTATAATCGGACACGATATTGCTAATCCGTTGGCTAGTTTTTCTGCAAAATTTTGTTGGAATATATTTCTTTTCTTGTCTCTCGTGTGCAAAAATTCAATGTTATATCTCTTTCATTTTGCAGAAGAAAAATATTGGTCACATGTAAATGGGTTATATTGTGACAACTTGGTGTTCGCTGCGTAACTTGCCGCCGACATAAAGTAACAATTAGTCCGCACAGTGTGGACAGAACAATTTACACATACATAGATACGTGCCGCACTTGAGTTTTGCGCGGAAAGGCAAGTGCCGCTTGAGTTTTATTGCAAAACGCAGTGTGTGGAAGGCTAATTCACAGTCACGAGTGTTGTCGTTTGATGTCAAATCGTGTTCGCCATGCTAAATGCTTTTGTGTCAGATGGTGAATACCTAAAAACTTAAAATTGCTGGTGCTTTTCAAAATGGTTAGTATTAACTATTAATATTTATTATTGACATAAGCTAAATTATTACATCATTAAATGTTGGTACTGCATATAATATTTTGTAATACACTACGTATTTCAAACATAGAAATAGAGTATATAGAATGAATGTAAGCAACTGTCAAGCGTCACAAATTCGGAGGGTATGTAACGATTGTAAATGGACACGCGGTTGAATATCGATAAACGATAATCGTAGGGGAAACAGATTCATTTGAAAATATGTATAATTTTTTTTTTGTATACCCTGTAGTCCGGTTTCCCTTCCCCTAATCGTTTCGCATACGTTTTTGTTGATTTTGTTTTGGGTCAACGACGGTAAAATCGGATGACCGAGAGATCAGTTGAAAAATAAATTTAGATCAGACCAGGTAATTAAAAACAAAAAAAAATTATAAATAGGTCGATCAATAGAAAAGAAAACAAAAAACGATTGTGTATAAATTTTTGCTCTGCACCTACTGTCCATTATAATAATCACCTATATAAGTTTAAAAGATAAAATATGTATTACAAAGAATAATAAATTTGACACTGAATTTAATAATTAATAAAAATATCTAAACTATCAATAATATCTATAACAATAAATTATTTATATAAATTGTAAAATAAAAAAAATCCGTGTGCAATAAAAATTCTATGAACGAATTAAAACCGTTTAATCAATAAAACGAAAAAGAATAGTGATTATCCTAGAGTTAAAAGTTAAATCGTGATCGGCGTATACCAGTGGCTACTATATTATATACGCAACTGCAAAAGAAGTATTGAAGGAGAAATACGTGTTAACATATTTGGGTGTCCAACAAGCATACCAAAGGTCTGGGGGTCGGCACGCGGGTGCATCCGGAAGGAGAGTTTACGGGAAGCTGGGACGTGTACGGATGGGCAGCGGTACCAACCATTATAACTAGTTTAAGGTAACCTCTGTCTAATTAAACTTAATTTTTTTCTACCAATTTTATTTTAATAGATTTTTTCTATATATTAACGAGAAAGAAGTTCCTTTTTTTTTTTTATTGAAATAAATATTGTAATGGTCGACACTTTTATATTTTTTTTATGCGGATAAATTTCCTTTTCTCAATTTTTTTTGCATTTATTTTGAAAATCAACAAGGTGTTCATTAATTATCCATAATTATTAAGTTTTTTTTTGAGTGAATTTAATTTAGAGCATGTTTAAGTAAAAGCATATATTTAGTGATGTGAGTGTGTCAGCATTTGTGAGCGAGTCGATTTACAGTCAGGAAGTAAATAGCAAGCAATACCATATGTTTTATAGTTTTTGACCGACGAACCCACCCAACGACGAGCAAACCCATATCTCCTGACGGGTCAAAAACTGGTGGTAGCTTACAAAATGGCGCCCGAGCAGGGACCTGAATAGTGTCCACGTGTTAAATTATAATCCTTGATTATCTCAAGGATCCGTTGACTAGTCGTTATTTTTCGATTTCCGGTATCCTCGAGCATACTTAATATTGTAATTTAGCTACAATTTTTTGGTGATTTCTAAATATTTTGCTCTTAAATTTTTACTTGTAATTTTTAACGTAACCATACAATTTTGCGGTTTTGGGAGTAAAAAAGGGCGCGGAATCATGTGCCCACGTGAAAAATTTTGCGAACTTAATAAATTATCTTATGCTCAATAATTCGTTGAATAGTCGAGAAAATTAGATTTCCGGTTATCGAGTAAAAGATATTTTATATCAAATTAAACTATATTTTTTTTTGCTCGTAGTTAAATTAATTATATCTCGTAGATCTTGTAACGTAACAATGCCTAATTTTCATTAAATTTATAAAAATCAATAATAAAGTTTTACATCATTTTTTCCATTCGATCACAAGCTTCTTACAATCTCATAAATAATTTTTCTAATGTGTTCAATAAATCAATTGACGGTTCTGTTATTAAGATTTCTTGAGGTACGGACACATGCGGTTATTAACAGTTAACGTTCATAATAAATTTTGTTGGTCGGCATCCATTGATTTGTTATAACCAACATCATCGATTGAATCTCTGTCTAAATCAGTATCTCCTTGACATTGGTTGGCTTTTCTGAATGCCCTACCAAAGAAATTTTATTCCATAATTAAATAGTAAAACACGTTACAAGGCTTATGTTGATAAATTTCGTATATAATATCTATAGTACCGACTCGTTTGTAAAATGCCCACCTCACATCACTATAATGTACACCATATTTATTATACATACTCGTTTTCCTATATTTATAAATTGAATTTATTATTTATATCCCTAATATTCCTACATTTACTTATAAACAAAAAAAAAAAAAAAAAAAATTTATATATATATACATATTTGTATTTCTACACCTATCGAAATAAGTAACAATAATTTTTAAAATTGATAAAATTTTCTTTGAACTATTCGTATTTTCCTCTTTGCATAAGTCATTAGTACTTTACAACGTTAATTTCTATTTGCCCAGAATTACATTTGGCAATTATTATCGTTCGATATCAACTGTTGCACAGATATTTTTTTTTATCAATTAAATTTTTCCCCTTATTATATAACTAAATTTATAAAATATGAGTCTATCGCACGAGTGGGACCCTCTCAAAGGTCTAAGTAGCGAGGAGATTGAAGTTGAATGTTTGGTGAGAAGTATTATGGTATCAGACGCTGCTTGGGATCAAAGTTTGTATAAGTGTCTAAAGTTAGAAAAGGATAATCCTTCGGAAAGACCCTCGCGGACCCATGCTGTTGACTCATTACAAGAGTTAAAATTATGCCAAAGTCAAGTTCCTCTAATAACGAAAATCTTGGAAGATGAGCGAGCCATACAATTGGATATGTTGCTTGATACAAAGACAAGAATAAAGCACTGGAAAGATAGGACGTATAGACTAAAAGGATGCTTTCACCAGGATAACGACGTGAACAAGTTGATTAACCACTGGCGAAGGCTGGAACAATTATACGAAATTTCGCTAGAAAAATATAACGAAGAACAATCAACAAGAGAAAAATCTAAAATTGTCGCGCCGGTTTCGACGATGATCGAAACGTTAGGTAATCTCCGTATAGAAAACAACACTCCTATACCCCATGTTCGCTAAGTCTATTACCATACCAAGCTCAGTGGACAGAATCGACTACCGATGCTGGAAATAACACGTTGTTGACCGCGTTCTCTCAAGACAATACCCAAGTGACGTGGAGTAGACACCCGTTGAATCAAGAACCTCTGATAACCTCAACGGCAAGTGGTGCCATTTCAAAATGTTCTAATGTTCGAAAGCCAACTAATAAAAATTATGACCTTGCGGTCGTTAAATCTCAGTGGAAGCCCAGAATAGATTTTTTAGTTAGTCATCCAAACAAATCGGAATCGTTCTCTTCTATCAGCCATTCTAACAGACTAACAAGCCCCGTTAAAGAAGTTTCTTCAGATGAAGCCTCTAACAAGTATCCATTCGAGTCAGGCCAGCCGCTATCGACTACTTCGCGAATACCACTGTCCTACAAGTTTGACCCTAAGTGGAACATTTCTTTTTCGGGAACGAAAGAATGTTTAGACGTACATGATTTCGTTTTCCGATTAGAATCATATGCATGGCGGGAACAAGTCTCCACAGATAAAATATATGCTCTTATACCGAAGTTTTTAAAAGACGTAGCTGAGAAGTGGTACTGGGTATTTACTCGAAATTATCCCAACGCAAATTATGCCGATTTACGCCAGTCATTAATACAGCGTTTCAGTAGTGCCGAGTCTGACCGCGCAATCCGACGAGCTATGGAAACTCGCCAACAGAAGTATAATGAATCCATCGGTGATTTTATACTGGAAATTGAGAGCATGAACCATCGGTTACATCGGCCATTTCCAGAATTAGAGCTGTTAGATACTATACGCGACAACATGAGCTACGACCTGCAACAAATGACTATTCATTTGACCTTGAATTCCATTGAAGAGTTGAGACAAATTGGACATCGGTACGAGCGACTGTGGGAGAGCAAAAGACGCGACCGATCACCCCCAGTAGCCCGTAGAGTGAGATTTGTTGATGACATACGAATGCCAGCTCGACCCACTTCATCTGAAATGAGGCCGAGTTCATCATATAATTTCTTACCAACAGATCCTCAGCCAATCCTAACGGATGAACATGATTTTTACGTAGACGCGATTGGAAATCAAGCGCGTAAATTATCGAATTTCTCACAGTCTAACATTAATACTCCAAAACAATCTCTAGTTGCTGGAATTGCCGAATGCCCGACCACCGATACCAAGAGTGTGACTTGCCACCTCAGGGAATATTTTGTTACGGCTGTGGTCTGCCTAACACCATCAAACCGCAATGTACGGAATGCCAACGAAGATCGGAAAACCTTTCACCGGGAGTGAACAAAGCGGGAACGTCACGACCGGTAAAAATTTTGACCCGATCTCCAACCTCGACTACGGCATCCGAAATGTACAGTTCAGCAGCGACCAATACGGAACCCCCTCGTTATCGATAAATTCAAACATTTCCCTAGTTAACCCGTATAATGACTTACCCAATACTGACAACATCATGGCCACAGACAATTCGACGTTCAACTCAAACACTCTGAAAAAAATTCGTTCCAGAAATATTAAGTATTGGAGAGAACGACGTAATTTTAAGCTTGCTTGTTCGGAAACTTTTTTAAGTTGTGAGAGCGATCGTAGGCCATATGCAATAATTGAATTAAATGGAGTTCAGATTCGTGGACTTATGGATAGTGGAGCTTCAATAAGCATATTGGGACAAGGAGCACTGGAATTTTTACGTAAAATAAATGCTAAATATAAGTCGGTCTCAGCAGAAGTACTTACTGCGGACGGGTCGAAAAATAAAATCATAGGCTTTGTAGATGTAATGGTCAAATTCAATAATAAACTCCAACTTATTCGTTTCTATCTTGTTCCTTCTTTGCAAGGACGAGTATATTTGGGTATCGATTTTTGGAACACTTTCCGAATCGTACCTCAATGTGTTGACTCAGTAGAAACCTTGTCTGCTTTAGATGTCGATGAAAATAAACACTCTCTGACTCCTACTCAGTACGCAGCTTTTAACAAAATCTTAGATACTTTTCCTTCTTTTGAAAAAAACGGCCTGGGCCATACCACCCTAATTGAACACCAAATAGATGTGGGAGATAGTCCTCCGATTAAACAGCGACATTACTCGGTTTCACCAGCGATCCAGGAACTATTGTACCAGGAACTGGACCGCATGTTAGAGCTGGGTGTCTTAGAAGAGAGCTCGAGTTCATGGTCATCTCCAGTTGTGCTGATTAGAAAACCTAATAAGATCAGGTTATGCCTCGATTCACGCAAGGTCAATGCTGTGACGAAGAAAGACGCTTACCCATTGCCACTAATTAATGGACTTCTTGGCAGGTTGAATTACACTAAGTATATCTCCAGCATTGACCTTAAAGACGCCTTCTGGCAGATACCACTCTCTCCTTCTTCTAGAGACAAAACTGCGTTCACAGTTCCTGGCCGACCGTTGTACCAGTTTCGGGTAATGCCGTTTGGCTTATGTAACTCTCCTCAGACTATGTGTCGTCTGATGGACAAAGTTATACCGCACAGCTATCATCAACAGGTGTTTGTCTATTTAGATGACCTATTGATTACATCCGCTACCGTGGAAGAACATTTGAAACTTTTACAACTGGTGTCGACTCGCCTTGCTGAGGCCGGTCTTACAATTAATGTTTCAAAAAGTCATTTTTTTATGAAGCAGATAAAGTACTTAGGGTATATCGTAGGAGAAGGAGGAATAAGAACTGACCCGGAAAAAGTAGAAGCCATAAGGGATTTTCCAGCACCTAAGAGCGTAAAACAGACACGTAGATTACTTGGTATGACCGGCTGGTACCAGAGGTTTATACCCAATTACGCACAGGTTACTGCTCCCATTACGAACCTCTTAAAAAAGCAAGCAAAATTTGTTTGGTCGATCGAGGGTCAAGCTGCTCTGGAAAAACTTAAGGTGTTATTGACAACGGCTCCTTTGTTAGTAAACCCCGATTATTCGAAACCATTCTGGATTAGATGCGATGCTTCAAAAACGGGAGTTGGAGGTGTCCTCTTCCAAAAAGATGAAGAGGGGAACGAACGACCAATTACCTTCATGTCAAAGAAATTAAACCAAGCTCAGTCCAATTATAGCACGACGGAATTAGAATGTTTAGCAGCCGTACTTAGCGTAAGCAAATTCCGTCCATACATTGAAGGGTATCATTTTAATATTATAACGGATCATTTAAATGGCAGGCTGGCCCGATGGAGTCTGAAGCTCCAAGCTTATGACTTTGCAATACACCACCAGCGTGGTTCAGAGAATATAGTACCGGATGCTTTGTCCAGAATGCATTGCGACTCCATGAACCTCGACGTTTCCACGGTTCTTGATCTTTCATCTGTTGCTTTCGCCGATTCTGACTATATAACCCTGAGAAAGAAAATTATGGACTGTCCTGGTAAACATCCGGCCTTTAAAATATTAAATGACCGAATTTATGTTAAAATCGGAAGCACTATTGATCCGTCTCTCTCTGATCTCTCAAATTGGAAGATTTGGATCCCTTCTAGTATGACCGAGCAACTAATTCAAAAGATACACAATAGTCCCCTTGCATCACACGGGGGGATCACAAAAACTCTAGCACGACTGCGGGAATACTTCTACTGGCCTGGTATTCGACGGCAAGTATACGATTTCGTAAAAAACTGCAATATCTGCAAAACCACAAAAAGTTCAACGGTTATCAGGTAACCTCCATTGGGTCAAACGCTATTCGCCACTCGACCATGGGAGCATGTGTATGTCGATCTGATGGGACCATATCCAAGGTCGAAATTGGGAAATACATATATATTGGTGGTTTTAGACCAATTCACGAAATTTGTTCTGTTAAAACCATTGAGCACTAGTACAACTAACAAAATAATAAGTTATCTGAAGAACGAGGTGTTTCTGGTATTCGGTGTACCTAAACAAGTGCGAACTGATAATGGACCCCAATTTACTAGCAAGGCTTTTAAGACTCTGTTGAGTGATTTAAAAATCATGCACAGTAAAACCGCTGTTTACTCTCCGCAGGCAAACGCGTCGGAACGCGTCAATCGTTCCGTAGTAGCAGCCATCCGAGCTTACTTACTAAATGAACCTGATCACAGAGCATGGGATAGATTCTTGCCAGAAATTGCTTGTGCATTGCGTACCGCAATACATCAATCCACTGAACATTCGCCATATTATTTATTGTTCGGATACCATATGATCACAAACGGTAAATCCTACGAACTATTGCGAGACGTGCAATCTCTGGGAGATGAAGTTGAAGTCGTACCACCAGTGGATCGAATATCCATAATACATTCCACCGTCGTTAATCATCTTAAGGCGGCATATGAGAGGTATTCTAGACAATATAATCTTCGAACCCGTTACTTTCAATTTGATCCCGGACAGATCGTGTATATTTTACAACATCCCCAAAGCGATACATCGAAAAATATTTGTGCAAAGTTTTCTCCTAAATACATAAAAGCGGTTGTAGAAAGAAAAATTGGTAACGTGACTTATTTATGCAGGGACGAAAGTGGAAGAGTCCTAGGAAACTATCACGCAAAAGATTTGAAAGCCTGATGTATTTTTATATGGGAATGAATGATGATAAAACTCAGTTTCGAACATTGCATTCCCAAGACTTCGATACTCGTTCGAATCTGCCCTGTAACGATTGTAAATGGACACGCGGTTGAATATCGATAAACGATAATCGTAGGGGAAACAGATTCATTTGAAAATATGTATAATTTTTTTTTTGTATACCCTGTAGTCCGGTTTCCCTTCCCCTAATCGTTTCGCATACGTTTTTGTTGATTTTGTTTTGGGTCAACGACGGTAAAATCGGATGACCGAGAGATCAGTTGAAAAATAAATTTAGATCAGACCAGTACATGGATTTTGTTGCCTTTTCAAAATCAATTCAAGTTGAATTTTGTGTACGTATACGGTGTATAATATACACTTTTAATATTGTGTGCTGTCATTTTGTATCATTGTGTGTGTGCAAATCCACATGAAATTTTCGCCAAAATGTTGACCCGATTTTATAAATGATACTATCGGTAGAGGAAACAATACATTTCCTCTGCTCGATAGCAATGGAAAAAATGACAGCTAGATATTTAAACATTCAATGTTTGTTATTCATTCGAATAATTTGAAATTAAAAATTAATTTAACTAGCGTTTGTTTGATATCTTGATTTATAAAATAATATTAAAAAATGGTAAGTACAAATTCTTTTAATTTTTAATAATTTCCAGTGAAAAATCTTGAAATTTTAATTCCGCTTGTATATGAGTCATGTACAAGCAAGCCGGGATAATTTTATCAATAAAAATAAATTTAAAATCTAAACAAATCAAATTGTATGTGCTAATTTTCTAATAGTTATGTTTGGTGCGTCGGATTAAATAAAAAAATCTATCATTTTTAATAATTTCCAGTGAAAAATCTTGAAATTTTGATTTCGTGATTTTATAAATATTTTAATTCTGTTATATTTTATTTAATTCTAGGCGCGTATGACACCGCAGCAACGCAAACACAAACTAAGGAGAAATACGTGCTCGAAATAAAATGACAAATGGTGTTTCAAATGACAAAAATAAAGTAAAACAAAAACACTTACTTACACGAACACGACACCACTACTATTACGTTCCGGTAAAATTCAAGTTGAATTGTAAAAAGGCAACAAAATCCATGTACAGGTAATTAAAAACAAAAAAAAATTATAAATAGGTCGATCAATAGAAAAGAAAACAAAAAACGATTGTGTATAAATTTTTGCTCTGCACCTACTGTCCATTATAATAATCACCTATATAAGTTTAAAAGATAAAATATGTATTACAAAGAATAATAAATTTGACACTGAATTTAATAATTAATAAAAATATCTAAACTATCAATAATATCTATAACAATAAATTATTTATATAAATTGTAAAATAAAAAAAATCCGTGTGCAATAAAAATTCTATGAACGAATTAAAACCGTTTAATCAATAAAACGAAAAAGAATAGTGATTATCCTAGAGTTAAAAGTTAAATCGTGATCGGCGTATACCAGTGGCTACTATATTATATACGCAACTGCAAAAGAAGTATTGAAGGAGAAATACGTGTTAACATATTTGGGTGTCCAACAAGCATACCAAAGGTCTGGGGGTCGGCACGCGGGTGCATCCGGAAGGAGAGTTTACGGGAAGCTGGGACGTGTACGGATGGGCAGCGGTACCAACCATTATAACTAGTTTAAGTTAACCTCTGTCTAATTAAACTTAATTTTTTTCTACCAATTTTATTTTAATAGATTTTTTCTATTTATTAACGAGAAAGAAGTTCCTTTTGTTTTTTTTATTGAAATAAATATTGTAATGGTCTACACTTTTATATTTTTTTTATGCGGATAAATTTCCTTTTCTCAATTTTTTTTGCATTTATTTTGAAAATCAACAAGGTGTTCATTAATTATCCATAATTATTAAGTTTTTTTTTGAGTGAATTTAATTTAGAGCATGTTTAAGTAAAACCATATATTTAGTGATGTGAGTGTGTCAGCATTTGTGAGCGAGTCGATTTACAGTCAGGAAGTAAATAGCAAGCAATACCATATGTTTTATAGTTTTTGACCGACGAACCCACCCAACGACGAGCAAACCCATATCTCCTGACGGGTCAAAAACTGGTGGTAGCTTACAGGTAAAAGAGACAGCATATAAATTAACAGGGCCGTATTTAGAATTTTTTTCGATCGAATGCAATGAAGTTAGGAAGTTAAAATTAAAAAATTATTTAACTTTAATTACATTTTTATTTCTTTAATAAAAGTGTATTAATTATTTTTATTTAAATATAATATTATGTGTATAAAAAATAGTAATTATAAAACAACTACGCTTATTTATTTCACATTCCTTTAAAATGTAATAAACAAACTTGTTTCTTTTTGTTAATTTAGATGACCTTTGGTTACAAAAATAATTCAACCGGATATCGTAGTATTTCTCTATGATAGAATGAGCTAACAAACTAATGTGTTCTTGGGAATGACTATATTTATCTTCATCATTGAAAATATTTACACTTATTAGGTTGTGAAGAATGTTATAACAAATTTTTTAAAACAATTTAGAACTAGTTTGAAGTTGCGTTGTTTTTTGTAGTCCGCAATAGCCAATTCCCGTTTTAATACTGCTTCGGAATATTTACAAATTTTTAATACTGACGGCGAAAGTGTTAAAAGACCACCCCTATTTTTAAATTGATTCGCGATTTATAAGAATTACATTGTTGTATTAATTTGCAACAGTCCTCACAATTCAATTTTCTAAATAAATATCGGACTATAAATCCCCCTATGTATTCAATAACATTAATTGAAAATTCACTTAGTATAATTGGGTATCCAAAAAATCTTCGTCATATATATTAGATTCGTCTACTTTAGAAATTTCTTGGGCAATTTAAATATCATCTGATGAGGCTTCAACCATTGCTTTTTCAATTCTCCATAATTTGGTAAACTAAAAATAAATGTTTACGTTATAATTTCTGTCAAAAATTGTATTTACAGTACATATTCCAAAATAAAATTAAATTATGAAAAGCAAAGCACTTAGCACATGAAATAAAATAAGAAAAATGCTGCACTGGTAATAACATACGAGTATGTTTACAAAACAAACGTTTTCTTATTTTTATCTGATTTATAATTTAAATTAAGGATAATTTTACCACAAATCACTTTCTTTTTAACATAATTTACATTGTATTTTATACAAACACTTACTGATGGTACGAAATTCCTTCCTGTAATTTTTAGTCGTATTTTTGCAGATTTTTACAAGACACTTCATTTTATTAAATGTTTCTAATTTTTATTACTAAAATGATGCACTACACACAATCCACTAATTATTTTAATCATTCTTTACTTATTTTAATTAATATTTTCAAGATTTTTTAAGAGCAAAAAATTTAACGCGTCACTTTAAACAAAAACAAAAACTTGTTTGACTGGTTTTTATTTTGAGATATGAGACCGCCATATGCATTTTTTATATAACCATCCTGCTCTGACTTGCTACACATGAAATAGCAAATTGTATATGCGAAAAAAGTTTACATTCATTCTAAGTACATAATTCTATAATGGATTATAGAAAGTGGTGATACATCTCAATCACCCAACCTATATGCTTAATTTTTAAATTATTTTAAAGGGAATTATAAAGAGAAGTGACAAAATTACAACAAAGGATGATTGATGTTCCAGCACAGAAGTGACTTTTAATAATTTATTACAAAGAAATTAAATATTCTAATATTGTTTTATTTCTAGTTATGTGTTCCATTTGGACGGTAGTATGCGGGAAATCGGTAATTCGTATGATGGCGAAATTGTAAATAAGAGCTAGCTGGCAGCCAAAGTATTTTCAATTTCTGGCGATAAACTGTTTAGAATTTTTCGAATGGTTGTACAGGTGTACGTGCCTGGTGGTCACGAGTTATGTAAAATGTTCGCATTTGTATTAATATGCTCTTGGATGTATGTATACTGTAATTTTATCCACTTTATATAGAAACCACTTTTTATGCATCGAAAATGGCAATGTTGACCCGTGTTGTAAGTTCATATTTAGCTGAATTATTATTGAAACAGAAAATCCTTCCTTGGTGTTCTTCCAGGAACACATGTTTATGATTTACATCTTGATTTTCAACTAAACAGTTTAAGTCGAATTCCTGTGTTTGTACCACCAGCTGATGTTCGCTCTATCGATAAATACTGTTACCCGCTTTAAATATTTGGGATGTTATAATTTGAACACTGGGCTCAGAAAATTTACCAAATTATTAGATTCAATATCTTTCGTCAAGCGGTGCCGAATGCAAAATTGTGTCGCATGAAGTAACTGCACTCAAAAAGACATTTGTAAATATTTTTCTGTTTGAGTTCAATATGTATTTCGTTAACAACAATTTTATACAATAATAAATTTTATATAATAATAAATTGTATATAATAATAAAGTTACAGATATTTTACATTATAACTTTTGGCAAGCAAAATTTGTCACCATTTTGATTAAGATCATTTACGTGATAATGTAGTAGAAAAACAAAACTACAGCAATAAAGAAAATTAGTAAATTTACTAGTTGAATTATTAATTGCTATAATTGCTTGAAAAAAAATTATAAATACAATAATTCATAAATATTGTATGTAAATACGTAATATCATATAATATTCATAAATAAATACAAACAATATGACATATTCGAAGAGGGACAATTTATTTTTACACTTCAAAAAATATTTTTAATGTTTTCAATATGATTTTTTCAAATTTGGAGCCATCTATTGGCGTACGTGGGAACTCTTTTAGGAGTATTGTAAAAAAAATGGTTTCTAACTGTCGTTTCTGTAACTATTCTGTGGTAATACCATATATTATAAAGTAAATATATACGCTTCTAAGTGGCCAAAAAATTTTGATTCTACTCTTATTGAATGTAAAAAAGTTCAGTGCACAATTTTTTTGTCCAAGGATACAAAAAATTGTCGAAATTTTTCCATACAAAAATCATGTAATGCCCCTTTTGTATTCTGTGGTAATACATTTTTCTTAATGGTTTTTTGTTTTTGAAATTCTCAAGTTTCTTTTTAGTAAAACAAATAAAATTGCATTGTATGTACAATGAATACTTTTTATATGAGTAAAATGCACATTAATGGTAAAATTGTAATTGTAATTATCATATTCATAATGTAACAGTTAAAATGCGGGTGCAGTTAAACATTGCGTTTGCAAGTCCGCCAATGGCATCATGGTAGTGAAATCAAAGACAATGTGATTTGAAAATATCATAAAGTTCCAAATATTCCTAATGCTGACTGTGATTTTACTCAATATGTTATCATCTGCTGGTTGGCCTGAAAACGCCCCTTGATAAACATTTCGAAAACATCACAAATTACAGATATAAATTAGTTTGTTTTTGTTTGGCTTACAGATAAATATAGCCGTATTCGATTGTACCGTGTTCGATTCGTACTCTTCACATAAAACACACTCGTCAGTTCACATAAAATTTAGAGCAACTGAATTATCGGATGTTCGTGTAGTTGATTCAGTTTATGTTTTTAAATATCAGTGTTTAGAATTGTTAGTGTGAAGTGGAATAATGGTGTAGAAAAAAATTTAAATTTATTGAATTTAATAAACTCAGAAAAATAAATTACCTTTTTTGAAAAGTGCGAAACGAATGCCTGACTCACTTCAACTGCTAATCTAGGTTTAGGTTTAGGTTTCACAGTGGTTGCTATACTTAGGTTGGGCCAATTTTTAGGCCCAATTTTTAGGACCACTCATTCAACTCCACATCATTAACCCACCTACTTTTCACCTACTCACACAACTACAGTTATCACCTGCACATTGCAAGCTCCGTGTCAACCTGTACATTGACATGGAAGGTGCGTCGGCCCGTGACACGGAATTCTGCACTCCATCAGAGGGTCTTAGTTGTATTTATTAGCATCATCGATCGTAATCGATGATGAAAATTCGATTTGCATCTAATCTAGCCTCTGATGGGATTCGAACCCAGCACCTCCCGGTCCCAGTGCTGAAGCTTTAACCACTGCACCACTTGTCCGGTGCTCAATTTTCTAAATAGTTACTAAATTTATGTGAATAGGAACTTATAATGGGTGTATCAAGCCCATGTAATGGGTGTATCCAGCCCCTCACTAAATTCGTAGGCCTTACACATATTATGGGCTGGATGAAAAATATTTCACTAAAAAATCTAGTTATCTCAATGTTGACTTTTGAGTAGATGATATTTTTTGGTTCGAACTTGTACTTTAGTTAACAATTTATTTCGTTCTATTCTCATTTGTTTTTATCTTCAAGGTATGAAGTTTTATAGATTAAGGAATATAATATTTACTTAATTATTAAAATAAATTATTTTAGACATAAACCCAAAATAACATGAAGATGTTGCATCCAGCCCAAATAGAATTCTACAACTGAGGCACATCTACATTTGAGATATCTCAAATGTAGACCTACATGGGCTGGATATACGCTATGTCGCTATCTATCTATGCGTCCACACGGGATATCATGACACCGGTATCAAACTTCGTTTCTTTCCCCTTTACCTATAAAACCTGTTTTATTGCGGCGCAAAAAGTTGGTTTTATAGGTATATGGGAAAATAAACGAAGCGACACGATACCCCGTGTCGACGCATAGAATCAAAAATTGAGATTCTGTTTTTTCAGTACATTCGAACATGGCTCATGTCATAATTTTTAAGGAAAAAGGTAGAATCACGTTTACATAGGCCCATTAAACCGATTTTTTATATTGGTCGTATTGAGGTTGACTTTGGAGGGACTTTAGAAATTAAAATTCGTTATTTAAGTAAATTCATTTTATTTCGTCTAAAAATGTTACATTTTATAAAATTGCATAACTCGAAATAGTTATATGTAGTTAACTTTTACTTTGTACTAAAAATGAATTATAATTCTTAATTATACAGAAAAGTAACGTAAATAACGATTTCATGAGGCAATATTGGTTGGTAGCTAATTCAATCGGTACCTTAATTATATACTAGTTAAATTCCACGGGCGTTAAAAATAGTTTTATTTGGACCAATAATTATAAAGATGCTCAATAAATGTATTAAGATATTTAGACTTATTAAAAAAGTTTGTTTCTAAAAATTAATTGATTCCCACATACGTACCATATACACAATACTTTTTAGTTGAAAACAGTTTATCTCTGTAAAGAAGCGGTGGTCATTGAAGTCTCAAAACAGTCTCACATTTAAGGAAGATTGTTGGTACAAACGCAATTCAAAATAAATCTTTTAAACTAGCAGATTAAATTTTTTTAGCTTTTTTATATTTTCTAATCCCATTACAAAAACATAATACATTAAATCGCACCAATCGCCTTTAATTTCTCGTGTTTCTCCCATTCCATCGGATGATGTTTTTTCTTGTGCGAATACATATTCCCCGATGAATTGAATGTTTTCGGACAATATGGACATGTATAGAGCACTTCTCCTGTATGCGAGGCCATATGCTCTTTTAGACTAATCGATTTTTTAAACGTTTTTTCACACATACTGCATTCATAACTTTTATTTGTGTGCACCGAGCGGATATGATTTCGTAATGTTTTCCGATTTAAGTATTCGTTACCACAAATATTACAGCATACTTTACTTTCGTCGTGCCGATCCATGTGTTGTTTCAAATAGTATTTGTCCTTAAGCCATACTCCACAAATCTCACATTGTACTTTTGGTAAAATTATTCTCTCGTGCACTGACTGATGGTGTTGTTCGAATACCAGTTTGCTGCGAAACACTTTGGCACATATGTCACATATATGGATACATGCTCCTTCGTGTATATTTTTTTTATGTGTTTGCAGTAAAGTTTTGGTTCCAAATCTAGAATTGAAATAGCGGTTATTTGAAAACAGTAGATCTTGATTTCAGGCATTAATATTTATATGTATATTACGATTTGCCACATTCATCGCAAATAAATGTCTTTTCTTCATTTTTATGAATGTACGAATGACGCACCAATAAAAATTTTTTTATAAAGCTTTTTGGACAATCGTTACATTTGTATGGCCGCTCTTCAGTAGGTTTATGTCTCCCCATGTGTCCTTCTAGCCCTTTTTTATCATTATAAATTTTATTACATAATTCGCATCTAGAATTTGACAAATGCTGTTATCCTGAAAATAATCAAGCTATTTTTGAAAAAGTGTACTTAAATGCATTTGGATCAATGTGCCTTTGGATGTGCTCGACCAGGAGCGACCTTTTTGTATATTTTCTATTACAGCACCTCAAATAGCCCCGGAGAGCATGTTCTCTGCGATAGTGCGTTTGTACACTTTGAAATTCATCGAACACCATTGAACAAATTTCACATTCCATTTTAAAGTATTCCCGAATTTGACGATTTTCTCTTTCTACCTGTTCGTCATCTTCCCCTTTAAGATTCCTCAGTTTAGTAAGTTTTGATTTGGGGACTTCAATTTCAAAAATATTTTTTTCTAAGGTATTATCATCATCTTTAGAACTTTTATACGATTGTAGGTCAGGTTCACATTCTTCTGTTGGTTCTGATTTGACTGGTTCATTTTGATTTACAAGAGGTTCTTTGTCAAATGATTCATGTTTCACTTTCTCGTTGAAGTATTCGTGGTGCACATTATATACACGGATATAAAATTTATGAAAATTTTGAACTTGTAACCAACAACTAGGACAAATACTTTTACTACTGTCATTTTCTTTGAACTAAAATAAAAATATATTCTGGATTTTAAATGGAAAAATTATTTACCTACTTTAGCAAAAATTTTACATCAAACCAAAAATGTTTAGTTATAATTGAAGCTATACTCTGATTTGGTGACTCTTCTTTGAATATATTAATTAGGTTATCGGTTTGAGTGAAACAAAGCCAACAATTTGATGAGTTTATTTCCATTTTTAATATAAAAACCTTTTTATAAAGTGCATAAGAATATAAATAATAAAATTTGTAAACAATGATATGTCATAAACAGTTCATTACCGACCGGTAGACGACTTCATGTTTGTTCATTTTTATACCATTTAAATTAGGGCTGCGACCTGCCAATTAAGTATAACGGCTTTTGAATAAAAGCCTGTTAAACACGAGCTATCGAATGTACTAAAGGTATAAACAGGTGTGACATGTTATAACAGCACGTTTCCGAAACCTTATCGAAGTTTATGTCGCTTCTCAAGAATAAAACATGACACTATTTCACATTTTATATCCACATTTACCAGCCTGCTAGATTGAACAATTGATGTTTCATGTGATTTCATCATTTCATTCATGTGATGTTTCTATTCCATTTCTATCACAAAATAATTTGTTTCCGATACTTGAACGAAATTAGAGAAGAAACCTTGTTCACATTTGTTCTAGTAGGTTGTGATTGCAATAGAAATTAAATAATTCATAAACGAAACTATTGCCCATTTCAGTTTAGGAGAAAGAGATATAAACTTCGATAAAGTATCGAAAATGTGATGTTATAACATGTCACTCCAGAACCAGAGTTACAGAAACAGGTACATCGACAAAGTATATTTGCAGCGGTGTCGCTTCGGTAAACACAACAAGAACGCCACCATTGAAGCGGTAAAATGGGACAAATACTAACAAACCCTAAAATATTCCATTTACTTTTTAATCGACTCTTTTTTTCAATATATTATAGAAAACATTGTGTACAACATTCAAATTTTTTATTTTTTATATTATTTAATCTTTGTAATGTACGGCTATAGGATATCGCGATGTTTTAATTTTATAAATATTTTTTAAATTAAATATTAAAAATAAACTCTAACAAAATAAAATAAAGTGTTGTTGAATTCATTAATTGTGGTAAAATGAAAAATGAGTTCCTTCAGGTACGAACACATATAATGATGATGTTTTCCCTCACGTGAGCATCCAACATATAATTGACCATGTGGGAAGCATGGATATTCCAAATTTAAACCACAAACTTGAAGTGACTGACCTTGTGATTTGTTAATGGTCATAGCAAAAGCTAGACGTATTGGAAATTGTGTTATTTTAAAATTAAATGGCATATCTGATGGAATTATAGGAGTGCGTGGGATAAAAACTTCTTCACCTTTGTATATGTCAGTTAATACGGTTGCTCCAATTAAATTTGTCATTCATTTTTTAACAGCACATTACAAAGGTTTGGTTGGTTAATATTTCGTTATAAAATGATTGGTACGCCAACTTTTAGTTCAAGAATATGTGGTGGATGGAATTTACCATATCGTCTTGATCTATAACACAATCAATTGATTTGTATGCAAATGTTTCACCAAATTTTTTATTTTGAATGGCGGTATTTATATCATTAACGTCCTTTATTTTAATGCCAATATTGCTCGTTCACTTAACCAATTATGATTTTTGAATTGTTACAACATTTGGGTATACGCTTTCAATTAATTCCTCTTTTGATTCTTTTAAAATACAAACATTTTGTGGAAATGTAATTAAACCAGTTGCAATATCAATTTGTTTTCATTTCCAGTGTCTAATAATTGTTTTGAAAATGTTACAGCTGATTCAGCTGATTCATATTTATTGTTAAATTTAATTTTTGAACGTTTCTTCATAAATTAGATGATTTTAAACACGAATTTAATTCATCAGCTGGAGTTGATCGTGTTATAATAGGTAGTGTCTGTTTTGTTATGACAGGTAGTGTTATAACAGGTAGTGTTTGTCGCCCATATGACTGTAGACTTAATTAGTATAATTAGGTACCAAAATACACCATCTCGAAAATGCGAAAAACAACAAGTAACGTAATCAGTACTCCGAAAATGGGGCCCATTATACCAATTATACCACAATATAGGCATAGATAGTAGGTACGTGCCATAATTCACACAGCCTCCCTCCATTACACCAATTACGACAAAATATATTATTGTCAAATGACCAATTATGGTATTTTTTCCTGTATTGTTATTTTTATGAACAGTAAGTTTCAGCATTACATTGCTTGAAAACTTCTATTATTTAATTTTCCTTTTTCAATTTAAATTTTGATTAAGTCTTTTCTGTTTTCTCCCACTAAAATTTAAATTTAAAATAAAAATAGTTATTTTATCTTATTAATTTATATGTCGTATACCGGCAAGAATTAGCTTTGTTTTACTAGAACCGACCTTTGTAAAAATGTACGTTATGATTGTTACGAAGGCAGGCCTGAGCAATAACTTCTTGCACACAATTTCCATATCATTTTTTTAACAACATATGTAGCGTATACTAGGACGACTCTGCATTATTCCATTGGAATCGTCATAGCAAAATTGTATGTCGTATAATTTAATTCATTATAATTTATCCATACTCGAGTACAAGTAAAGTTAATTTCAATAATTTAAGTTTCGAGACAAACTGGGTTTAGCAAATATTCTATGAAAAGAAAACAAAAACAAATTATTCATTGCGAGTTGTATCTGTTGGAACTTTGTCGATGGATAGGAATTTGTGTCTTTCTTAGTAAATAAAAAAATCTTTTTATTTAATACAGTGAAGTTATACATAATTACAAAATCAATATGACCTATGCTGCCAACTCATAAAAACAAGTACAATTCTCATTTCAATACCCCTACTAGAATTCTATTTCTTCACAGTGCAAAGCCCCATTGCGTTGATGAACTTTTGGTGCTTGGCAGTATTGAGTCCCTTTGTCAATCCATCTGCTAACATATCGTCGGTCGAAGCATACACAAACTCTTGTTGTTGTATAAGATCTTTACACATTTTGAAGTTTCGACAAATAACTCCCGCAGTAATCTGGTCCAAATCGCTCGCCCAAACAGCATCAGAAAAAACAGATAAACCGCTGCCACCATTTTTTCTGAATTCCAATTTAATCGTTGCGCTTCCCTTCAAATAACGTAGAATTCGTTTAACAGCTGTCCAATGAGCCTGTCCAGGGTTATTGTTGAATGGACTAACTAAATTCACGGCATAACACACATCTGGTCTGGACACAATATACTCCCAACAGCTGATTGGTACGGCACTTCAGCTATTTCAGCCATTTCATCCAATTCCTTTTTTGTGTTTGGGCAAAACTCCACCAACAGTTTGTGATTGATGTCTATAAGCGTCGATTATTAGCCTAATCTAGCTAATCCTGACCACGGGGCAATAAGTTTCTGCATAATCAATTCTCTTCTCTTGACAACAATACTTGATTACCAGTCTCCCCTTATACCTTATGATATTTCCAGTTGCGTCCCTCTTGGTTTTGAATACCCATTTACAGTTGATCGGCTTCCAATTTGGTGTAAGATCCACGAAGCTCCAAGTACTGTTTTCGTGCAAAAAGCTATATTCATTACGTATAGCCTCTTTCCATTTCCCACTATCCGTGCGATTCAACGCTTGGCTGACAGTGACTGGTCATTCATTTCTATTGAGTGCACGTTGTGAGTCATATAGTCATCCCAGTTTACTGGCTTAGGTTGTCTGGAGGAACGTCAACCTTGCCTTCATCCATATTAATCTGCGCAGTTTCAGGAGGCACATAGTCATTAGTTGTTACTTGAGAGTTTCTTTCTCATCTTCCTGTTCCCTGGTCGTGTAAAGTGTAACATCGTTGGTCACGGATGATGCTGTTGCAATTTAGGTGTCCCATTCGCCCATGCCATAATATTTCGTCTGATCTAGATGTCTCAGCACTGGATAACATGGCCAAACTATCACTCGGCCGATTAAATATAAACATACCATTTTGATGTTTTGCTGTGATAAGTGTGCGATTGATCATAAATATTGCACCCATTGTTGTCAAATGCCACCTTTTCAGCGCTTTTTACTATTTGGCTGACGGATAAAAGGTTTGCACATAAATATGGAACAAACATCACTCCTTTCACATTGACAACACCTCCATCACTGGCATCCAGCTGAATATCTCCAACACCTCTGACACGGTCAGACGAGAGTCATTCGCAGTTACAACCTCATTGTTCGGTGGTGGCTCTGTGGTTCTTTTGAACCAATTCCCGTGTGCAATCATATGCGCTGAAGCTCCTGAATCAATATACCACTCTGATGGTTTCGAGGTTGTACTCAGAAACGATGCAAACAAAATTTTTTCATTCTGAGGTTTTGTAAACCGTTTCTCTGGACAATTAGAGGCATAATGGCCAAATTTGTTAGAATTGTAACTTCAAATGAACTTCATGTCTTTACTTTTGGGCTTAACGTTCTTGGTAACTAATGCTTAATGCATTATTTGTCATAGATTCATTCTTGACATCTTGCAATGTTTTATTTTTATTTGTATCGGGGGAAATCTTAATTCCGGAAGTCTCAATTCCCATAATCATCGGTTTGTATTCATTCTGTAGACCCGATAATAGCAACACTCCAGTTAATTCTCCAGTTCACACTCCGTCACGGCCAATCCGGCCCCATTCAACTTATATGCGTACATAACCACTTTATTCACGCATTCCTCTACGGAACTGCAATCAGTCATTCTCGTTGTTATTAAACTCCTGAATAAACTCGCTTGGTTAATTCAGCGCTTTGAAAAGCTTTCTCCAATTCATCCCATGCTTCTTTAGCAGTCTTTGTACTCTGCACACGTGAGTAAACAGCGCGTGCCGTTTTAATATTTTTCTCGTTTTCGTCCTTACCTATTACTGCATCCCATGGTCCAGGTCCTCGAAATATGCTTATACAGCAAACCTCAACGAATCATAATTATCACGCCCTTTTTGTTTTTCTATTGACGAAGATGCCATTTCCGACATTTTTAATTAACACAATTTTTTGTAAAAAGAAAACAAAATGTATTTTAACTATCTCCGTTCTATATTGCACTAATAATCGTAATCTGGGCCCATAACCTGTTGCGACTTTGCCAATCTTATTATTTAATACAATGAAGTTACACATTATTACAAAATCAATATACCAAAATATCAATACCAATGCTGCCAACAGATAAAAATAAATACAATTTTTATTTTAATAGTATCTCGAGATTATAAATGTGCACGAGTCGAACAACAATAAAAATAGCAATTATTAGCTGATTGGGGTTGATTATGTAGACATGGACAACAATTTTTAGAATTATTGGTTTCGGATCAATGAGTGTCATGAAACACGGCAATATTACATAAATCTTTTAATTCAACAAGTTTAGTAATTACCTGCTCTTCAAATAAAATCAACAAACATTCCGAATTCCAAAAAATCTCAACAAATATTACTTAATACAAAATAAGTAATATTAGGAGTTTAATATTAACTTAAGTTTCTAACTTAAGTAAATAAGTAATATTAGTAGTTTAATATTTAAAAAAATCATTTTTTTAATTTTAATTTTGAATAGTGAGTAAAAACTACAATTATTTATTTAATATAGTTCGAGCTGGAATAAATTAGAAATATTATTTTGAAAATATAAAATTGCTCATATTTTGTTAATGTACAACAAATATAATATTTCGTTCACACTGAATTCACAAGATTTTATTATTATTATCTATTTATTTCTTAAATTATTCGTAACTACACGAAATTTATTTTTTTGCACACTCATGGGCCCCAAAGACGCTTTGTAGATGAAATATGTAAGAAATCATGAACAAACCTAAATCAGAAATTTGACATTAGCATTAATGGCCATAATTAGTAAGTCATATTCCAAACTAAGATACGTCACCGTACGACGGACTTAGCCTTTTTCGTCCACATTTCATATTTAGTTTTTCGGGTTTGTTCTTCTTTTGTTTGCTTTTAATTTTAATAATTTTTTTTTCAAATTTTTGCAATAGACTTTTCTCTCTTTAGCTCATTTTCTAGATTCTTTTAGAGATGGAAACTCCGTTGCATGAAAATTCAAGACAAACAAGATGGTCGATTATGTAACATTACGATTTCGATTTAAGGCTTTCGAGACAATTTTGACAAGTTTTCTATGTATAGACAAATTATACCTTACGAGTTGAATGTCAAATTTATAAATGTTTACGAGTAAAACAACAATAAAAAGTCGCAATCACGACAAAACAAAATGCTTTAAATGAAAGAGTTTTTTGCGGTTATTTGTCGGAAGTCGAAAGTCGTATTGTCTTACATAATCCATCACAAGAACAAAAAGTCGCAATTAATTACGACAACCTAAAATGCCTTAAATAAAAAGGTCATTCGACGTCGTTATTGGAGTGAGATGAAACGCGTAATGTTTACATATCCGACCCGCTTAACTTAAAAAGCAGTCGCAAGCTAAAATGCAATGCTTACATAATATCGTGCCCAAACCGATCGACATATATAAAAAACCTTTTCAACGGTGTAGGAATGGAAACATATCAAATTAAATTTATTGTACCATTTATCATGATGATTGGTCGAAATTAATTTTCTGTCTCATTCCAAATGTGCCTATATGGTATCCAACCACATCATCGAAAATATTTCACCGTATTTCATCGTATGAACATTTAATGTAAGACCAGTTAGTATTAAGGTATTTTGGGTTATACTCGTGCACCTTTATAATTTATAGATATTACTCGTAAATGTTATTTTTGGTTTGTTTTCGTAGACATTTATTCAGAATTGGTTTGACTCGAAAGTCGTAAGCCAGACTCGAAATGCTTACATAATTTACTCCATATATGAACATTTATTTGTATAACTACATCTTTCTGGACTACCAAATAACAGACTTTCACGCCGTCATGTGGACACAACTTGTCTGATATTTGTGAAATGCTTCATCTTCGATACTTAAACGAAACATTTAATCGTATCAGCATCTAAATTGCTTAATTTAATCGTATAAAAGGGAACCCGAGTCACTTCATCGAACGAAAACGACAATTCACCTGAAACAAGAACCTACCGAAAACAACAATTCATCGCAAATCATACGAACTAAGCCGTTTAGTTCTTAACCGATTAATATGGAACTCGGTTTTCTAATACATTTTGGATTAAATGTTAATGTTGTTAAGGCAGATGAAATTTGTAAAACCAAAATGAGATATCATGTGAGTTCCGAATATAGTTCTGCAAAATCACCAATTTAAATAGAACTAAGCCATTTTTCAATCGATTAGGACAAATCTTGGTTTGTAAGATGAGAATACCAGTGTGAATTCTGAATATTCTAGAGAACTATCAATTTTAGGGGAGCTAAGCCATTTATCAACTGATTAGAATGAAACTTGATTTTAAAGATTAAACAACGATTTTAAAAGGAGCTCCGGGCGTGTTTTGAAAAATATAAAATTTCAGGGTAGCTCAGCTAATTCGCAACCGATTAGGATGTACTCGGTTTAGATGAATGGTTTAGAAAAATGAAATGCCATATTATTTTTTCAGGTGTGATTCTAGAAATGTGAATTTAACTAAACTATTTCTCAACCCCGATTAGAACAGAACTCGGCTTGAATGACGATAATTAAGATTACAAAGTTCGTTTAACCAATGTCTTATAGCTCCATTTCTAAATGATTGGGATACATTTGTATTATGAAAATTGACATTATGAATGGAACAATCTTTGGGTTCTTGAAAATTACCGCTTTATGTGTATGAAACTAAGCTATTTCATGGCAAAGTTACACTATCTTAAACAATTCATAATATACCGTTTGTTTTCGATTTTCGGCGAACTGTCGTTGTCGATGAATCATTTTCCCCGTCAATTGAGGTTTCCAGTGAATTGTGGTTTTCGATGAATTATTTTTCAATAAATTATATTGAAACCCTCCCAGAGAAGGTCCAAAGAAATAGTGTGCTCATTACATTCAGCAAAAACGGGGTCTCCCCGGGAGCTGCCGGTGTTATTAGCCTTTGCTGAGTAGAGTGTAACAAAAGATGTTGAACCTTTACAGTCCTATCGAGCTATCCAAATTATTCATTGCATTTTTCGTAAAAAAAACAAACTATATTTTCTTAAGAATATTAAGGTAGATATTAAATTCTTCCTTGTAATAAATTTGTGGTTTTATCGTAATATTGTTTTTCCAGAACTCCAGGCCTTGCCTTTTTATGGCCTTTGGACAAACGTTTTTTTTTGTTATACTTACAGTTAGCTAATGACGCCTATTTTTTTGCAATCATTTCTTTATTTCAATTAGTATCATGATACGAGGATACAACGTTTTGAAAGATCTATAGTTTACAAGCAATACAAAGGTTTCTATATGAATTTATTCTGCTTTAATAGTTTTGAGTACTTTTAAGAACAAGTTCTATTCTGAAGGTTTAATTAATTAAAACTAAAAAGAATTACTATCACGATGTTAAAATATTATACGTTTATTTAATATAATTTTATCAGAAAAATAAACAGGGCAATAAATAAGCAAAGTGAATGGAATTGTACGCGACTTCCGCCACTTCCATCGTCGTTGAACTTAGTTTTAAGTGATGGAATTTCATTCTCTTTATCTTTCTCCTTAATAATGTTCTCCTGTACAAATTCATCGTAAGCCACACCCATAGCACTGTTAATAGTTCGCAATAGTTTAAAATTGGAGTATTCTTCTTTTGGAAAATTAAGTTTAACACCGACAATTGGTTTAAAGTCAGTGTACGTGTCTTTGTCAGGCTCACACAATCCAAGAAAATCATCGGTATCAATGGACCAAACCATAACACCACCTAATTCTTTTTTAACAGCGTATCGAACTTTATTCGCTATCGATCGCGCCGAATCGTAAGTCACAACTTTAGTTACATCATCTTCTTTAATTTTTAGAATACCTTGAGATGTTGCCGGATCAAAGGCATCTGTGATCTCTAAAGTGTCATTTATTTTTGCTTCACATATTTCATTGTAACCCATAAATCCATCTTCTTTTGTGTATGGTCCTTGAAACCCTCCGCCTTCTGCTGGATCACCTAAGTTGCCTTCACCATTAGCTATAAACGTCCGCCCATAAAATGGTAATCCCATCACAATTTTTTTCGGAGATGCGCCCAATCGAATGAACTCATCAATCGATCGTATTACATTCAGTTCAGTACCATCCGTTAATGGTGCGTTATACGATACTTTTTTATCCCAACTACCGCCATAATCGTAGCACATGATATGGAAATAATCAAATAATCCATTTAGCGCTCGTACATCGTACGACTCGTTTATTACTTTCACCGATGCACCAAACGCCGACGTTAATAATAATTTATATTTATTTAATTCAGCGCGTAATTCGCGTACGAGTGCTACAAAATTTTCTCGATCGGCTGGCGCACCGCCGCGCTGTGTTGGATACTCCCAATCCAAATCTAAACCGTCGAAATTAAATTTGCGTATAAATGCAACAGTTTTTTGTACAAAATCACGACGACGATTTGGATTAGCTACGAGTTGCGAGTATTTTAATGAACCCTCGTTCCAGCCGCCAATGGCAAGTGAAACTTTTAAATGTGGATACGATCGTTTAAGGCCGGTTAAACGTTGATACCCATCTTTCCCGAAATCATCTTTTAAATCTTGCCAGGGATCTGTAAAAAATCGTTATTTTATAAATGTACGAATACAAATAATTGACTAAAATTAAATTACCTAATGCTTTTATAGTATTTTTCTCGACGTCTAGTCCGGCAAATGCATAAATCAGATGTGTACATAAAGTCGGATCAATATTATCCAATGCGAATGATCCCTGTCCAGATCGATATACAGCCCATGTTGAGACATAGCATACTACGACTTTATTGTGTAGTGGCCCTGAAAATAAAAGAGTTCAACAATTTATTAGTTTTGGGTTGATTACAAATATGCTTCTCGATCGTTTAAATTAGCTTCCCACTTATTTCCTTTTCTACAACATCAGCACTCTGTTCTTATTTAGGCCGATTTACCAAATCGGAAATAAAGCGCAATATTTTCTTATCGACCAAACAAATTGTTAATTAAGACGTTTAAAGCGGTTTATGGCCGTTCACTTTTAGTTTTCGTCATTATATTTGTAAAATTTTTAAGAATTTTGAAATGTTGCTAGAATAGAGGTAATTTTAATTAATCAGGTGAGGATTTTTATCGGCAGTTTAGTTAGCATATCGAAATATTTTAAATGTGACCCTCTCATTTACTTTTAGTACACTTAAGTTAGTTTTCTACTTTATAAACCGGTAATGTACAGCTTTTTAAACTAATTAGCAGGAAGACGTGATTTGAATTAACCCACGTGTTATTAGTTCATTGAATTCACAATTTTATTAGTGGGCACAAAAACCTACGAGATATGAATTCAACATGTTTTTTAAATAACTAAAGAAATAGCTCTCAGCAATTTTGGGTCGTGAAATCGATATTGCTATCAAAATAGCCTAAAAGCTTGCACACTGTATATGAGCTAATTGTTGCTAATAGATCAGAAAATTCTTTATTACTCCAAAATGAAGTTGACCTTGGCTGGAAAGTTGAATGCATTTGGTTAATTTTTTTTAATGCTAAGTTGTTGTACTCTCAAGATTTTGATATCTGCTAGTATTCACGGAATTTCAGTCTAGAAATTAACTTAGTTCTTATCAGTTTGATGGGCAGATTTATTTTCTGATTGTTGTAAAACGGGTCTGCGTACATTTTTTGGTTATATTTTGCCACTTAAGATTAATAAGACGCTCCCCCCCCCCCTTTCTTTATACATATCTATAATCTATTTCGGCAACTCTTATAAGTAAGGCTGGGTAAAAAAGATTGGCTTAGATTTACTGGCTTACCTATGGATATGGTTCTTCATTGATAATGTCTTTATGGAAATATCGCCGGAGCAACAGAAACCCGACTATCACAGAAAATTAATATTCCTCTTTATGAAAAGACCAACGATACTAATAAAAAGCAAGCAATTCCAAATTAGTTAACGAAGATTTACTCAATGAAGCACTTGCCAGAAGACTTTGGTGAATTTGGCGGAAGGCAGCAATGAATGAATGAGCTTTTGGTTCAATACAATCACAACTGGACAGGACGCAACTCCAATTGGCTGATCTCCGAACTCTATGAAGGAAAAATCGCGGACCATTACCAGATAACAGACGGAACTTCAATTACAGATACATACCATGGCCCAGATGCATGCAACCATTACATGACGTGCACTTTCCTACTCGTATGGAGATATTATTTTCCTTGATGGCCTTCTAATCAGTCTGTTACAGAGGCAAAAAGAAAGATCAGTTCGTTTTTTTTTCATACACGATCACGAAAACCATTTATAACAACAAACGGCTCTGAAACTTCACTTATGGTGCACAACTTTTGAAGTTAAATCTACCTGTGGTAAGCTATTGTTTGTCTCCTTCTGGGAAAATAATACACAAGGTTGTTCACGAAGCTCATAGACACTCGTATCCGAACAACTGCATATAACCTGAAAGCGAATTGGATTGTGGAACGATTGCACAGGCAACAAAAATTCCGGGAACCCTCAGTCTTGGAAGAGCTCAACTGCTCTCCAGCAGAGCTCACATGATCCAAAATTGATACTTCGGATTTATTTGAGCAACTTCGTACTACCATAGGAGCTTTTCTAATAGATCCTGCTTGTTCCAAAAAATCTAGAAAACTGTTGTTTCACACGTTTTCGTGCATATGGATAGTGTCAACGTTCTTCCGAGTACTATCGATTCTGAACCGTACCTATAGAGACTCAAAAAATGCACAATTTTTTATTGTGTGATGGTAAATCCACAATAATTACATTGCCAGAAATATTTCAACATACAGAACAGTTGTGAAAAGCCCCAAATTAAATTTAAAACACGATAATTTTCAATACAGGAGTGATGATGCGGCTAAAATCTTAAATAAATTAAAACTTCAACACAAATATTATTATTTTGCCGCGTAATTTTATGAGGAATTACTAATTTTGCTGAAATCCAACATTTTTTGAGTTTATCTAATAGCAACATTGACCAGCAAACAATCGTTAATATATTATGATTAAAGCGAAGTGTGTGATCGAGAACACTCACTGTTCTCCAAAATCACCTTGTCATGAGCTCGCAATTGTGGTGGTAGACAGCCCTTGGTCTCCTATCGATAATAAGATAATTTGATATAGTGGCGGCGTGATTGTGCGTGGGTGGTGAAAATCTATTTTTGAGACTCGTTGCATATTCTGATATATTATACGGCTTAAAATCAATAGCTATTTTAACTAACATTAACTATTAACTATACCAACATTAACTAAAGTTGAAATAATGGGAAGTATGAGCGACGATATCCTAGCGGTACTACGCCAACAAAACCCACACAAATTTTAATTCATTCGTCAGTTTTAAAACAATCAAAAGAACTTGTAGATTTTTTTTGGAATAATAGAACAAAATCGGTTCAACTGCCGCTGGATTGAAAATCTATATCGACTACGAAACAAAAAATTCTTAATATTGCTGTAAGATAGATGTTTAGCGATATCAACCAAACGCTAATACAATTGGGAGTCCATGACTAAGTGAGTTTAATGACTTATCGGTACAAGCTTTTGATGCATTGAATAAAGCGGTTCAAGACTTACGAGGTCTTGCAGAGGTTTCGCTGTTATTATTGGGCGACCATTAGTTTATTATTAATTGCGTTGATTTTTGTCAAACGATGTCCGTTAATTGACGCCAGCTGACACAATAAACGCGTTTTTAAAAGACGCGACCATCTGGTAAATGGTGGAATAAGTGAAATTAACAATAAACTTGAGAGTGCGAATCTCGAGAGACGAAAAAGCGTAAGTATTTGCCGAAAAACTAGGAACAATGAAATTGCCATCGACATTAGGAACCGTCCAAGACATAATTCCTGACGAAGAGAAAATTTACATTTCTTTCGCCACCATAACCGCGAAGAAAACCAAAGAGTAAATTTTATTATATAATTTTTGAATTCGAAAGACTGACGAGTATAATGACTGGTAATATCTTTAATTCCGACCGAAGTGCTCTTTACTTTTAAACGATTCAAGTTTGCGTATACACTATCGGCTCACGAGATGAATCGCTTAAAAAATTTATCAATTTTGTCCAAACAACAGAACTGCTGGTTCAAATCAATCATGCATTAATCCGAAATCAAAAAGTAAATGGAAGTTAGGTAAGGTAAGATGGAGATGGAAAAACAATGGTGAAGTAAACACAAGCGGAGGAAATGACCTGATATTCTCTGCACGCGATGACACACATGAATAAGGCGTGGACATATTAACAATAGGTAAATCAAATAAGTAATCGTATATAAATAACATCTCGTAATTAATGGCACAACTTTAAATCGCCACCCGGTTGTTTTACCGACACGACGAATACAAGCAAAGCAGCAAAGTTCATTGTCTCAACCAGCCATTAGATATGGCGGATAAAAAATATACAATTAAATTTAAATTTAATAAATAATTAATAATAATAATAAAGTTACAAATAATATAATAATTATAGATAATGAAATTGTTATACTGGTGACTCCAACTTTGTCACATTCGCTTTTTACTTTTTACTATCCAGCGACGCACGTGTTGCAGTGAGCATCACCACTAAATCCACTTTCGTCTTCTTGCGTGGATCGTGCAACTCACATGATCCGCATGAATCGTAATCTTTTAGCTGCAAAATCCAACCCGCCTCCACAATGGTCAACATCCCTCTTTCAAAAGCTGCACTCGGAACTTCAAAACTAGCTGGTTCCATGAGTCTCACTGTTTCAACTCGAAACTAGGCTTTTTGAGCAAATTAACCTTTATGTACACAATTAAATTAGAAAAAATCACTCGCTATCGGCAAACTGTTACTTACACTCCGGAAACTACATTTTCAGGTTCGGTATATCTATCAACTTAACGACCGATCAGACACACAGTTCGAGCAATCCACTGAGCTTATGCGTCTGTTAGGCTCTTATTGAATACGAACTACTGCCTAACATCAACAAGCCAAACAATCGCACTACCGAAAGGTTAAACGTCTTAAAGAAGGGATATCGTGATCACCAATTTGTAATATCACAATTTCAAATTAAGCCTGCATCTGTAAAAATGCATGAAGGCAAATGGAAGAAATTTAACACCGACGGATTAAAAGACGTCGACACAAGAAACACATTCTGCGACGCGCTCAAACTCAGCGCTCTCTCAGCTCAGTGTAGAGCAATAATGGAAACAAATCGAAGAAGCCTTTATCGAAACAGCTACCAACACACTCGGGTACATCTCAAGTTGCGCCAAAAACTAGTTCGGAACCGAAACTTCAATACGAAGATACTGCACGATAAATCAAGGAGGGCAAGACTGGCTTTAGGTAATACTCTGAAAATATACTCAAGACAGCGGAAGAAGTAACAGCAACCCGGAGCATGAGCGCACTACATCCATGCGTACGACGGGCAATTGGAAAATTTAATTAACACAACACGCATCAGCTTTGAGCAGTTTAACGAATAAGCCCCTGCTGTACATAGTCTTCGCGGATTTCGTAGTGTCATTCGGCACAATGCATGTGGGCGTCAAAAAGAAATTAATCGAACTCATACAAGATATGTACAGGGATGCAATCAAGTTCAATCCAAAGGCAAGCAAAGTCAATCATATTGTAACACGCAAGGAGTAAAACAAGGATGCATACTCTCGCCACTATTGTTCGTAGTAGTATTTGATAATGTCACGATAAAATTAAATATCGTGTCCCCAACAACATTCAATGGCGATTAACGGAGAAACTCAACGATATGGATTACACAGAAGAAATATGCTTCACAACACAAAAACCTACCGACATGCAACAGCAAGTACCAGGTTGATTCCTGATAAATATGAGGAAAACAAAGACGATGAGACTAAACACACCAATATCCACACGACTAATGAATTTGTATATCTTGGTTGTACATTAATGAAAACTGGTGGAACAAGTGAAGTCATAAAGAAACGAATCGAAATACGTTTGCTCTTTCCTGCAACACCAATAAGCTAAGAATGTCCAATTCGTGTGTAAAATCAGTGCTGCTGGACCGTTGCGAAACCTGGAAACATTCACATAAGATCAACAATGAGCTATAGGAAAATAATGGGAGTATTTCTGGCCCAAGAAAATAACGATGTTGTACTTCTTAGCCAAACAAATCAAGCATCGGTCATTGGAACCGAAATAAGAAAGCGCAAGTGAAGATAGATGGGCCACACACTGAGGAAGTCACCGAATGACATAACAAGAAGGTCTCTGGAATGAAACCCACAAGGGAAAGGGATGCTAGCAGAAGCGAAATATTCATGGGTGGAGATCAAAGCAATATCACCCAGCAGAGTTAGATCTAAATTGGAGATTATGGAAAAAAATAAGCATTTGAATGTGTAATATATTTCACATTAATTTCTAATAAGTGATTTGTATTGCGATAATCTGGAATGCATATGTTTTCTTAGGATTCATTTACAAACCCTTCCTAAATGAGTAATATCTAGCAAAGAAACTAATAAGTATGAAAGGTAATTTACATGTTATGAATCATACAAAAACGATTCGGCTTTATCATGTTAACCATGCTATCAAACTGTATAATAATAATTTTCAAGGTTAAACTTGAATTTGAGGTAAAGTGAATATGTATCATGTATCATCAAAACGAATGCGCACAGATATGCTATATGCAGAAGGAAACACTCAGTAATAAGGGGGGGAATATAGTACGAGTCTGATAATCAATTAATTACTCAACATCAAAATCGATACGTTGCTATGTAAACAATGGAATATGCCTTAATACAACGATACGGCTATTTAGGGTGGATTACAAGTGCTTTTGTGAACCACAATATTATTCTAATTTGCCCAATAAAAAAATTTGATGAATGATCTCATTACCCCATAAATTTAATTAATTGAATTAACTTCCAAAGTTGATAAATTATATACGTTCGTACCAAATCAAATAATTTATCACTAAATTTAGCCGATTTTAAAAATATTTGGAAGATGTTGCATGATTAACAAATTCCTATTTAATAAAAGCGAAATGTTAAATTTAATTTGGGAAAGGTTAATTGTTTCAATGGTGGCCCGTTGCGGTAATCGCGAGTGCATTATAGTAAGTTTTGAATTTGTGACGGCTACCCATTATACTTATATATAGCCTCCCACACTGACCGTTATTATTATCGAAATAACATTATTTAAAAACAGCGGCTGTGTGGAAAAAAGTCTTACATTTTAAAAAGAGAAAGGAGAAAAGTCTCTTACCTCTTACTATACTTACATACACTGTGCAATTACACAAAATTATATAAACTATGTATACAATTAACGGTTTTGTGTGCTTGTCTTTATTTATATATCAAAGGTAGACAAAATTATGGTAATCAAGAGTCAATTTACGTATGCGTATTAATTGCTAGACATAAAAATTTCAAAATAAATTCTTAATGGCACATAAACAAAGAGCCGACATTAGTATTAATTCACAACACAATTTATAATTTCTAACACAAATAGATCGACTGAAATCTTTTTCTATAGTTTATCAATGGCAACAACACAATTTGTTTCTTACCTGTTTCACCTTCGATATTTAAGACATTTAAAAATCCTATATACAGCAATGCAATTATCGAAATTATTTTCATTTTATTATTTAAAATAAATTTTAGCGTGATTTTAAAAATTATAGAACACCAACTATTTAATTTTGTCTAACAAATAATTTTATAACGCAAATAATTAGTGATTTTTTGCTTTACTTAATAAAAACAATAAAAGAAATCTTTTAAAAAATGGCAGTCACACATTCACTTTACCACAGAAACCACTTAAACGTCTTACAAACTCGATGTATGCGCGTGTAGTTTTTATTACACTGCTTTGATCGATCTACTGTTTAACAATGAAGAACGGAAAGAAAAACGTTGAATAAAAACAAGATCGTATCGTAATGTTTAATATGAACCAAATGTTAAATTATAGTGGAACGGCAGAAATACGTAGGTATTTAGTAATAAATAATATTGCAAGGTGCAAGACGATACGATGGAAGAGAAATACACGCATCAAAAGTGTAAATGGAACACATGGTTTTTAGGTTGCCATTGCCTTGAATTTGGTTTGATTTTTGTTTTGTCTTGTGTTTCTGAATATGCATCGATTTCGCATTCAATATCAGAAAAATTTCAGGGAATTTTTGCCCAAGTCAGAATTTTTTTTATTTCTTTTTAATTCATTTAATTAGTACAGTTATTTTTGTTTCCTAATAAGTGGTGTTCCCTCCTCTGTATGTTGCCTCCGACATATTGGCATCTTCTGGGCATGGAGCTAATCAACGTATCGAAGCTGTCTTGTGGAATTTGTCTCCAGTGATCTTGAAGGAGATGGCATACTTGCACTCGCGTTGTTATTGATGCTAAATGTGGCAGAACGCTTTGTTGAAGTTTATCTCATGCATGTTCAATCGGATTTAGATCCGAGGATTGTGCTGGGCATGATTGGTGATTCTTGCTGTGTGTGGCCTGGCATTATCATGCATTAAGATGAATTCTGATCCGATTTATGCAGTTGATGGGAGCACAACGGGTTCCAGTATCTCATTGATGTAATTGGCTGCCGATAAGTTACCTTTTGGAAAAGCGAGATCAGTTCTTTTACCACTCATAATTCCAGCCCATACCATAACAGTGCCCCCACTGTACACCTATGCTCTTCTTGCACAACTCTTAGTCCTTCGGCGGTACCAGGTTGTCTCCATATTCTTGTTCTCCTAATATCTGGGCGAAATCCGAATTTGACTCATCAGCGAACAAAACTTTGGACTGTAATTGTCGAGCAGTTAAAGTTCTGCGCTGAAGTTGTTAATCTTACTCGGCCTAGATGCTAGGCGTTCGAACTATCAGTCATACGTTACCGTTGCCATAACCTGTATAGAACGATACGGGACACATTAAAATTTCGGGCAACATTTGCTTGCTTTCTTTCACTTCGAAGCATTCTTACTGTTTCGTCTATTTCATTCTGAGTTAGATTACGATGTGTATTGCTTTGATACTTCTACACTAAATTTTAAATTTCACAATTTTAAAATCACTCTGTTAGGAGCTAAAACTGCATAAAGAGACAACAAATCAACTCATATAGGCTAAAAACAATTTTTTCAATAATATAATAACCGTTTTTACCGTTATCTCTGAAACTTGTTTGATATTGTATGTGCAATCGATGTATGAATGTATTGTATGGCTACCTAAACACCATGTGTTCCATTTACACTTTTGATGTGTGTACATTTAGATGATAAACTTTACACATTATAGCTTGGGCACAGAATAACTACAGAAACGTCATAACGCTGTTTTTGTATGGAAAGATATCGAATAATATTTTTGTACTTGGCTCACTTAACAGTGTTCTTTACTAAAGTAAGGGTAAGTTGTGTAGGTTCGATAAGCATCTGTGGAACATTTTCTTCTAGAGTTGTTTGTTATTCAATAGCTGTTATGAAAAACTCGTGCTTAGTTTTTTCCTTTTCTCGAAATTTTCTTTTAATATTTTGTTATTAGCTCTCAAATTTAGAGAAGTTATGCAAGCTCGATTGGAATATCAGAACAAGTTAAACCCATAATCTCGTTTCTAGTTTGTTGACTAGTTTTATATTATAGTAAAAATTAAAATCAAAACAGATTTCCAAAAACAAATTTACGAAAACTAACTCAGAAAATTGCTGGTAGAGGGCCAGGGATTGCTTGGTATGCAAACACTGAGTTTTCTATTAGGTAGGTTCGAATGGTTCAAAGAAAAAAATGTATAAATAGACACACTGAAATTTACTTTTTAGGTGAGGTTCAACAATAAATTTATTTTAGAGTCTTTCAATAAGGACGCTCGAAATTTGTTAGGTTATAGCAGCCACGTTGTTAATCTGCCAAATTTGTTGTGAATTGTTTAGTAATGTATGGCGTGGAACAACGTGTGCAAATCATCAAATTTTATTTTAAAAATCAGTGCTCTGTTCGAGAAACGTTCCACGCATTGCGTGATTTTTGTTCTCGCCATAACCATCCTGCCGAGTCGGTTTCTTGGTTCACAAAATTCGAGTCAACCGGTTAGATAAATAATCAGCGAACACTCGTACGTCACCGAATCGCAAGGTCTGTTGAAAACATGACTTTCTAAAATTCACCACTCGACCATCAAGTGTTATATCTGGGTAGAGTAGAATTCGTAACAATATCATGTAAAATCATCATTTGGAATCTCTCCTTCCTTTAGAACCGAGTCAGTAATTGTATCCCAGTTAATAGTAAAAGTCGATATAATACCTAAATAATTGATTTTATTTAGTTGTTGGTGAATTTTTTATTTAGTACATCGTACTTTATAAAATCCTTGTGTATATTCTGCACGACAGCTACCACATCCACAGAGTGAGGACCACAACAAATGTATAGCCTTACCACTAACCGAAATGGCTCAAAACATATTTGGGAAAACTAATGTGAAGTGCCAGCAAATGTTACGAATGGAAAAAAGGTTATATGAAATGTTTGGGTTATTTCAACGCGTTCATTAAATAAAAGCTAATGATGGTGCATACTTAAAGGGTTGGGCGGTCTTAAAATTGTTTAATATTATATAGATTTCATGTGTATTCCAACGTTTCAGGTCATATAACATTCACTGCCTGTAAATGCCTTTTATTTAAAGGTGCCTGCCACTTGGTAAATTATTGACTCAAGAATTGTTTTACGAGCACGTGGACATCGTTTTAGAAGAATTGGTATGTTCACAAAATGTAAAGGACGATATACTTCTGGGGTAAAGCATTAACAAAAGTGAAATTATGTACAAAGTGCATGTTCAAAGAAGAAAGCTGGAAAAGTGTGAATTCGATGAAACATCTGTTAGCTGAAGGTCTGTTAGCTGATCGAGAGAAATTTCAAGTAATCAACGTTTCAAAACAAACGACATTTGGGTTTAACATCGAATATTTAGAATGGTAATGTACCTATAAATAAATTTATTTCTAATGTTTCTTTCGACAAAGGTCAGTGAAAGCCACTTCTCAACAAGAACAGTCCTTGAATCTGGAATGCTATCCATGATGAACCATTTAATAAACTATAAACTATTTTGTAAGAATATTTTGAAACAACGAAATTATTATTATAGTCAAAGTATTTTACAATAGATGTCACTTTTTACTAACAATATGAATTGTATACTAATCGCATAATCTAGTACCGAAAAAAGTATACCATTATAGAGAAAATAAAGAGACGAAAGGAGAGAATAGAAGACCATAAATTAAACGTGTTTTATTATCAGTGGGGTAGTGAATCCTCAATTCTGATAATTCATATTAGAACGTTTAATAAATAGAAGTTTGTTTAAAAAGTGTTTTATTTTAATGTTGCTGAATTAATAAATAACGTAGAAAATAAAAATGGCCTTATTGTTGAGTGAAATATTACAATTTAGCTTCTATAAATTAGTAGAAGCGTTCATAGAAAGAGAACTTGGTGCACAAGGTAATAAATGACAATTGAAACAGCGGCTCACCGAACGATGGAATTATGTCATGAAGCAAAGCAACTCGATAATGACGCAAAAACTCGAGGCGGTTCAACAGGTTTAGGCGGAAAGTACCAAAAAAATGTACGACATGATAGTAAAACGTCCAGTATTGATAACCGGATAATTTCAACGAAATAATAAGGAAAGCTTCTACTGATATTCAATGGTGTAAGCGACAAATTCCAGTCACTCGCTTCGAAAGTAATATTAATTGTGGAAACGTACCAGCCGAATCCGGTTGAATTTAAAATAGAAGTGATCAATAAATTGAGTGGAATAAGGCTGCTGAGTGGTTTTACTTTTTAATCTGAATTGGAACATGGATATTGAAGCCATTTTGGATAAAATGCTTGAAATGTATAACACGCACCCTTCTAAGAGAGCTATCGAATTAGTTTAGATCAGAAAAAGATGAATTGATTGATTGTATAATCGAGGGTATGGGTAGTTTATATCTACAGTCACAAGCCAGAATGTATTGTTTCAAATCACGGGATGAACTATTGAAAGAACTTCGTATTATTTAGGAAAAAGAACGATGTACTTCTTGTAAGAAACTAAGACCGAATATGTCTTATTGATCGAAGTCATATGATCGGGGAAATTTGAACGTGTATGCAGCGATTAATACAAGTCCATCGTGTTATTGTGGTCAGTTGGTCACGTGTCAGTTAACTGTAAACAAACGAGAAAACCGTACCGGTCGTGTTCGTGTAAGTCATGTGAACAAATGGACTATCGATTATCCTACAAGAGACAGAGTAACAAATAGGCAAGCGCTGCGTAAAATCACTCAGGTTGAATACAAAAACACGAAGTGATTTTTAACAGCGCACTGCCTGCTAGTTTGGCAAACCGAATAGGACAGTTTGAGTATGTTAGAATGCTTTTTGGGCTTAAAGACGGGCCTCCAGTATTTCAAAAGTTTATTAACACAATTTTTCAAATGACTTATTGAATCATGGCTAGATAAACGCCAGTTGTTGATAATTAGTGAATATTTGCCGCCAAAAAATTTGAACGAAATTCATTGGTTTATCGGCATGTATTCTTACTTTAGGAAGTTGTTAACGACTTTGGCTACATAACTAAACCATTACAAGTACTGTTCGTAAAAGTAGTAAATTTAAATTTACCACAATTTGAATTTTAATAATCTGAAATCTAAGCTTATTGTGGCTACCTTCTCGCCTAAAGATGAGACTCAATTGCATTTTGATGTTAGTGCGGATGGAGTTGGTCAAATTCTTATACAAAAGAAAGTAGATTAAAAATATTATCCAATTATAGTCATTTCCCACAAAGAAGAACATCGCAAGAAGCAAAATGCCATTCTTACGAATTAGAATACCTTGAAATCGTGCATGCATTACGTAGATTTTGAATATTTTTATATGTAAAAGCTTTCAAAATTATTGCAGATTGTAATGCGTTGACTCTGACACGCTTGACTCTGAATTTGATTGTTTGGTAGAACATAGAGGCAGCTCTCGCATGCAGCACGTGGATCACTTAAGCCAAGCTGAGTCAATTTTAGTAACTCTGGCCATTCTTCAGTATAAACATCCTAAACTTGAAAGCATCAGATTGGAATTAGAAACTAGGAAAAGTCCTTTATTGGAACTTACGCATGGATTGATCGACAGAAAAGTTCGAAATCAAAAGACAAATTTCATGTACCTTTTCAATATTAGAAAATCAGATAATTTGGAATTCACAAGACTTGCTGGGACATGCGGGATTAGATAAAACCATTAATATATCACGCGAAACTATTGGTTTCCAAACTTAACGACTTTATTACGTATAAAGTCCAAAGTGGAAAAAAGAAGGATTCCCTCATTCTATATCTATCTTTGTTTACAAACCAATAAAAAACCAGTCGAAGATTATTTCATCATGGATTTTGAATTCACACGTGATTCGAACGAATCACTTCAGATCTACAAAGCATGGTATCAAAAATATAAAAACTCAAATAACATTTCAATTTTCTAATCAAGTCATTGAAACTGAACAATTTCATTTATCTCTTACACTAACACCTCTATTAGTTTACTCCACTTCCGAAATATTCCCTCACAATAAACAATCAATCCTCTTAACACTTAAATCACAACAACAATCTATTTCACAATTATTAATTCATTTTACATAATTTACAATAAGTCACACAATTTATTTCACTATGGGCCAATTAACCAATAATCATTCAATTGACGTTAACCCAAGTAATCGGCCAACATTTAAACATTTAACCGACATCCAGCCCAAGTGACCTAACACTTTCATATTTCGCAATCAAATATTTTATAATTCACAATATACGAAGAATTAAGACATGGTTCTTCCACAACAAACGAACACTTTTAAGGTGTTGATGAGCAAATTTACTATGGAAAAGTCAACCAATTTCTTACAGAATTACCCGGTCTTGCATCATTGTCAAATATTAAAAAATGTTAATTTTTCGACGAAAAAATCGTCGTCGCCAGGCGATTTCGCTCGTCGCCTTGGCTGTTGTTCAGTTTTGAGCTTGAAAATATGATCTGACTGTCATCCAGAATAACCCAAAATTTCATATAGAAATCGCATGTATGCATTAAACACAATAAAATTCGAGGTCACTAACGGGTTGGCAATTGCGTAGCGAATCATAATAATTCGCTAAAGCATTGTGATTATACTTTGTATGAAAGTTCAAAGTATTTTAAATATTTTTGTAGTTTGGTTTGGTCACTGCAGTTTGATGAGACGGAGACGACCGACTTTTTTAATTTAAAGAATTCAATGTTTTCATTAGTTTGCAAACAAACGACATTCCAACGTCTTATAGTCCTCACCTCGAGGGAATTTATTTTATAAAAAATGTAAAATTACTTATGTACTTTCTTATAAATGCAAACAAATTATCTAATCTCAGTTGAGCGCAAACATTCGCGGTCGCCTTTATCAAATAATAAATTTGGATTGATGGATACAATTTTATAAAAAATACTTTAAGTAGGAAACAAAAGTCACACCTCACACGTTTACTTTCATTCGATTTGAACACCGTATGTGTATTGGATCTTTATTTTGAATAACGATATGAATCATGTGTATAGATTTTAAAACTAGTTTTTTACCATTATTGATTGCAAACAATTTCGATTACAAAGTAAATTTCCGACGATCGACCATATCACCAAAGCAACAAACTGACACTGTAAAGGTATTTTGTGTTGTTTATTGTTTAGATAACGATAACGTATTTAGAGAAGTATAAAGGATACCAATATAATAATTTTAATAAATGTTCTTTGTATTTACTTACTTGCAAACGAATTGTCCAATAATCCAGTTGTCATAATTTTTCTATACCGCACTGTGCAATCAAACTTGGAACAGTGCAATCAAACTTGTTTATGAAACAAGTAATTTTTCTTCACTACCTTATCCGGTCGCTTTTGTAGTGTTTTGTTTTACTTATTTCTACGTTTGAAAACAGTTTGACCTCGATAACTTTACGAAATACCAATATGTAATTTAATTAAAACGTGTTGAAAAACGATATCGTTTTTATATGCTGATAGTTAAAAAGGGCGTATACGATTACTCAATTTGGCATACAACTTTGACGGTATGTAGTCAAGAATAACTAAATTGTTAAACAAAAAAAAAACATAAATTTCGTTATTATTTGTTGTTGCACTTAGTAATTACGTGTATGAGTAGGTCAATCATTATTAATGTACAGCGTCATTTAAAAACAACGGTGGATTATTGTCAATGACAACCTTTAAATTGCAGAACCACGCTGGAAATGTGCTGAAATACTGTCAGTAAGAAATTACGAAATAACCCTGGAGTAAAAGACATTTTATTTCATGAATTGCGTATGAGTTGATTACGCGTTGCATATGATTTGAATATGGATTGAATATGAACTGAATATGAATTGAATATAAACTGAATATAACCTGAATATCAATTCTAAATACGTTATCGTTATCTAAACAATAAACAACACAAAATACATTTATATTCTCAGTTTGTTGCTTTGGTGTTATGGTCGATCGTCAAAAAATTTACTTTGTAATCGAAATTGATTGCAATGAATAATGGTAGAAAAACTAGTTTTAAAAACTACGCACATGATTCATATCGTTATTCAAATGATCCACTCAATACAAATACGGGTTTTAAATATGAATAAGAATTTAATATGATGAATATAAATTGAATATGAATTGAAAATGAATTGAATTTGATTTGAATATGATTTGAATATGAATTGAATATGAATTGAACATGAATTGAATATGAATTGAATATGAATTAAATATGAATTGAATATGAAATGAATATGAATTGAATATGAATTGAATATGAATTGATATGAATTGAATATGAATTGAATGTGAATTGAATATGAATTAAATATGAATTGAATATGAATTGAATATGAATTGAATATGAATTGAAAATTAATTGAATATGAATTGAATATGAATTAAATATGAATTGAATATGAAATGAATATGATTTGAATATGAATTGAATATGAATTAAATATGAATTGAATGAATTGAATGTGAATTGAATATGAATTGAATATGAATTGAATCTGAAATGAATATGAATTGAATATGAATTAAATATTAATTGAATATGAATTAAATATGAATTGAATGTGAATTGAATATGAATTGAACATGAATTGAATATGAATTGAATATGAATTAAATATGAATTGAATATGAATTAAATATGAATTGAATATGAGTTGAATATGAGTTGAATATGAATTGAATATGAATTGAATGTGAATTGAATATGAATTGAACATGAATTGAATATGAATTGAATATGAATTGAATATGAATTGAATATGAATTGAATATGAATTGAATATGAATTAAATATGAATTAAATATGAATTGAATATGAATTGAAAATGAATTGAATATGAATTGAATATGAATTGAATATGAATTGAATATGAATTGAATATGAATTGAATATGAATTGAATATGAATTGAATATGAATTGAACATGATTTGAATATGAATTGAATATGAATTGAAAATTAATTGAATATGAATTCATAATGAATTGAATATGAATTGAATATGAAATGAATATGAATTGAATATGAATTGAATATGAATTGAAAATTAATTGAATATGAATTGAATATGAATTAAATATGAATTGAATATGAAATGAATATGATTTGAATATGAATTGAATATGAATTAAATATGAATTGAATGAATTGAATGTGAATTGAATATGAATTGAATATGAATTGAATCTGAAATGAATATGAATTGAATATGAGTTGAATATGAGTTGAATATGAATTGAATATGAATTGAATGTGAATTGAATATGAATTGAACATGAATTGAATATGAATTGAATATGAATTAAATATGAATTGAATATGAATTAAATATGAATTGAATATGAGTTGAATATGAGTTGAATATGAATTGAATATGAATTGAATGTGAATTGAATATGAATTGAACATGAATTGAATATGAATTGAATATGAATTGAATATGAATTGAATATGAATTGAATATGAATTGAATATGAATTAAATATGAATTAAATATGAATTGAATATGAATTGAAAATGAATTGAATATGAATTGAATATGAATTGAATATGAATTGAATATGAATTGAATATGAATTGAATATGAATTGAACATGATTTGAATATGAATTGAATATGAATTGAAAATTAATTGAATATGAATTCATAATGAATTGAATATGAATTGAATATGAAATGAATATGAAATGAATATGAATTGAATATGAATTGAATATGAATTGAATATGAATTGAATATGAATTGAATTTGATGTGAATATGATTTGAATATGAATTGAATATGAATTGAACATGAATTGAATATGAATTGAATATGAATTAAATATGAATTGAATATGAAATGAATATGAAATGAATATGAATTGAATATGAATTAAATATGAATTGAATATGAATTGAACGTGAATTGAATATGAATTGAATATGAATTGAATATGAATCGAATATGAATTGAATATGAATTGAATATGAATTGAATATGAATTGAATAAGAATTGGACATGAATTGAATATGAATTGAATATGAATTGAATATGAATTGAATATGAATTGAATATGAATTGAATATGAATTGAATATGAATTGAATATGAATTGAATATGAATTGAATATGAATTGAATATGAATTGAATATGAATTGAATATGAATTGAATATGAATTGAGTATGAATTGAATATGAATTGAATATGAATTGAATATGAATTGAATATGAATTAAATATGAATTGAATATGAATTGAATATGATTGAATATGAATTAAATATGAATTGAATATGAGTTGAATATGAATTGAAAATTAATTAAATATGAATTGAATATGAATTGAATATGAATTGAATATGAATTGAATATGAATTGAATATGAATTGAATATGAATTGAATATGAATTGAATATGAATTGAATATGAATTGAATATGAATTAAATATGAATTGAATATGAAATGAATATGAATTGAATTAATATGAATTAAATATGAATTGAATATGAATTGAATATGAATTGAATATGAATTGAAAATTAATTGAATATGAATTGAATATGAATTAAATATGAATTGAATATGAATTGAATATGAATTGAAAATGAATTGAATTTGATTTGAATATGATTTGAATATGAATTGAATATGAATTGAATATGAATTGAATGTGAATTGAATATGAATTGAATATGAATTGAATATGAATTGAATATGAATTGAATATGAATTGAATATGAATTGAATATGAATTGAATATGAATTGAATATGAATTGAATATGAATTGAATATGAATTGAATATGAATTGAATATGGATTGAATATGAATTGAATATGAATTGAATATGAATTGAATATGAATTGAATATGAATTGAATATGAATTGGATATGGATTGAATATGGATTGAATATGGATTGAATATGAATTGAATATGAATTGAATATGAATTGAATATGAATTGAATATGAATTGAATATGAATTGAATATGAATTGAATATGAATTGAATATGAATTGAATATGAATTGAATATGAATTGAATATGAATTGAATATGAATTGAATATGAATTGAATATGAATTGAACATGAATTGAAAATGAATTGAATTTGATTTGAATATGATTTGAATATGAATTGAATATGAATTGAATATGAATTGAATATGAATTGAATATGAATTGAATATGATTTAAATATGAATTGAATATGAAATGAATATGAATTGAATATGAATTGAATATGAATTGAATATGAATTGAATATGAATTGAATGTGAATTGAATATGAATTGAATATGAATTGAATATGAATTGAATATGAATTGAATACGAATTGAATATGAATTGAATATGAATTGAATATGAATTGAATATGAATTGAATATGAATTGAATATGAATTGAATATGAATTGAATATGGATTGAATATGAATTGAATATGAATTGAATATGAATTGAATATGAATTGGATATGGATTGAATATGGATTGAATATGAATTGAATATGAATTGAATATGAATTGAATATGAATTGAATATGAATTGAATATGAATTGAATATGAATTGAATATGAATTAAATATGAATTGAATATGAATTAAATATGAATTGAATATGATTGAATATGAATTAAATATGAATTGAATATGAATTGAATATGAATTGAAAATTAATTAAATATGAATTGAATATGAATTGAATATGAATTGAATATGAATTGAATATGAATTGAATATGAATTGAATATGAACTGAATATGAATTGAATATGAATTGAATATGAATTGAATATGAATTGAATATGAATTGAATATGAATTGAATATGAATTGGATATGAATTGAATATGAATTGAATATGAATTGAATATGAATTGAATATGAATTGAATATGAATTGAATATGAATTGAATATGAATTGAAAATGAATTGAATTTGATTTTAATATGAATTGAATATGAATTGAATATGAATTGAATGTAAATTGAATATGAATTGAACATGAATTGAATATGAATTGAATATGAATTGAATATGAATTGAATATGAATTGAATATGAATTAAATATGAATTGAATATGAATTGAATATGAATTGAATATGAATTGAATATGAATTAAATATGAATTGAATATGAATTAAATATGAATTGAATATGAATTGAATATGAATTAAATATGAATTGAATATGAATTGAATATGAATTGAAAATTAATTAAATATGAATTGAATATGAATTGAATATGAATTGAATATGAATTGAATATGAATTGAATATGAACTGAATATGAATTGAATATGAATTGAATATGAATTGAATATGAATTGAATATGAATTGAATATGAATTGAATATGAATTGAATATGAATTGAATATGAATTGAATATGAATTGAATATGAATTGAATATGAATTGAATATGAATTGAATATGAATTGAATATGAATTGAATATGAATTGAATATGAATTGAATATGAATTGAATATGAATTGAATATGAATTGAATATGAATTGAATATGAATTGAATATGAATTGAATATGAATTGAATATGAATTGAATATGAATTGAATATGAATTGAATATGAATTGAATATGAATTGAATATGAATTGAATATGAATTGAAAATGAATTGAATTTGATTTTAATATGAATTGAATATGAATTGAATATGAATTGAATATGAATTGAATGTAAATTGAATATGAATTGAACATGAATTGAATATGAATTGAATATGAATTGAATATGAATTGAATATGAATTGAATATGAATTGAATATGAATTAAATATGAATTGAACATGAATTGAATATGAATTGAATATGAATTGAATATGAATTGAATATGAATTGAATATGAGTTGAATATGAATTGAATATGAATTAAATATGAATTGAATATGAAATGAATATGAATTGAATTGAATATGAATTAAATATGAATTGAATATGAATTGAATATGAATTGAATATGAATTGAATATGAATTGAAAATTAATTGAATATGAATTGAATATGAATTAAATATGAATTGAATATGAATTGAATATGAATTGAAAATGAATTGAATTTGATTTGAATATGAATTGAATATGAATTGAATATGAATTGAATATGAATTGAATATGAATTGAATATGAATTGAATATGAATTGAATATGAATTGAATATGAATTGAATATGAATTGAATATGAATTGAATATGAATTGAATATGAATTGAAAATGAATTGAATGTGAATTGAATATGAATTGAATATGAATCGAATATTATAATTCATATAGAAAATTCGATTTTAACTATCCATTTATTTGCAGTACATGTCCATCAGTACAACTTCAGTCTGCACTTCAACTAGAGTGACAATTTAATTGAAAATTTAGTTTACTTATCGATATGGGACTAAGAGAAAAAATAAACGAGAATGAATAATTTTTAAAAATCGTTATATCAATTGAGGGCGTTAAAAATCATGGCGACACAAACATTTCGATTGTTATATGAATTGAACAATACGCAAAGGTCTAGTCCTAAATCGCCTAAGATCTACTTAGTTTTTTGAAGTTTTGAACTCTTCCAAGTGAACCATTAATAATGAGAAGAGGATACGAGACTTGGTTTGCTTTTACGTTTATTTTAAGGGAGTCTAAGCAAGGCCGACTTGCTTGAGAACGAAATAAGATTAGGCAACTCTGAAAGAGAATCATCCTCTTCCTACCATTGAAGATATTTTTCTCAGCTTTCGACGGTGTGTATTATTTTCTAAATTAGACACCAAAAATGCTTTTACTAAACTGAATTGAAGACAAAGCCAAGGCGAATTAAAACTTTTGCAACCAAACAAGGTTTATTTAGGTATAAAATATTAATGTTTTGCCTATTGTGCGCATCCCAAATATTTCAAAAGGCCCTGGAGAAAATATAACAACATCAAACGAGACCATCAAATGTTTTAACTATTCTGGCAAATGTTATTTTGAACCACGAAAAATGTATTTGTGGAGTTCGCCAAGTTAAATTTTTGAGCCATGTTTTCAGTCACAAGGAATAAAACCATCTGAAAACAAACCGGAAAGTGGAAGCGAACAAAATTTTTGGGAACCAAACAATGTTGATGAATTTAGAAGGTTTCTTGATTTGGCTAATTATGTTCTGATATTAATTCCAAATCAGTAGAAATGAAACCTCTGAGATGAAACCGGAAGAAGTTTTTTATTGCGAAACATAAACGTGCCTATGATGTTACTTGTATAAAAAGGAAAATGTCGGATGTGTGTTATTTAGAATTTTACGACCCGCAAGATGAAACTTTAGTAATAGCTGATGCTTGAGCAGTGGGTTTAGGAGCAGTGTTGATTGAACGTAAGGACAATGTGCCGAGAATAATCACGTTCGCAGAAAGAGGCTTTGCTTTAGTATGGTAATGTCTTTAATTGCAAAACCCCCTTCAATTTATATTTAGTGCAAAAACAAAACCCAAGTTTAAGATCTGTTATCCCACCTTAGCTGTAAATTATCAGCAAATTCATAATTGATGTGCCAGCTGAGTTGAAACGTTAGTTAATAATCTTGTTGTAGAATCACTTCCAATTTACATATCTCGTGATTGGCCAAAAGAATTTTTATCTTATAGAATCTTAAAAGAAGAACCAAGTGTTATCAATGACGTTATAAATTACGTCGTCGTGGAGATATGATTATAATTCCCTTCCTTTTACGGTTATAAGAATAGGGTTTGGTCAAAATTACGATGACCTAAACTTGATCAAGATGTCAAGAAAATTATAAACAAATGCAAAAGCTGTCAGCATTTTCCGATAAGCCATGAATGGATCTAACTACAGACTTGATGGGACACCATTATCTTCAAACGAATATCTTCTCCGAGGAGATTATATTTAAACTGAAGCAATTGGGATTCTTCGTTCGATATCGGCAAATAATGGAGGACAAACCGTTTGTAATAAAACTCTCAAATACTGCATTTCACTGGCTTCGAGAGAATGAAGAATTAGACCGTCAGAATAGAACAGTTTTAAAGTGCTTGGTAAGGGAATAAGGAGATGCGAAGAGAGGGGCGAAATCATCGAAGTAGGGGACACAGTCTTGATGAACAAATTACATAAACATCAAGTGTCTCCGAATTTCTTTCCCGATGAATATGAAGTTATTGAACTAATCGGTGTTTTACACTTTCAGACTGTGTGCCTCTGAAATCAATTTTCCCCATGTCCGTGCTCGCCCTATGGCAGTGACCTTTTCGTTAATTTGGAAGCCCATTTGTCGGGTCATGCATGGTTTGAATGAAACTGAAGTGTCAACCTATGCAAATGCCATACGCTAATAATTGATTAGTGGATTTTAAGATTCCGAAGTAAAAACAGTCACGTTGGGTTATGTTTAGCTGACAGGTGACATATTGAAAGATAGACGCAAATGGCTAGAAACAAGCTTAAAACACTAAAATACAAGTGCGTTAAGATCTTGAGACACAGGGGATTACTAGAAACTGGCTTAAAGCAGAAATGGAAATAAAGCTAGGACAGAGTGTAATAACGAAACAAAAATATCATTAAAGTTGAATCAACGAAGATAAAAGAAAATTTTCAATTACATTTTTTTATATTTCGCAATTATTATTGTAATAACACAGAATATTTATATGAACCACCATTGCGTGGGCTAAAAGTAATCTTTTTCCTACCTTAAATTTTTCATAGGAAAATTAGTTAAATTTGTATTCGGCAACACCACAGAATAACTGCGGCAGAAACGTCATAACGCTGTTTTTGCATGGGAAAATATCGATTCATTTTTTTGACCTTGAATTAAAAAGGTAGAAAAATCGTTATTTGAATATTTTTATTTCAAATAATCAATTACGGACTCATACTCATAAAGAAGTTTTGACAGTATTTTTCAACTACAAAGGTTAGTTAAGATAAAATCACCACAGTAATTATAAATATGCATATTTAAAAGTTATGTTTCCTATAAAAAATCTAAGATGGGAAACAATTTTTTTGGTCTACGCAATGTCTGTACTGGTTATATTTGTATTCTGTAGCAATACCCTGTACGTTTATTTTATTTTTAAAAATTAACAATTTTAATTTTTTCAAATGCAAATAGCTCAAAGAGGAGACATCTATAATCGAATAGCGTAATCTCTAGTAATAGTGTTTATCAGTCTGCGGCCTTTTAATTTTATTTTTCTCTTGTTGTCATCTTTTCAATTTTTGACATTTGGTTTTATTCGCCGCATAACATTCAAAAAAATTTATTTACTTGTTGACATAAACTTGAAAATAATTTGATTAAATAATAATAATAATTCGGTTAAAACTAAGATCATAGAAATGGATATTGATAATAATATATCAAATCAGGTAAAATATAATTGTTAGATTCCTTTTCGTATCATCCAGTGATTCATTTTATTAAAGACCTTAGATGAGGATACGGACGTTTCTGCTAATAGCTCAGCTTCATCAGAAGATTTGTCATGTACATCAAGTTCATCGGCATCAAGTAGCGGTTTTGAAAAGGAGCTAACTGATACCCACGATTTTATAGGTGCAATAAAAAATTTCTCTGACAAAGATTTCAAACGCCATTTCAGACTGTCGAGGGCGACAGGGAACTTGATAATAGGTACATACCTATATATTTCTAAGCCGTTCTATATTTTTGTTCAGTATATTATATAATACATATATAATTTTAAACTATAGCGGATTATATATCTTCCGGAGTGTGCCCCAGTTATAAATGTGAACTGGATATTGAAAGAGAACCATACATATTTTTATGGTACGTAGCAAATACGATAACATTCAAACAATTGGGAAAGTTGTTTGGTATAACCCAGTGGATGGCTAGGGTAATTATATTTCGTGTGGCATCTTGGATGGTGTCTATATCAAATAGGTACATAAAGTGGCCGATTACCACGGAGATAATACAACAAATTACTAGTAAGTTTGAGGCCATTAATGGAATCCCTGATGTTGTTGGGGCTTTAGGTACTTCTCATATAAAAGTAAAAGCACCGATTGATAAAATCCCGCTCTACACCAATCGAAAAAAATATTGCAGTATTATAATGCAAGCGGTTGTTGACAGTGACTGCAAGTTCATGGACGTTTTCTGCGGGGAACCCGGATCTTTGGATGATTGTCGAGTTCTGTATCGATCTGAATTGTATAAAAAGGCTTATGAGAAATGTGATATAATATTTCCAAATGATACTTTTCTCGTTGCCGATTGTGTTTATAGCCCGAGAAGTTGGCTACTCACATCATATAAAGATACGGGCGAATTGACTGATCATCAACGGAAATACAATTGTCTTCATGGTACAACCAGAATGCCAGTGGAAAATGCTTTCGGAATGCTTAAATTTCGCTTCCGACGTTTAACACGTTTTCATGAAAATTCCACAGTTAAAGAGGCTGTTAATATCACAATTGCGTGTTGCGCTCTACATAACTTGTGTTTGGATGAGCGCGATTATTGTAGCTATTATGAACATGATAATGAAGTCGATGATTCAGAAACGGAAGTCTGTACTAAGGGCAAATTTGATCGGCGAGAACAACTATTCAATGAACTCCTGACGAAGGGAATTTTATGAAACATAAATATGTACAAGAAATACATGTATTATTTTATTACATAAACATAACCAATTCTTTTGGAGTGTTGTCATATTCAAGGGTGTCATACAAGATTTGAATTAAATAGAAAGTTAATTAATTTAGTGTTTGCAACCAAAAAACGAAAACAGTTTAGAGGGTCAGTATCAGTAAGCATGCAGGGCTACACAAAAAAACAACGCGTTTTCATTCTTGAACAATATTTTAAAAATAATGAAAGTTTGAATGCTGATTTTTCGAGCAAAATCATCACATGTGATTGTCGAAAAACAAATGCATACACAATGTGTCACTGTGTTGGGTGCAGATTTTGGGCTGGAGGCGTCATTAAACCATACTCTTTTGAAAATGAAGATGGTCAAGCAGTTACTGTTACTGGTGCTCGATACCGAGACATGATAACCGAGTTCTTTCTGCCTAAATTGGATGATATTGATCATACTGCCCGTGGAACAATCCAATTACTGTATGAGACATTTCCTAATCGTGTACTCTCTCGTTTCGGTGATCAAAATTGGCCCATACATCATGTGATTTAACACCATTGAATTTATTTCTGTGGAGTTATTTGAAGTCAAAGATCTATGTCAGAAGCCCACATCCACCCGTGCATTGTAGGAGGAGATTCAACGCTGCATCAACGAAATTCACCCACACTTATGCAAAATGATCATTGAAAATTTCGACAAAAGAGTGCGTATTTGCCAGCAAAGCCGAGGAGGTCATTTGTCCGATGTATTATTCCATACATAACCGTATTCTATGTACTTCTATGTAGTTTATGGTTCAATATAAAAAATAGAATTAATTTAATTCAAATCTTAATTTTAATTTATTGTGTTGCTTATTCCATTTTGTATTGCAATATTATTTAGGACAAGAAACGGAGAAGGTTGTTGTTTCGTCGGTTCAATCTGTTGTCATCCGATAAAATTCATATGGTCTTGGATCATATGGTCTCTGTTTGTCAAAACTGATATCCATTTCAATTTTTCTGAACTTCCTAAAATCCTCCGGATTTTCACAAAACAACGGAAAACATTTTATTGTTGAAATTCCGGTTCAAAATGATTGCGAGTAATGGGAATAATAAACGTTTTACGTTTAAAGCGCGATTATTGGAAGTATTGTATTTTGAAATCCTGGCACATTTTGTTATCATAAATAAAAAATTACAATAGACAATTGACATTAAATTTATTTCGCAGTTAACTTACGATAAAGTTTCAAAATTCTCTAAAATTACTTGTGTGATTAAACATAAGAAATCACAAGTGTAAAAACTTATCATATGAACACAAATAAAAAACCCAAATGTTGTTATATTTGTAAAACTATAAGTAGGTAATATTTAACATGTCGTGCGAAGCACCGTTACTCAATAATTAGCACAAATGATAAGTTATAACTTAAATGCATTGTTAATGCCAGTTAAGTCAATTAATATTATGGCTAAAATCACGGAGGGCAGTTTTTTCGAAACTGTTTTTTGCATTATTACGTTAAATAATGACCAACGAATGTTATATTTACGATAAATGAGACCAACAAACGATTATCTAAGATAATAAAATCTTAAAATCTAAAAAAATACGAAAATAATTTTAAAAGGGCTAACAAAACAACACCAAATTTTGTTTGGATCAATTACGAAAAACTACTAATCCAATGAAAACCACGAAACGACCATCAAACGATTACTAGCAATCAAAATCGAAATATGTAATAAAATTTCTGGGCTAAACTTAACGGAGATATAAACATTAGTTTGGAAAATACTCGTTAAATTATATTAATAATACGTACACTGTTGTTTTTATTTTGTGTAATTTGTTGAAATGTTTAGTGGAAAGAGCTCTTCCATATTGTACACCTAATTCAATCACAAGTGTCATTTTGGAAAATAAAATTTTTTATTGTGTGTTGATTTCAATAAAAGTTTTTGTTTTGTTTTTATTTTGTGTGTTGCGAAACGTAAAACCAAAGTGTTACAAAAATATTTTCACATAAACTATAATAATCAAATGAACGTTTTAGGCAAAATATATTAATTTATTTACGAATTTATATATTTACGACGTATCTTTATCATAATCATCAAACGAGTGCTTTTCTAGTTGGTGTGTTTTGTGTACATTTTCTTTTGACGCAAAGGAAAAAGTTATCAAGTCAACAATGACAGCAGTTTGCCCTAGAAAAATGCTATCGCGTTTTCATCCGTATCACGGTGAAAATATAATCTTATTTGAGGAGAATACTATTGCGTACCGCAAGGCCAGCTTTGCGAATGCCCTTACATTTTCAGAGAAACCAATTTTGCCGGGCGAAATATTTCTATTGGAGATCGAGAAAACGGAAAGGGGATGGTCCGGCCATATGAGATTAGGTAAGTGGCTTCTTGTATTTATTTTGCTTCCTACATGCAATCTGTATGTGTTTGTCTTTTTACAGGATTAACACAACTTGATCCACGAATTGCGGCCGCATCGAAAGAAAGTTTACCGCAGTACGCACTACCAGATTTAGCAAATTTAGGCACAAGCTGGGTGTATCCGATCACAAAATATATGTCTGAATTACAAATCAATCAGAATCAACGTGGTAACATACTAGGAGATGGTGTAAATATACGTACATCACGAGGATTAATATCGCGCAGCATTTTAAAACCACAAGATGGGAATGGAGCTGATATTTTGCCGACAGACAAAAGTTCGCGTATAGGTTTACTCTTTATTCCAACAGCGAACGATTCGAACAAAGCTCAAATGCATTTTATAATAAACGGGGAGGATCAAGGACCATGCATTAAAAATATCCCATACAAGGAAGGTCCATTACATGCCGTCGTCGATGTTTATGGCACAACAAAACAAGTGAAGATAATTCAACTATATGGTGTTTCGTCCCTACAAAGCGCTTGCCGTGATGTTATCCTAGGCCGAATAAATAAAGCTGAAATAACAAAATTGCCACTTCCACCCAGTATAAAAGAATACCTGTTAAATACGTACTCATAAAATATCCAATTATAAACTACATTTTTTTGTTTAGTATTTTTATATAGTTATTAACTTATTTTGTAAATTTATTATAATTTTTTGTATATTCCAATTCTCCTTTCTCTTGATATACTACAATATTATACTTATACGACATCAACACAAGAAATTAAATGTTTTTAAAAATAACGAAAAAATGGCGGAAAATTAAAATGTTTACGTTAATTTCAGCTAACTAAAAAATATGTATATTATTCTTATGTGTAATATAAATTAAAAATTTAAAAGAATAAATGTTTAATTGTGATACATTCCAAATAGTTTTTATTTATCAAAACACGTGATCTCTTTACCTCTTTAGTAGATTAATAAGCGAGCGGGTTGTCTTGTCTGCTATCATCAGCAGATTGTCTCAAAAACTTTTACTGTTGCCATGGTCTGATAATAAAAATAATCACATTGAGATACTTGTTGGTTTATTTAAATTTATTTATTTACGTATTTTATAAATATAAAATTAAATAAATTAAGAAAAAATTAATTATTATTATTACATAATTATAAATATGTAAATATGTATTAAGAAAAACGAACCCCATTTCCCGTAAGTACATAAACAAATATACAGTAGAAAGAGAATAAATTAAAAAAAAAAACTACATATAATATACATTTAGGTGATAAAAATAAATACATAGACTGCCATCTAATGTTTAATAGATAAAATAATAATTTACGAATTTTTTTGCTTTTAGAATATTTCTTTTCTGAATGCAAATCCATATTGATCACACTTGTAACGAAGTGTTTTGGCCAATTGCGGTGGCCCACAATAGAATACCGTTACCTTGCCTTTCTTTTGCCCTTGTATTTGTTTAAATACTTTGTCCCAATTCGGCCGGCCAGCATTCGTACGTGTTTTGAGCCCTGTGATTAAATCGCGTTTCTCTTTTTGATGTAATAAATCAAGAGCCAATTGCAATCCTACCGCCTTCATATCGGTCTTTTGTAGTGCACTTGTTATGTACATATGCATTTCTAGGAATCTGTAAATTATGTATAAAAAAAATATTACATTTCGTTATTTATTTTATATATTTTGGGTAACGAGGGATTCGTAATTACCGTTCCATTGCACCACCTAATTCAGCCTGTTCGATTTCTAATTGCGACAATAAATTAACAAACCATTCGAAAGATCGTTGGTCCCGATTTATCCAAAAGAAATCGACTTTTCGTAAATTCATAATTGTTGGTGGGATTTCGCTGGCCCAATTATAGTTACATCGGGGGCATGAATGTCGTGCTTTCCAGTAACGATGCATGATCGATTGCAAGATTGAAGCAAATGGTGTCACTCCAATACCTGAAATGATATAAGAAAAATACTTAGTTTATAAGAGTGCTCCGTTCAACATACTAGATTATTTACCTGTCGCAATTAGGATGGCATGTTGGGCTTGGAATATATGACTCGATGGTGCACCATACGGCCCATCAATATAAATCTATAATATTTGTATTTACAAAATATTTACAAAATAATAGTGAAAATATCATTAAATTATACAGAACCATTCACCACGGAAAGCAAATTATAGTAATTGACTAAGCATAAAAGATAGTTTTAAGCGGTTTCTCACTGTTAAAATACCAAGCCACAGAAATTAGAGTTTTCTCGCACGCAAGACTGATCGTACAATTATGGGTTCCTTTAATGATCATTTTACGTCTGAGTACGACTGGAAAGAAACAGCTAAGGCTCGTTATGATTTCTTAATATCAAATGCTTGAAATCTTCATGTCTACACATGATTAACCAATCCTAGAATCTCGCTGGTCTGTAACTGTAGCGCAAATCGTCAAAATTGAGGGAACTTAAGCCCTTACTGGTTCAACATTTAGGCCCATATGTTTGTGTCGATTTCTTTTTCAATAAAGTGTCATTCAGTATTTACTATAAAGGATGTAAAAATATTTATTTTAAATGAACTGACGACTTTCTCCCAAAAACTAACAAATTATGAACCATCTTCATAACACCAACTACCCTTTAAAATGGGAACATGAAACGTGTTTAGCATCCTAGGATCTGCAGATCTCCAACTATTTTGGACGTATTCTACATGTTAGCACTACAAGAACTCAAATAGTCCGAGAGTGTTTCTGTTTCAGAGGCCCTTAAATTGGAAAGTTGGAGTCAGATTTCTGCCTAATCAATCGATTAATTGGCTATGTCAGGCTCAAAGAGAGAAATAAAGTGTCTCAACTATTACCTACTATGGTGTGCTGACATTGGTGGGATGTCAATAGTGCCGAAGGAAGACGTAAAGAGAACACTGCAACATCGATTGAACATAATTAACGCTGCTTGTCAATATTTAAGCTAAAATGGGTGAAAATAATGTATTGGTGATTTTTAGTTTTATTTTTAAAATTGAGCCTGAGCAATTACAAGTAAATATAAGTTCATGTTGGTTCCTGTGCGTTAAATAATTCTGAAGTTAAAGAATTTAATAACGGTGAGTTGTTTTAATCTGAATCAAATTTTATTATCACTCAGAGGATATCGAAAATGCAATCGCTCCCCTGGTCACTCTGTATTGAGCTTTTAAACTTGATTATTTTCCTGGGAAATTTATTTGTTAAATGCATACGTTATAATTAACCGAATTTGACCAAAATTCCTTAACAACAAACAAAGTTTTTCTTTCGGAAGTTCAAATAGTAAAATTTTTAGATAAGGTCAAATAAACAAATTAAAACATTTTCTCGTTTGTTTAATTATTTTTTGGAAGTTGTTATTGATCGAAATCGAAAAATACGTAACAAATAACAAATGAGCGTTTTGGTATATATACAAATGACATACATTTAGGTGAAAATCAACCAACCATAATCACATTCATTTAGGTGAAATAGCATATATTTTGGCGTGATTTGTTGCATAAAGCAAATGTTGCACGGACAAATAAATAGTTATTGCAAAGAGAATAAGGTATAGAGCGAGTTATTTTGTATGAATAGAAAATATGTATAACAAATTGTAATTCATTTTCTAATTTTTTTTTTCATTTAGATTCAGAGACAAATATGAAAATCGCATACATTTTTATGTTTGCCTCCTATTACACTTAAATTGAAAAATAAATTCATTTTTCCATACACATTTTCTGTTCATACAAAATAATTCTCTCTATGTCTTATTCTCCTTGGTTACCATTCGATATTAGCGAAGTTCAGGTACATATTCGCAATATACGCAAGAATTTCGTCTAGGTTTTGGCGAGGAAAATGGTTGAATTCTAATCCAGTGTGTATGTGCAACATTTGTTTCATGTAACAAATCACGCTAAAATATCTGCTATTTCAGGTATTTTACTTTCGATTTGGAACAATAACAACGGCTGCAATATTACTAACGCGAGCTACTAATTTCAAAATACCCTTTATCCTCATTAAAATAATTAAACAAATGAGAAAATATTTTAGTTTGTCTAGTGGAAAGTACTACAAAATTTTCTTCTGTAGTCAGCTGAGTCAAGAATCACTAATTGCTGAAACGTAGTTTTCCGGGCCAAAGTTAAATAGGACTCGAAACTAGCATTAACTATAGATCAATTTTATTCAATTTTATTACGGATAATCGAGCACTAAGGTATAGAAACTTTAATGAATCGGGTGATACGATACGATTTAAGTTATTAAAGTTTGTATTCGTATAAGTCATTAGATTTGGGGTTAGCAAATTTTGATCTACATCTAGTTGGACTATGTTGAAAACTTTTATAGGAAGGTTTTTGATTTTTCTTTTTCTTTGCTCTGGCAAGTAAAAACTTCGAATTTATCGTTAGTTCATGATTGACATATAATGGGAATGTTGAATTTATTGGTTCTCAAGAATTCCAGTGTTTAATGCATTAATTTTTCGAGATGTTTTTTAATGAAATCTTCCTTGAGCGATAGATCATCGATAACTGCAATAATACGGTGAGTACCTCCGTTTGTTTTTATGGGTATATTGTTTTCATTAATTTTAGCCCCAACTTTCAAACTAAGAGCAGTCAGCAACGTTGGCGGATGATACGGTCATTCAGAAGCAAATTGCACAGAGCTACTAATATTGCCAGTACCTGGGCGAAGAGATGGTGAATAAAACTTAATGAAACAAAATCTGTTCACGTATACTTCACCACCAACAGAATGGTGAACTGGATACCAATAGAACTGAACTCTCAGCAAATTGCCTATGCAAACACGGCAAAATATTCAGACATTCTCTAGACGCGAGGTTAGCACAGAAAGAGCATGTGGAAAATAAAATAAAAGCTAAACATTAACTACAGAAAGATGGCTTTAAGGAAGAAATTCTGAGCTAACTTTACATAATAAAATGCTACTATGCTACTAAAACCTACGTGGACTTATGGTATTCAGCTCTGACACTGTACAAAGAAAACCAATGTCAATATTATCCAGTCAACCAAAGCAAAGTCCTACTTGAAAGGGATAATGCACCTTGGTACATAAAACGTGGCAACCTCCATAGACATTTGAAGATGGATTTCGTCAGTGAAGAAATAAGCAAACACACGAGAATACACATGCAACGTACTACTCTACACCAAAATGATGAGATACGTCGTACAGAAATATAATAAAACTGTAAAGGGGACTAGCCAAAGGGCTACAACATTCCAAACATGAATATAAAGATGAATTACTATAGATGATTTCTATGTCAGTTGTAATAAATAAACATAATTAAAAAAAAATTAACTAACACCATATTTACGGCTATATGTCAATCGTAAATATATGTCAAATGCGTCAGTTATTTGTGGTGATTTAACATGATTTTTGCTTGTTGTGTTAGGATGTAACATTACCGCAATAAAATTTTATGGTTTCCTTCTTTTTCTATTTAGCCATGGGTACACCACAACCAAAATACATCCATACATACATTCATCCTCGAATTGGCCAACGCTGGCGTAAAAGTAAGGACGGAAAAAGCAAACCGCGAAAGAGTTGGGAGAGCCTTGGCCCCAGAACAGATTGCAGGGATAAAAAAATTCAGTACCTCAATGATACAACACCAGGAAAACTGGCATTAAAAAAATCAAGTTTATATAGTATTGTATGTACTCCTTGTAGATTGTCTGAAACGGAAACATCTCGGTGTTATATTATTAAATTGGCACATGCAAGAAACGATTAGTATTGGCTTTGTACAAAAAACTTGAAAAATTCTTAGAACTCATTCTTAAAATAATTAAACCTACAGAGTTAGTCAATAAAAGCAAACGTCAATATTAGAACAACACTAAACTACACCAATTCCCCCGAACCTCCATTCCTTCTCCCAATAATTTTTCATTTGAACGCGTTGGTACACTGTACTTTGATTTTAATGTCGGTATCAAATGACTTGTGGCTGGATCACTGTCGTTTAGTAGTGTACAGTTAAGCATGACACATGTCTTAATTATATGAAAATGAAAGTAAAATATTAATATCTGTGTATTTAATTAATGTTGATGAATGAGATCCTTGTTCCAAATGATTAAAAGTGGAATTGGAACTCAGCTTAATTCCTGAAAATGACTTAAACCGTAATTAAAAAACTGGTAATAATTTAAGTTACATACCTCCAGAGGCTTACCAACTGGATAATTCACCGGTCTTTTATTGGTAGAATCGCTCGATACTAAACGAATGAATTATACAATTTATTTTTAATAGAAGATGTCAATTTTTGTACGTAAAGGAACAAACCTGTTTCCGTTGATCGTTTAATAATTTTCCCTTCTTCCGCTTCCTTTTGCGTATACAATCCGGGTGACACAACTGTAACGTAATTAAAAAAATTGTAACGCGATATTAAAATCTACAGACTAATGATCACCTACTCATGGAACCGGTCGATGGTCGGTTCTCACAATTCTCTAAGCTTGGCGTTTTAAACGCAATTATGGTAGGTTTATTACGCATATAACGAAAGCTTTGAGCAAGCGATTTATTTTGGGGGCTCAAATACGCCAATCCAAGTGATTGCATGCGTGCTTTACGAATTTGTACCTCGTCAAAAGACCGTTCCGATTCAGATCGTTGATATTCTCGTAGCGCCATAAACCGTTCCCGTTTTTTTAATTTATTTTGCATATCGGGCATCGAAAGTGATTTTTCCAGTGGCGCTTTTTGATGTAAAATCAGCATTTGGAGTTTTTTCTCCGGCGTCATTTTGCGTTTTGGAATTTTTATGTCATTCTCAAGTTTTTCTTCAGCCGTAAATGCTTCATTAATGTGGCCTGCCGCATTAGAATTTTTAACACTATTTTTGGTGGAAAATGTCCTTTGAAGCTGCCTGTTAGTATACAAAGAATTTGGAATGTTTAACGGATTACGTTATACGGTTTAAATCACTTACGCTTGAATTTTTTTGATAGCTTTATTTTCAGAAATTTGCCGTTCAAATTTAGGCCGCACAGGTTGAGCACCATTTGCACCCGCAGAAGCTGAATAGTGTTCAGTAGCCAATTTGGATGTTCCGGGCGCTGCACGTGGTGGTTTAATAGGTTCATCTCCTCTTTCTATCGCCTTATTATTTAACGATTCGAGACAAATTGCATTAAGTATATCACCATTTTTGTTAATAAATGTCGGGCTTCCGCTTCGGAAGCCGCCACTACTTTGTACTAAATTCTTCGCTAAGAAATCTTTTTGTGGCGTCATTTCCGTACCAATTCTCTTTTTCATTTGTATCGGGGTTGAACTACTTGGAATATTAAGCATCGGTTGTATTTCCCCATTATGTAAGCGTTCTTGTTCTCGTTCAAAGTAAGCATATAAACGGTTCGTCCATTCACCAACGCCTCGAATATGCAGCCACATATAGTCTTCCTGTTCCGGTGCACTACTCAATGTAAAAGGATGCCATTCGTATTTTGCAATGGCTGGGATATTAACGAAAACATAATCACCGGGCCGGAAGCAGAAATGGATAGGTCGCTTTATGACCAAATGAGTAACTTTTGAGGGCAATAGGATTCCGGACGAAATATATGTTTTGCCACGTTCCGATCGCATCCACACTAAACGCAAAATACGTTCAAACAAATAAATCAAACCGGGCCCAATAAACCACTTCCAAAAGTTTGGTCCATGGAATATTACAAGTATCCAGAAGGGAATGTATAGCAAATGAGTCCAATAGAATACTTCAAAACTGCCACCACGTCGTACGAACGGTTGGGAACAAATGAACATAATACTGAGAATTACTGCTAGTGCTATACCAGTGGGATTGGCACAGCCGGACACTAAACCAAAGAGACCTGGCCGTGCTGTAAGTAACCATTCGGTTAGTGTATAGTTCTGGGCATTTATTACCGGATCGTTCACTACAATTAAACTAAAATTGAACAGATGCATAATTGTATGCAGTAAACTATATGCTGAGATTAGAACACCAGTAAGTTTGTGTAAATAAATGTGCTGATCGAGTGGCAACACCGCTGTTAAGCCCCGAGTTCTCATGAAAGTAATACACTGCCGTAGCATCAGCACCAGCACAAAAGCACACGTGAAATTTAAGCATTGGCCACAAGCCCGAGCAAATATAACAAACCAATTGCTCGCCCGGTACTGTATCGCCCGCGATATGAATAGACCAACGTTAACGGCTGCAAATGCAAAAATAAATGCAATAAAGACATAATTATTTTTTAAGTACGGTATCGTCAGTTGATGTGGAAGCGGTTTTTTCCGATGCTTTTTTGAATCCGTCGGCAATGGTACCAACCATCGATCAATACTTATACTCAAATTTTCTAGTAATCCACCATGCTTTTCCAGTTGGTTTTTTAGCGCCTCGTACGTAATTGTGCCACGGTTTAAAGGATCGGCATCTTCAAACATGGCCATTGTAAGATCTTCAATCTAAAATACAGTAAATCTAATTTATAGTCCTGAAAGATTGTTCCAATATTTTTGTTACTCACTTGGTCTTCAGAAAATTGCATTCCGTTCTCCTCCATACACGCGCGCATCACATGCTGTAACTCTTTGTGTTGAATCAATCCGTCACCATCCAAATCGTACACTTTAAATAGAAATTTAATTTTATCTTCTGGCGATTGGCCAGCAAATTGATGTATCGCATCGATAAATTCTTGTAACGATATTGACCCGGAATTATCTTTGTCGAATATTTGGAATACGCGTTCAGTGAAGAATGGCTGTAATCCGAAAGTATTTTGCGATTCATTTAAGGCGTGTTAATGTTTTCAAATTTACCTACATTTTTTGACGTGACAATTTTTTTAAAATCCTCTAACCGGATTTCTTTTTTACCTTCACCAACTGTCTTTATAAATAGTTGTTCTAGTCGTTCTAATGATCCCTTGTCAAAACCGGTTCTTGGCCTGTAATAAAATTAAAAGTGCATTTTAAATTGGTTTAGAAATTGTTTGAAATATGCCTTTGAAATTAATAATATTTTCGTCGCTCTATGCTGCACTGTTTAGATCAACCCGGCGATGTATAGCTCGCCAAATTAACATTGTCAGAGTAATTTATTTCGGCTCGGACCGGAACCATCGTCTTCAAATAATAATATTAACCGGCAGTTTTGATTTAAAACGGAGAATTTTGATAAAACAACTATTTTTGGTGGCTTGTCGAAAAAGCTGTCGACATCACATAGCCAATTCACACGCCTGCATTCTTCAACCAGCACTTTCCTCTTCACACGAAACTCAAGTGCGGCACGTGTCTATGTATGTGGAAAAATATTATTTAGGATGCTTAGCGATATGGATAGGAACAACAAAATACAAAATTTAAAAACTTAGTAGGAGGCACAATGGAAAATTCCCCACATTTACTGTGGTGTTTTCTTTTGTGAAAATTCAATTCATCTAATCACGTTTTATTTTGTTTTTTGGTTTGTGTTAGTGAGTGACAACACGAGTCCCATATAAAATTATTGCTGCAAACGTGCTGCAAAAACCTTCACTTTAAACTTTTGTTTATAGGTGAAGAGGTATAGTCGGAGAAAAACGCATCCTGTTCACCTCCAGACTAAATATATCAAATAATTTTACTTTTATGAGTTGTCACTCTGGAAGTATTGACAGTTCATTTGTTTTGGGCTAAATAAATAGTCGCTTCTATACTAACGGTTTTTTTATTTTGCTGCAATTTGTAAATCAATTTTGAATATTTTTTCAAAATGGATTTACGAATCGGAACAAAAAAGAGCACATGTTTGGTAATTTTACTCTCTTGAAATTGAAACAATTGCATATTTTTTTCTATTTTTTGACAAAATTTATATGATTTTCTGATTTATTTTGAAAATCGCATTACTGTAAACTAAATTCTAAATTTTTTTTCCTGAATTGAGTGCAATTGAACAGGATTGGCCGGGAGGCAATTTTTTTACTTTTCGTTAGAGCAAAATCATTTTTGAGTTTAAAATGAAAACATGGTTTGAAAACATATGACATTTAAGAAATTACAATATTTTTCAAGTTTCATTTCATTTGATGAAGAGAAAATATGTTTATTTTCTATGGAGAGGTTTTTGTGAGCGTAGCAAATACTCAAAATCTTATAACGCGACAGAACGATGTTCTAACGTCAAGACAATTTTGATAACTGGGAATGCGGAATAAATTGCGCTGCAAAAATTCGTCGGAGAAAATATTTTTCAAAACCAGCAGGTAGATCGGCGGATCTGTAAGATACGGAGCGCACGGCAGGACATCCGATTGCGTGCACATATTTTAACGATCCGCAGATTCAATCAATCAAAATGCTTAAATGATTACAAAGTTCACCTGTTATCTCGATTTTTTTAAATTTACTTTGATATTTTTAAAATAGTCGATCGGATCATTAATGCGCGACGCACGATCGGTACTCATCAATTGGCCTTAAATGTCGATGTAGAGTTAATTAGAGCACAGTATAATTTATTTTATTTTCTAAATTTAAATTTTAATATAATTAGCAAAAGTAGTTGGAGCTAAATGCTGTGTAAGATAGAGGAAACTTGACAGCGGAAAATAAGAGATTGCGCTACTCGCCGCAAGTGGAATCACAACCGCAAAAGATAATTTATTTTGTTATACAAAATAATAATTAGTTTTATAATTACCAGCGGAAATGTTTTATTCATTTTGTATCTATCTCCTTTTTCACTAAATAAAACATCCCAGCGGAATAAAATATTAAAAAGGATCCTTAATATGACAAATTGATTGATCTCCGAAAATCGGTAAATGAAATCTTGAATGAAATTTAACAATATTCCGTCTTTCCGTCATTTCTTAAAGAATGACGATGAAATTTGGATAGTGGTATTTATCGGGTATTTTAAAGCAAGGTTTGGACTAAATTCTAGAATCTGCTCATGCTGGACTAAGCTTGGCCATTTCATAACCAAATTTTGTCCAAAACTTACTTTAAAATCCCTGATCAATACTACTATCAAAATTTCATCGTCATTCTTTAAGAAATGGTGGAAAGACGGAACATTGTTAAATTTCAAGATTTCATTTACCGAGTTCCTTTACTTCGGAGATCAATCAATTTGTCATTTTAAGGATCATTTTTAATATTTTATTACGCTGGGGTGTTTTATTTAGTGAACAAAGAGATATTACAGTAATTACGTAACAAAATAAATTCTCTTTTGTGCTGGTGCTGCCACTTGCGGCGAGTAGAGTAATCTCTTATTTTCCGCTGTTAAATTTCCGCTATCTTATACAGCATTGGAGCTAATAAGCTCGTCGTTCAATTTATTATTTACAGATGCTTAGTGTTGTGGATTCCTGTCTAGTTCATATAAATAAAATTTTCATTCATTCGTTTTATTAGTAATGTTATTTGCGTGTGTCTGACACAACCTCTTCGATTTTTTCATGAAATACCATTTATTACAGTGTTTTTATAGTGAAACATAGCGATTTTACAAATAATACAAGCTGGGTCCAGGTGTAGGTTGTTTCTACTTTCGTAGTGGATTTAATTAATATTGTCCTATTGCGCACAGCATCAAGACATAAAATCTTACAACTACGCAGTGGAACTATGAATCAAGGTTTTAGAAGTGAAATAAGAGTACGAATAAAAATGTAACCAGTCGTCCACATTCCGTATTGCAAATATACAGAAAATCTCATAAAAACGATCTCGTATCATTAATAAAATAAAAACTCAATTTGATTACACATTTTAATCGTACAGTACGTACAGCAGACATATTCCTGCCAAATCAACGTATGCAATCAAATCTCATTTCATCGTAGGATTAAAAAATTAAAACTCAAACATAATAATTACACTTGTTATAAATTATAATTCTAATGAATTTTTAATTAATGGCCGTATTTTTTCCGATTTATTACGGGTAATATTGTAGAGTAACCGCAGCCTAATAAAAACTAAAAAACTATTAAATTGCAAGAAGAAAAATCATAAATTTTAATCTTCTCATCTTGCGCGCTTGCTTGAAGCTCATCAGTAAAGTAAAACTATAAAACTTTACACTTATTAGATTGCAAAAAAAAACATTTTAATTATAAAAAATATAAATATTAAGTAAGATTTGTTGTTGCATAAATAGCGTTCATGAAAGTAAAGTAGCCGTAAAATGTAATAACCGCGGCATATAATGACGATGATAGTAATAACATTAACGATCGATAATATTGGTAATAGTAGAAAATAATAGTAATTATTTGAACTCTGCGGTGGACGTCGATTGGCCGATTAGTCTTCGTCTTCACACATTCCTGCATTGTATGTAGATTCGTATCGCTTACAAAACGAATAGCAAATTACTTTGAACTTTGGTAGCTCAATAACATAAAATTGGTTTTTTGCTATCGTCTTTGCTTCTAACTATAATACAATGGATTAGTAAAGAGGTATAAGTAAATAGAATTTGTTGCGAATCTAATTACGATTCTGAAGTGGTACATAATTTTAGATGGAAACAGTTTTAGTCATCGAAAGCTGTTGAAGATGAGAGAAATATCCCAGTTTCCCTGTAATCAACGATCAAACTTCAAATCGAAATCCGCGCTTTCTATAACCAATTTAAACGGCAAGGGGTGGGGTAAGCCTTGGTTACCAATTTATCAAGACTTACCCCTTGCTGTTTTTCCAGGCACAATTTTCAGTGCTCAGATGTTGAACATTTTGATCAATTGTGAAAGGTTGTGAAGTTTTAAATGAATCAGCGTTAATATTTGATTATAACATGGCCCATTTTCGCTGTAAGCAACGATCAAACTATTGAGAAATTTTTAGCTTCAAATTTGCTCAACACAACATTCTACGCAACGGAGTTTCAGGCGAGTAATAAATTTTGTTTTCTTCCAATTTAGCAAGGCTTTACTTAACCCTCAAATTAAGTTTAAGATGTTTCGAATGAATCAGCGTTTAATTTTGATTAAAACATTATCCAGTTTTGCTGTAATCAACGATAAAACTTTTGCGCAATTTTCAGCTTCAAATCGAAATTCGCGCCTTCTATAACCAATTTGCTCATAATTTCTTCTTCTACACGACATTCTAATCAACGGAATTTTAGACGAATAAAAAATTCTAGTTTTCTTCATATTTAGCAAGGCTTACTTACCCCTTGTCGTTTGTCCAGGTGAAAATCAAAAAATGTTTCGTGCTAAACATTTTGAACAATTGTGAAAGATTATGAGGTTTTCCATTAATTAGCATTTAATGGCCAAATTTACAAACTGTATGTAAGCTCTGTAACTGTAAAATTTCCAATTTGTACTAAAATGGTATTCAGAAAATGTAACTCGGCTCTATAAACAGAAGTTTTGTTCTGTAACTTTGCAGCACGAAATTTGATGACGTAAAGTTACATATCACGATTTCAATAGCGAATAACTCGAAAAAATTGTGATTTTCTGAAACGGTTACCAAGAGCATCTCTATACCAACAAAAGTTGAAGCTAATGACAATTGTAGTTTTTGAGCTTCTAGATAAAATTTATTTGTTTAAGATTTATTACTTTTCTTAAATACACCTAAATGTTGATTATGCAATACATACACGTACAGTTGAAACAAATAGTTTGACTACAATGTACACTGAAAACATATTGTTCTTAAGGTATACAAACGAATGACGCCAACTGTATTAATATGTTGTTTGACAACTGTACAATGCATTCTTATTTTAATTTAGTTCTTAATTAATTTAAGTAAAATTCAATATTTTTATGATATACGAACATAGTAAATTTTATTTATAACGCGAGTTTATGTCAATATTCGAGTGCCGCCATCGAATTTGATAGAATATTTCAAAATACGACATAGTTTGGTTACAGCGGCGAAAAGTCTACAGTTTGTGATTAGCATTTTTTAGAACACTTTATCTTTTTCTCTTGAAGTAATTTCTATAAAGTTGCAGCTATAGAATTTTTACATTTTCAGAATCGGTCCAAAAATTTAATTAAAACACTGTCTATTTTCGCTGTAATCAACGATCAAACTTTTGAGAAATTAGCTTCAAATTCAAATCCGCGCTTTGTATAACCAATTTGCGCGTAATTACTTCTTTAACACGACATTCTAAGCAATGGAGTTTCAGGCGAGTAAAAACTCTTGTTTTTCTTTTAAATTAGCAAGGCTTTACTTAACCCTTGCCGTTCAGGCGAAAAAAAATTGGTGCTCAAATGTTGAAAATTTTGATCAATTGTGGAAGATTATGATGTTTCGCTTCACATCAAAATCCGCGCTTCCTATAACCAATTTGCTCATAATTTCTTCTTCAAATGGCACAAAATAAACCACGACGAACGAAATTAAAATTTGCTAAACAAATTGAAAGTACAAGAGTTATCAATCTCGAAAATATTTTTCATCGGCGATTAATGAATATGATCTGAGGTTGCAGTTTAGAACTGAAAAATTGGCACATTTTGGTTTATGCACATTAGAGACATCTCTCGATAACTGGCATGAACTAACCAACCGCTGAAAATTTAGGCGAAAATATCGAAAAAACCGCGTTAGGCACACATCATAAAACTGATTAGATATTCGGGACTCGATTATGGAAGTAAAAAATCAAATTCAGAAAAGTCAGAAATCAGAGATGAGGGCCCCGTTTCGATGGTCAAGTTGCCGTTTAGACATACTACATGAAAATTGGGCTTTGCCACATCCCTGTCTCAAGACGGCTAGCGAAACTTGATAGTTTGTTCTAGATGGATTCATTTCTCAGCTTCTGGTACACACAAGATTCATTCCGCAACATTTTTCAAACAAATTGTTAAATTGTTAAATGCATGGCTGACTAAGTTTATGTTTTTCATGTCGGAACGAAACGAAACTTATGTTTCCCGGGCTTTAGTAATTATTCCTGCCTGAATTAAGTAAATGATTTGATATATCGATTCGATAGTTAATCAATAATATTGTTGTTCCTTCCGTTGACGCTATATGTTGGGAAATTTGACCGCCTCAATAATATTTCTCCAAATTATTCAAATATTCATAAAATTTTACACGGGACTACATTCGTTGGACTAAACAGGTTAGTATGTTTAGTATAGTCCGATTTTATGATTACAGAACAACTCATGATGCTCAGGGCTCTCAACCAAATAGAGTGACAGTTCAATTTTAGCTGGTACGAAATTTTGAGAAATTAAAATATAATGTTTACGAATGTTTCATGTCTACCTGCGATTATGAATGCTAATTCTACAAAATTTGAGTTTTGCTTCTTTTCCGCCAATCGCAGAAATTTAAATTGATATCTACCTTTTCGAAAGGTGTATCTTCTGAAATGAACTCTACATGTTTTCTTCCATACATGGACTATATGGCCTATTGGTTGAGCTGAAAACGAATTTGATCAGATAACGATTTCCATGGGGAAGTAAACTAAGAATCCATTCAAGATCGACGCTTGTGGTGATTGATTGCAAGTTGCAGAGTGTGGGTTAGAAGTTGAAGGAAAAGAGAAATAATTCTGTCCCACTTCAAGGCCGAACTAATTATTTTGGGGTTTAGTTTATTTTCGACATTTTTTTTCAGATACGGCATCTAAAAGTTAGAAACGGGTAAATTAGAAATTTTAACGCGGCGCCGGTTGAAAACGTTCATTGAACCCACACGGATTATGAGTATGCCCTTAGAAGAAGTATGTGCAGGCGGCAACCACTAAATTGTAAAGCAAAACTAGTCCAAGTGACTTTTGATACAGGATATACAGTAAGTCAACCTAAAAATGCTAGGGGCTGAAACCTTACGAGGTAATCAGAACTTCGGCCCGAAAATTGGCAATTCAAAAATTTGGGATTATCGCAAATTGCAACTAAGATAATTGGTCGCAAAGCGACTCAGGAAATATGCTGATCACATTGATTGAGTAAAATTTTTTTAAAATTTGGGATTTTGTTTATTTGCTTGAAATGTGGTGGGACATAATGAAGAATAACTTTTTTCAAAGAATATTACCTTACCACCAATTACCTTAGCACCAACTCGGAAAATTCACAACAAAATGGCGAAAATTGATAATTCTCATTACAATTTTTTTTAAACAAAACGACCCAAAAAAGTATGCCGATGATCCTTCATTGTTTTGTAAAAGTTTTGTTGATTAGGTTTTTCTAGATTGGTATAAAAGGGAAATATTTTAGAATATTTTTCTCAACTATATAAAAAAATTTCAGAAAAATCAGGCCAGTTAAATTTTATCTTGTTACGTTGGTGTCCAAAGACGTGGCTGTTGGATTTACGATCAATTTATGGATAATTGAAGTTCGATATATTTGTGCGAGATTTCTAAACATATAATTTGCCACTAGCGACTAACAGGTGGATTTGTGGAATAAAGCATTGGGAACAAAATTGTTGCTTGGTCCAAGGCCGTTGAAACATGCTCAGACACAGGATATTACTCCTCTGGCAATTACCCCCGAAAAAACTATTACCTCCGACTAATCATCCTACTCCCTGCCATTACTCCCGGTCACTACCTCCCGATCATTACCCTCTGGCAATTACCCCCCTCCCCGCCATGCACCATTAAGGGGGAAAATTGGAAGGAGATAATGTCGGGGTGGTATTTTCCAGCGGCTCAAACAATATGCCACGTTAATATTTTGGAATGAGAGAAATTATGCCTCCCTCCAACAATATAACGGTAGTTTGGAGTACTAAGGCGTTTCAGTTATATACGTGATATTTTTTATGGCCTTAACAATGAATTTGTGTATAAAAGCGTAATAATAAAATTGTTATTTTTTCTTATAAGATAGTTTACATGGTTATAAGAAAACAAGGAAAACTGTAATTGCATCAATACCGCAATTCAATCAATTTTATTACGTCCGCGAAAATTTTCGATCACCGCCAGGGGCCAGCATCACACCTCAAGTTTTGTGTAATAAGCTGGTTTAGATTTGTGACATTCTTCAACCACATAAGAGTATATTCTCTATTCAAAACGAATAATTTGCTAACAGCGTCAAAACTATGGATGAATTTGGTATCGTCAAAAATTTTTACATGGCCTTTCAAACGGCACGGTACCCGATCCTCTTGACCAACAGGTTCCAGATGCTTTTCTAATCTCAAAATTAAAAATTTAAGAAGACATCATTGGTATAGGACATTCAAACAGACGGACTTACGAATTTTGGATTTTGCATTTTTTGGTTCAGAGACCTTCAAAACGTTGGAAAAGCAATTTAGAACTTTGGTAAATTTATCAAGACTTGGTACTGTAGACCAAAGTAAATAATACCAAGGCACTCTCTGTCTGTTTTGTTGGCCAAATCCGACAGAATAAAACGAATTTGACCTAAAATGACGAATTTAATTCCAGCCCAGTTATCCATATTCCAGAAATATAAGCAATATGTCACGTATTATGTATTTGGCTGTATTTGGCCGGTTGATGTAGGCTTTCGAAAATTTAAAATGATTTTCACGCCTTATTTCGGCGGCGTATGAGCAAAATGCAGAAAAACGTTCAAATACCGACTAGAGGAGTTCGTTATGTTCCATCTCGAAGCGAATTGCAATAAGGATATCGTCGATATAAGAATAAGAGAAATTCAGCTCTTTTAATTTAACTTCGTTAAGGAATCGCTGGAACGTCTGGGTTGAGTTGCGAAGACCATATGGCATACAGGTAACTCAAAAAGTTCAAAAGTAGTAGTAATTGCAGTTTTTCGCAGTTTAATATCTCCGAAAGCCATGGGAATTTGATGATTGGCCCAAACCAAATTTATTTTTGAGAAAATATAGTGGCGCCGTCGAGTTTCAACGAGAAACTGCGTAGAGGAATAGGATATCTATCTGGAACTATGACATTGTTTAACTATCGTATAGTCTCCACAAGGACGCCAGTCTGTGTCTTTCGTTTGAACCATATGTAACGGTGAGGAGACTGGTAATAATGAAGGACGGCAGATGTCTGTCTAAATCGGAATTCAGCGTTTGTAGCTTTACGCGGTTTAGCACAAGGTAACCTATCATGCATGATGCGGAAATTTGCTAGCGGAAAATAAGAGATTAAGCTACTCGCCACAAATGGCAGCATTATAGTAGCACAACAGAGAATTCTAGTGTCTATTTTATAACTTGTGGTCATTTTTATTCATTTGTACTTCTTTTTTCACAAAAGAAAACATTTCAACTGAATAAAATCATAAGAGTGTTGATTAAATTGGCAATTTGATTGACCTCCTAAGAAAGAAACTTGATCTATGGAGATTTACAATTTTCCAATGTTCCATTTAACTCCGCCATTTCTTAACGAATTATGATGAAATATGGTTAGTAGTATTGGGATTCTAAATTGAGCCAAAGTGTAAACTTGGCCATTTCATAACCAATCCTTCTGAAATTTGGTTTCTAAATTGGTTTTAGATTGAAATATAAATTTTAGATGCAGTTCTCGTATTTGTCCATGCTACACAATTAAAATGAATTTTGAGCTGGAGAGAACTCAACTAATTCTTAATTAATAATTGTGAAATTTGTATCGCAGGTTTATATTTTGAATCTAATATGTGAATATGAAACTTACGAATCTAATAAGAAAATTAAGGGAGGTTATTCGTTTAGATCTGTCCATATCGTAGAATTTTGTCCAATACTCACTTTAGAATCATTCACCAACACTACTAACTAATTATGATGAAATTCGTTAAAAAATGGTGTGGAAAGATTGAACAATGTAAAATTTCATATACCGAGTTTCTTTACTTCGGTGGTCAACCCATATGTCAATTTAAGGAACAATTTTAAGATTTTATTCCGCTGGAATGTTTGTTTCGTGAAAAAATAAGTACAGAATGAATAATTTGGTGGTTATAAAATAATAACAGAAATTCTCTTTTGTGACAGTGCTGACAGTGCTCTAATTTATAATTTTTTGATTTTCTGCGGCTATATATTCATCATCTTTTCAGTTTTTGGCCAATATCTCAAAAACTCTCACAGGTAATCAATACATTCAGTTTTTTCTAACAGCTAAGGTCATACTGAGACTACATGGAAAAGTAACCAATACTTTCGGTTGTTTTTCTAATAGTTAAGGTCATAATGAAGCTACAAAGGAAATTTGGGGAAATTTATCGATTGGTTACAACATGACGAAAACTCACTTTAGAATCCTTATCCAATACCATTTACCAAATTTCATCATAATATTCATTTCTTAATGGCGGAGATAGATGGAACATTGTAAAATTTAAAAACTCCATAAAGCGAGTGTCTTTACTACGGAGGTTAATCAAATTGTTTCTATTTAAGGAATTAAAGTTTGATTCGGCTGGACTGTTTTCTTCTCTGAATTTAGACATTTTCGCTGGTTATAAAATACCACAAATTTTCTTTTGTGATAGTGCTGCGACTTGTGACGAGTAGAATAAATTTGCCTGTGGAAAATTACCGCTATCTTACACAGCATCCTTACGTGACGACGTGGAGACGACTTAGAGATGGTTCACGAAATATTTTTCTCTAGTCCCTATTTCTAGACCCCACATAAAAATCAAACTTAATTAACTCTTACAATATAGAGCAAAAATCTTAAAATTTTGATTAATTTACGATTGTTTTGTTTTTTTATTAGCACCCAATAGATAGATCTGTAGCAGTGAATTTTCTTTAACAAAATTTAATAAATTATAATACATACATACTTATGCTCGGGCTCCACTGAAGTAATTTTGTCATGACAAAATATTACTCAATTGAGATTAAAATTCTATATTAATCTCATTTTGTCACCTTGTCGCTGTCGTGTCAAAAACATTAACTTTTTTTATATGTCTTCTCTATGTCATAGTGTAATGCGCTTGCGCAGATTGATTACTATTACATTGGTGATGACGACAAAATTTTGCAAGTGAAAAGTTTTAGCGGCATTGATGTTAACTACTCATATCGGCATACAATTTAGTTTTACAACTATTAATTTAGTCAAATTTAAAAAAATACAGTAAAACCTCGATTTAACGGACTAATTGAAGAGTCCGTTAAATTCGATTGTTCGTTAATTCCGAATGTTTTTAAATTTAATCGTCTATAGGTTTTGCACCTGTTCTGGAATATGGCCACCTAGGACAGAACTCCTTAATTTCTTAACCGTTTAACATTCTTAAATGATTTATGAAAGAAGTTTTGAAATATGGCCACCTTGGACGGAACTCAGGCAGTTTTTGGATTTGTTTAATGGAAATGAGATTCATTAATGATTTCTAGAAGAAGTTTTTTAATATGGCCACCTAGAATGGGGCACGGCTATTACTTAACCGATAATGATGGAATTCGGCACATTGGATAAATATGGGATTATAAAATGATAAACTGCTGTATTCGCCAGAGGATGAGAAACCGAGTCCTAATTTTCCTCTTTTCTGATTATTGCTGTAGTGGAGAGTGTAATTATTGGTTGTTTTATGGAATTAACTCCCAGAACATTTATGCTCTTGTATTGCAAGTACCTCAAAAGTGTAAGTTTCCGCTTAGTTCGAAAGGTTCTGAAGATTTCAAGGTTTTAGAAGACATTAAATTCCATGTTCCTGTGAACAGTTTTCGAGGTCGTTACTCATAAGAATACTATAAATTTTTCCGAGCCGTTTGTGTAGGGTTCATAACGTGATTTTGTGTGAGAGTAAGTAGTTGGTCTGCCGCTCAACTCATTAATTCCATGAGTGGGTCACGTACTGATGATATAGGTGTTAAGGCTTCCAGCCTTACCACAAACATGTTAACATTACGAGCCACTTGCTTCAAGAAAGACACCTGCTTATTACCTAGTTCTGTCCTAGTTTAAATTACCGAGTTTCGTCCTAATCCATATTCCAGAATTTCTTCTAAAAATCGTTTAACAATCATATTTCCATCCAACATTCCAAGCCCATCATAATCGGTTAAGAATTGATCGAGTTCCGTCCCAGGGTGCTATATTCCAAAATTTCTTCTAAAATAATTTAGGAATCCCATTTCCGTCCAACATACCCAATCCCATCATAATCGGTAACCGAAAAATGGAAAATAAAAAATTGTCCGTTAAATCGATGGTCCGTTAAATCGAGGTCCGTTAAATCGAGGGTTTACTGTACAATGAATGAATTTCTTTCGAAAATGTTATTGGAATTATTTAAGAGAAAAATATAAACTGCGATGAGAACATAAGCAATAGTTTTCGTATTATACAATAGATGGTGCGCAAATAAATCTTGTTATGTGACCCAAATGTAACTTATAATTTTTGCGTTGTAAACGGTTACCAAGTCGACTAAATTAGATCACTATTTAGGACAGTCCACTAAAGTTTTTTACGATGTAAACTACCTCTATGATTCAAACAGAACGATACCAAAATCAATACATCTTGATATGTATCAAAATATAAAATTCTGAGTAAAAACACCATGTTGCTGCGTAATATATTTTTTGCAAACGTTTTTGAGATTTACTGGAATTAGTATTTAAATAATCAATAGGAAAATTTTGGAGATTAAAAATTAATAGTCAAAGTCAGCTCGAATTTGATTCTTTCTATAAGTTTCTATTGGGTATGCTCTGCATAAGGTAAAAGTAAAAGGCAAACGCCATAAGGAAAAGTTTTTTGTATTGTTTCCATTCGCGGTGCCGTCGGAGTCAAAAGAGAAATTCTAAGCAATCTCTGTGTGTATCTGTCAGCTTCTCTACAGCCCGGATGATGGTAGCCCCCATAGTAGCTCTTTCGTTGTTTGCAAATATTTTGAAAAATATATCACTTATACCGGAAACAACTGTTTTTAGCAAAAATTTGGTCCACGTACATATTTAAGCTTTTTCCTAAATTTGGTTATCTCATTGATGTTTCGCCGATATCGGTGAACCGTAAATGGCAGCTTCCATAGGAGCTTTTTCAATTTTTGGAAATATTTTGGAAAGTACTAATAGGATTTACGAAACAAAATTGATTGTAAATTAAATTTCAAACAAAATTAGTTCAGATCATTTTTAAAATTTTACCGGAAATGACAAGTTTTGATAGAAAAAACTGTAATTCACCAAAATTCGGTATCTCTCTTGAACTTTTTCCATTAATTGGGAGATTATTGCGAAATTTGGTGGAAATCTGTGTATCGCAAATGCCATCTTCAATGGGAGCTTTTTAAAGTTTTACAATAATGTTGGAAAGTTCAGCATTTAAAAAAACGACAAAGAATTAAAAGATTTAAATAAATTTAAAAATTAATTTTTCAACCAACAAGCGTTGATCTTGTTGGTTCTCTGAAATTTAAGCAGGGATAAGGTTTTATGATTATGCAAGACAGTTTTGTGTGGTCTCGAATAATCTATGTATACATTCGTAGTAAAAGGAAGTCAGGTGTTGGTCACAACATAGTCGCCCCTCCATTTTTTTTGATATAGTATTGTTACGGTGACATCTAGTTTAGAGTAGAATAAGTTATTTTAATAAGTTGTTCAATTTTAATTTGGCATGGATCAACATTTAGGCGCTATTTGTATACTAACGTATTTGCTAGAATGTTCTCGTATAAATTTTGGACAACATTTAGGATTATTCTAGAAACAAATATTTTGGTATATAAAGGCGCGCGTTGACGTGGAATGCTGAGTTTTATTTTAAACGTGATACAGTGAAGATTAAATAGAAAGATTATTAAAGTGAATATTAAAGTGTGTTATTGTAGTAATAATTAATTGTTAATTTTGTGTTGTATAATAAATTGTGTTGTGTAAATAAACTGTGTGTGTTCAAATTTGAAGCAGTTGTATTTATTCACAATCCAGTGATTCGAACCTTGAGTGACAAGGCGAAAACGTAACAATTGGTGACAGCGGTGGGATTGTGAATAATAAGAAAAATGATTCTCTACGATTTAAAGCTTCTGCAATTAAAGAAGCAACTGAAACAGCGAGGTTTGGCCAGTGAAGGCTCAAAAGCTAATTTAGTGGAGCGACTACGTGAGGCTATGCAGAAGGAAGGTTTAGATCCGGACGTGTATCATTTTGAGGAGGATAAAATGGACGAGACTAATGTAGACAACAAAGCAGAGGACGCGCAAACGGTGGCCGAAACAACAAAAGATCAATTTGGAAATTTCAATTTATCGCAGTTGATGGCTGCTATGAATCAAATGATGGGACATCAGTCGGAAATTAAACTACAAATGAAGCAACAAGGCGCGGATATTAAACACCAAATAGAAGATGGCCAAAAGAAAATGGACGAGAAGTTTCTGGAATTATCTGCTACACTACACGGCGAAGTGGAGAAACGGCAAACAGAGTTACACACAGAAATTCGAAATATTAAAGGGGAGGTTCAACAAAAAATTGAAACGGTTAAACAAGATCTACGAACCGAAGTGCAACGTCTTGAGAAGGGGCTTGAAGATGTCAAGTCAAATGGAACAACACATCAAGTAATCCAGACAGTAACCGCTGTTAAGTTAAAACCACCAACATTTGATGGAACAACATCCTTCAGCATTTTTAAGTTCCAATTCGAAACGGTGATTAAGCAAAATCAATGGAATGAAGAGCATCGTGTTGGCGCGTTAATTGTGGCTCTTAAAGGTGAAGCGGCGGAAACATTACAAACAATTCCGGAGCAAGAACGCAATAGTTACATCGGAATTATGAAGGCGCTGGATAGAAAGTACGGAAGTGACCACAAAAGGGAAATCTATCGCATGGAATTGAAGGGTCGATATCAAAGAGGAGGAGAATCGCTACAGGATTATTCATCGGCAATTGAGCGGCTTGCGCATCTGGCACATTCAAATATGTCGGCCGATTACATGGAGCGAATCAAAATAGATGCATTCATCGACGGCATTCGAGATCCTGAGACACGCAGAGCAGTGATGTTGTCACCTAAGGCAACTTTCGCGGAAACCATCGCTTGTGCGTTGACAAACGAAACTGCTCAGGCCATCGTCAAACCAGCAATAAAATTTCGCCGAGTGGAGATTGATTCCAGAATAGACACCGAGCGGGCTCCGCCAAGGTTCAGAAAGGGAAGTGGCAAAATTAAATGCTGGGCATGTGATAGGATGGGTCACATTTCACGGGACTGCTGGGAGATTAAGAAGAAACGAGAAAGATCGCCATCTCCCATGAAGCGTAGACCAAACGAAGAGCAGACAGAGGCCAGAAAGGAGGGTCAGACGACAGCGGAGTCGTTAAACTAAAAAGAGTCAGCTTGAAGGGGCAGAAGCTGACTCCCACAACCGATTGCCCCGTGACCTCCATCCATGTTTCGAGAGTAGCAAGAGGCGGTGACAGCTTGACAATTAAAGCCGATATTGATGGGAAGAACTGCATGATTACGCTGGATACGGGAGCAACTCATACGATTGTTCGTCAAGATATTATCGATGGAATTGTAAAACCAGCCAATGGAATGAAATTACGAACGGCAACTGGAGAAAATTCAGCAATAAAAGGTAAAAAGGTTGTGAAAATAAGGATTGGGCGAAACCATTTTCAACACGAGGTGCTGGTGGCAGATATTGTAGATGAAGTCATCTTGGGGATGGACTTCATGAGAACGAATGGATTCGTGGTGGATGTTGGACGAGGTGTATTAACCTACGATAATATCGAGTTGCCACTTCACGTTAGCACTATAGGAGAAACGACCAGGCAAATTATAATGGATCATCGGGAGAAGCTGCCACCGAACTCAGAGACAATAGTGTGGGCAAGATTGGAGGGAGGTTTTGGGTCACCCAGGTTGTGGGTTGTGGAAACCAATGAAGCGGAGGACGGAGCCAGAGAAATAATGATCGGGAGAGCTCTAGTGAAATCAGACAGCGATAATAGAGTGCCAATTCGGACTCTAAATCTCTTGGATAAGACGAAAACCATCAAGAAAGGGACTATAATCGGAAAATGTGAAGAAATATCTGCGATAGTGAAGTGCGAGCAGAAAAATCCGATTAAGACGGCTAACTCGCAAGGGCAAAAAGTAATTATTGAACAACTCATGGAGAAATGGACCGAAGATCTTACCATGGAACAGAAAAATATGGCAAAACAATTGCTCGAGCGGTACATGCCAATATTTTGCAGTACATCGGATAATAATGGGAGAACCACAATGGTAAAACATCGAAGAGATACAGGTGCAGAAATGCCGATTCGCCAACCACCCAGGAGATTACCATTGGCAAAGCAAGGAGAAGTGGATCGAATGGTAAAAGATATGCAAGCAGCAGGGGTAATTGAAACATCAAGCAGTCCATGGAGCTCGCCAGTGGTGTTAGTCGAGAAAAAGGATGGTAGCATGAGATTCTGCATGGATTATCGAAAATTAAATGCTGTGACGAAAAAGGATAGTTACCCATTGCCAAGGATCGATGACACGTTAGACACATTATCGGGTGCTCGAATATTTTCGACATTAGATCTGCAAAGCGGCTATTGGCAAGTGGAAGTCCAGGAGGAAGATCGCGAGAAAACGGCATTCAGTGTGGGTAACGGATTATGGCAATTTAACGTTATGCCATTCGGATTATGTAACGCCCCTGCGACTTTTGAACGGCTAATGGAGCGCGTACTAAAGGGATTACATTGGAGGACGTGCCTCGTATATTTGGACGACATCATCGTAATGGGCAAAGATTTCGACGAGCATTGTAGGAATTTGGCAGAGGTTTTGGATCGGATACAAGCCGCCGGATTAAAGCTAAGCCCAAAGAAATGTAAATTATTTAGGACGGAAGTAAAATATTTGGGTCATAAGGTAACAACCAATGGAATTCACACCGATGAAGACAAGATCGCAGCGGTAAAGGAATGGCCACGACCTAAAAATTTACATGAATTACGGAGCTTCCTTGGATTATGCACCTACTATAGACGATTCGTGCCAGGATTTGCCAGCATCGCAAAGAGTTTACACGAGTTAACCAGGAAAAACAAGGCATTCGAATGGAAGGAAGACCAAGAAGAGGCATTCGTGGAACTAAGACGACGATTATGCGAAGCGCCAATCCTCGCATACCCTATACCCAACGTTAAATTCATTTTGGACACCGATGCAAGTAATGATGGGATAGGAGGAGTATTATCACAGGCAACAAATGGTGAGGAGCGAGTTATTGCATATTACTCCAAGATGTTATCAAAACCGGAACGAAATTATTGTGTGACACGGAAAGAGTTGTTGGCTATAGTGGAATGTGTGAAACACTTCCATAAGTACCTCTATGGCCAAAAATTTCTTCTACGGACGGATCATGGAGCTTTGCGCTGGTTGTTACAATTCAAAAACCCAGAAGGACAAGTAGCACGTTGGATCGAACGTTTGCAAAGCTACGATTTTGAAATTGAACATCGGAAGGGAAGTGCACATGGAAATGCCGACGCATTATCAAGAAGGCCATGCCCGTGGAATGCAAGCATTGTGGACGTGTGGAGGGTAAGGAAAACATCATCGATATTCGGCTTATGTAAGTGCTACCTGATGAGGAGTGGACTGATGAAATGATCAGGAAGGAGCAATTACGGGATGCTGATCTGGCATTCATCATGGAACATAAGGAAAAGGAACACCGGCCCACATGAAGCGAGATAGCCGACAAAACCCCCATCGTAAAATCTTATTGGGCTCAATGGGACAGCCTCCACATGGAAAATGGATGTTTAAAGAGAAATTGGGAAAGCGCGGATGGTAAAGTAAAACAATTGTTGGTGGTGGTTCCAAAAGGTCGGATTGCGGAAATCCTCAAAGAGTATCATGGAGGAGCAAGCGGAGGTCACCTAGGGATTAATAAAACACTAGCCAAAATTCGCCAACGGTTCTACTGGTCTGGATGTAGACAGTCAGTAGTGGAATGGTGTCAAAGATGTGATCAATGTGCGGTAGTAAAGGGACCAGCACGAAAAAGCCGTGGAACCATGAAACAATATAATGTCGGGGCACCATTCGAGAGAATTGCAATGGATGTGGCAGGGCCATTTCCGACCACCGAGAGCGGAAATAAATATGTGCTAGTAATCATGGATTATTTCAGCAAATGGCCAGAAGTGTATCCCATACCCAATCAAGAGACAACAACAATAGCTGATGCCGTGGTGAACAACTGGATTAGCAGATTTGGTGTACCGATGGAAATTCACACGGATCAAGGAAGGAATTTCGAATCGGTGGTATTTCAGGAGATATGTCAGATGCTTGGCATCAATAAAACGAGAACAACGCCTCTACACCCGCAGTCGGACGGTATGGTGGAAAGATTCAATGGCACATTGGAGGAATATCTAGCAAAGATTGTGGAAAAGAACCAACGCAACTGGGATCGACATATACCGATGTTCCTGATGGCTTACCGATCAGCGGTACATGACACAACAGGAGTGACGCCAGCTAAAACCATATTTGGGAACAATCTGCGACTACCGGGAGATTTAAAGTTTGGAGCAGTTCCATCAGCGGCTCTATGCGGACAGGATTACGTCGACCGGATGAAAGAAGAACTTAATGAGATACATCAATTTGTACGGGAGAAAATTCGGATATCAAGTGATCGAATGAAGGCTCGATATGACATACGAGCAAATAATCAAGGCTTCGAGGAAGGGCAATTGGTATGGCTTCACAACCCACAACGGAAGAAAGGATTATCACCGAAGTTGCAACCTACATGGGAAGGACCTTACACTATCATTAAAAGGATGAACGACGTGGTTTATCGCATTCGGAAAGGACGGAGAGGTAAACCAAAGGTGGTGCATTTAGAGCGTTTGGCGCTCTACAGAGGAGGTGATTTGGATCCTGTTCGGGACGAACAGGCTTGAGTGAGGGGTAGTGTTACGGTGACATCTAGTTTAGAGTAGAATAAGTTATTTTAATAAGTTGTTCAATTTTAATTTGGCATGGATCAACATTTAGGCGCTATTTGTATACTAACGTATTTGCTAGAATGTTCTCGTATAAATTTTGGACAACATTTAGGATTATTCTAGAAACAAATATTTTGGTATATAAAGGCGCGCGTTGACGTGGAATGCTGAGTTTTATTTTAAACGTGATACAGTGAAGATTAAATAGAAAGATTATTAAAGTGAATATTAAAGTGTGTTATTGTAGTAATAATTAATTGTTAATTTTGTGTTGTATAATAAATTGTGTTGTGTAAATAAACTGTGTGTGTTCAAATTTGAAGCAGTTGTATTTATTCACAATCCAGTGATTCGAACCTTGAGTGACAAGGCGAAAACGTAACAGTATTATAAAGCAACAAAATACAATATATTTTACCCGAGCTTCAATAGTTATGTTAGCACGTGTCACTTGTACAGTTTACCTTGCCATGATTAAAAATTACATCTAAAATTATATAATTTTTTTTGGCAAAAATTTCATTTCCATATTTGTAGTTCCCAGCCAATTTTAATTAAAAGGTGTTAATAACATCAAAAATATGCATACAAATGGTGGCTTAATATATCAATTTAATAATAATTGACATGTTAATTTTGATATAGCATGTTACACGATTTCGTATTTGAAATGATAAAATATTTATAAAAAATTGAACATTGAAATTGAAAGGTATACATGATGTATGATATACTTGACCTCTTTAGATCGCAAACATCTAACGTATTTTGTAAAAACGCAATGTGCCCATCTGCACCCTATGATATCATTCGCAATCGCGAATTGTAATTACATCTCTGTGTACCTCGTATCTATATATCGTAAGTCTGCATTTATGCCATTTAATCAAGATATCCCGCATTTGATTTAAAAACATAAAACGAATTATCAAAATAATATAATTAGATATAAAAATTATCCAATTAAATTACATATAAAGCAAATGTTTTAATATTTTTGATGATTTTAGTTTGTCATTTCAATGATTTTATCATCAATTTGAAGTCTGTTTTGTGCTGCTGTGCGCTTTAAAATCTTAAAGACTTGTGTATACATTTTTTATATTTGAGATTTGTCAATCAAAAGGAATTTATTAATAATAAAATAAAATAAAAATATAAAAAAACTTGAAAGTTTTATTTAATAATTTACCTGGCTGTTGTTAAATTCGATATAAATTCCATAACTTGATTTGTTGATATTTGATTTGTTGATTCGATATCAATTAAACGATATAATTTATCTAAAATCTGTGTATAAAATTTTAATTTGCATATATTAGTGGTGATGTATTGTATCGGACACATGATATTTATATAAGTACGTACCCCTTTTGCGTGCCATATTTGTCCAAATTTTTCATATGTTATTGGACCCTCACAACATAGTACGTACGCCACTGATTCAAGTTGCTCAGCAAAATCCATTTGTTTTTCATCTCTGTAATAAACAGAAAAAAAAATTTAATTAGATTTAACACCAAATACAATTTAATTCATCCAATCTGATAAGACATTTCAATCTCCAAATTAAAATGTAAGCTCTAAAAATGGTTTATAAATTATTATTGTTTTTGTTTCATTTTTGTAAATCAATCAATCAATCTCGCTCAAAGAATTTTTTGTTATTTTTTTGCTTCATTTTAAAATGGAATTCACTTGTTTTAGTATAGTCGTCAACTATATTTGTTTATCCGATTTTGATCTATTTCAAAAATTTTATAACTTAGCAATTATACTACTCGTAGACCTGTGTTTGTCAACATATTGGATGCGGTCCTTAGATTTAATACTTATAAAAGAATTTTATTGTTATATTTGAAGTGACAAACGATCAGACTATCGGAATAGTTCTAGGGCCTGAAACAACCTTTGTGAAGATAGCCCTAAATTCCAGCCCCGAAAATAAAACAAGGTGCGTATGGCATTACTATTTAATTCTATTTATACTATTACGACATTTCATTATAATTATAGCTCTCTCCTTTAAAAACATGTGATAAAAGTTTGCATACGGAATTGTATAAATAAAACTAGACCCTTCATTCAAAACATGTACAACGTTTTGAGCTCCTAAATAAATTACATTAAATAAAAAACTTACTGTCAACTGTACTAACAACGAATATAACTTTAGAATATGATATATAAAAGTGTCGGGGATTATTTGATCATAATTTCTATGCTTACTTGAATTTAAAATGAGTTCAGATGTCCATAGAAGACAAGAACTAGCGATGCACATCGTGGATAGGTGAATGTTCAAGGAGCACGTGCGATTTTTTTAGAATTTTTTTCTATCTAGGAGTTGAGATATAGTCAAACGACGTGCACCACTAGTTGAGCCAACTAATAGTTCCTGACTTCTATGGAGTATATCTCTACTTATAGACAAAGAAAATTTGTAAAAAAAATTGCACGTGGTCCTTAAACATTCACTCATCAAACGATGTGCACCGCTAGTTGGGCCGGCGAATAGTTCTTGACTTCTTTGGACTATATTTCGATTCCTAGACATAGAAAAATTACTTACACCACATTTTTACTCTCAGCCTCGAAAATTTCAGCTGTCATGACAGTTTTTTACTATCGTGATAGCAAGTATTTTCGGGGCTGAGAGTGAAAAGTGGAGATTTTTTGGGCTCAGAGTAAAAAATGTCATGACAGTAATAATTAGTAATGACATCGCATTTTTCGGGGATGGAATTTGGGCTATCTTCACATACATGCTGAAACATCGCGAGGTAATCAAATCTTCGGTCTGGAAATTGACAAAACCGAAAAATTCACTGGAAATTGGGAAAAATCGTAAATTTCCAGTAAGAAAATTGGTCGCATGAGTCAGAAAAACATGCTCTTAATATGCGGTCATTATTGATTTTGAGAATTAGACTTCTAGATATACAGGGTGGCGCACGAATCGTGCTACAAAAACAAAACGTAATAACTTTTTTTCTGTGTGACTAATCGGCTTTATTTTTTTTTATTGTATAGATAATTCAATTTTATTTTTATTTAACTAATTAGTTTTGAAAATGATAGACCGTAAATGACCTCCATGCTCATTCACGCATGTGCGACACCTGATCAGAAAATTATTCATTGCGCACTGAAGGGTTGAAGTCGGGATCGCCTCAATTATTGTTGTAATGGACTGCTTCAATTCAGTCAAATTCCTTGGTTTCGTTTTAAACACCTCTTGTTTGACATAACCCCATAAAAAAAAATCTGGTGCAGTGAGGTCAGGTGACCTTGGGGGCCAGCGGAAAGTGGAGTTTCTGGATATTAATTTATTTGGAAATTTTCGTTGGAGCTCCTCCATAACCGGTCTGGCTATATGTGCAGTTGCTCCATCTTGCTGGAACCAAATGCTGTTAAAAGGGATACGTCTTCGCCGCAGTTCTGGGTAAAAAAAATCTTTCAACATGTTTAAATAACGGTCCCCATTTACAGTTACTGTTTCACCGTTTACTTCAAAGAAGTATGGCCCGACAATGCATCTTGATGAAACTGCGCACCACACTGTCACTCGTTCTGGGTGCAGTTCCGTCTCATGGAGTATTTCTGGATTAGTTTCACTCCATATACGACAATTTTGCTTGTTTACATTGCCGTTTAGATCAAAATGGGCCTCATCAGACATAAACAAGCAATTTATGAAGTTGTTGTCTTCTTCGGCCATTTCAATAATTTTCCGGCAAAATTCCAGGCGAATAGGCAAATCCAGAGGTTTTAATTTGCTTGTAATTTGGATTTTGTACGGAAACAAGTTTAAGTCATCATGAATTATCCGTTGTAATGACCGTCTGCTAACTCCAATTTGCGCCGATAACTCTCGAGTCGAAACACTTGGATTTGCCTGAATTGATGATGCTACAGCTGCGATTGTGGCTTCGACCCGAACATAGGGATCTCGATTGTACGGTCTACGTGCGATGCTTCCAGATTCAGCAAACATGCGTACCAACCTCATAATGGTCCATCTACTCGGGGGAGTGCCGCCAAACTCCCGCCTAAATTCCCTCTGGACGGAAATGATGGACTGCAAAGCATGGTAGCGCTGCACTATCCAAATCCTCGTTTCGGTATTCCAAGCATCCATTTTAGTAAATTTAAATAATAATCTGCAAAATAAAAAAAATAAAAAACAGATTAGTCACACAGAAAAATAGTTATTACGTTTTGTTTTTGTAGCACGATTCGTGCGCCACCCTGTACTACTGTGGGCAAATAGTAGTAAGACTTTTTAATTTAAACTTCACGCGGAAAATCTTTCGTCGAAATATTTTTTTTTCTATGTTGGTATGACTGTCAGTGCTGTGCCAAATGTTACATCAAACAATCATTAGTGTTTAGTATACGCTTGTCTTTCTTAAGTACAAAAAGTGCATTCGGCGATTTTTACAATGAGTGAAATTATTCAACAAAGAAGTTCCATTAAATTTTGTGTGCGGAATCAATTTTGTGGTGCCGAAACGTTCAGAATGTTGCAAAAGGCCTTCGGTGATAATTGTATGTCGCGAGCAAATGTTTTTGATTGGTACAAATTGTTCAAAGAGGGTCGAGAACGTGTTGACGACGAACCACGTCTAGGACGGCCATCAACATCAACTGATGATCAACACGTTAATAAAATTATGGAATTGGTATTCGAGAATCGACGATTAACAGTCAGAGACCTTACTGGCATCGTTGAAATATCGGAAGGATCAGTGAAAACCATTTTGAAAGATCATTTGGACCTAAGAAAAATGAAAGCACGATTGGTTGACGTCTGTGACCAATACTTTCCGACTACCAGGATGTTATGAAACGGAAATGAGTCTTGGATCTATGCTTACGACTGGGAAACAGACGATCAATTGGCCGAATATCGTGCCAAAGGTGAGCCGAAGCCGAAAAAACCACGTCAAAGCAAGTCAAAAATCAAGGTGATGTTGACAGTTTTCTTCGATTATCGAGGTGTGGTGCACTCCGAATTCCTTCCGACCGGCCAAACTGTCAACAAGGAATACTATTTGAGTGTTATGCGTCGTTTGCGCGAAGCTATTCGTAAAAAGAGGGCGGAATTACGGGTCGACAACTCTTGGTTTTTGCACCACGATAATGCACCTTCTCATACTGCATTGGTTTTACGTGATTTTTTCGCCAAAAATTCCACCCATATCGTTCCGCAACAACCGTATTCACCTGATTTAGCTCCGTGTGACTTCTGGCTGTTCAGCAAACTCAAACGACCGCTCCGGGGAAATCGTTTTGAGTCAATTGAAGACATTAAACGTGAAGCGTGGCACAAGTGTATTGAGCGGGGGGTGTGGGCGGAATACTTTGAGGAGGACGAAATAGATTTGGAGAAATATGTAAAGAATTTTAAAGTTATGAACAAAGTCTTACTATTTTTTGCCCACAGTATTACATATATCATATAATAACTTTTTTCCTTAGGTTACAGATTTAAAGAAGCAATTATTGATGACCAATACCATCATTAACCATTTAATCTATTAAACCTTCCCCTAGTAGTTTAGTATTGTGTTGTCTTTGTTTTACTAAAAATAATACTAATAATAATACTAAACTAAATTTCACACGCTTGGAACTAACTTAATCCTAAACCAACAAAACTAAAAAAAGTGTAGATGATTGGTGAATATGGCAAATAATGACATTTAGGCGAATTAACAATTTACATTTTAGATAACATTTAAGGATTTTATTTAGGATTTTCTTAAGGGGTTGAATGCCTCGAAACCTAGTGTGTTTGTCGGGAGTGTTGTTATGTTTTTCTGGTGGGTCTAGATTGGGACTATCTATGTTTCGGGCCGTTCGAGAGGCTAGTGGTTTTTGCGCGATCAAATTAATTTTTTTGCTAGTCTTTACTAACCTGAGAAGTTGTATCTTTGCCAGGAATGTTATTATGTTTTTCTGATGGATCTGGATGTGGACTATCTATATTTCAGGCCGTTTGAAAAGCTAATAATTGGATTGCGCAAAGATTGTTGGCTTTTCGGATGTCTTGGAGTATGGGTGGTCCTAGTCTGGACTTATCAGAAAGCATAGTAGTATTCTTGTCAAACATGTTGGGTCTTGGGGTGTTCGGTTTCTTGAGAGAATCCTAAATTCTTGTACGACATCCTAATAAATGTTGGACTTCTTAAATAATTATTTATTAAAAATTGAAATTGGAATTAGTTCAAAAATTCAATATTCCGCCTAAATGACATTCTATTTATTTTTTAACCAATGCATGCAAATTTTCGTTTGCTTTAGGTTAAGGACTGTTATAGGATTGGGTTAGGTCTAACTTCAAAGGCATATTTTTGTTCAAAATGGTTTTGTAAAAGATTTGGGAAAAAGAGAAAATTTCCCTTTAGAGCTGCCACATCTGGTACACAGATGTCCACCACATCACTAGAATCATTGAATGTATGGAAAAATGTTATTTTTGAAGTTTCGTCCTGATCGAATTTTAGTGTAAAACAGTTTTTTGGTAAAATCGATATTTCCACTTAATGGTTGAAAAAATATTGTAGAACAATGTTGGTTCAAATTTAAAATACAATCTTTTTAAAATGATGTAATGACGCCCGTGGATGTAGATAAAGATTTAAAAAGTTTCTCTATTCAAATACTGGGACATATTTCAGGAAAAGAACAAAGAAAGACGGCCGTCGAACAAGAACAGCCAGTTCTGTTGTTATTTTTTATTTATACTAAAATAACAATGTGCGTTTGCAATGAGATCTAATAAATGTTAGAAAGTACCGAAGAATCCTTGTTTCAGAAAATCAATACACGCAACATTTTTTGTGATTGGTAATAAAAATACTTGGTCTGGTCGCTATATAAATTTTATGTCATGACTTCCCATCTCGTACAAAATTAACACAGTAAAACTTCTATTTTAAAACTCTCGGACAGTAACCGTGTGGTTCTGACGTGTACTCACAGAGGTCTTAACTACAATATTTCGCATCATTAACCGAGCGATTCTGATGTTGAGACTATTAAGAGGCTATAAGTAAAGAGGTTTTTCGTTAATAGACTTTTGTAAGAGAATCTCTAAATTGGTATTCTGTTGGTACTACTCTTAAAATTTCTATTAAAAACCCTCCAAATATTTTTGGAGACCTGTCAATTGTGATTTTTATTAATGCGAGCCACTGAAATTGTATTTTTATCGTTAAATAAGTATTTCAGTATTTCATGATATATTTTTGTGAAAAATAATGTTTTAATATTCAAATATTAATTTAGAATTAAATTTCAGGAAATCTACAGATGCTGTGAAATAATATTTTTTTAAAATATTAATTGTTGATTATAGCTGCGTTTTTCTGAAATCTGGTGTTCGAGACCGCGATAAAATATAGGGAAAATACAGGGAAATTTCGACAAAAAAATTTAGAACAACAACTTTAACTAACTTCAAGGCAATCATTTTGACATTTAACTTTTGGCTTATAATTAAACACAATACTATCCAATATTAAAATAAATTAATTAATTTCACCAGCAAACATTAAGATATCCATTTTTTCTTATTAAAAACACAATTCAGTCATTTCAATTTCATTCTTTCAAATTTCCAGTTGTAAATGAAGTAAGGAACAATCAAAAAATTGTGTACTAAAAAAATTTCCCTGTTCCGTCAGATCAGCAATTATTAAGTTTTTTGATGAATTCGGTTGTACTCTACATAATATCCAGAGTTGTTCAGAGTTGTTGAGAACAAGCATAAATAAACTTTATTCGATAATACAATGCAAGATATTGATTTAGTATAAGCTCTTTAGGATTCGATTGAATAAATCCGAAGCACAAATATTTTAATAATATGTGAATTGTTTAAAAAATGAAAATATAATTTATCGCGGTCTAGAGCAGCTGTTTCAAAAAAACGCAGCAATTCTTGGGCATTTAAATATCGACATCAAAACGATTTTTTATCTGAGTACCGTACAGCCTGAAACTAAATACATGTGAGTTTATAGTGCTAGTCACAACGGTAGGATTTTCTTGAAATTATAATGATCATTAACAAACATAATTATAAGTGGTTACTATCAGGTTTGGTTTCCGGAACTTGCGGTTTCTGGGAACCATTCAGTAAAACATTTCATATATTGGTCCAATCACGTGCGCGCATTATGCGCCAATCAGAACGGTACGATTGACTTGAAATTTGTTTGGTGTGTAGGCAGCAGAATGAAAAGTCGTTACTATTAGGTTTGGTTTCCGGAGCTCTTTGTTTCTAGGAGTTATTAAAGCAAATCCTTGTCAAATCTATTGGCTCATTCAAATATGAGCCTAATATTAACCAAACCAAACATACCAATTTTGTCAACATGTCCCTGCTTTGTTTCCCACTTTATGTAAAAAGCATATGATGTATATCATCTCGATCAGTCAACCTTATTGCAATTGAAAAACAAGGGTATGTATTACGAAATCGATTTGCGCGTTTCTAAAAATAAAATGTAGAATCTGTTAAAATCCTAAGCAGATAGTTTTAACTTCTCTTGTTCTTCATAGCCTACAGTTTGGCTTTATTTTTAATTTGCTACCGTTCTGATTTATACAAATACTTACCAATCGACCTTAATATACTCGTAGTATATTGAATATTAAGTAGTATTTTCAAATTAACACCGTTATGTTTGTTTATCATCTCTACATGCAAAATACTATACAACCCACGATCATGTTCAATAATTACATTTTAATTCAAATTAAATTACTGCCTCAGTATAATTATGTATTATTTACAAAGAAATTAATTAAATTGTAGCAATCCTATTCATCTCTAAACTCTAAGTACATAAGCTAATAATCATTATTTTCTCAACAAATAAAAGTAATCACGATTGCTAGAAATTGTTACGATCGCTACAGGGAGTACACAGTCTATGCACGTAAAGTGCTTATTACATTCCTATCGGTAAATATTTAGAATTATAATTACATTTAATGGACTTATTACCAAATAATAATAATTTTTTGGGATAATTTATAACCAAGCTAATTAAATTAAAAACAAAATTTACGCTAAATAGGGTGTTCTCGCAATATAATAAATTTGAAATGTGGTGTGCTGCATTGCGTACGCCGAAATATTGTAAACAATAAATCTATGTACATACAACAACAATTTTAAATTTTGTAATTGCTACAATTTTATAAAATTTATTTTTTAAGACAGATTTCTCGTATGGGTATATCACGTTACTTAATAAGTCTTGAGGCTAACTAATTGAAAACCATATTTTTGAGCGCTGAAAGGGAAATTATCTATTCAAAATTCCGCTACTATCCGTATATTGTCGCTGTACCATTCAAATTAAAAAAAAATCATCCATAAAAGAAACTTTTAACGATCTGAAATATACCAATGGACCTTTATTGTGACATGACGTGACAAAACAAGAATTCATCTTGCTGCGTTTTAAATTTTTATTGTAAGATTAAGTTTGTTATACTTTAGGGGTTGTACAAAACAAAGACCTTTTCAAATTTCACATTGAAATGAATAACGGCCCCTGATAGTGGCGCCCAATAAATAGGTAGAACAAAATATTTGTATATCGATTTTTTACTAAAAACTTGAATGCAAAATATTAGTTTGGAGTTAAATAGTTTTGACATAGAAAATTGGGTGCTCCGGATACGTCTATCGGGCGCTAATAAAAAGACGGCTATTGGATCCAAAGATTCTCTAATTCGATGCCTTTTTTGAAGAACTATCAACATTAGAAATCTCTTTCCCTGTAGCGTTTTTTAGGCCTGCGAACCTATAGTAGTCACTGGGAGCCAGATCCGGAGAATATAGTGGGCAAGCAACTCAACCTTTAATTAGTGCAGACTTGTGATACAGTGCATTATTTTTGTGAAATAACATTTTTGCATTTGGGACAAATCACAATTGCTTCCCCTCAAAAACAACAATAACGTTATGTATTATTCGCTGTTGATGGTCTGCCCTTTCCCTAGATAATCAACGAACAAAATAACCTACGCATCATAAACCACGCGGAGACCAAAACCTTACAAGCTGCTGTTCACTCACCTGACAGACGTTTTGATTCTGGATTGTATTGGTAGATCAGTGATTCCATTGTCACATACTGACGCAAAAAATCCAGTTTATTACGGTTAACCAAACGGTCAAAATAGACCTCTGAATGATCGACGCTATCATGTTTTAGCCCAAAGTGAACAAATGCGGCACCCACTTTGAACATAGCTTTATCATGGATAAGTGTTCTTGCCAACGTGTAACTATTTGCTGCCTTGTTAGAGATATTATAACGAACATGTGCGGGTATAAACAGCCGGCTAAGACTTAGAGGCGTAGGCGTTGTAAACCCCGATGATGCTGTTATAGAGTAGACCGAGAAGAGAAAATGAGAAATAAACGAAAACGAAAATAATAAACCGGGTGTGCCCACTTTGACACGGATGAATATATATTATGTCGAAGTGGTATACTGACACGAAGAAGAATCCGGTCCCCATTATACCGAATCGTTAGTTTTAATAATTCATCTTATTAAAATTAATAGCACACAAGAAATAAGAAGAAACAGCAAACAATTTTGATTCAAAAGTAACCCACAAGGAGAAACTTAGATAAATAAATTAAAGTCAAAACTATGTAGGTATTGGGTGTATAACTTAGTTTTTTGGATTTTTTAAGAGATGGCGTAACATTAGTACTAAACATTCTTTTACAATGACATCTACGGCGTTTTAAAGTGTTGAGATTCCACATTAAAATTTAGTTTGCCATTATTCGTGAAAGCGTAAACAACATATTTTTTAATCCCGTTTAAACATGTCGAATTTCGTACCAACAAAACAGCATACGCGGGAAGCATTACTTTTTTGCTTTAATCAAACTGCTGAAAAGCTGCTGAAAGTTTTCGTTTGCTTCAAGAAACTACCAACTCAACATACTTATGAAAACTGGTTTAAACCATTCAAAAGTGGTAATTTTGATGTCAGTGACAAAGAACGTTTTGGTCTACCACAAAAATTCGAAGATGAATAATTGGAAGCATTATTGAAGAAAAACTCAGCTCAAACAGAAAAAGACCTTGCAGAACAGTTAAATGTCACTCATGCAGCCATAAGCAAACGTTTACGTGCCATGAAAATGATTCAAAAAGAAGGAAAATGGGTACCACATGAACTGACTAAAGCCAACATTGAAAATCGTTTAATGGTTTGCAATTCACTGCTTGCAAGACACCGAAGATGGCATTTTTTGTTTCAAATTGTGACTGGCGATGAAAAATGGATTTACTACAATAACCCTAAACGCAAAAACTCATGGCTTCATCCAGGCGTAACCATCCATATCAACAAAAACGAAACATTCATGGAAGTAAGGTTATGTTGTGCATTTGGTGGGATCAGAAAGGAGTGGTGTACTATGAGCTGCTAAAACCGAACGAAACTGTTACTGGTAAACGTTACCAACAACAATTGATAGATTTAAACCATATATTGAGCAACGTCCGATTCCAGCCAACAAACAGCGTAAAGTGATTTTGCTGCACGATAATGCTCGACCACATGTCGCAAAACAAGTAAAAAATACGCTGGAAGTACTTAAATGGGAAACTATATCGCATGCTCCTTATTCACAAGATTGTGCCCCATCAGATTATTATTTGTTCTGATCAATGTATTGCGATCTTCAAGACAGCACTTCAGAAACCACGAAGAAATCAAAAAATGACTTTACGAATGGATTGCATTAAAAGACAAACAATTTTTTTTCGATGGAATCTATAAATTGCCAGAAAGATGGTCGAAAGTCATAGATAACGATGGAAAATATTTTGATTAAAATAAAATTAACCATTTCTTAGAAATGAACGTGTTTTTTCTGCAAAAAAATTCAAAAAAATAAGTTATACTTCCAATACAAATAAAATAATTTGCAAAAGAGAAACGATTAACAATATGTGAACCCAAAACTATCGCCAGGAAATGAATTTATTGTATATCAAGCTAAAGATAAAAAAAACCTCTCGTAAAATCATCACCACGAGACAAAATATGTCGTAACGTACGCATGCAAATCAATATGGTTTAGCTATTATGTAAAAGATGGCACTTCGCAACTGAATGATAAAAAATATATTGTTACTGTTACGGTGACATCTAGTTTAGAGTAGAATAAGTTATTTTAATAAGTTGTTCAATTTTAATTTGGCATGGATCAACATTTAGGCGCTATTTGTATACTAACGTATTTGCTAGAATGTTCTCGTATAAATTTTGGACAACATTTGGGATTATTCTAGAAACAAATATTTTGGTATATAAAGGCGCGCGTTGACGTGGAATGCTGAGTTTTATTTTAAACGTGATACAGTGAAGATTAAATAGAAAGATTATTAAAGTGAATATTAAAGTGTGTTATAGTTGTAATAATTAATTGTTAATTTTGTGTTGTATAATAAATTGTGTTGTGTAAATAAACTGTGTGTGTTCAAATTTGAAGCAGTTGTATTTATTCACAATCCAGTGATTCGAACCTTGAGTGACAAGGCGAAAACGTAACAATTGGTGACAGCGGTGGGATTGTGAATAATAAGAAAAATGATTCTCTACGATTTAAAGCTTCTTCAATTAAAGAAGCAACTGAAACAGCGAGGTTTGGCCAGTGAAGGCTCAAAAGCTAATTTAGTGGAGCGACTACGTGAGGCTATGCAGAAGGAAGGTTTAGATCCGGACGTGTATCATTTCGAGGAGGATAAAATGGACGAGACTAATGTAGACAACAAAGCAGAGGACGCGCAAACGGTGGCCGAAACAACAAAAGATCAATTAGGAAATTTCAATTTATCGCAGTTGATGGCTGCTATGAATCAAATGATGGGACAACAGTCGGAAATTAAACTACAAATGAAGCAACAAGGCGCGGATATTAAACACCAAATAGAAGATGGCCAAAAGAAAATGGACGAGAAGTTTCTGGAATTATCTGCTACACTACACGGCGAAGTGGAGAAACGGCAAACAGAGTTACACACAGAAATTCGAAATATTAAAGGGGAGGTTCAAAAAAAAAATTGAAACGGTTAAACAAGATCTACGAACCGAAGTGCAACGTCTTGAGAAGGGGCTTGAAGATGTCAAGTCAAATGGAACAACACATCAAGTAATCCAGACAGTAACCGCTGTTAAGTTAAAACCACCAACATTTGATGGAACAACATCCTTCAGCATTTTTAAGTTCCAATTCGAAACGGTGATTAAGCAAAATCAATGGAATGAAGAGCATCGTGTTGGCGCGTTAATTGTGGCTCTTAAAGGTGAAGCGGCGGAAACATTACAAACAATTCCGGAGCAAGAACGCAATAGTTACGTCGGAATTATGAAGGCGCTGGATAGAAAGTACGGAAGTGACCACAAAAGGGAAATCTATCGCATGGAATTGAAGGGTCGATATCAAAGAGGAGGAGAATCGCTACAGGATTATTCATCGGCAATTGAGCGGCTTGCGCATCTGGCACATTCAAGTATGTCGGCCGATTACATGGAGCGAATCAAAATAGATGCATTCATCGACGGCATTCGAGATCCTGAGACACGCAGAGCAGTGATGTTGTCACCTAAGGCAACTTTCGCGGAAACCATCGCTTGTGCGTTGACAAACGAAACTGCTCAGGCCATCGTCAAACCAGCAATAAAATTTCGCCGAGTGGAGATCGATTCCAGAATAGACACCGAGCGGGCTCCGCCAAGGTTCAGAAAGGGAAGTGGCAAAATTAAATGCTGGGCATGTGATAGGATGGGTCACATTTCACGGGACTGCTGGGAGATTAAGAAGAAACGAGAAAGATCGCCATCTCCCATGAAGCGTAGACCAAACGAAGAGCAGACAGAGGCCAGAAAGGAGGGTCAGACGACAGCGGAGTCGTTAAACTAAAAAGAGTCAGCTTGAAGGGGCAGAAGCTGACTCCCACAACCGATTGCCCCGTAACCTCCATCCATGTTTCGAGAGTAGCAAGAGGCGGTGACAGCTTGACAATTAAAGCCGATATTGATGGGAAGAACTGCATGATTACGCTGGATACGGGAGCAACTCATACGATTGTTCGTCAAGATATTATCGATGGAATTGTAAAACCAGCCAATGGAATGAAATTACGAACGGCAACTGGAGAAAATTCAGCAATAAAAGGTAAAAAGGTTGTGAAAATAAGGATTGGGCGAAACCATTTTCAACACGAGGTGCTGGTGGCAGATATTGTAGATGAAGTCATCTTGGGGATGGACTTCATGAGAACGAATGGATTCGTGGTGGATGTTGGACGAGGTGTATTAACCTACGATAATATCGAGTTGCCACTTCACGTTAGCACTATAGGAGAAACGACCAGGCAAATTATAATGGATCATCGGGAGAAGCTGCCACCGAACTCAGAGACAATAGTGTGGGCAAGATTGGAGGGAGGTTTTGGGTCACCCAGGTTGTGGGTTGTGGAAACCAATAAAGCGGAGGACGGAGCCAGAGAAATAATGATCGGGAGAGCTCTAGTGAAATCAGACAGCGATAATAGAGTGCCAATTCGGACTCTAAATCTCTTGGATAAGACGAAAACCATCAAGAAAGGGACTATAATCGGAAAATGTGAAGAAATATCTGCGATAGTGAAGTGCGAGCAGAAAAATCCGATTAAGACGGCTAACTCGCAAGGGCAGAAAGTAATGATTGAACAACTCATGGAGAAATGGACCGAAGATCTTACCATGGAACAGAAAAATATGGCAAAACAATTGCTCGAGCGGTACATGCCAATATTCTGCAGTACATCGGATAATAATGGGAGAACCACAATGGTAAAACATCGAATAGATACAGGAGCAGAAATGCCGATTCGCCAATCACCCAGGAGATTACCATTGGCAAAGCAAGGAGAAGTGGATCGAATGGTAAAAGATATGCAAGCAGCAGGGGTAATTGAAACATCAAGCAGTCCATGGAGCTCGCCAGTGGTGTTAGTCGAGAAAAAGGATGGTAGCATGAGATTTTGCGTGGATTATCGAAAATTAAATGCTGTGACGAAAAAGGATAGTTACCCATTGCCAAGGATCGATGACACGTTAGACACATTATCGGGTGCTCGAATATTTTCGACATTAGATCTGCGAAGCGGCTATTGGCAAGTGGAAGTCCAGGAGGAAGATCGGGAGAAAACGGCATTCAGTGTGGGTAACGGATTATGGCAATTTAACGTTATGCCATTCGGATTATGTAACGCCCCTGCGACTTTTGAACGGTTAATGGAGCGCGTACTAAAGGGATTACATTGGAGGACGTGCCTCGTATATTTGGACGACATCATCGTCATGGGCAAAGATTTCGACGAGCATTTAAGGAATTTGGCAGAGGTTTTGGATCGGATACAAGCCGCCGGATTAAAGCTAAGTCCAAAGAAATGTAAATTATTTAGGATGGAAGTAAAATATTTGGGTCATAAGGTAACAACCAATGGAATTCACACCGATGAAGACAAGATCGCAGCGGTAAAGGAATGGCCACGACCTAAAAATTTACATGAATTACGGAGCTTCCTTGGATTATGCACCTACTATAGACGATTCGTGCCAGGATTTGCCAGCATCGCAAAGAGTTTACACGAGTTAACCTGGAAAAACAAGGCATTCGAATGGAAGGAAGACCAAGAAGAGGCATTCGTGGAACTAAGACGACGATTATGCGAAGCGCCAATCCTCGCATACCCTATACCCAACGTTAAATTCATTTTGGACACCGATGCAAGTAATGATGGGATAGGAGGAGTATTATCACAGGCAACAAATGGTGAGGAGCGAGTTATTGCATATTACTCCAAGATGTTATCAAAACCGGAACGAAATTATTGTGTGACACGGAAAGAGTTGTTGGCTATAGTGGAATGTGTGAAACACTTCCATAAGTACCTCTATGGCCAAAAATTTCTTCTACGAACGGATCATGGAGCTTTGCGCTGGTTGTTACAATTCAAAAACCCAGAAGGACAAGTAGCACGTTGGATCGAACGGTTGCAAAGCTACGATTTTGAAATTGAACATCGGAAGGGAAGTGCACATGGAAATGCCGACGCATTATCAAGAAGGCCATGCCCCGTGGAATGCAAGCATTGTGGACGTGTGGAGGGTAAGGAAAACATCATCGATATTCGGCTTATGCAAGTGCTACCTGATGAGGAGTGGACTGATGAAATGATCAGGAAGGAGCAATTACGGGATGCTGATCTGGCATTCATCATGGAACATAAGGAAAAGGAACACCGGCCCACATGGAGCGAGATAGCCGACAAAACCCCCATCGTAAAATCTTATTGGGCTCAATGGGACAGCCTCCACATGGAAAATGGATGTTTAAAGAGAAATTGGGAAAGCGCGGATGGTAAAGTAAAACAATTGTTGGTGGTGGTTCCAAAAGGTCGGATTGCGGAAATCCTCAAAGAGTATCATGGAGGAGCAAGCGGAGGTCACCTAGGGATTAATAAAACACTAGCCAAAATTCGCCAACGGTTCTACTGGTCTGGATGTAGACAGTCAGTAGTGGAATGGTGTCAAAGATGTGATCAATGTGCGGCAGTAAAGGGACCAGCACGAAAAAGCCGTGGAACCATGAAACAATATAATGTCGGGGCACCATTCGAGAGAATTGCAATGGATGTGGCAGGGCCATTTCCGACTACCGAGAGCGGAAATAAATATGTGCTAGTAATCATGGATTATTTCAGCAAATGGCCAGAAGTGTATCCCATACCCAATCAAGAGACAACAACAATAGCTGATGCCGTGGTGAACAACTGGATTAGCAGATTTGGTGTACCGATGGAAATTCACACGGATCAAGGAAGGAATTTCGAATCGGTGGTATAACAGGAGATATGTCAGATGCTTGGCATCAATAAAACGAGAACAACGCCTCTACACCCGCAGTCGGACGGTATGGTGGAAAGATTCAATGGCACATTGGAGGAATATCTAGCAAAGATTGTGGAAAAGAACCAACGCAACTGGGATCGACATATACCGATGTTCCTGATGGCTTACCGATCAGCGGTACATGACACAACAGGAGTGACGCCAGCTAAAACCATATTTGGGAACAATCTGCGACTACCGGGAGATTTAAAGTTTGGAGCAGTTCCATCAGCGACTCTATGTGGACAGGATTACGTCGACCGGATGAAAGAAGAACTTAATGAGATACATCAATTTGTACGGGAGAAAATTCGGATATCAAGTGATCGAATGAAGGCTCGATATGACATACGAGCAAATAATCAAGGCTTCGAGGAAGGGCAATTGGTATGGCTTCACAACCCACAACGGAAGAAAGGATTATCACCGAAGTTGCAACCTACATGGGAAGGACCTTACACTATCATTAAAAGGATGAACGACGTGGTTTATCGCATTCGGAAAGGACGGAGAGGTAAACCAAAGGTGGTGCATTTAGAGCGTTTGGCGCTCTACAGAGGAGGTGATTTGGATCCTGTTCGGGACGAACAGGCTTGAGTGAGGGGTAGTGTTACGGTGACATCTAGTTTAGAGTAGAATAAGTTATTTTAATAAGTTGTTCAATTTTAATTTGGCATGGATCAACATTTAGGCGCTATTTGTATACTAACGTATTTGCTAGAATGTTCTCGTATAAATTTTGGACAACATTTGGGATTATTCTAGAAACAAATATTTTGGTATATAAAGGCGCGCGTTGACGTGGAATGCTGAGTTTTATTTTAAACGTGATACAGTGAAGATTAAATAGAAAGATTATTAAAGTGAATATTAAAGTGTGTTATAGTTGTAATAATTAATTGTTAATTTTGTGTTGTATAATAAATTGTGTTGTGTAAATAAACTGTGTGTGTTCAAATTTGAAGCAGTTGTATTTATTCACAATCCAGTGATTCGAACCTTGAGTGACAAGGCGAAAACGTAACATTACGATTATTAGATTGGTAACATCTAGGGTTGGGTAGTGGCATTAGAGGTAGTTTATAACAGTTTTGTAGTATTGCATATTATAGTAGACTAGAACAGAACCGACAAGAATATTACTACTATATAAATCCAAGCTAGAATGTTCCATCGGTATATAAATACGGGTGCTATGAGAAGAGGAGTCATTTGGGAGATTCGGTACGCGATAGAACAAAAGCGAAAGTGAACAGTGTTCAAAAATTATTAGTATAAATCATTACTGATATGAAATAAAATTGTGTGATTTGTTGTAAATGGTAAATAGTAAATTAATAAATAATTGTGGAAAATATTTGTTGTGGTGTTTTAATGATTTAGAATAGATTTTTGGGAAAAGTCGTGTGGGAATATTAACTTTTATATTTCGTCTTAAATAATTTTGCATAGATTTCTATCTTAAATTATTGTACGCTAATTAATGTTGGGACGCATGGGTTTGGGTCATTTCAGTTCATCAGTTCATCAGTTGGGTCAGTTCATCAAAAGCCCGTTTTTTAATTTTTTTTATAGAACCACGAGCGCCCGAATTAATAAAAAAAAATTGAAAAAGATTGAAAAAGCGGGTTTTTGAGATTCTTTTTCTCAGTACAAGTAGTAATTGCATATAATAGTTGTTGGTTCCGAACCAAGCTAGATTAGAATTCTACATAAGCGGCTAAGAAATTTCGATGTTCTTTCGAAGAAGAAATGGCATAGTTTAATTAAGTAATGCCAAATTGCTTAAATGCAATCAAAATTCATGTTGAACCCAAATTTAGACCGATATATCAAATATAACCATTATTGGTTTAAAAATGGGCTAGTTCCATCCAACATGGCCAAAATCCAAAACTTCTGCCAAAATTGATGTAAATATCTCAATCCAGGCTCTACAATCTAAATTTGATTGGTTTTGAAATGGCCAAGTTCCATTTAGAATGGTCGAATTCCGGAACTTGACGTTAAATCCACGTTAAAATTCCAATCCAGTTGTACATACCAAATTTGACCATAATTTGTTAAAAAGTGGCCTAGTTACATTCAGCAAGACCAAATTCTGGAACTTCGTTCCAAATTCAAGTTAGAATCCAAATTCAATTAAATTCGACAATTATTGGTTAAGGAATGGCCAAGTTCCATTGAACATCGCTAAATCCCAAAAATTCTAGAAAATTCGCGTTAAAATGCATTTTGGGATTTTTTAGATTTCAGCATAAAGGATGTTGAAGAGCGGGGTTTCGAAAAGCAGGATTTAGAAAAGCGGGATTTCGAAAAGTGGAATTTTGTAATTCGGGCTTTCGTACCGATCCCGGAATGCATCATTAAAAAAAAATCGATTTACGTAAGCCGTTCGTGAGATATTATCGATACAGACATTCAGATATCCTGACAGGGACCTTCAAAACGCCGAGAAATGCGGGTTTGGACCAGGATAATTTCAGGATTTCAAGAACCTGGTCTTACAATTTACATGTTAGAAGCATGTTAGAAAGTGGTATAACTGGAGTAAATTCTTCAAGACAAAGTAGCGACCTCACAAATTTTGTGAGATTTATGTCCTTTTAACTAAAACTAGTTTTTAATCTTATTACTGCGGATATGTAATTATTTTATGTTTGTTACATAAGAAGAAATATAAACAAATCGACTTGAGCAAGTTAAAAATAAAATGAAAACTCCGATTTATCTCGCATCATCATCATCTTATCAGTTTTAAAGATTTTGCTTAACGACGACTTATGTTAAAGCCATTTTTTACCATCTCTTTTATCTAACAGCGACTTTTTAACTAATTTTCTCTATGTAATGGACGTGTATTTTGCTGTGTCAATAAATAAATCGAACAAATTTTCTCCGTCTCATTTTATACTCGAACTGTTTGTGTCGTGCCTATCACGTCTAGACAATCTTGACCGCGCGAAATCGTGATTTTTAATTTAAAACAAAAAAATTTATATCGAACTGTTAATGTTTGATTATCGATTGTCATGCAGCAAAAAAAAATTTGAACATTGGATAATGAATGTGCAAACTTGCGGTATGCAAGGTAATTAATCATCGCATTGCCAGTTTCATAAAAATGGTTTGTCATTTTGATGATGGAAAGTCATCATGTTAACATTTCTTCCATATTTGGATATAAAACATATAAATGTTTAATTTGTGGATGAGGGCACACCTCTACTGTATTTTCGATTAATGAGAAATACATAGTTTTATGTTCTTTGGTACATAACAACGAAATGTCATGATCTTACGAGTACAATGAAGTAAACGCATGTTTTTTTGTGATTTGTGCGGCTTCTGAATAAATGTTTTGTTATTACAAAAGTTTGAGTGGCGTAAAATTGGAACAATCGTAAAAATGATTAAACATGCAATATATCATAAAAAATGTTAATTGTTCACTTCTGTTTTCCATATAAATACTAAATCCATCAATTCATAAATTCATTATACCACCAACACTAAAATCGTAAATTTTGAGCGGGACACACAGTAAAGCTGTCACGTCTATATAAAATTGTGACGCCAACATAAATTACCATTGAGACAATAATGTTAATCATTTATCGTATTACAACAATTCTATATGAGCAACTGGCAGATCGTTATGACATATTTCTCAATTTTTATTGTAGTAATCCACGCGCACGCTTGCCGCCATCTACTTGGTCAGACATGTCAATTAATATCACATCGCGGTATTTGTGTACGCGCGCATTTATCCAATTTGGCATTAAAATATTTTCAAATTTCTTGTTCGAACACTTATTCGAGTTTAACTTTACAGCAATTACGATTAAAAAATAAAAGTTTGAATTGATTAATTACAACCATCAATCGAGAAACTAAATATAAAAGAAGTAAAACATTTATCAAAGTGAAATTAAAATCGCGCAGATCAATATCTTAAACCGTACTTCACTAAATTTAGCATCGTTACGTGAACTGCTTGCTGCCCGTTGCCTTGTGTGTGGAACAAGATCTTGTGCAAACCAAAATAGATTAGAAAATTCAAATTACGAACAAAATTGGAATCACCCGCTGGGTTTTCAATAAAAAATGCGATTGTAGATTGATTTTTTATTTTTATTTTAGACGTTTTATGTGTTTGCAGAATTTCTTTCAGAAACGTACATATCTTGGACATGGTTTTATTGATCTAGAGGAGAAAGAAGGAATACTGGAAAAACATATTTAAAATTTGTTTGATTTGATGTCTGTGAGTACAATGAAATCAGGTGTGCAACTAAATTTCCAGGTTTCACAAATAGATGGTGCTAGCGACATATCTAGTTGCCATTTATGTCAGAAGTTGTGTTTTGTTCATAGCGTGGACAGTTGTTAAAGATAACTGGTTGTAATACCAGCACATTTAACGCAAAAATATTTTTTTTAAGAGTTTTGTGCCAAACAAACAGCACTTGCCGAGTGCTTTACATTTTGCTTCAACTTGAAAAAAAATGCATTTGCTTGAGGAGGCGTACGGCAAACATGCACCATCAAAAACTACCAGCGAAGATTGGATTAAACGCTTGAGAAGTGGTAATTTCGACATGGAATACTAGAAGCGCTCCGCCAGGTCAAAAACATTTGAAGACACCGAGCTGCAAGCGCTATTGGATGAAGAGGATATACGCAAACTCAAGAACAACTTGCGGAGGCATTAAACACGCCAAGGTATTTCCAAACGTTTACATGCTAAGGGAAAAATTCAAAAGGAAGGAAATGGGTGCCACATGACATGGCTGAGAGACAGATGGAAAATCGAAGAGCCACTTGCAAAATTTTGTGTTGTCCTAAATATGGCCAGAATGGAACACGAGACATGAACGAGTGTTATTTCAGCACGACAACGCTCTATGACATCGCACTCCCATTGTCCAGGACACCATCAAAACGCTGAAAGGGGATCTGCTTGGCTTGGCAGGGCCATACTTGGCCAGTTTTGAAGAAGTGCATAATTGGTTGGATGAATGGTTTCGGTCGTAATGAATGGTTTTATCGTCGTGGTATTGATGCATTGCCAGAGAGACGGCAAAAATGTGTAGATAGCGAAGAGCAATATTTTGAGTAAACCATTTTTTATGTTTCTATTGAAATTTTCCATTTTTCATTTTTCAAAAAAACCCGGAAAATTGGTTGCTCACCTAGTAACTAAAATGCCTAAACCAACAAATAACAAAACTTATTTATAATAATCTTATCCAGCAAGCAGTACTTTTTGCTCGTGCCAAATCCTTATGGAAATAAAATTATCCTCTTAATAACGAAATAAGGTTAGGTGGTTTCAGTGATTGCTTACTGCACACTTAGGCCAATTTTTAGGCCCATTGTGATACCACTCATTTCACTCCACATCATTAACCCACCTACTTCACCTACTCACACAACTACACTATACCATCTGCACATTGCAAGCTCCATGTCAACCTGTACATTGACATGGAAGGTGGGTCGGCGTGACACGGAATTCTGCACTCCTTCAGAGGGTCTTAGTTGTATATATTTATTAGCATCACCGATCGTAATCGATGATGAAAATTCGATTTGCATCTAGCCTCTGATGGGATTCGAACCCAGCACCTCCCGGTCCAAGTACCGAAGCTTTAACCACTGCACCACTTCTCCGGTCCAACGAAATAAAGAACGAAATCAAACAAAAGAAACCAGATTCCCCTTTAACTGTTGGCAACTAATGAAACCACAATAACTGTAAATAATATATAGATGATATACGATTTGTGACATTAAAGGCACTAAAAAATAATATCAATAATTTAAGTGATTAATTAGAGTAATTAAATAATTTAAGTGCCAAAATCATATTTCGAGCTTTTTAGGATAAATCTAACTTCATTAAGTGTGACACATTGTTGAATGTTGAACGGCGTTCACACTTGATATGGTCTACAACCATTTTATCAACTTCTCCATTGAGTTAATCCGATCTTACCAATTAACCGCTTCACACACTGAATTTTTCAAACAAAACTCAAGCAGTATTTGGCTCTTCACGCAAAATTTAAGTGCTGCACGTGCCTATTATGTGTAAAATTATTTTAATTTTATATTCGATGCTTGAGCTAAACGGGTTTGTTGCTACCGATTTCACTGAAGCATCCAATATAAAATTCAACAGTGCGACACTACGATGCGTTTATCTTCGTCTCTTACCTCTTCGCTTATAAACAAAATTTTAAAATGAGGCTTTTTGTAAGCATGTTCCGTTTTATTTTCCAGAAACACATTTGGAATCCATATTGAAATTCCAGTTTCATCATATAAACCAAATTTGAACTGTTGTTATGATTTCGCCTAGTGGTAATTTATCGTAAATTCGTTTGACATGTTTTGTGAAATTAGTGACATCTAGGTTTAAGTAGTAACACTAGAAGTAGTTTTATAATAATTTAGTGGTATTGCAGATTACAGCATTATTAATGAAGAACAGACGCGTGCATAGTTTATGTAAAGTTTGGAATATTCAGCCCGGTATATAAATCGGATGCACTGTACACAATGAGCCAGTCATTTAGGAGATTCGGTATGCGAAAGTCTATAAACCAGAGTGAACAGTACGAAAACATTATAAGTGGTAATTAAAACTAATTGTAAATGATAAATGGTGATGTAAGTATTAACAAATATTTATGAAAATTATTTGTTGTGGTGTTTTAGTGTTAGTTGATAATAGCGAGAAAATTACTGTGGGAATAATTCGGGAATATTCCTGTGGTATTAATCCTACGATAGTGGTGTAAGTGTGTGAGAAATTATTTCCGGTATTTTCAGGAATATTTCGGAAGTGGTGAACATTATAAGGAATTGGTGTTGTAAACGACACGAAACGTCGTGAGAGGCGGTGTTGACGGTGATTGAGGATGATGGCGAACCGCCTGGTGGGACGGTTTCGACGATTTTGGTACATGGATTGTATATGTACCGAAGAAAAGTGGTAATGCGATCATCTTAAGATCGAATGATATTTCGTAGGATAGAACAATGAAAAGTATCTGGAGGAGATTCTAGTTAATGCGGGTTGAAATTTCAGATGTTCACCAGTTGTGACTGCTAGGACAGCAAGGGTAATCGGAAGCGGTGATTGACGTTTGGCAATTCACGAGAAGGTAGTCCCGCGTAATCGGTATATGTATTGCAACGGCCCGTGAACAAAGGGAGATTTGAACTGAAGTTACAAACATTGGAAAGGGATCATGTACAATCATCACATTTACAATAATTGAACGCGTTTATAATTTAAAAAAAGAACAGTAAAATTGTAAAAATTTATGAAGTTTTTATTTGAATCGATAAATTAATGTTTGTCATTTACTTTTTAAAGACTATTTCATGTAAATTTTGGCAACGGCTACGTTTTAAGTGGTCCATGCGAGATGTTCAATTTTTCACCACTTTCTCGAGCATTTTGGCTGGTATGTCGCTAAGGACACGTTAAATGTGGTCTTCCAATTCTGAAATTATTGTTGGTTTATTGGCTAGACGAGAGAAACTTTATGTAGCCCCATACAAAACAGTCGAGAGGCGCCAAATTGCGCGACTTAGGCGGCTAATTCACCGGACCGAAACGTGAGATAAATTGCTCACCGAACTCAGTTCACAATAAGTCCATGGTTTCGCGTGCTGTGTGGCATATGGCGCCGTCTTGCTGAAATGATAGCGAACGCCATTGACGATAGCGTTGCGGTCATCGTCATTTTGGTAAAAATTATCATTTTGGGCCGATTATTCCACCGGCCCATAAATCGAACCAAACAGTGTTTTTTTCTGGGTGCATTATCGGTTCTTGCATTGCGTGTGGCTGCTCATCACATCAAATGCTGCAATTTTTCTTATTAACATAACCATTTAACCAAAAATGAGCTTCGTTGTTGGCCACAATTTTCACTGAAACAGATTTTTCACTGGACACGAATTTTGATAATAAAATTCAATAATTTGTAAACGTGACAGATGTGGCTAAGCACACGTAATGTGCTGCTATACATATGAGTATACTCGTATGTATATAAAATGTGTCAATACGCTCAGGAAACGAAATAACGGGAAACCTGATTTAGGACCCAAGAAAATTGACGATGGACACCTGTGTTAATAGGCAGAGTTTTTTATAGTTTAAACTAAAGAGAGAGCCATTAAAATGCCAGTGTACTACAATGACCTCTTCACCTCGCAACGAACTGTTAAAGCACAAACGTTTCTCAGACTGTTAAATATTTAATGATCATACAAGTTCTTCGGTTCGGAGCAGCAGTCCTGGATGCAGAACATTTACTTGTCCATACTCCTATTTTACGGATTTCCTGACGAATGATTTATACAAAGTAGATTACATCGCCACTTGGAGGTTTGTGTTAAACTTGTATCAAAGTTACGTGAATTGCCGAGAAATAATTTTTGAATCCACTCCAACCAGTGTGCGAAAGCTTATGTTAGTTGAAATATTGCTAAAAAGTAGTAACTAATGAAAATTGAATTTATATTATTGATCTTGGATTTGTAAAATAAAGTAATTTCAGTTCACGAACAGGAATAGAATCGCGTATGACTATACCAATATCGAGAGCATCGGTTAACCAAAGAGCCGAAAGGCAGGACTTTACAAATGTGTTAGGTTGTATACATACGATAAGGTTTAAGTCCGAAATTTTTATTTTTTAAATTAGTTTAGACAATTATAAACCGGTTAAACAGAGGAACGCAAGCCGAGAGTTAGTAAATTCTTCAGCCCAACTATTCCTAATGACTTTGCCATGCCAATACCATAAAAAGTAGACCGTAGGATGAAGGGTGAATAATTTCGGAAATACAAGACTCCCACTGCATACATATCGGAGGACTAAAACAATTACTTCCAATTTTAATCAGGAATTTACCGATTTAGTACTTTCACCGTATCATATATACTTCTGCTTCTACTATTTGCCTATTTAAATTGAAGGCAATAGACTTATGGGAATTCAACGAACAAATCTAGGCAATACTCACTCGAAAATGATTAAATCTGGGAATCAATTCGCGTTACATGAAATAATGTAAGTTAATTTTTTTTTTCATTAGCATTCTATTTATTAAAATACCCGTAGTCAATTTTAAATTCCACCGTGTGGAATCTAAATTTCTTATAGGCAACTCAAACCTACTCCAGTGCCAAAAAAACTTGTCCTTTTCATATTTTCACGAAACAAGAATTTATCCCGCCAGAAAAAATACAAGTATTCTGAAAAAACTGTCATGATGGTTGCGATACTCTCGCGCCAGGTGTCAGAGAGAGATAATAAGACAACACTACATCATCAACGCCAAGCAACCGTTGCTTGAGTTACTACAAATTTGGGTAACCGTATGGGAACAGTATTAAATGTTACTGTAAAAAATCAACAAAAACTAAATCATTCCTCATTGGCATGTCAGTATACCCCATACAGTAAGCAATATGCGCGTTCCAGCAGTTCAGGAACCTGGCTAGGATTCAATCATACATTAACCGGAAGATAACCGATAATGTAACTATGAGGTGGCCTAATCCTTCAGAATGTATAGTGCCAGCAATATAAAAAATAAAATGGTGATGATTGCAGTTTACCGCAGGTGGTTCTATCAATGGGCAGAAACAAATTGTATTACAAATTTTATAAGGTTCTCGATATCATCTGCAAATGATTGCTGAAAGTACTAGCGCCACACTATAAAAATATTAACATAAACAATAATTTATAGCAAATACTCGTAGTGACATCTGTTGAAAAAAATCAATTTCTTTAGTAATATAAAATTTGGACAGATTGCATTACTAATTTAAAATTTGAAACTGAGTTTGAATATGTTGAATTTTTATGAAGCACCACCGCATCTTTAAAAACTTCTTATTAAGCTTTTGTTACTTGTTACTCGGATATTCCTCTGATCACTTCCTAATAATGTGGTGTTGTGACAGTTTATTCTCCAAATTATTATTATTGTTTTGTTATTCAGTCTCCATCCCTCCTTTGGTACTCTCGCCAAAGATTGCAATATATTCTTAGCGTTTTCACAGACGTTTAGAACGTGATAAGTGACTCCACACATTCATCAAAGCCAACTTCTAGATATCTCACAGTTTAGATCATTTTCAAGTTTCGAACTGTTTCGACCGTTTAAAGATATCGTTGGCGACAAGAGCCACATTTGCCTTTTAGTTGAAGCATTACTATTTTTTCTGCAGATAGTGACATTTTATTTGCTTCGCACCATTCGAGCATTCTATTTATTGCGATTTGAGCCTTACGCTGGAGTTCGAGCCTCGAGCTTGCCTTGAACCAGAATGATTTTATAATCCACGAATGTAATTTCATCAAATTCATTAATCATCATGTTTGTGTCCAACACGATATTCCTGACCAGAAGGCCTAGAATAGAGCCCTCAAGACATCTTTCGGTGATTTATTTAGTACCAGAACCAGAATAATTAATTAGCCGAACTATTGCATCTTCAGCAGACAAGCTACGTCGTAAACAGAATTGTTTGTCCGAGAATAGTCAGTCCACTCCATTTAATCCGCGGTGTAATAAAAAGGCAAATGGCTAAAAGCGCAGTGTGTTCAAAGTCTTTCGTTAGTGATCGATACACTTGGACTCGAAAATTTAAGAGTGTCAGTATTTGGGGCTCGAACATTTTTTTTTGCTTTTTGTCTAATTTGGTTTGATACACAACCAAAAACTATAAAATCAATACTCATTTAGCGAAATAATTTTGTTGTAAGTTGTAGTATTCGGGCCAAGTTTGCAAATGTGACAATTAGCTCATAATTCAGATCATCAGATTGGACATAACAATATTTAGTTTTTGCAATTTTAAATGAATTTATTCTTTATACATAAATGTAGTTTGGTTGGTTTTAAGGATGAGCACAAAAAGCGAACTTCTCTTGAATTGAAAGCTAGGCTCATAAATAGCTCATAATTCTACATCAAACAACTATTCAAACTATTCTGTTTTAGTGATGTGGAACTCAGTCAACCATAAGTCATAAATAGCTCCTCATACCTAATTGGCTTGCAAAAATTAAATTTATTGGAAAATTTCAATATAAACTTAAAAAGTAAAAGTGTCGACATTGTTTGTATTCGCAAAAATCAATTTTCTACGCTACTTTCAACACCAACATGTAGACAATCCTAATATACCCGCAGACGCTCAATACTGGCATAAGGCCAGGAATTTGGCGGAGTGACAGCGAAATTAAGTGGAACGGGCTGAAGGCGGAAAATGCTGGTCAAAGAGCATCGACGGCCAACGTGGAACGGACACATTGGAATGAGTTTTTTTTGAGAATCGTTGTTTAAAACGAAAAGGAGAGGGCTCGGATGACAAAATAAAGAATTATTGAAAGGATTGCCGAAAAATAGAATTAATCAAATACTAGAGCAGTATCATGAAAAAGTCCCGTGCCGCTATATAGTGGAAATTCACTCGGCCAAGGAAGAACAACGACTTATACAATTGTTCCTATAATGTCTTATCGATCAGAGTAATCTGTGATTACAGCCAGATATTCAGTTTGGTGCTGTTTCATCATCAGCGTTGTATGATCAAGATTACGTCGATAAAATGAAACAAGAACTTGATGAGAAACATAAATTTGTACCAGAAAAAATTCGGTTTCAAAAAAACTTTCAAAGAAGCACAGCTGGTTTGGGCTCTACAATTCGCAACGAAAAAAGGGTTATCACCGAAACTCCAACTGGCATGAAAGGAACCGTATACTGTTATCAATAAGATAAACGACGTAGTTTACAGAATAAAGAAAGGGTTACGAGGAAAATCGAAGGTAGTATATTTGGAATAGTTGGCACTAAACGGAGGTGGTAGTTTGGATTCTGTGTGGGATGAATAGGCTTATGTGAAAATGATAAGCATCTTTATCATAGATAATGAAACGATCTCGCCTAGTGGGGGTAATTCATCGTAAATTGGTCTAATCAATGACATTTTTTGTGAAATTAGTGTTATATAGGTTTAGGTAGTAGCCTTAGAAGTAGTTTTATAACAGTTTAGTAGTACTGCGGAATCTAGCGGAATTAGAGTGAAACAGAACCAAATGATCGTAAAAATAGTGGTGTAATTAAAATTAATTGTAAATGGTAAATGGAGAGTTAATAAATATTTATGAAAATTATTTGTTGTTGTGTTTTAGCCTTAGTGGACAATAGCGGAAAAATTATTGTGGGAAAGGTTCGGGAATATTCCAGTGGTGTTAATATTACGATAGTGGTGTATAGTGTATGGGAAACTATTTCCGCTGTTTTCGGGAATATTCCGGAAGTGGTATAAAGGTCAGGAATTGGTGTTCTAACCGTTAAATTATATAGCAGTATTCACAATGCAGTGATACGGGGGATTGGGAATATTACAAGACGAGTGTAAGGATTTGACGGTTACGATTATTGCGACTACGTGAGGCTATGGTAAAACAAGGGTTAGACTCGGATAATTACGAATTAGGTAATACAGGAAAAACTAAATGATAAACAATGTGGTGGTGGAAACTATTCCTAAGCCACCTGGAACTAACGCGAGAAACGAAACAAGAAATTTAAGATTTGTATTTGGCACCATCAGTTTATTGAGTTTATCAGTTTACGGAGTGCACTGGAAAAAATGCAACGGCGAACAAACCAGTGCTTTAATAAAATGTTCAATCAAGTTTATCAAGTCGTTTTACACATTGTGGTATCCGATTTTTTGTAATCTGTCAGCTCGTTGGCGTTGGTAAGGTCGGGGTAAGTCAGTGGATGAGTCTATATTAGGTGCGCAACTAAATTTCCGGGTTTCACACATAAATGGTGCTGATCAGAAGTGATGTTTTGTTCCTAGCGCGGATAATTGTTAACGATAACCAGTAGTAATACCAGCACATATCGCAACGCAAACATATTTTTTCTAAGAACGAAAATGTCGAGTTTTATGTCAAACAAATAGCATTTGCGGGAAGCTTTGCTATTTTGTTTTAACCTTAAAAAAACTACCTGTGAACATTGGTTTAAACGTTTGAGAAGTGGCGATTTCGATAATGAGGACAAGCATTGGCGCTCGGCAACACCAAAAACATTTGAAGACACCGAGCTGCATGCGATATTGGTCGAAGATGGTACACAAACTCAAGAACAACTTGCGGAGGCATTAAACACGACCCGCAAGGTATTTACAAACGTTTACATGCTATGGGAAACCCTCAAAAGGAGGGAAAATGGGTGCCGTATGAGTTGACTGAGAGACAGATGGAAAATTGAAGAGCCACTTGAAAAATTATGCTTTCACGGCATGAAAGAAAGAGCTTCCTGCATCGAACTGTTACGGAAGATGAGAAGTTAATGTTTGTTAAGAATCTGGCGAAGCACCACCATCGACGGCACGTCCAAATCGTTTCGAAAAGAAGACAATGCTCTACGTTTGGTAGTACCAGAAAGGAATCGTGTACTATGAGCTGCTGAAACAGGGCGAAACTCTCAATGAGTAACGCTACCGACAACAACTCATCAATCTGAAAAATGCATTGCTCTAAAAACGGCCAGAATGGGGCACGAGACATGAACGAGTTGGCCAGTTTCGAGGAAGTGCAAAATTGGTTAGATGAATGGTTCCGGTCCAAAGCCAAGTCGTTTTATCGTGGTATTCATGTATTGCCATAGAGAGATGGTAAAAATATGTAGATAGCAAAGGACAATACTTTGAATAAACCATTTTTTAAACTTCTATTGAAATTTTCCATATTTCAAAAAAAAAAAAAATCCGGAAATTTAGTTGCGCACCTAGTAAATAGGTGTACTGCAATATTCCAGTGATGTAAGTACAGGGTGGCGCACGAATCGTGCTACAAAAACAAAACGTAATAACTTTTTTTCTGTGTGACTAATCGGCTTTATTTTTTTTTATTGTATAGATAATTCAATTTTATTTTTATTTAACTAATTAGTTTTGAAAATGATAGACCGTAAATGACCTCCATGCTCATTCACGCATGTGCGACACCTGATCAGAAAATTATTCATTGCGCACTGAAGGGTTGAAGTCGGGATCGCCTCAATTATTGTTGTAATGGACTGCTTCAATTCAGTCAAATTCCTTGGTTTCGTTTTAAACACCTCTTGTTTGACATAACCCCATAAAAAAAAATCTGGTGCAGTGAGGTCAGGTGACCTTGGGGGCCAGCGGAAAGTGGAGTTTCTGGATATTAATTTATTTGGAAATTTTCGTTGGAGCTCCTCCATAACCGGTCTGGCTATATGTGCAGTTGCTCCATCTTGCTGGAACCAAATGCTGTTAAAAGGGATACGTCTTCGCCGCAGTTCTGGGTAAAAAAAATCTTTCAACATGTTTAAATAACGGTCCCCATTTACAGTTACTGTTTCACCGTTTACTTCAAAGAAGTATGGCCCGACAATGCATCTTGATGAAACTGCGCACCACACTGTCACTCGTTCTGGGTGCAGTTCCGTCTCATGGAGTATTTCTGGATTAGTTTCACTCCATATACGACAATTTTGCTTGTTTACATTGCCGTTTAGATCAAAATGGGCCTCATCAGACATAAACAAGCAATTTATGAAGTTGTTGTCTTCTTCGGCCATTTCAATAATTTTCCGGCAAAATTCCAGGCGAATAGGCAAATCCAGAGGTTTTAATTTGCTTGTAATTTGGATTTTGTACGGAAACAAGTTTAAGTCATCATGAATTATCCGTTGTAATGACCGTCTGCTAACTCCAATTTGCGCCGATAACTCTCGAGTCGAAACACTTGGATTTGCCTGAATTGATGATGCTACAGCTGCGATTGTGGCTTCGACCCGAACATAGGGATCTCGATTGTACGGTCTACGTGCGATGCTTCCAGATTCAGCAAACATGCGTACCAACCTCATAATGGTCCATCTACTCGGGGGAGTGCCGCCAAACTCCCGCCTAAATTCCCTCTGGACGGAAATGATGGACTGCAAAGCATGGTAGCGCTGCACTATCCAAATCCTCGTTTCGGTATTCCAAGCATCCATTTTAGTAAATTTAAATAATAATCTGCAAAATAAAAAAAATAAAAAACAGATTAGTCACACAGAAAAATAGTTATTACGTTTTGTTTTTGTAGCACGATTCGTGCGCCACCCTGTATTACGGTAGTGGTGTAAGTGTGTGAGAAATATTTTCCGATATTCGGAAGTGGTGTAAATTACAGGAATTGGTGTTGCAGCCATCAAATTTTATAGTTGTATTCACAATTCAGTGATACGAACCGGATTTGACAGGACAAATTCGTCAAAATATGGAACTCATATTACAATACGATTTGCATCTTGCAAACGTAAAACCAGTGTTATTGTAATTGATTAGGAAATAACTTAGCTATCATTCCGGTCAATTTGGTCATTTACCAGAAATATGAAAAGCGGAATCCCATTACCATCACCCAGACCACGATTTCATTCTAAACGAAAAAGAACGTTGAGAAATGGCTTATCTCTATTTACAATAGCATTTTTCAGAACTACATCTGAAAATCATGGATTGAGAAACAGCTTAGATTCTTTCAAATTGGAATTCCATACAACCCAAATTTCATCTCAGTTTTAGTTCCATTTTAATTTAATCCATAATCGGAAATCATATTGGAATTCCGTTTTCATGCACATCGATTGAGATATGGTTAGTTAGATGTTATATGGAGTTCCATGCAATGCAACCTGGGCTTTCTCCCTATCAATTGAGAAATGAAGTACTTCCATTCAATTTGGCTGTTTGCCAAAATTACACCGAAACTAATGTTGCACCCAATCGGGTGAGAAATGGCTTAGTCTCATACATATTTGTCACTCTCTATTTTTCATAATATCCCTGAGTTTTATTCAATTCAATTACGAAATCTCTAACTGAATTCAACCGTATCCGTATTAATTTCGAAATTTCAGAAACCTCATCAAAGTCACAAAAAAGAAAGAACCAGCACCGAGAGAAACAAATAACCTGGGCCTACCGGAGGACCCTCTAATCACACATCTCAAAAGACAAAACTTCCAAAAAGAAAGGAAAGAAAACAAAATTTTGGAAAAATTTTGAACAACACAACGCTTACTTGTTGCGACATATCAGACAACGCTCAGGTAGTAAGTAATTTTAGAAATAAAATATGCAATCAGATCGCTCTGTGGCCTTATTCTGATATCATGGGAATAGGGAATTGGGGAAAAATTTACATAGCTTTCACTATAAATCGGGTTTTTCTGGCCTACTGAGAAAAACAATTTGATGTAGGGATTACGAAGAACCTTATCACGTCGCAAAACCCTCTAAACCAATCGATCAACCGTTTTAAGGTTATCTGCGAGGGCGACAACAACAATAAAAGATCAACCTGTATCCATCCATATACGAACAACTTAATGATCAATTTCTAATTAAAAATAAAATGTTATTTATGTCTTACGTTATGTTTCATTTAACAAAGAACACACATAATACCGTCGTTGTTATGTGGCTCTAAAATAGGAAATTATGTTACACGATATTTTGAACATGAAAGTTTTATAAAGAACACGAGCATTTGATGTTTTGTGTTCACGCAGGCTCTTTTTGGATCGTTGCAATAAGAAATATTTTTTACTTATTGCTTAGATCGATCTTGATTTGATTTTTTTTTTTTGTTTTTTTGTTAATTTCATTTGATCATGTCGTTTCTGCTATATGTCAATATTTTATTGTCATACCCCCAACGATGAGGCGAGATGAAGAAATAAAATATCTATGGCTTAGTTTATCGGCAGAAACTATAAATTCAACAAAATAATGTTAATTAAAAATTTTGTTCGCATTTTTTTATTGTAAATTTTATTAGATCATTTTTTAAATTCGATATTTTATTTGATACGATCGAATGGGCATGCTATAAACAGGTGATCGAGTGTTTACAATATTTTTATTTGTATAGCAAGTTAATCTTTGATAGTGATGTGCAATTTTATTTGTAAGAAAACGGTTGGTAGGTAAAATTTATAGACATTTGATTCAGGGCGGTCGGACAAAGAGAAGTAGCTAAATTTTTGGTTAAATACCCATGGTCGAAAAAACGATAATATTCCCATAAAAACTCAATTTCCATTGTTTATAATATCATCAATCAAAAAAACAGATCAGTGCGAAATCATGATTGAAATCTCAACAATAATTGGCCTAACAAAAACGAAATCAACTCATCATTAATCTTTTGAATGGTCTGTATATTACGAGTATATGAGTACGAGCTGAAGAAATTCTGTAAAATAATTCAACCTTAAAATGACATAAATAAATTACCAAAACGATCGGGTATGACTTATGAGGCATGTGAATACAACAACAACTACATATTACTTAAATTGAAAAGTAATTGTATATGCTTAACCCTTGGTAACCTCGTATTGTGTTGAATGAGATCAATTTTATAATGAAAGAAAAACGAAAATCATCTCAATTATAAATGTGTATTGAGAAATGTATATGAGCTCGCATCTCTATGCCGGACAAATATGATGAGATATAGGTATTTGTAGTACTAACCGGTAGCAGAGGAATGGAATTTATTCTTTGTCTGACTCTTTATATTTTGACATTATCAATCGATCCATGTAATTGTTTAAGCAACAACACATTATGCGGTCATTCTGATTTATAGTTTGAAATTTTGTATATTAATGTTTGTGGTCTGTGTGTCTCTTCGAACATAACGGTATAATGAAGCATGAAATTTATTCTCCATCGAGTTTGATTTTATAGGCTGGAATTTTTGGTATCCGTCACTCCGACGTACCTAAACGAACTTCAAAGAACAAGATTTTGGGTAAACCCTTAAATGTAATACTATCTGACTTATTGCAACAGGTTCTATGAATCGTTTTTAACTAGTCTTTACAAGACGTAGACAAATTATGTGAACTGTCCGCCCCTCTCTTTTGGCGGAACGATTGCCAGAACTGATGTAGTCAAACATGTTTGTGTTACCATAGAATTGTGTTACGTTACCACGGAATTTCATTCTAAGCACGGCGTCTTCCACTCCAAAACACGCTCGATTTGATTGCAGGGCTTAGACAAATTTGCAATTTGGTTCATCGTTACCAGAAATCAATGACAAATTGCTGCTAGAATTGTGCTTCGATAAATCTTACTCTGTGTTTTGTACATCGACAAACTCATGGATGTCTGAGGCTTGAATTACAGGTTTTCTGAGTCTCCAGGGTTTTCACTGCCGTCTTCCACTCTGAATTTGGTACATGATTTGGAACCTACTGATCTTCGGATGACCTACTATCATACACCGGTATGAAGTTTTCAACATTTATCAAAAGTGTAGCTACACAAAATAACAAAAAACAAACATGTAGATACACAATTTAACAAAAAGTGTAGAATTACATAACAAAATTATGGCAAGGATGTGCGTGAAATATTTCCTAAACCTAACCTAAGTGTAAAATATTTTTAGGAAAGGTTTAGGAAAAATTTCACACTCCTGCACACAGTCGTGAAATATTTCCTAAAAAAATCCTATGTATGCTAGTGTTAGTAATATCAACATAAAAGCAAACATTTAGGCGAAACGATATTTTAACGAAACTCCTATCTAAACAAAAATATGGAAATTAGCAGTTACAAACGAATTAAAAAATTTCAATTAAAGTGAAACATAAAAACCATCTTCAAGTAAACTCAGCAGGAGGTTTTGCCAAGCCCTGAAAGATATGATCTGAAATAAAAATTCACCCCGATATAAGATTCGATTGTACTTTTGACAGAATTCACACTATTCCTCTAAATCAGAACTTACCACTGATTGGCAATATTAAACGAGGATTTTTAGAATTTTGTCATAGTTCTGGCATGGGCAAATATGGGTCCGAAACGTGTGAGTTTTGATTTATACTGTTTTAGCTATTCAAACGATATTTGCCCATACCAGAGCTATGACAAAATTCTAAAAATCCTCGTGTGCATTGGAATTTAATAGATCTTTCTGGGAAACATAACGGGATCGATGAGATCCGGCCAAAATCTCGATTAGTAATCGTTTGAATAGCAAAAATATTTTAAATCACAACTCACACGTTTCGGGGCCTTATTTGCCCATGCCAGAACTATGACAAAATTCTAAAAACCCTCGTCTGCATTTGTATTTAATAGATCTTTCTGGGAAACATAACGGGATCGATGAGATCCGGCCAAAATCTCGATTAGTAATCGTTTGAATAGCAAAAATATCGCAAATCACAACTCACACGTTTCGGGGCCTTATTTGCCAATGCCAGAACTATGACAAAATCCTAAAAATCCTCGCGTACATTGGCATTTAATAGATCTTTCTGGGAAACATAACGGGATCGAAGAGATCCGGCCAAAATCTCGATTAGTAATCGTTTCAATAGCGAAACATTTTAAATCACAACTCACACGTTTCGGAGCCATAATGCCCTTGCCAGAACTACGAGCACAACAAAATTCTTCATCCTTAATCTGAACGATTTTTGGAAGATGTCATTTGGAAGCAATAATTGAATTTACGAATTTTACACAAAAACGATTTTGAATGAGGTGTGGCTCCAGCCAATAGTATTTTCAATGATTCTGGCGGCGAATTCAATGATAGCAGTGCAACTTTTCCAGACGCGCAACAGATACTGGCCGATTCACCTTTGTATTTGAATGCATAGCAGTGTTGACAGTCCATAGCTCCAATGACAATTTGTGAATGTGACTAATAGTCGATGTCCGACTCATATTCGAACGCAAGGCGGAGTAGTGATGTACGTGTCAATGCGCGATATACTTTCAGGCGCTATCGTTCATGTGTTCTGTGTATGTCGGTGGCTCGTAGACGCGCCTGTCTTTGTCGCAATGCATTAGCCTGACGGAGTTCGTTACGTTTCTGCGTCTTGCCTTTCATTTGCACGTGTGTTTGCAATGTGGTCTCTTCTTAAATTTGCATTGCCCGTTAATTGATCTTTTGCCATTCTATTTAACCGACGAGCGTGAACTATTTGTCTATTCCGTGTACGACGACCAATATTTCCTCCTCGTCCACGAAGACGTGGCATTGTTCTTTAATAAACACACAACACATAAATATAAGTAACTTATTTGAATTTTATGGACGTTATAATTTGTTGAACAAACGTTGATGTTGTTTATTCTCGATGAGCCGATGATCGATAAAATTCATGGAAGATCATGTAATGTATTCACTTCAACACTACACTTTACACATTTGCACAAAGTATGTCTTTATGTACACTTTATTTATGATTTAAAACGTTATTTCAATATGTTTTGGCGATGAATAATTGTCGTACGCAAATGTGATACATGGAAATCGAAACACAGCGAACAGAAATTAAAATGACAAAACACAGAAAAGCTACGACGCAAGTAACTTGCGAATGTATTGATGCGTATGTCAAATACCACAGAATTCGAAATGACCGCCACCTATGGTACACAAACATAACTATGAATTATTCTCAGAAGGTCAATTATTCATGAACTTCTCAGAAGGTTTCAACGGTCAATTATTCATGAACTTATGATTTTGTTTTATAAAATATTGGGGAGTGGTGGTGGTGAAATTTTGAGGTTATATGTTATGATATGCGAACAATCTTAAAAAAAATCGACAAAAAATAAAAAACTGTCCAATAACCCGATCGCAGCGCCACCAACCGGGTACAATTGTGAATCTAAACCATCCGCGGACCCACTCAACCACACACAAAATTTTTTCAGAGAAGTTCAGTGACGCACATGCACACGTACAGAAGAATTATATATATATAAAGATTGAGGTTGATGGAAGGGGGGAGGGGGCGAAATTTTGGGGATATATATTCTGATATGGAAAAAATCTTAAAAAATTAAATTTCGTGAAAACATAAAAACAATTGCCTCGAACCCGATCGCAGCGCCACCTACCGAGTCCAATTGTGAATCTAAACCATCCAGCGACTCACTCAAACACACAAATTTCATCAAAATCGGTCTAGCCGTTTAGGAGGAGTTCAGTGACATACATACGTACAGAAGCATCGATCGGTTTCTTTAATCGGGAAGACATAGGTGTATCTTTTAGATTTCGCGCCAGGAAATTCGGATGAGATGCTAGTTTCCCTGCATAGCTGATCCGCATCTTTTGTAATTCGTCTTTATTAGTTAGGATGCTAAGGTCCTTATGGATATTTTTGATTTTACGAACGAGAATTTTTGACTATTGTTCATTGGACAATGTCAATAATTTGAGGTTGATTGCCATAATTGACACCCATACGACCAAATTGGTTTAATCATTGTGTTATACAGGATAAGTTTGTATTCTAGGTCAATGGCTGAATAATTCCCCATCAACCAATGGTTGATTTTGGATGTTTTTTTACCTTAAATTTTCTCTCACGGCTGATTGCTACATTTTCTGTTTGAATCACCAAGTGTGAACCACCTGTTTGATAATCCTTGGTTTTGAGTGAATACACTTTGAAGGTGATCAACTCATGCACCGTTAGAAAGACGAATTGGCGGGCTTGGTTGTGAGGCCGTTTAAGGTATTTAGGGGCCTTCCATATTGAATATTCTGTGACCGAATGAGGAGATAATTCCTTAAGGCAGTTTGCACATAATCCATCTTGGTTTTTTGTAGTAGGCTTTGCAATTTTTTCGCCTGGTTAAAGTTTTGCATCTATGGCGATCGATTAATTGCCAGATCCGTTTTAAGGGGCGTTTCTCTGTTAACATTTTTTCTATTTCGGCAAATGTTATGGTGTGTTTGCTCTTTGGTTTAGGCAATGAAAATCAAGTTTTTCATAGCAATGTTTATATCGTTAGCCGTTTGCAATGTAGACGTCAAGTCGATATGCGAACTCATGTACATCTGGAATTTTAACCAGTTAGTGAAGGTGTTCGTTCAATAGTTGTTTGTAGAACATGGCTTTTGGTCAGCCCAGTAATGTAGTAAGACCGGAGAGTGGTCAGAAGGTAATTCTAAAAGTGGTTTAGCCTAGATTATTTCTCGAATAATATTTTACTTGTGACTGCAAAATCAAAGACGACAGGAATTTTTCGACGATTAGTAGGCCAATAAGTTGCATGGTTACATGACGCGACTTCTTCGTCACCGGCTACCATAAAATGTTGACCCAGAGTTACAAACAATTTTTTGTAGTTATCTACCGAAACGTTATTATTTGGAGGGCAGTATATTGAAGCGATGACTAGCCTTTCTTTATCGTTGTGAACACATACGGAGGTTAATTTAATTTCCCCAGTGATATAATAATTTAGAACATAATGGTAAATCCGCTTTTTTATAATAATAGCAGTTCCTCCTAGGCTTCTGCCCAAGGGATGTTTTGTGTTATAAACTTCGTAACCTTTTATTCTGAAATTGTGTTTATCGATAAAGTGGATTTCATAAACTAGCAAAAGATCAATTTCGTGTTTTGCTAGGAAATGTTGTAAGTCGAGTTTGGGTTGGCTTATACCGTTTGCGTTCCAGTGGCACATCTTCAGATGATTTATCGGGGACATTCTTGTTTCTGGATGACAATGATTTGATTTTGTAGCATTGCTTGTAGCACATTTTGCATTGTTATCTTTAACTGCATCATCAGTTGCATACAGTTATTCAGATTGGTTCGTCATTTGAGGATTCACCTTGGAGAACAGTTGCATATGTTGGTTTACTGGTTGATGTTCTGGGCGAACGAGAGTCATTTGGTGGATGTGAATGTATGTTATTCTGTGCATCTGGTGTAGTTTTATACTGCCGCCTGGGACGTGACAATTGATTAATATTTCTGTTGAGGAGTTCGTTTTGCAGCTTTTGGTTTGATGTAGTTCACCGCATACGACGCACACTGATATCAACTTGCAATAAGTCGTTGACTGACCATATTCTTGGTAGTTTAGCACTGTATTTCTTTCGGATGGATCCAGTTCAACTTTGACCATTGGTTGTGGTTGCTTCAAGTGGTCCATGATCTTATATATATTCGGTATCTTAAATCTATCTTCAACAAGCGCGACCTGGATTTCGGTTGTTTCAACTTGGACATCTATGCCTTTAATAATGACAGAAAGACCTTTTGAAGACTTCAATCGGTATGTATAATAGTTTCTATTGTAGCATCCTAATAATTAATGACTTCTCTATAGTCGTTGAGCTCGTGTGGGTTTGAAGTTTTACTTCATGTACTTTGCCACGTAGTAAATTTGTTACGTGAAATATTTTTCCATGCGTTACTTTACTAGTCGACTCGTAAAGTTGCTAAGGAACGATTTTTTTCTAACTTTTCTAAAATTAAGGCACGAGTGTGACCATCTCAAAACCACACAGCCTAAATCCGACTAGTTTATACCTTTAACGTCCCAATTACCTTTATCGTGTCTAATGTAATTTTATTTCGTTGAAATACATGTTCTGTAGATATAACGATGCAAGGCTAAAATTCTCAAGATTTAAAAGGAACGAATTTATTTTTTGTATTTACCGTGATTTTTAATAAATTCCAGGCGAGGCTAACTTTACACAAGAGCAAATGGGTTTTTTTATTGAATAGTGCTGCCTGATGATTTTTATTTTATTTTCTGGAATAGAAACGTGGGATAACTTCACATACGTACCTAACTGCATAACAAGAATGTAACAGAAAGCAACCACAGGGAGATATAAGAGCAGACAAACCACCGATTACCTAGAAGAGAGTAGTGTTATCTGAAAGGAGACAGCTCGGTAAAACATGGAAGAAAATAAAAGCCGCAATCGCTAATAGAGGAACATACCCCTTATTCTCCTAAATCGGAGATAAAATAAAGTACAAAAAATAGTAAACATCTTTATGTTCTTTAAAATAACCCGTCGATATACTGAGTAATGTTTCACTAGTATAGTCTATAGGAGTTAATAGGCGTTAAGCTATAGCCTTCACTTTTAGGATGATATCACCCAACATTAATGGCATGCATTGTGTAATCTCCATGCTTTCGACATGGGTTACCAAGAAAAATACGTACATTTATTAATTAGAAGGCATTCTTTAAAAATTGAAGTCGATCCATTCTAATCTTCGGTCAATGTTGTATATATTAACATTTCAAAGCAAATAATCAGCATATGCATATGCAAGTGGCGCTAAACCCGCACATATGCCAAAATAAATAATTAATTCAAAACCAATTTGATCTCAATGTATCATATGCACCATTTGACCCAGATTTTCGCATAAATCGCATCCTCGTCTTAGACATAATGGCATCAGCGGCGTTAGCAAATTCCAATGAGATTTATATCATTTAATTGAGCTGGGCAAACAATAGAATTTACTGTATAAAATAAAAATAACACTTGCCTTTTATGGGCAGCGTATTAATGTGGGAGGAGTGGGGGCGCGCAATTTTTTAATTTCATATCGGATCTCTTCACTCAAATTTCTTTTAATTAAAATATTTTATTTAAAATACAGAAAATATTTGTCGTACGCAACGATCTTATAGGTATTTCTCGCATTACGCAACGGTAGTGTCTCTAAAAATTTTGTAAGATTTTTGTTTAGATTTTTTGTACGCGGACAAATTTAATTCAAATTTGCGAAATTCACTTAGATGTCATCTTCAGATTTTTATCAATTATATTGCACACTTTATTCCCTTAATGGTTAATTAAAAACTTAATTAATGTGACATTATTTCGGTTTACAAGTCTTCCAAGGCGAGCATACCTATCCAAGAAGTAAGTTGAGGATCACCTGTATTCGATTTAATCAAATGAATTTATGTGTCATTTAGTGACGGCTGGTACAATTTATATTACGTTTTGATTTTTTGATTGCTGATAAAAATCTCTTCTATACCAGTACGGGTTTGTTTTGCCTGTAATACTATATCTACATATTTAGTTAGTTAGATGAATAATAACGAAACAATTAAACATTTTAATTTTGATTTCTTGCGTATTTGCGTATTAAATTTCGGGTCATGTTAGTTTCTCATATATTTTTGGGGTTTTAAATTTATTTGCATTATAAAATAGCGAGATAAAAATCTTTAAATGTCTACTTGGTAACTTAATAATCGTAATCCAAACTAATGGAATTTTTAATTAATTTGTTCTGTGGGAATTTTAATTATTTTCCTAAACCATTAAAATGAGGTCGTGTGTGAAATAATTTGTATACTTACGTTAATCTCCCTTTTAGGTGTTCAATCCATTTGTCTTGGGCCAAGCATCCTTCATTTTCGATGTCAAATAGTTTGAATAGGGTTGATAAAAATGTCTGCAACAAACAAGAAATGAAATCAAAATTAACAAAGGCTTGGCAAATATCAGATTATGGTCATTGAACTTTGTGTGCTCCATTTCATTTGCTTATTTGCAAACGCAGTTTTATATTTGTAAATTACTGTTATTTTATTATCTTTAACTCGTTCTCTTACCGCGTATCGCAACGGAATCTTCAATGGCCAATAATTAATAACAGCATGCATCGTTTATAAAACCTTAAATCATATTGATTGTTTAACAACTACTTATATCGTATATGGCAGTAGTTTTCAATTTTGATTGTCATTTGCAGCAAGATATAAAATGTTGATTGAATAGATGATTGTTCGAAATTCATGTCTAAAATTATATATCACACCCTGTGAGCACTCTAACCCTATGAACATACATTTACGGTAAATACGGGTGTCCCAGAATTGGACGATCAAACAAAGCAGGGTGATAGGGCAGCTCATTTCCAACAAAAACAGACAAGTAAAGTTTTTTCGAATTGTTGATGGTGCAAGAGTTATTCCACTTTTATACTGTTAAAGTTAGCCAAAAGTTTCCAGCCGAAAGGTAATGCAGATAGTGTCTTTGCTATTCCAGCCGAAAGATGATAATGCAGATATTGTTTTTGCTATCCCAGCCGAAAAAATATTTTATAGCTGAAAGCTATATTACTTGGTAAACTTAGTTCTACTATCACACCAAATAACCAGAATACAGTAAAACAAATTCTGGAAATGTAAATTACAATAAACATACTTACGTTTTGCAAACGTTCCTCTATCACCTTATGTAACCCACTAGTCTGGCCAGCGAATAATTTCTGAGTCCAACGGACTATAGTCCCAAAAAATTATTTCAAATACGTTAAACGTTCCTCTATCATCTTATGTGACCCACTAGTCCGACCAGCGAATAATTTCTGAGTCCAACCGACTATATCTCGAATACTAAACATACAAATTTGTTTGATCAAACGATTTTTATGAAATATATTGCACGTTTAATGTATTTGAAATAATTTTTTGGGACTATAGTCCGTTGGACTCAGAAATTATTCGCTGGCCGGACTAGTGGGTTCTATTAGGTGATAGAGGAACGTCTAACGTATTTGAAATAATTTGTTGGGAATTTTTGTATGTTTAGTATTCGAGATATAGTCCGTTGGACTCAGAAATTATTCGCTGGCCGGACTAGTGGGTTACATTAAGTGATAGAGGAACGTCTAACGTATTTGAAATAATTTTTGGGAATTTTTGTATGTTTAGTATTCGAGATATAGTCCGTTGGACTCAGAAATAATTCGCTGGCCGGACTAGTGGGTCACATAAGATGATAGAGGAACGTTTAACGCATTTGAAATAATTTTTTGGGAATTTTTGTATGTTTAGTATTCGAGATATAGTCCATTGGACTCAGAAATTATTCGCTGGCCGGACTAGTGGGTTACATTAGGTGATAGAGGAACGTCTAACGTATTTGAAATAATTTGTTGGGAATTTTTGTATGTTTAGTATTCGAGATATAGTCCGTTGGACTCAGAAATTATTCGCTGGCCGGACTAGTGGGTTACATTAAGTGATAGAGGAACGTCTAACGTATTTGAAATAATTTGTTGGGAATTTTTGTATGTTTAGTATTCGAGATATAGTCCGTTGGACTCAGAAATTATTCGCTGGCCGGACTAGTGGGTTACATTAATTGATAGAGGAACGTCTAACGTATTTGAAATAATTTTTGGGAATTTTTGTATGTTTTGTATTCGAGATATAGTCCATTGGACTCAGAAATAATTCGCTGGCCGGACTAGTGGGTCACATAAGATGATAGAGGAACGTTTAACGCATTTGAAATAATTTTTTGGGAATTTTTGTATGTTTAGTATTCGAGATATAGTCCATTGGACTCAGAAATTATTCGCTGGCCGGACTAGTGGGTTACATTAGGTGATAGAGGAACGTCTAACGTATTTGAAATAATTTTTGGGAATTTTTGTATGTTTAGTATTCGAGATATAGTCCATTGGACTCAGAAATAATTCGCTGGCCGGACTAGTGGGTCACATAAGATGATAGAGGAACGTTTAACGCATTTGAAATAATTTTTTGGGAATTTTTGTATGTTTAGTATTCGAGATATAGTCCATTGGACTCAGAAATTATTCGCTGGCCGGACTAGTGGGTTACATTAGGTGATAGAGGAACGTCTAACGTATTTGAAATAATTTTTTGGGAATTTTTGTATGTTTAGTATTCGAGATATAGTCCATTGGACTCAGAAATTATTCGCTGGCCGGACTAGTGGGTTACATTAGGTGATAGAGGAACGTCTAACGTATTTGAAATAATTTTTGGGAATTTTTGTATGTTTAGTATTCGAGATATAGTCCGTTGGACTCAGAAATAATTCGCTGGCCGGACTAGTGGGTCACATAAGATGATAGAGGAACGTTTAACGTATTTGAAATAATTTTTTGGGAATTTTTGTATGTTTAGTATTCGAGATATAGTCCATTGGGCTCAGAAATTATTCGCTGGCCGGACTAGTGGGTTACATTAGGTGATAGAGGAACGTCTAACGTATTTGAAATAATTTTTGGGAATTTTTGTAAGTTTAGTATTCGAGATATAGTCCGTTGGACTCAGAAATAATTCGCTGGCCGGACTAGTGGGTCACATAAGATGATAGAGGAACGTTTAACGCATTTGAAATAATTTTTTGGGAATTTTTGTATGTTTAGTATTCGAGATATAGACCGTTGGACTCGGAAATTATTAGCTGGCCGGACTAGTGGGTTACATTAGGTGATAGAGGAACGTCTAACGTATTTGAAATAATTTTTGGGAATTTTTGTATGTTTAGTATTCGAGATATAGTCCGTTGGACTCAGAAATAATTCGCTGGCCGGACTAATGGATCACATAAGATGATAGAGGAACGTTTAACGTATTTGAAATAATTTTTGGGAATTTTTGTATGTTTAGTATTTGAGATATAGTCCGTTGGACTCAGAAATAATTCGCTGGCCGGACTAGTGGGTCACATAAGATGATAGAGGAACGTTTAACGTATTTGAAATAATTTTTTGGGAATTTTTGTATGTTTAGTATTCGAGATATAGTCCATTGGACTCAGAAATTATTCGCTGGCCGGACTATTGGGTTACATTAGGTGATAGAGGAACGTCTAACGTATTTGAAATAATTTTTGGGAATTTTTGTATGTTTAGTATTCGAGATATAGACCGTTGGACTCAGAAATTATTCGCTGGCCGGACTAGTGGGTCACATAAGATGATAGAGGAACGTTTGACGTATTTGAAATAATTTTTTGGGAATTTTTGTATGTTTAGTATTCGAGATATAGACCGTTGGACTCAGAAATTATTAGCTGGCCGGACTAGTGGGTCACATAAGGTGATAGAGGAACGTTTAACGTATTTGAAATAATTTTTTGGGAACTTCTGTATGTTTAGTATTCGAGATATAGACCGTTGGACTCAGAAATTATTCGCTGGCCGGACTAGTGGGTCACATAAGGTGATAGAGGAACGTCTAACGTATTTGAAATAATTTTTTGGGAACTTTTGTATGTTTAGTATTCGAGATATAGACCGTTGGACTCAGAAATTATTAGCTGGCCGGACTAGTGGGTCACATAAGAAGATAGAGGCACGTTTAACGTATTTGAAATAATTTTTTGGGAACTTTTGTATGTTTAGTATTCGAGATATAGACCGTTGGACTCAGAAATTATTAGCTGGCCGGACTAGTGGGTCACATAAGATGATAGAGGCACGTTTAACGTATTTGATATTTGAAATAATTTTTTGGGAATTTTTGTATGTTTAGTATTCGAGATATAGACCGTTGGACTTAGAAATTATTAGCTGGCCGGACTAGTGGGTCACATAAGGTGATAGAGGAACGTTTAACGTATTTGAAATAATTTTTTGGGAACTTCTGTATGTTTAGTATTCGAGATATAGACCGTTGGACTCAGAAATTATTAGCTGGCCGGACTAGTGGGTCACATAAGGTGATAGGGGAACGTTTAACGTATTTGAAATAATTTTTTGGGAACTTTTGTATGTTTAGTATTCGAGATATAGACCGTTGGACTCAGAAATTATTAGCTGGCCGGACTAATGGGTCACATAAGAAGATAGAGGCACGTTTAACGTATTTGAAATAATTTGTTGGGAATTTTTGTATGTTTAGTATTCGAGATATAGACCGTTGGACTCAGAAATTATTAGCTGGCCGGACTAGTGGGTCACATAAGGTGATAGGGGAACGTTTAACGTATTTGAAATAATTTTTTGGGAATTTTTGTATGTTTATGTATGTTTAGTTTTTGTATGTTTAGGACTAGCTATAAAATATTTTTTCGGCTGGGATAGCAAAAACAATATCTGCATTATCATATTTCGGCTGGGATAGTAAAGACACTATCTGCATTACCCTTCGACTGGAAACTTTCGGCTAACTTTAATAGTATGTGACTACTTGCATACATTTCTCTTCAATTTTAAGATCTATAAAGTATTTGATGTTTTCTTTTATAACCACCGACGATCCTCCCCTTGCCCTTCCTGCTGGATGAATGGTGTGGTAAAAAGTGTATCCATATATTGTAAGATATGAAGTTGAAGTAAAATGGGTTTCCGATACTAGGCATATATCTATTTTTTCAGTATTTAGGAAAATTTCTAATTCTGGAATATGTTGCATTGGCCCATTTGCATTTCAGGTTACTATTCTTAATGTTTTATTTGTTGTTGTTTGCATCATTTTAATAGAGGATGGATATCATTTCATTTAGAGAGTCTTGCTTATCTAACCTGTTGCTTAGAGCTTGAAGGCATTTCTCTTGTTTAGTTAGACGAATGTTAAGAGCTTCCATGCTTCTTAGTATCTTCTGGAGCACTGCTGTACCTTCAGTAGTGTCCTCCGAAATAACTGGTTTTGTCATGACTACTTGCGAGTACAGTTTTGGTTTTGGTTCTCCCGTTTTACTAGCATGAGGTTTAGGTTCCTCTTTGGTGGAAGTTTGATAATTTTTTACCGATATTCCTGGACTTTGTTTTCGCGTTTTATTTCTTATTCTTTGTAGCTCCTTAGCTATTTCACATCCCCGGTAGTTTGCGGGATGTGACTTATTGCAATTGACACATTTTGCAGCAATATTTTTACTAACGGGCATACCTGGGCATGATGCTTTCCGGCACATTTCACGCATCTAGTCTCTCTTTGGCAATATTTCTGCGTATGATTAAAACCTTGACGGTACTAATCCGTTATTGTTTTTCAATGGCTCTATTTTAACTCTAATGCTTTTAGCTCTAATGCTAAGTATTGCCTTGATATTATACACATTTTCCACTTTTTGTTTGTTATTAAAAGTGAGCATAAATAGTGGAAGCCCCCTTTTGTTAACTTGAACTCCTTGTTCAGTTTCGTTTTTTTCTTTCTTAATAATGTTTACGGCATTTTCTATTTGATAACCCTTTTGCTTGAGATCCCCAAAATTTCCTCTTTTGCACAGGTTGGGTGAAGGCCTCTAGCCATAACTTTAATTGGGCGATCATTCTTATCCTCATAGGTAAACCACTGATGCCCCTCGGAATTAAGCTTTGTAGCCACAGCTCTATAAGTTTCGGAGTCTACAACATTAATTTTCCAGACGGCGTTGTTTAGAGATACGAGTTTGTACTCGGCTATCGTAATCGATTTCATAATCGATTGTATAGTGGAGAAATTTGATATCCCGACGGCATTTATTGGTTTTGGATTTTTCTTTCGGTTTAGCTGGTTGTTGTTCTAGAGCTAGTTGTTTCTTGATGATTAACTGATTTCTGGAAACCTCTTTTGAAGTTGATGGTAAAGTCACTGCCATTTCTGGTGAGTGTTGCACTTTCCCTTTCTTACTTGGTCTTTTATTCCGGTTCAACATCCAATTTGTTTCTCTTTCTAAATCTTCTTCATCCGTATGGAATGAATTAATGCCATCATCGACTGTTGGGCTAGGTGTCGTCCCAAGCTCTGCACGTGTTTCAACTGCTTTTTTGAGTTCTTCATTCTCTTTCTTTAAAATTGTAAATTCTTCTTTCAATTTAGTAGTAAATTCGTTTATTTCTCTTAGTTGATCACGGAGTCCGCATTATCCTTCTCGTACTGAAATTTATTTCCAGTTGAAGATCTGGGTGATCTTTATAATTTGGAACTTCGTTCAATTGGGTTAAACAATGATTGGCACACCCCAGAATCTATTGGGCCTGCCACAGAAGAGTGTGGATTTGGCAGCATATCTCCTGCTGTACCACCTGGGGTATTACATTCCGTATTTGTTGTACTCATTGTTTGTTTTAGCCAATTTATACCACTGGCATTTGGTCCCCGGTTACACTTTGCTACTGTCGAAGCAATACCCACGCCCCGCGACGAGGACGCGGCTACCTTGGTGTTACCTAGGTGTACACCTCCTCACAATAATTCCTGTTCTGAAAACCATGAGAAATGGTTTGGGTTTCTTACTAATATAATTAACTATATCCAACACCACCAGGTGTTTTAAAATAATTATGATTGCATGTTTATTTATTTAATGTTTTTAGAAGATCGAGACGGGTTACTTGAACCATCGATTTCAATGGAAACTTCAATTATGACAACCTTTAGGCTGTTTAACTAGCAATGTAGCGCCCCCGAGTATGTAAACAGAATAATTCTCTCAAATAATCTCTACAATCTCTTTCAATTCACCACGAGTGGGGTTTAGTTCTTGAATAAGTAGCCTGCCGTTCTCCACAATGTAATTTATAACCAATGCTTTCTTTACATTTGGTATTTACATAATAAGTTGAGATTAAGAAGCTGGAGCTCGTATCGCACTAGTTCTGACATTCTCAAGCGCTTTCAAAATTTTTGACGCGTCTAAAAATGTTTAAACAAAAAAAAAACTCTAAAAGTGGTTATACACTCGTATGTCTAATTTAAAATACACTTGTTGGCAACTTTCATTCATAAAAAATCTTTTAGTGTTAACATAAGAAATAAACATTTAATTTTTATTATTTAGTTGTTGTGTATCATTACTACAAGCGCTGAAACAAGATTATTTAGTCAACAAATTTGTTTTAAGTGTGAGAATCTCTTGCTGTGGTTTTCTTATTTGTACAATATACTCGTATTTATTAAGAAAAAGTAATAATAGTAATAATAACAGCTAACAACAAAAATAATAACATCGATCTCCACTTAAGTGTCCATTAAGTAAGACAATAAAAGAAAAATGTGAAAGAAAACATTTTTAATTAACAGAATACTTTTTGTTTTGTTTATGTAAACATCGTGCTTTGGAGTCGAGCTGAACTTGGACTTTTTATGCAACGACATCGAGACAACTATACGAAAACTTGGAACTTCCATTTATGGATGTGACAACACAAATAAAATCTTGCTGCAATTTTGGAGTATTTCTATCGTGCGCGAGCATTTTAATTTTTTGCTGCCAATTATAGCGGTTTGGGGCAGACTACAAGGTGTGTAAAATAATGGTGGACATTCTACTGTTACTTGATCGTTCTTCTGGGTTGAATGACCCCTTAATCTAAGCCCATCAGCATTTGCTGTACACACTTACGAGCTGTCAACATAAATCATTTTTATTTTTGGTTTTAATTATTCGGTTTTCAATTCAATTTGCAACTGCCGTGCGCACCATACAATCCGATCAATCAGCTTACTAAATCGTTTAGTCGTGAGAATTAAATCAAACCTATATAAAATTTATTTGGCATCTCTCGATTTTTACCTTTTTAATAACATTATTTCATCCGCGTGTGGTTGATCGATAAATATTTGGCAAATCTCTATTGGAATGGATTAATTAAGTGGTTTAGACCTAAATAATTAAATCGTGATCTTCAGTTTCAATGAAGTGTAATTTGTACAACATGTTGAACTATGGATCGTGCCGATTATCCACGTTTAAAAGTTTGCATATTTGTCTGCAATCCGCAGCAGAGACGATACTTGCAAATCGAGTTTATTTCGATCTGCATCGTTAGCTGCGTTAGACGGTTTGATTAGTTTTCAAAAGTTAGACGATTCTATCGAGTTTTAATGTCGATAATAATTAATAATTAATACTTGCTGACTGGATGTTTTGTGAAGATTACACCAACCGAAGAGATGGGATTATGGGATTAATAATGGTTGAGATAGGTGATAGTGTTAACCCACAAAATCGGCAGACCAAGCAGACATTTTATAAATATTATAGCGACCATTTTTTTCACAGATTCCCTTCAAATTTGAAATTTGTGTTCAGTATTGGTTGGAAAATCACCGTGGTTAAAAATTAATAAGTAATTATTGAATTTTTCGGTTGTTGTGGTCCCCCGTGGTCCTACGATATCGAATGGTACTTGTTGAAATTTATCTCGTTGAAATTGATGATCTGAGGTAGTTGTTCTAGTTTGATTTTTGTTTCTTTTGCATATATCTGTGTATTTATTTATTTCGTATGCTTTCCATGTGCGTGCGTGTCTTCCTAATTCATGTAAGTTTATTTCTTAAGTTAGATAGATCGCTTATCTCAACTCGTGTTGTCTTTTGTTGAGGGGGATTCCTATTCTAGTTCCGATCTTGGTCTTTCTTCGCTTGATTTCGTGCGATGGCTAGAACTCGGTCGAGTTTGATACGGTTAAGTGCGTTGGCGTTGATGCATGATACTGCGAATTCTCCCGAAGACTATAATTTAGAAAGTACTACTCCTTCTAAGTCTGGACATCTGAGTATTGGTGTGCTAGTGAGATAATATTTGAGTTAGTTATGCTGAAAACAGATGTGCATAATTTTGCATGCATCCAAATTAAAATACACTAGTATCTATGAAATGAATTAGATGTATTCTGCATGACATGCATAATTATGCAAGTTGCCTTTATTTCTAAATTTGATGCACATCAGCAATGTTGACAACAAAGAAACAAGCCGAAAAAATCGAAATCAGTTCTAACTTCACATGTTATTGTTTATTGGTTTGTGTATTTTCCGAAAGAAACACAAAAGATTTAAAAAATGGAGGAATTACCCGCAGATTCGCACGCAGCAATGCACGCATAAATTACGCACATCTGTTTTCAGCATTAAAATCTTGTATGTCGACAGCTGTGAACACAAATGTTTAGTTGATGGTTCTAGATTTCAGAAACGTGACGTATGTATCTCTCATTCCCTCGCTCTAGTTTGCTAATCCAAAAAATGACTGCATTTCACGCATATTTGTGGTAAATTTAATACGTTTAAAAGTGAGCTGAGACATAAGCACTTGGTGGCTTGAAGTTTTAAATTGTTTCGCCTGTAAAGGTCGCATACTTCTCCTAACTTGTTATTACATTCGAATCTTAACTTGTTCTTTGCACGTTGAAATGTCGCTCGTGAGTTTTTAAGACCGAAAGGCATTCGAGTTAACTTGAAATGGCCATAGTCAGTGCTAAAAGTCGTTTTATATGAATCTTGCGGGTGTATCTCGATTTGTTGATAACCTGTCTAATGTCGAAAATTATTGAGCATGTCAAAATCGATCTATAATATCGGTTATGGTGTGTAATGGAAATGAATCACCGATTGTAACATCGTTTAATTTTCTGAAATCTACGACTACGCGCCACTTGATCTGTTCCTGCCTTTATTGTTACTGCTAGTAAAGGGCTGTTGCATGCATGGACTAGTGTTCGATTATATTTTTCCTTCTTGATACTGTTATTGATTGGTTTAGTATGCTGGCTTTTAGATTTCTAGGTAGGGGTAACATGTTTGGTGTGAATATGCCTATTTTAATTTCAGTAGTCGAGTAGATGCACATATCGTTTGTTGGAGTTGGAATATGGTTCGAAAATGGTATTACTGGTACTGTACAATATGTCGACATTTTCTTTTAGAAGAATACTCTACCGATTATTACTTCTTCTAATATTTGGAAGATTTGGATGGTGGTATTACGTAGAATTTGTGTTTGAGTGACAATTTTTCATTTAGTTTAAGATCCATTATCAGTGAACCTTCTGTTTGAATTTTTCCTTTTCCCATTCCAGTTAACGTGACTTTATCGTTAGTAACGATTTCGTCTTTGCAAACTTGTGTGAACTTAATCACTGAAATACCTACCCCAGAGTATATCAATAACTGTAATCTTCTGTCTTTTATTGTCGACGATTTGGTATCTCTATTAGTTCTGTATTTTGAGCTCAGGTTGATGGTTGTAGTCCCATCTTGATGGGTAAATAAACTTTCAAGTGTTCCATTATTTTCGATGATGTCTTGTTCATATTCCAAACCATCTATAAGAGGTTTGAATTACGCATCTGGGAAATTTTGGATTTTCCTGCTTGTAGTAGAATGCTAAGATATTTTTCTCGTGTGTCGTGGTTTAGTATACTGGTGTTTTTCATTAGCATTTTTAGTTTTAGAGTCCATTTATTGCTGGTAATTTTCAGTGTAGATGTACCACTGGCTTCCTTACTGTATTGCTCATTTGTTGCTTGTTTATAAAATTTTCCCTCTTGAAGTGATAATTTATTAAGTGTAAGGTTGAGGTTAATTCACGTTGGCATTCAGTTAAAGCTTCGTTTTGCTCTGGGTTTGATGTACTCTGTTCTGGAATTCTAGTTAAGGTTTCTGTACGGTTGTTGATCATTTCTGGTTTGTAAAGCACGATTGTAGCTTCGATTTGTTTTTGATTGTCGGTTGTTATTGCATATGAGGTAAGCGTCGGAATTGTAGTTATTGTTTGATTAATTTTGAATGGTAGCGCGTTTTGGTTAATTAATGGTTTATAGTGGTCGAGGTAAATTTCATGAATGTTTCCCATTTGGAGATAGAAGTTTTCTCAATCGTCGTTTAATGATAAGTTTGTTGGTTCTTGCTGTGCGTTTAGGGGATCCGATTGTAGTGGCTCTCAAAGGCACCTAGCCTCTTTGGTAGGATCTAGTTTCGTTTTCCTGCAAAGTCTGTTGCATAGTGATTTACATTTTGTAGTTCCATTCTGATTCGCATGTTCTTGAACTGATCTTCCAGAATCCTTATTAGTTGTTGCGATTCCTTGTTTAATTTGGGTCTGGGTGTTGGTAAATTATATGCTTTGCTATTGAAAAATTTACTACGATACTTTTAGAATGTGTGCCCATTTATTTTTTGGTAATGTGAAGAATATTTAGGTTTGTAAGCATTCGGCAAGTCGGTTGTTTATTTAGTAGTACATTTAGTAGCTTGGTTGTACTGTGATCTTCTCTGTGCTACTGTTTGAAATCTTGACTATGTTTCGAGGGTTGTATAACATTGCAAATTCGATCAAATATAAAATTTATAATTGATCAAGTCAATCAACTCAATTAATAAAATTTAAATTATGTAAGTGGTAAGTACTAGTGTGTTCATTTAATTAAAGTGTGTTTGTTTGAGAAACCAGACTACTCTGAGAGGACTTGATCTCTTTCATAAAAGAAAGATTGGTTTCTTACATAAGATACTAATTTAGAACCACTTTAATCACCTCTGTGCGATCCGTAGAGACCGAGTTATATAATTTCAAATGCTTAAGAATTTTTGCATTACGCTCAATAACATTCTTTCCCAAATAACAAAATTCTCAGATTTCCGAGCATGTAGTTAAGTAAGATTGGGTTTTACATCAAATTCTATTCTGCGCAATTCGCAGGGGCCGATTTAAATTATTTCAAATGTTGGAGATGCTACTGAAAGTCTCTATACGACACTCAGAGGTGACACCTTTCGGTGGGTACACCATTATCAAACGTCGGGCAACACGGTTTCAAATGACGGTTTCAGCTGTCAAAATCGTCACATCCATGTGAAAAACTCTCTTCTTTTTCCAACCTTCGATCGAGTAACACGGCACGGATAATCAATTTAATAAATTTTTTCTTGTATTAATCGCAATTAAATCATCGTTCCTTTTCTCGCATTTTTTTCTAAGTTCGGGTTTTCGCTCCAACATTTTTGGTCGTTCGAACCGGATAGTACGTGCCGTGCCGCAACAATTCACGTAGGTAAAACAATTTAACATTTTGGTGTTCAGTGCACGTGGCTCTGATATTCGGCTGATAAAACCACCATAATTCGGTGGTGCAATGACAACTGGCGACAAGCATGCGTCGCTACAGCGGTTCTTTTAACGAGCAGTGAGGAAGAGCAGGTAGTCTCACGCCAGGAAACCAGCAACGAATTCAAACAGGCGCAGATCGACTATGTGGCGTCCCAGTATAATGAATTGTGCGGTGTACAGGACCGCATTCAAGCGGACGGCTATTACTCGGATTGCAGTTTTAAATTTGAAAACCATAAAGAGCCACATCAGCCACGGTTGAGAACCCGCAAGATCACACCAAGTTAACTCACGGACAGCGGTCGGTCAATAAAGAGCTGCCGCGAATCACGGTTCTAGTATTCGACGGCGACTACACGAATTGGACCGAATTTGAGAATTTGTTTGTCGACCTCGTTCACAACCATAAATAACTGACCAATTCACAGAAGCTACACAATCTGTAGGTGAACTTAACTGGCGATGCAGCATCGTTGCTCAAGTCTGTGAGCATCACCAACGACAATTACGAGAAAGCATAGCACATTTTATATCAACAGCCATCTAAAAAGGTTTAGAACAACACCTGCGCTACAAATCGAATCAGCCTTGGTGATGCTTGACACTGCGACGACAACGTTCGCAGTCTGAAAGTTTTAGAAGTACCGGTCACCCCATGGGATATCACCTTAATCAACATCATCGCAGACAAGTTGGATCCAGAAACCCATCGACATTGAGACATGTCAATAACCCGAGCGCAATATTCATCATACCAAAATCTGATCGATTTCCTGAACACCCGATGGCAATCACTGGAGATGATTTCCATTGACTAAAGCACAATTGAATCCGTCATAATCGCACAAAGAGGCTCTGTCACCTTCGCCTGTCATGCATTCAACTTGCTCACTCGTCTTCACTTCGGACTCTCGCATCTTTTCGTATTCCAGTGCGATCAGTTCAATCCTCTAAAATTCGAAGAAAAATCAAATCTCGTCCGGCAAAAGAGGTTGTGCTTCAACTGCCTGCACAAAGATCACATCCAGTTCGAATTGCAAATGAAATTTGTGCCGGGTTTGCAAGAAAAGATACCACACGTTATTAGACAACTGAAATCCAAATACCGAATCTTCTTCCGTCGAATAATCACGAATTCCGGGCACTACGAATCACGTCACATCGCCATTCAGGATGTACCGCTTACAACAGCAACCGCCATCGTATCGTACTCAATCTAAAAGTTAGTCATTCGAGCAGCCGTTTAGTTTAATGGCCCATCGAGGTCTATGACACCATCGGCAACACTCAGATCATTTTGGGAAATCGACCATGTTCGTTAAATCTCAGAGGTTTTCGAGCATGTGATTCTCGCTTTCTTATATCATTATGAAGATTCAATTTTTGAGTGCTTTTTAAATTCTAAGTACTTTTGGGCACAGTGTATATTTTGTTATTTTGGCATAAACTTTACTCCGATAATCCTTTATCGAAATATTTTGAGGATATTCAATTCGCCAATAGCTTTACAAATCGCATTAACTTCAATTTCAATTTTATTTCTAATAGTAACAAATTGACTTTTTGTTTGAGAAAGGTTTTTGTTAACCAAAAATCATAATTTAAAAAACCAAATTTCCAGGTGGTTGGGAAGTTCCAATTTAAATTGGTTCGATTAAAAAAATTAGGTTAAATAATTTGAGTACGGACCCGCAATATTTCTCTTTCACCAACAATTCGAACTTAACGTGTATAGGAAGATACTCCAGGGCAGCTTATTATTGTCATTTGAAATGTCAGTTTTTCAAAAAGCGATTATTACAGCAGACCTTATGACAGAATTGTGTTTCACTCTGCATATTCACTAATAATATATAAATCTTGAAGATTAATTTAATATGCTGCCTGATTAGATAAGTGGGATGCTCGAAAATCTCACTCTCTGGTAAAATTTTATAAACCTGTCATTCGTGACGACCTGCATGATTCACTAGTCTGTTACAAATAATGCTGCTGCTCTACACATTTTGAATTTCTCCCAGTTCATGCGCGTTTTAAATAATTTTAGAGCCAATTTTAACTAACGTTTCTATAATTGGCAATGCATTGACGTAATGATTGACAAGAAACAGAAAATGTGTGACAGTCACATTATGTAAATTAAAATAATTAAAGTACGCTAAAGAACTGATGTTCATTTGAAGCACGATACTAGACCTAATTATCACCAAAAATTGATGTATGAACTGTGCTCAAAATTCCTATATCATGCATTCGATGAATTTATTAAGTCCAAGACTAGTTGAAATATTTCTTATAATAAAGAAATAAATTACAAATAATTTATAATCACCTTGCCCCCGATACACAACATAATAGTGCAAATAAAATCGTTTAAAATAAAAATTAGTCTAAATATTAAATTTAATATTGTCACGAATCATTCTCGTAAGATATTCATTCTCGCTTAATAATGGCATATTACAAATAATCGATATTGTAATTCGATAAGAGCGAAAATATCATGCATGATTCATTACTGCATGATTTACTCGTATAAATATGACAGAGCACACACAGGTGACGAATTAATGCTTAGCATGCCGTGAGATCAAATACATTTTATTATTCTAATCAATCACGACTTGTTAAAACCAAATCTTTTGTTTAATAACAAATGTCAATTAAAAAGTAAATATTTTAATTTTTGACAGATTTCTTTCTGGATCCAATCCAAATTTTATGTTCGGTAACGTCGTATTCGTATCAAACAGATCTACACAAATTAGTTTTGAATAAATTATATAGAACTTTTGTTTACATACATTTTAGCGAGCTTCGACATGCGATTTAGTTAATAATTTTCATTTTCTTTTGAAATTTTCTTTTGAGTACGTCATTCATTTTACGGATCCGTTTATTTATTTTTATTTATCAGCAAACTTTCAAATAATTCATCATACAATATGATTGATTTGAAGTGACCGACCGATGATGATTACACGATAAATGGACAAAATAATAAAATCACATTAGACAAATACTCGTACCATCTTAGAATAATCTTAATTCCTTTTGAAATTACAATGTAATTAGCAAATATTAAGACATTTCTCGTATGCAGTTAATTCATTCCGAAACCCAATTATGGTTTATTATTTCATTTAACACACAAGCAACGTCTCTTAAAAGCAATAATGTAAACACAACTAAATAAAGTAATTTTTAAAAAGGAAATGTAAGAAATTCTATTTCTCACCTTCTTACATATTTTTATCACCTCCATACTATATGATTTTTTTGTTGTTGTTCAGTTTGTTGTACTTTTCTTCGTTTGTTTTTTTTTTTTTGTTGTAACTTTGGCTTGACAAGAAACAATTCAATTATTTTATGTGATTAAAATAACATCAAATTTAAGAGCAGAGTTAACCCAAGCAAGCAACGCCGAGCAATGGTTGACTTGATGTTTACGTCACATACTTATCGTACACTGACATTAATTTCAGAGTAAAAATAAATAAATTTGGCGGTGTACAACAACAATTCTCGTAATTTGGATAAATGTTTCGAATAACGCCATCTGTGCGACACTAGTAGCAACTTCTTTTGTTAGTAGTGAAGTATGTTTTTTTTATCAACAGCACCGCCAATCTATGGTCACCAATTGACACCAATGAAGAGATATTCAAAGGAGATTCATCTACAGCTACAAGCCCACTAACACCAATAATCCAAGAAGTGTGGAATTCTGGCAGAATACCACAAAAATGGAAAGAAGGCTTGTCAATTACAATCCTGAAGAAAGGTAACCTAGGAGAATGCAAAAATTGGCAAGGTATCTCTCTCCTCAACACAACAATAAAGATACTCGCAAAGATCATCCTTGATAAAATCTCACCTACGATCAGTGTAAAATTAAGAAACGAATAAGCTGGCTTAAAACCTGGAAGAAGTTGCACTGATTACATCAACTCAATCCTTATCAACAATGAACAATCCAATAAATGGAATTCACCATTTTGCCTGATCTTCGTCGATTTCGAACGCGCATTTGATATGATAAATAGGAACGTAATAGGGCAGACACTTTGTGAAATAGACATTCCAAAGAAATTGATTGAACTCATACAAAAAATGTATCGGGATGCTGGAAACCGAGTTCAATATAAAGGCAAACAAAGAGAAACCTACTACAACACTCGAGGAGTAAGGCAAGGATGCGTACTCTCACCAATACTGCTCCTGCTGTTCCTGATGGTATACACACTCACTCAGACATGCAGCAGAAACTGCAACAGCTGTTACATCTAGCTAACGAAGTTGGTCTCAAGATAAATATTTGAAAAGCCATAAGACGATGAGACTCAACACAAATATAACCACACCGATGCACATCAACAATGTACAAATTGAAGATGTAAATGAATTTGTATACCTTGGTTGCACAATAACGAAACAGGTGAGACAGAAGAAGACATAAAGTTTGGAATTATTCTGTCCTGTCACGCAAGACCAAGATACGAATGTTCAACTCGTGTGTGAAATCGGTACTGTATGGGTGTAGGATGTGAAATTAGGACACAGAAAAAGTCAGGAAGAAGTTACAGGTGTTCGTAAACATTGAACTGCATAGAAGAACAAATCAGTCAGACATAGAGACCGAAATAAAGAGCCGAAACTGGAGATGGATTGGCCATACACTTTTTTTTTCTTTATTAATTACAACTGAGACTGTGCTCATCTAGCAATTTATCTTTCAAATTTACAAATTTTACATTCCTTCAATAATTCTGATTTGTTGGGGTGAAACCCAATTTTTTTGATATTTGATTGAATAGTTTCAGTTAAAGCGATGCCACATTCACATGTAACGAACGACGATTCGTGCGTATTTTAATTTGCCTTGCCACATACAAGAAATTTTTTTCCATTTTTACAACAATAATTCTTTATATTCTTTATATTTTGTTTTAAAGTATCAAAAATTAACGAAGTGAGGTTAAAAACACAACAGAGAAAAAAGTCGTTTAATATTTTTGGATAAGTTCGGAATTCGTTTTTAGATTTTTGGCGTTCGTTCACGTGTAAAATTATACCATTCAGAGCAAAAATGGTTTCTAGAAACGGCTAAATAGAAAAATGATTATTTTTCAATTAAAATTATTAAATAATTGCAAATTTATTAGTTTGGATACTAATTTGAGGTATTTTACATATTATCTCGTTAATTTAAGTCAAAAATATGCTGTAACTAATTCATAAGTGCCAAATCTGATTTTAGATGTTTTTTATGTGGCATCGCTTTTAGAGTCGTTTTTGTAAATTAACTTCTGTTTTTATTTTAAATATAGGGAAAATATTAACGTCGTGCAATAATTAAATACTTTAATTTGAAGGCAAACAAAAAGAAATAATCTATGTCATGCAATCGTTTATAATTTGATAAATGAATTTAAACGTCACCGCACAAGTACAAGTGGCGCTGAACGTTCAGGAAGGCCAAAAGAAGTAACAACACAGGAAATGGTCAATGAAATCAATATGAATGAGGTGAATTATCTATCCGAAATTCCGCTACTACCCGTATTGTCGCTGTGCCATTCAAATTAAAAATAAATGCATCCATAAAACAAACTTTTAACGACCCGAAAAATACCAATTGACATTTATTTTGACATGACGTTATTAACTAGAATTCATTTTTCTGCGTTTTCAATGTTTATTGTAAGATTAAGTTTGTTATGGTGTAAGGGTTGTACAAAACAAAGACCTTTTCAAATTTCCCATTGAAATGGATAGCGACTCCCGATAGCTGCGCCCAATAAATAAGTAGAGCAAAATATTTTTATATCAATTTTTAACTAAAATGTTGAAGTTAAATAAATTAGTTATATGCAAAAAATAGCGGGCTAAATATAAGTTTTGACATAGAAAATTGGGTGCTCCGGATACATCTACCGGAATAACCATTTCTAAGCAATGTTTGGAGATGTTCCAGCGTAATCCAACTCAATTGTTGTGTCGATTCATAACGTTTGAAGAAACTACAGGCTAGAATCAAAACAACAGTCAAAACAGTAGGTCGAAACTGCTGAACGAAAGCAAAAGTTCCATTCTTATCGGTTGAAATAAATGGCTCGTTCCATTAAAATTGACTATTTAAAAAAACACTCCTGAAAGTGGGACAGAACTAGATCATTTCTTAACCGGTCATAATGAAATTGTATACATAGTATGAAAATGTGATTCCTGTAAAATTATGACTCGATCAATCGACAGAGTTTACAGACCTATTTCAGCAACAATATTGTGGCAAAGTTGAGAATACGATTTTGAGAATTATGTAACCAGAAGCTGTTGACTTGGCTGGTACTATTTTAGACCTTCATTCATAATGACTTAAAATTAACATTTTATAAACGAGGTCTAATGAGGTGATCGTTAGGAGGATACAGTCTGTGTGATTGAGCGGATTAACAATAGACGGAGTTTCAATTCCCGGGACACTCCATATATCTACATATGTTTAATTCATTTTAATAGTCCATATCCAAAATAATAGAAAATTTCAACGGTAAACGAAAGGGCTCTTTTTACCTAAGTTTACTATATTTCAAAAATCCACATATATTATTTTAGAAACCCTTTTCTGCCCTAAATACCCAAATTCATCGTGATTAATTAAGAAACGGCTTATAGTTGGACATATTTCAGAAATTTTTCTAGCAAATCCAATATATCCGTTCTAGGTCTGGTCCCATTTCAGAACTACTTCCAAAAAACTGTTATGAATCCCTTTTCATGATTGGTTGAAAAACCACTTAATTTCATTCAAATTGGATGATTTCTAGAGCTTGATTCGGAACTCATATTCGAATACAGTTTTTATTATATAAATTCACTTTGACCATGAAAAAAAACAAACAGAAAAACCGGTGTCGTCAAAAACAAAACTTGTGCTTAATCCAGGGACGAATTTTTTAAGAAATTAGTATTTTTGGCTCAACAGAAATATTATACAAAATGAAAACAAAGATTAACTATTCATTTGACCTATTTTTCGGTAAATTATCGTTTTCGATGAACTGTCATTTTCGGTAAATGGTTGCTTTCGGTGAATTGTTGTAAGGCAATTTATTGAAAGTGACAATTTACAAAAACGACAATTCCCCGAAAGCGACTATTCATCGAAATTAAATCAGCGTATTTAGGACAGTCTTCATGAACTGTATTGTCCTTTATTTAAAATTGTGTTCAATATGTAAGTACTGTGGGCAAAAAGGTAGTAAGACTTTTTAATTTAAATTTCGCGCGGAAAACCATTCGACGAAATATTTTTTTTTCTATGTTGGTATGACTGTCAGTGACATCTGTGCCAAATGTCACATCAAAATAATCATTAGTGTTTAGTATACGTTTGTCTTTCTGAAGTACAAAAGTACAAAAAGCATTCGACGATTTTTACAATGAGCGAAATTATTCAACAAAGAAGTTCCATTAAATTTTGTGTGCGGAATCAATTTTGTGGTGCCGAAACGTTCAGAATGTTGCAAAAGGCCTTCGGTGATAATTGTATGTCGCGAGCAAGTGTTTTTGATTGGTACAAATTGTTCAAAGAGGATCGAGAACGTGTTGACGACGAACCACGTCTAGGACGGTCATCAACATCAACTGATGATCAACACGTTAATAAAATTAAGGAATTGTTGCTCGAGAATCAACGATTAACAGTCAGAGACCTTACTGGCATCGTTGAAATATCAGAAGGATCAGTGAAAACCATTTTAAGAACCCGCCCTAAGAAAAGTGAAACCACGATTGGTTCCAAAATCACTCAATTTTTTGGAAAAACAGCGTCGCGTTGACGTCTGTGAAAGAATGCTTTCCGACTACCAGGATGTCATGAAACGTATTATAACTAGCGATGAGTCTTGGATCTATTCTTGCGACACGGAAACAAACGATGAATCGGCCGAATATCGTGCCAAAGGTGAGCCGAAGCCGAAAAAAAACACGCCAAAGCAAGTAAAAATCAAGGTGATGTTGACAGTTTTCTTCGATTATCGAGGTGTGGTGCACTTCGAATTCCTTCCGACCGGCTAAACTGTCAACAAGGAATACTATTTGAGTGTTATGCGTCGTTTGCGCGAAGCTATTCGTAAAAAGAGGCCGGAATTATGAGTCGACAACTCTTGGTTTTTGCACCACGATAATGCACCTTCTCATACTGCATTGGTTTTACGTGATTTTTTCGCCAAAAATTCCACCAATATCGTTCCGCAACGACTGTATTCGCCTGATTTGGCTCCGTGTGACTTCTGGTTGTTCAGCATACTCAAACTTGTCCATCAGTACAAAGTCATCTGCAAATTGCAAAATGACTTTGCCCGAGGAGTTACACCTATGTATCGAGCTCGTGTACAGGTTGAAGAGAGTCAGTAAAGGCCCATAGTCATCGCTCCCTCCAACCTATACCCTCTACCACATAAAACTATCTTTCTCTCATTCATGAACTCATACACCCATTTGCAATTTTTCCAAGGAAACCCCAAGTCCATAAGGATCTGATAAAGTTTCCCTGGAACCACGTAATCATATGTCCTTTCTATATCCAAAAATACCACCACAACATGCTTTTTTTCCTTTGCCACTTCCCACTCAAACTTTTCTACACATTCATTAGCAGATTGTTTGTGACGGAATCCAAAGGTGGTTTCCGGCAACAAATTTCCCTCATTCACAAATTTATCTATACGACCTTTCATCATACCATTCACAATTTTAACAAATACATTCAACATACATATTCCCCTGTAATTTGTTGCCAGATTCCTATCCCGAACCTTTTTAGGGATAGGTACCACTCTGCTTTCCTTCCATTTTCCGGTATCTGAATACTCATCCATACTTGGAGAATTCGAAGCAAGGCCGCCTTGGCTTCGAATTCTAATCTACCAATCATTTTATAACTCACTCTGTTAGTTCCGGATGTAGTAGATTTTTGATATTTCTAAAACCCCTCGGAACTCTTCCCATTCAAACTCCTTACACATATCGTTCATAAATTCATTTTCATTATCAGGTAACAAAACTTCATACCTATCGCTCAAATTGTTACGTCCGTCCGTCATCTAACACTGCATTTCTGCCTTGCGCTCTATATCCTCTCACTCTGTTAAATTTATCCCATACATCCTTAGTTGTGGTTCTATATGCCATTTTGGGCACATAGTCCCGCCAAATTTTCCTTCTCGCTCTACGGATAGCCTTTTTCAATCTTGAATTCATCCTTCCATAATTTATTCTGCATTCATGACATATACACCTATTGAACTCTCTCAATGCTATCCGTTTCCTTTCATACCAATACTAGATTTCATTGTTCCACCAAACATTCACTTTGAATTCACTCCCTTTGACATTTTATAGTGCACATTTCATTCACTCTCTCTATTTCAGCCTCAAGTTGGTTAACTTCATTTACTTGTTTCATTATGAGAGTTTCATTCATACGTTCGACCCATTTCTTACCATTCATAATGGCCTTACGGTCTATGTCAACATTTATACCACCTAAGCATATCCTGATCAAAAAATGATCACTATACCCAAATTCTCATCTGTGACATTCCAAGTGACTTGGCCCGACAGCCCACTAGATATTAAAGTTAAATCTATCGCGCAGGCTGTTGACCCCACTCTCGGCATTCTAGTCGACCCACCATCATTCAGGACTTCGAGATCGGAATCCAGAATAAGGCGGGCCAACCAGTTACCTCGCGGATCAGTTCTTTCACTCCCCCATATTCTCGAATGCGCATTCATATCAGCCGCTAGAATCACGCCACTTTTGCCTTCCACCCATTCAAACAAAATTTGAAAATCTCGTTGGCTTCTCTCTTTGTCAGACGTAGACAACACTGGAGTTGCATAGATACTAACAAATAACAAGTTTATGTCCAGATTCCGTGTTTTGGCTGCGATGATTTCAATGTGCTAGAAACGCGGTATGTCACAAAGGACCAGGCTGATATCGAAAACCCCACCGAAGCCATCAGCCCTCGGTCTGGACCGATAATTGTATCCTTTCACCCGAAACGTCTTACCCTCACGTTCCCAAGTTTCACACAAAATCATCACATTCACATCGTTATTGGTCAGATAATTGGAGTTAAATTAGAATGTCTCATTGCTAGCCATGCTTCATTTTTTTGATTGTCTCTATGTCCATTGCTGTATTACAAGTTGTTTGTTGATTTGATTGCGGTTGTTGTTTTAATCTTTATTGTTGTCGTTGTACTTGCTGTATTTGTTGTTGTAATTTGTTCGTTTCTAGTAGTTGTTTTGGTTGTTGCGGCTGTTGTTGGGTTTGTTGTTGTTGTACTTGATCTTTTTGTTGTTTTGATTGGTTGGTTTAATTGTGTTTGTGTCTGTTGTTGCCTTGAAGTTGAAATAGATTTTGGATATGATTGTGGTTTTGTCTGTTCTAGTTGGTTTTCTTTATTTTGCGGCTTTTGTGGTGTTAAAGGTGGTTTTTAGTGTATCGGCATATGCTGTCTGGTTAGCTGGTGTGGTGTTTGCGTATAATCGAAAATATTTGGCTTTCGCCTCGGGAAATGCTAATCTATCTACAGTTTTAATTTTCACTATTTCTACTTGTCGTTTATATACTCGACATTCCTTATTGTTGCTGGTGTGTGCCTCTCCACAATTTATGCATTTTAGTGTAATGCACGGCTGGTTGTGTGGTGTTACTTCACTACATTTGTAGCACTTAGGATCACTTGTGCAACTCTTTGTGGTGTGACCAAATTTGTGGCATTCGGTGCACTTCAACGAATTTGGAATGTACAATCGAATGCTTAGTTGTATAAAGCCTGCCCTCACATATTCCGGTAATACTGGTGAATTAAAAGTCAGTATAATTGCTGCTGTGTCCGTTAATTTGTTTTCCACCCATTTCTTTATTTTATATACCTCTATGACGCCTTGGTCCTTAAGCCCTTCTTTGATTTCCTCCTCAGTTAAACTTTTTAGGTCGTGGCAGAAAATGATACCTTTGAAACTGTTTAATATAGAGTGTTCCGTCACTTTTATTTTGGCCAATTGCCCCAGAGATTTTGTTTTAATGATACCTTTGGTTATCATATCTAGCTCTTTTTGTATTCCAAAAGGTGAAAAATTTGACAGGTTTTGTCCCTCCTGCTCGTGCTTAATTATTAGATATTTTTCATTCACTCTATTGCAATCCATTATATTTGCACCGCCACCTAATCCTAATCTCTTTGTTCGCATTTCCTCGATCTTTTTCCTTTTGGAGGGTTGGGTATTATTTCCCAACATCTTCAACGGTGCGAATCTATTTGGGTTTTCAAACATCGCCCCTTTTAAGGGCCAAAGTCCTCCTTTTGCCCACACCTGATTTTACTTACTGTCTAAAATCAAGCCGCTTAAATATAAACAAACACTTGTTGTTGTTGCCACCAAACAATAATCCACTTAAGACACTATATATTTGCGTCCACCACCTTTTTAATATTATAAAATTGTTCTTACACCACTATAAAACTATTTTAACTTAATGAAAACCCAAAACCACTTAAATTAACTATTTATCAAATGAAAAATAAACCTTACACCGGGCTGTCAATTTTTATGTGTACGCTTGCCAATCTATAGCACTGGAATGACGTCAAAAATCTTTCAAGCACGTAGAAAAAGTCCACACGACCAATAAACTCTCAACCCTTATGAATTTAATTAATTTTTATATTCTTCCAAAAGATCAACTGCAAATCATTACAAATTCTACATAAGATTTACCCAATCGTGTGCGGTACTACTAAGAAAACAACAGCAACAACACAAACATTTAAAACAATTCATTAAACCTCAATTTGTCTTTCCCACAGAAACGATTTATTAAAAGAAATCGTGTGTGGCAACTGGCAGCCAAAATCTCCCCAAATCAAACAAGAAAATACCATTCTGATTTTATATTTCTCTCGGTTAAATTATTTCCCAAAAATGTATTTGCCAAAAACCATACGAAAAAAAAAACTCAACGTTACAACAAATACAACATAAAGAATAGTTAAAAAAAATTAATTAATTATTTTTTGCAGTTGAAACGTACGCTAAATTATTATTTTATTAATTATAAAATGTGTATGACCCGATTGGGAAAGGGTTAACAAATAACGGCTTTTCAAATATCTAGCTCTATTTTTTGCCACCGGCTTAATTACTCTGTATGCAAAACAGACAAGAATTAATTAATTTGATTAACATAATTAGGAACGATATTTTAACACGTTGAAGGTTAATCAGCGGAGGGAGTTCTCGCAGAAATTATTAATTGGCTGAACAATTAAAAGTTATTGTTGTAACGTGTTTAATTACGGGCTAATTAATGAAGAAATTAAAAATTAATGATTTAATATCCTGTGCGCGATTTTGACTGTCTTCAATTATGTCTTGCTCGCTTTTATTTTGTTTTTATTTTTTTTAATTAAAGGAAATTATTTAATTATTTCAAGTTAACTCGTGTTGATTACAATGTGGAAGGTAATTTTTGATTTTGTTGCCAGTTCTGCAAAGCGTATTTATTGTGATGGACATACATAAATCACCCGTAAAACATTAATTGGACGAAACAGGTGCGTATGAACATTAATAAATAACGACATATTCGGAACGGATGCCAATCAATTTTTATAGGTTTTATATTGCGTCTGACTTCGAATTGAATTATCAGTAAAATGATTATGAAGCCGAGTTAGAAATCATAAAAATAAACTGTTTGTATTCAACTCAATGAACACAATTCAATTAAATAAAAATATTTACGACCTGACTTCTGTATTTATGCTTAGATGTATGCGCGCGCGCTACTTCTAAAACAAACAACCAGCTGGTTTGCATTTAACAGTTTGTATATGCGGTTAATCGTGACCTTAGCACGCACATTCTCTAATCTCGTCTATTTTAATTGTAAATTTACAAATAAAACAATTTTAATTAATTGAATTCATTGAGCATCAATATGTGCATTTATCAAAACATATTCAAGTATGTTGTATGCCATTTGTATTTGCTATTAAATGTAATTAAAATGGAATTGAGATTTGAATGTAAATTGGATCGCAATCTAGCGTTTGAAAATAATTGAATACTTAATTGTTAATTTTTAATAATCCATATTATGCTTTCGTTGCTCTATACAGGATAGTACATCATTGATATTTTATCGCTGCAAAAATAAGGGAAATATCTAATCTTAGATAAAATCATTTGCAATTTGCAGCTGTGCTCTAACCATAAAATTATGCACGGTAGCAGCAAGAACCTCCAGGCAAAACAACGGTCGGTTTGGCTTTGTCCCTTGTGACGTTAGCTCAGAATCTCATCCCAGAAGAATAAAAAAATACCATCGCGTAACACTAAAACTGCATTGATATCCCAGCCCAGAATTTAAAAGTAGTAACTTCGTTCAATCTCGAAATTTTATTCTGCCCGAGAGATTGAATTCAAATTTTGAGTATTAAAATACTAAAACCAAAATTAAAAAATAATAAAAGTTTGAATTAAAAGAACTAAATTGATTTAACACTGTGTAGCAAAGTTGCTCAGCTGTTTGATTCGCGGTAATAACTAAAACTAAAAGACTAAAAACATGGCTGCCGAGTAAAATAGACGCAATTGTCGGAGTGGAAATTAAAATTTATTAAATTATAAATAAACTCGTAAAATATAATTAATAATGAGTAATGTGCTATTAAAATGTTGGGTGTCTAATAAACTAATATAAAAATATATGTTATGTGCATTTTCCCTGTTTACTAAAGACAAACCTAATCGAACGTTCCATAAAGTTTTTGTGATCATGTGTTTTTAAGTGATTGTCTTGTGGTCAGTTTATTGCAGAAAATCCTGATATTCATCTGAAATATCTGAGATTCGAATTATTTAATTTAACGCAATCGTATAAGTGTCATATCAGTGCAACAATAAATACGGATTTTACAAATTAGTGAACACAAAATAACAGTAAAGCAAGAATCTTTGTTAAACGGAAATGTCGGCTAATACAAGGAAAAAAACAATTAAACCCAACACAGTTGAAAGTCTTGATTCTTTAGGTCTAATCGATAATCCATCACTAAAGGATGTGATGCAGGCCATTCTTACATCCAACGCAGATATCAACACTAAAATAGAAAACCTTAGTCACAATATACAATTGAAAATCGACGATATTAACGACAGAATGGAATCTGTGGCTGATAATAGCAAGGCAATCTCTTCTCTTAGTGGCAATGCTGAGGAATGTGATAAACGTGTTACTGAGTTAGAATATCAAACTGAATATTTTCTACAACAATCCTGGAAAAATGATATTACTATCTTCGGCATTCCCCGAAATACACCAAATTATGAACAGGCAATTACTGACATTGGGGTTATTCTCAACTTTACATTGGATGACATTGCCAACTACTTTAAGAAAGATGTATCCATTCAAAGCAACAACTTTCAAAATGAAGATAATAGTTGTCAACTTGTGTTATGTTTCAAGCGTACCAGCAAAAAACAAGAAACCATAAAAAAATTGATTGATAACGGACCGATTTTCCTTCAACAAATAATACCGGATAGGATACTATCAATCATCATTTTTGTTAATTTGTAATTATATTAGTTTTATTGATTATATATCTATATTAATTGAATACTTTAAATATTTTGCAGTGCATTTTAACTAAAATAATTGTGTAAAGTAAACTATCAATGGATGACTTAATTGAGATGGATGATTCCTTGGCTGATGCTGTGTCGATTAAATATCTAATAAATGATGAACCACAGCTAGCGCCAAATCATTTGCGTTACGTGTTAATAAATGCGAGATCGCTCAGAAATTTTTTTGAAAAAGTTAAACTATTTCTGGATTTACTAGTATCACCTTGCCATGTGATAGTTATCACTGAAACGTGGATTTACGATAATGAAATTCCCTTTTACCCTCTTGCAGTGTATGTAGCACATCACTGTACGAGAGATGATGATAGAGGAGGCGGAGTTGCTGTGTATGTCTTGAACTCCATTTTGTCTGCCGAAGTAGAAAAACTTAATATATGTAGTTCTAGTTTTATAGTTATAGATTTACCTTTGAATAAGACCAAGATAATAGGAGTGTATCGATCTAAAAATTCTCCAAATGATGTTTTTTTTGAAAATCTTGAAAATATAATGGTTAAAAATCCCAAATCCCTAATACTCGGTGATTTTAATATTAACCTTTTCGATGCCACAGACATCAAAACTCAAACGCTTAATTCAGTGGCTTCATCTAACAGTTTTATTCATCTTAACAATTTAAATCAAGAATCTTATACTCGATTTTCCACATCTTCGTCTATTCTGGATCATGCTATCACTGACGTGCTAACCGCCCAATACTGTATTTCTCTATTTGATTTTGTTCCATTTGATCATAGAATAATGGTGGTTGATAAATCAGATATCATTCTCAAATCTAATAAACGTAATTTTTACCTCAAGATAATAGATTATAATAATGTCATTAATAACTTAAAATCAAATTTTAGATGTTCCAATAATTTTCTAGAACTAATTGATAGGCTGTCTAGACTTATTAAAAGTAATACTAGAATAATACGTAGGAAAAGTTCTCCTCAAAAATGGGTAACGAATGAGTTCCTAGAGTTAATTAAAATAAAAAAGTTGTTTTATACCCTGAAACAGTTGTATCCAAAGAATAATTATTATTTCTATAGATACAAGTATTTCCGGAACAAAGTAGTATATTCTAAACGCAATCTTAAATCAAGCTATTATGAACACATATTAAAAAATTCCATGGAAAATTCGAAACAGACTTGGAATGTTCTGAAAAACATGATCTTTAACAGGGAGGACCCTCCAACAAATAATGAGTGTATTGCGATGATGGACGGTAGTGACAAAATAATAAATGACCCGACTGAGATAGCTAATCTATTAAATTACCACTTTGTTAATATTTCAAATGTAGTTATAGCAGATAATCCGAACAGTGCTTCTGTGCACTTCTCTCTATATCTGAATCATCTATATGAAGACCTCCCGCCTTTGGATATTTCGTTGACCAATTACCTAGAAGTAACAAACATAATACAAAACCTTCGAAAATCGGCAGCAACAGAGTACGATACTATATCAACAAGATTCGTTATCAACTGTGCTACTTTTTTGACTCATAACATAGTAACCTTAATAAATAATGCTATCTCAATAGGAGATTTCCCTGATTGCCTTAAAGTCAGCAAAGTCTTTCCGGTTTATAAGGCGGGTAATAAAATGCTTCCGGAAAACTATCGACCGATTTCCATTCTAAATTCCCTTTCTAAAATCTTTGAAAAGGTCATTTTTAATAGATTGAACCTATATTTATTTGAGAATAATATTATAAATCCAAATCAGTTCGGGTTTACCAATAATTCTAGTACACAATCAGCTGCAACAGCTGTTATTAATGAAATTTTACTAGGGCTTGAGAAGAAATATTTCATTTCTGTTCTGTCAATTGATTTGAAAAAGGCATTCGATACAATTTCACATAGTATTTTAATATCAAAATTTAAAAAATTAAATCCCACAACAAACACTCTCAATCTACTATCTTCCTATTTAAGCACTAGAGTGCAATATACGGTAGTAAATGGTGTTGAAAGTCTTAATTTACTCACTCGCACAGGTGTTCCTCAAGGTTCTATTATTGGCCCTACAGCATTTAATTTTTTTATCAATGATATATTTAGTCTTACGTTGAATGGAAAGCTCATAATGTATGCTGACGACTCAATATTAATATTCAGATCCAAAGATGCGTTCAAATTAATTGATCAAATGAACGAAGATATTTTAAAAATTGAAAATTGGTTGTCATCTAATCAAATGGTCATTAATTATGCAAAAACGAACTATATAATAATTCAAAACCGCCTCCTTCCAACCAATCTTCCATCATTTGTAAATGTCAATAACCAATCAATCAAACAACTTCATTCAATTTGTTACCTAGGAATTATCATTGATGAGTCGCTGCTTTGGAAAGAACATATAAATAAGATTACCAAATCTATTTGGCCATATGCATTTGCGCGAAGGAGACTGCAAAATGTTGTGAATGAGAAGACTCGCTGGTTCATATATTTTGCATACATTCACTCAAGACTCAGTTATATGAGTCTCCTGTGGGCTACTGCAGCTCCATCTAATCTTAATACTATTCGAATATTGCAAAATAAAATTATTAAAACGATTAAACTACTACCGATTTTAACACCGACTAAGTCTATTTATTCCTCATGTATCCTTCCTGTAGATATATTAGGAAACTTTGAACTACTAGTATTTATAAAAAAAATCCAGCTTGGGTTGGCTAAATGTAATGTAAGTTTTACTTCCATAAGCAACGTCCACATGTATGAAACTAGACAAAGAAAAAATAATAACTTTTACGTAAATACTGTTAATACAGTTCGACCACAAAAAAACCCTTTCTATAATGGACTTATACTATACAATGATCTTTCGGATGTTTTTAAAACTGAGAATAATTTGCAAGCATATAAAAAAAACCTGAAAGAACTTTTATTCCAGAAATGGGTACTAGATAAATAACGAAGTAATATATATGTATATATATATATATATATATATATATATATATATATATATATATATATATATATATATATATATATATATATATATATATATATATATATATATATATATATATATATATATATGTATGTATATATATATATATATATATATATATATATATATATATATATATATATATATATATATATATATAAATATATATATATGTATATATATATATATATATATATATATATATATATATATATATATATATATATATATATATATATATATATATATATATATATATGTATATATATTTGTATAATAATTAATTTGCTTTTGAATTTGTCGCCACGTATTACTAGAATAGAGTAATAATTTAATCTATTTCTCGACACCGCAATCGGCCAAGCCTAAATCTCTAAGACGTCAAACATAATTATTTACAACTACTTATCAGTTCGTTTATTTTAATTATAATGTCTGCTAATTATATCTAGTCTCAATCATATCAATTAATTTAAATTAATTATATTATATTATATATAGTAATAAACAATTCACACAATCTGTATGTATATTAAAAAGCTAAAATTTGTAATTTGGTCACTTGTTTATAGTCTTTTAGACTTCTAAAGGGATCCTAAAATAAATAAAAAAAAAAAAAAAAAATTTCTACTTAACATAACAGCGATGTGTCACAAATGTCAAAACAATTTCAGTTTTAGAACGGTTGATTTTAGTCAATGCAGTATCGATTTTCTAAAATAACAATAAAAGGCCATTGGTGGAATATATTCTATCAGACACTGGGTCGTATTGATAACCTCTAGTTTTGTAAGGAATCAGAAAAATCTTTCTTGATCCCGGTACATAACTAGAGCTTACCAATAGGCCCCACTTGCTCAAGCAAAGAAATAATGGAAGACTGTAAGTAAAGGTTTTAAAATACTAGATGCTGTGAATATTGTTAAAAAAGAGAGAACAGAAATTCAGGAAGGAAACCAAATTATCAGTAAAAGGGGACTCCCTCTTTTTATGTTATAGTGTTTGACAACAAAGAGAATGTTCAAAACATTTATGAAATAAAAGGAATTCTTCACATGAAGGTGAAAATTGGACCAATGAGGAGAACCATAACACGCATACCCCAATGCAAGAAATGCCAGGCATTTAATCACACCCAAAGATCCACGGCCAGGATCCAAGATGTGTAAAATGCTCAGGTAATCATTTTACCCAGGCATGTACAATAGGGAGACATGTGCCAGCCAAGTGTACAAATTTTAAGGGCCAACATCCGGCTAGTTATCGAGGCTGTGAGGTTGCTAAACAACTACAAAAATTTAGAGATAAAACTAGAAACCAACCGCAAAATCACGAAAATCGAAGGGTTCAAATATCAAATCAGATGGATCAAAACCCACAACCAAGCAATACATTTGCGCAGGTAGTGAAAGTTTTGGGTTCAACCAAACATATCGGCTCCGAAAATAACCAAATTATGGAAAACATTATGAACAGCATTGCAGCTATTACAAAGCGGCTAAATGACCCCTCAACGCAATCCAACAAAAAACGTTAAGTAAGAACACAACTTTCAAAATAGCAATCTGGAATGCGAATGGCATTATGCAACATATTCCAGCAATAGAATTATTTTTAAATTCAGAAAAAATTGTAATTTTCTTAATAACTGAAAGCCATCTAGTAAAATCTTTGTTTGCTAAAATACGGGGTTATAACTTATATCACTCCATTCATCCAGCGGAAAGAGCAAGAGGTGGTTCGGCATTACTAATAAAAGAAAATATAAAACACCATTTAGAATCAAATATCGAAGAAGAAACAATGCAAGTCACTACTGTAAGGATCCTAATTAAACACAGACAGCTTACTGTATCTGCAATATATTGTCCTCACCGGCATAACTTGAAAAGGGAGGACTACCTTAACCTATTGGAGATCTAGCCTTACGACGTCAAAAGTGTGACGGAACGAAGATACCTGACCTAATAGACTTTTATGTAGCAAGGGGTATATCCCAGAACTACATTCACATTGAAGACAGTAATTCTCTAGTATCGGATCATTCCCCGATTATCATGACAGTCAGTGAAATGGTAATTCAAAGGGAGAATGCACCCAGATTAACAAATTCAAAAACAAACTGGGATCTCTTTCGTGAGGTATTGGAGGAAAAAATCAATCTTCAGGTGCCGATAAGAAATCCCCACCAGTTGGAAGATGAATTAGAACAACTCAATGAAGTAATTGACTATGCTGCTTTGGCAAGTACCCCCATTAAACAAAATAAGAAGAAGCTTAACATATCCTACCCAATGGAAGTTAGAGAGTTGGTAATAAAACAATTCTTAACAATTTAAGTAACAGTCTCAAATCTTTACTTAAAGAAGTTAAAAATGCATCAATCAACAGATATTTAGTTAGCCTAACCGATGAAAAAAATTCTGATTATTCTCTGTGGAAGGCGACGAAGGGACTCAAAAGACCCAAAATGCAAGTGCCTCCGCTAAAAAAGGAGGATGTAACCTGGGCAAGGGGTCCTAAAGAGAAGGCTGATCTATTTGCGGAGTATCTCGAGGATACCTTCCAACCACTACCAAGGCAAACGGCCAATGAAAATATAATGTCAATCCAAAAGCTAGATGATTTTGATGTACGCCCAGTAACTCTCAAAGAATTAAAAGAAGAAGTAAAAAGCAACATGAATGTTAAAAAGTCCCAGGATATGACTTGATTACTTTTCAAATAATCAAGGCTCTACCAGATAAAGGGTTTCGTAAGCTATTACACACAAGCTTTCGGTTAAAATATGTTCCGTGACAATGGAAAGTAGCAGAAGTAATCATGATAGCAAACCTGACAAACCACCTAACGATAAAATATCATACAGGCCAATTTCATTGCTGCCAATTATGACAAAACTCTTTCAAAAATTATTACTAAAAAGACTTAAACCAATAATTGAGGACCGACAACTAATTCCTCCACATCAATTTGTATTCAGGCAAAAGCATTCCACAATTGAACAGGTGCATAGAATCACCAACGTTATTGAAAGAACGTTAGAACGCAAAAAAGTATGATCCAGCATATTTCTGGACGTCACCCAAGCATTCGATAAAGTTTGGCACAGTGGACTGGAATTCAAGCTGCACAGAGATCTGCCGAGGCAATTCTATGCCATATACTAAGATCTTATTTATTTAATAGACATTTTCGTGTGAAATATGATGATGAATACTCCGATCTAAAGAAAATCTCTGCCGGTGTGTCTTAGGACCTATCCTGTATTTATTATATACAAGGGATATTCCAACAACAGATGAAGGAACCATTGCCACCTTTGCAGATGACACAGCAATCATGGCCATTGGAAGTAATGTCGGTCATGCAACGAGAAAACTCCAGAAGAATTCCAATGAGGTTTGTAACTGGACTAAGCGCTGGAGAATCAAGCTTAATGAGACGAAATCCACGCATATTACCTTTACATATCAAAAGGCTTCCCATCTACCGATAGTAATTAACTCACGACCGGTGCCACATGCAAACAAAGCACGTCAACTCTGGGGATGTAATAATCTCACGTCAAAATATCTGGGCATGACTCTCGATGCCAAGCTCAAGTGGAGAGAGCACGTCAACTCTGGGGATGTACTAAGCAAACAAACGCCAAAATGATACAGAAGTTTCAAAATAAGGTTCTCCGTGGCATCGTAAATGCTCCGTGGTACACAAGAAATGACCTTCACAGGGACTTACAGATGAAATACATCAAAGATGAAATAAAAAAGCACGCCGCCAAACACGAAATAAGCCTCCAGGAACATGGAAACCCCTATATTCGCCATATGATAGATAACCCTGTCGTTGAAAGAAGATTTCAAAGAACGGGGCCACTTGACCTAGTAAACATACCAAATTAAAATTATATTTTAAATAGGTTTAGCTAATTTTGGGACTAACCATTGGGTTTCACCCCAACAAATCAGAATTATTTAAGAAATGGAAAATTTGTAAATTTGAAAGATAAATTGCTAGATGAGCACAGTCTTAGTTGTAATTAATAAAGGAAAACAAAAACAGGGCCCAGTGTCGATCTCCATGAAGCTACTTATGGCAATAAAACTTGATACGGAAGTATCTAGATATAATCATTTGAATCTCGCCGTACAAACGACTAACGATTCGCAAGCACTTCACGTATAACATAGGATTCGTTAAAATCAGCTACAACACTAAAATATTTCCAGAAAAATTCTATCTAAATATAATTGATTGAGTCTCGACTCATTGGCAATTCACGAGCACTTGACATATACCAAGGTTATCCAATTCAAGCTTGATAAAGTAAACTTAAAAAAAACACACAAAATATTTGGAATGTATTGTAATTTTTATTTCATTTTACAGATTGATCCTTGCCATTTTTAGTTAAACAAGATATCATTCAAATGTCCTCCACGGGACTTCTTACAGGCCTTGATTCTTTTGCGGTAATTTTCAATGACTTTTCGGCACATTTCGGGCGGTATCTCGGCCATTACCTTACGAATATTAGTTTTCAATTCGTCAAGAGTTTGAGGATTGTTTGCGTAAACACGATCTTTCGCGTAGCCCCACAAAAAGAAATCCAAAGGCGTTAAATCACAGGATCTTGGAGGCCAATTGACATCAGCCAATCGCGAAATCAAACGTCCAGGAAATTTCTCTTGCAAAAGATCTCGATTTGCTCGTGTTACGTGACTGGTTGCTCCATCCTGCTGGACCACATATCGTCAAGATCATAATCTTCGATTTTCGTAAAAAAATAATCGGTTAACATGCGGCCATAGCGCTCAGAATTGACGGTAACGGTTCGTCCATGGTTGTTCTCAAAAAAATACGGCCCAATCACACCACCAGACCACAATGCGCACCAAACAGTGACTTTTTCCGGGTGTAATGGCTTCTCTACAATCAATTGTGGATTTTCTGAGCCCCAAATTCTACAGTTTTGCTTATTAACGTATCAACCAAGCGAAAAATGAGCTCCATCACTGAAGAAAATTTTGTTCGAAAAATCAACATCGACGGCCTGTTTTTCCAACACCCAATTTGCGTATGTTCTTCGTTGTCCATGGTCAGCAGGCTTTAGCTCTTGTGTCAAATGGACTTTATACGGATGAAGATGCAAATCCAGATGCAAAATGCGCCATAATGAGCCATAAGATAGGCCTAAATGTTGAGCTCGACGAGGAATTGACAAATTTGGATCTTCTTCCACACTTTCAGCTACAGAAGCGATATTTTCAGCATTGCGAATGTTTCGATGATGCACAGACCTTACAATATCAGTAACAGATCCAGTTTGTTCAAATTTATTCACTGTATTCAATATGGTTTGCTTTGTAGGACGATTATGACGACCATAATCTGCTCGTAAAGCGCGGAATGTGGATACGGCAGAATCACTATTTTTATAATAAGATTTAATAATTTTAACGCGTTGGTCGATTGTTAAATGCTCCATATTCTTAAATGGCAGAATGTCAACTAAATAAATGACAGTGTACTTGACGTTTGTCTTTGACAGATGTCGGTATACAGATTTCTACTTTATCAACCTCGAATTGGATAACCCGTTACTATCGGGTTAGTAGAAGGTTTGACTACAAACTGATAAATTTGTACAAATTTTTTATTTGTAATTATCTGGATATAGTCCTTTGAATCTCGCCACACAGGCGATTCACGGCCACTTCATTTATACAGCAGGATTCGCTGAAGTTTTGACTACAAACTGAGAGATTTGCAGATGTTCGTTAATTTCAGTCAGGGTGCTCGTGAGACACCTTTGAGGCGAGATCTAACTGACTATGTCTTGAAAATCCCAAATAGATTTTTCATATAAATCTTACAGTGTTTAGTCAAAACTTCAAGCGACTATATCCATAAACGACACATTAAAATTGCGGGCTGAAAGTTCTTGCTAGCTTCATGGTGGTTAATCACGTAGTGCTAATCGAGTTTCCGTATTGTCGTGTTCAGCTTAGATTAGAGCTGTCTAGGCTTCCCAGGCTTTCTGAATGCTATAAATATCATGACACATTTTACTGTCGCGGTAGTGATACTTTTTCGGGCTGGGATATAAAACTTTCTTGATAGTTATAGTTTAGTGTTGTTATCGGGTTAGCGTATAGCTGAATGTTATAAGTGTCATGACAGTGTATAATGATACTGTTTACTGTCGCGATAGTGACATTTTATCGGGATGGGATAGTAAACTCTTACGATAGTGGTAATTTAGTGTTGTCATCGCGTTTTTTCGGGCTGAGTATCGGGCTAGCTTCATATACATCCATACTTCATATTTTAACATAATTTTTAATTTTGATTCAAATCATTTTAGTACTTAAAATTTGAATTCAATTTCTGGGCTAAAACAAAATTTCGAGATTAGTTGATTAGAAGTTACTACATTAAATTCTGGGCCGAGATATCATTGCAGTTTTTTTAGTGTTACCTGATGATATTTTATTATTTTTCTGGGAAACTTCACATATATAATGTTAAACGAAAACTCCAATCCAATATTCAGACTATTTCTTTTGAATTTTATAACGAAAATGTAAATAAATTCAATTAAAATTTTTTGTGTAAATTTATGGTGGCCCGTTCATGCATAAATAATATGTTTAAGTTTAGTATTGAAGAAATCTAATAACCTTAACTAAATTTCACATGTTAGTATAATAATGAAGTGTCTATTGCAAATCACCTTGGAAAAAAACCGTTAATGTAATTAATCATAATATACACAGAATCGTACGTGTAAGGTAACAGGTATCATTTTTTTCTTTTAAATTGAATCTCATCGATTTGTCGATTAATAAATTTCACGTTTGTAATAAAACTGCGGGACATCAAAAAGTGTTAAATCAAATATAAAATCGATTATTATTTGCCCACTTGTAACTCAGTTCTGGTTGTTATTATTACAAGCGAAGCCGCATGCTTACATAAAATAATAAATAGAAAGAGAGAGAGACAGAGAGATATAGAGACCGAGCTCCCCACCGCAGGTGATAAATTACTTTTAATTATTTGTCTGCTGTATAAGTGCATTAAACCCCGCGGATGTGATATGCTTATACGCGATCATAATTTTAATTCCAATTCAAATTGGAACATTATTTTGCTCGTCATCCTTCATTATAATGGGTTGATTGTGGTTTATAATTATTTTTGTATTATTATTATTATTTTTCGAAATTCTAATTTGAATATTTTGTGTAACACTCAATCATAGAAGTACATAACGATTATGTTTAGGATGAAGAAGAAATACCTTCTCGTCTATAAGTCAGATATACGAGTAGTATACAACAACAGTTCGGCGTCGGAATCTTGAAATTCTTGCTTCGTCATAATTATCATACAATAAAAACTAAATCGATTTGAATGATTTGTTGAAAACCACATTAAACATTATTCCCAGCTTAATTGCCGTATTAACACATCATATAGTTTGTGTATATAGCATTCGAGTTAATTTGGCACGATTATCGCGCTGCCAAAAGGTTTAATAACCCCTACTTATGTAGTCACACGATCTTATACCGTAATAGGCATCTACAATAAAATACGCGCGCTTCATTTAATTACACTGATTAATTAATTAATTAAATTAATAAATTGTTTCAATTATAAAATAAAGTAATTATGTACAAAAATGATGAAATTGTTTCGAATCTCGCATTGAGGTACCAATTATAGTGGCAGCAACTAATTGGTGCGAGTTTTATTTGTTGTTGTAATCGCAAAATTGGATACGAAAATGCGGATTTTGTAAGATATGAGATGATGGTTAAATCGACTTAAAACCGCATAAATTGACCAAGATAAAATGTACGAAATATTAAATAATAAAACTCGGTTTGTTCCTCCAAAAGTATCGGTGTCTTTAAATGAAACTTTGAATTTGAAAGGAGGATGAAGGAAATTAGTGTCAAAAGTGCCTTCAAGTCAAGCACCTAAGACCTAGATAAGCTAGGAATGAGTACAAAATGATAAACTGAATCACATTAAGCAGACACTACAGCTTCAGAGTAATATTAATTCTCTTCGAGCGAAATTGAAAAAGTTAAAGAATGACTTGAAGTTGAATAGTGCGAAGAAATTCAATCTTCAACAGTTTTAACAGTTTTTCATGATACACAATGATTCGAAAAACTAAAACAGTTCTCCATTTACTTAAAATTTGGTAAGAAATATAAGTTTATGAAGAAAAACTTTTCTAAGAATATAATTAGCATTGTACCAACAAAAGGAACAAAGGATTAGTTTGTCACCAGGGCCAAAGCGGTGAATTTGTGAACTAAAGTGCTGGCAATAAAATTACTGCTTTCCACGACTTTTCAACCGTGAATGATGTATACGTCACATTATTTTATTGGGATGAGCTAAATGTAACTGCTCTCAGCGCCCCAACGGTAGTTTGAAGTACTAACGTGTTTCAACTTATGTTGTGACATTCTTCAAGACTTTTTCTATGATATGAGATGCGTACTATATTCTGTACTAAAGGAATATTTTTCCACAAGCACCATAACTCTAAATTTGGTAAATAAAAATATTTCCCTTCTCAAAAATCTTAAAAACGAAAAAATTTATCTGCCAAATTGTAGTTTGGTATATACTTCAGCTAAATTTGTGAGATTCTTCGAGACCTTTGTAAGGCCATGTCTACTTACTAATGTATCCTATAATAAATCAATAATCAGCTACCAGCGCCAAAACGGCGGATTTAACAACTAAAGCTCTAATAACAAGTTGTTGCTGTTTCCGATACGTTACATGATGATATGGGAATGAGAAAAATTATATCTGCTTCCAGCGCTACAACGGTAGTTTTAAATACTATGATGCTTCCGAAAAATTTAAGGCATTCTTCAAGACCTTTCCAATGATATATGACACTAATGGAAATAAGCATTGAATCATTTCCTATGTTGTGTGTTTGACTTTCAAGTTTCCAGCTCTGATTAGCATTAATTCCATTAGGTTTTGGGTCCAGTGGATGAAGAATACGGATATTTCGGAAAAATTAAGGCAGATTAATTGGATAAATTGATTTTCGGTGTTGTGAAATTCACATACGGTAAAAGATGGCGTCAGCTGAGTCAAAATACAGCATTTCAAAGCTAAACGGAACAAACTATTTTGTGTGGAAATACAAAATGGGAATGCCTCTTAAGGAAAAAGGTTTATGGGCAGTCATCAGTGAGGTACAACCATCACCAATTACAGCAGCGTGGACAGCAAATGATGAAAAGGCACATTCAACAATCGCATTGAATGTAGAAGACGATCAAATTCATCACATCATCGGTGAAGATTCAGCAAGAAGTGCATGGAGAATTCTTAAGGGAACGTATGAATCAAACACGTCAAGCAATCGTGTGCACATTTTGAAATTAATCATGCAACAGCGGCTTGATGATGGCGGATATGCGGAAAAACACCTAAATTCCATGAACGAGCTGTTTCGAAAGTTATTGGCGCAGAAAGCTACGACTTTTTGGTAACGGTGCTCGAGGGTAAAAAAGAGGATGAATTGACACTCACTTTGGTTCAGTCAAAGGTTCTCGCTGAATTCAAAAGAAGAATGGATCGAGGTGGAACAACGGATGACACTGGATTAAAGGTTGACTCATCAAGAGCAACGAAAGGCCAAAAAGGTGAAAATAAAAAGGCTGCGTGCTATTTTGCAAAAGAAGCGGCCACATCAAAAAAGATTGTCGAAAATACAAAGCCTGGCTCAACCAAAAGTAAGGAAGTGGTCAGAAGGTAGATTCGCCTTCGAAAGATGAAACAGAAAAACTGTTTGTGACACATCAAATAGGTGATGGCTGGATTTTTGATTCAGGTGCCACGTGTCACATTGCCAGTTCTAAGGATACTTTCGTCAATATCGACATGAATTGTAGTGATAAAGTAAGCGTTGCAAGCGGCCAACAATTAACAGCTGCGGGTAAAGGCACAATTAAGGTCGATTTTCTGAATGTGGAAAATCAAAGTGTTCCAGTAAGAATCACAGACGTGTTGCTAATGCCAGATATCAAGGGGAATTTTCTTTCAGTCAAAAAGCTAACGGAAAAAGTTTTCAAGTAAATTTCAAGGGCAACAAGTGTGAAATAAGGGAAAACAGTCGGCAAATTGCAGTTGGCAAAATCAGCGGTAAACTTTACAGACCAAAGGAACCTCACAAAGTTTACTCAGTATTATTGGCATAAGGTTCTAGGCCATAGAGGCATCGAAGTTGTGAAATAATTGGCGAAACGAAATTTGGTTAAAGGCATCAACTTCAGCGAGTGTACGCGGATTGCGAAATCCAACTCCAAGTGCAGAGTGTGTCTCGAAGGAAAAATGACTCGAATCAAGTTTCCGATCAAGCCGAGTGATAAAGCAGTTGCAGTCTTGGATCTGGTTCATTTGGATGTTTGTGGTCCGATGCAAACGACCACACCATCAGGTAATCGTTATATTGTGACATTCATAGACGATTACTCAAAATTTACAGTCAGCTACCTAATCGCAAATAAATCATCAGTTTACAGCAAATTCAAGGAATATATTGCGATGGTAAAGGTTCAATTCGGAAAGAAACCTAAGTTCATCCGTACATTTCGAGGAGGAGTGTACCTCAGTAATGAATTCGTGAATTATTTAAAGTCCAGCGGAATTCAAATCCAGGGAAGTACTGCGTACCCACCTCAACCAAACGGAACAGCGGAACGCAAAAACAGAACGTTGGTAGAAATGGCTCACTGCATGCTAATTGATGCAGGTCTAGAGAAAAAGTTTTGGGGCGAAGCTGTAATGATGGCTAATTATGTTCAGAATCGTTTGCCAACAAAGGGCACACAAACAACGCCATACGAAGGCTGGTTCCAGAAAAGTCCGAATGTGCAATACTTCAGTAAATTCGGATCAGAATGTTATGTGCTTGTACCAAAGCAAACAAGGCGCAAATTCGATTCAAAGGGTGTGAAAGCAGTGCTGGTCGGTTATGATTACGAATCAAAGGCATATCGTTGTTACATTCCGGAAACCGATCGAGTCACAATTAGTCGAGATGTTCAGTTCGTCGAAAGGGGCCATTTGTTACCTATCAAGTCCAGCAAAAATTACCAACAGGAACAAATTATCGATAATTCAGGGTTGAACAACTTTGAAGATGCAGAAAACGATCCAGTACAAGAGGAATTAGTCGATGAAGAGTTCAGGAAGAGAATCAAATACAGGATCATGTTCAGAATGAAGATGAAGAGCAAACTGTTAGACGATTACAACGCGCTAACAAAGGAATTCCACCAAAGAGACTTATTAAAGAAATGAACGTGGTGAATTCAGTCAAAAGAGGCTGTGGATTCAAGCAATGACAGATGAGATGAAGTCATTGATGGAGAATCAAACTTGGGAGCTTGTAAAAATTCCAGAAGGTGCAAATCTATAGTTGGCTGCAAGTGGATTTACAAGCTAAGGTGCAATTCAGATGGAGTCAGACACAAGGCAAGGCTTGTCGCTCAAGGTTTTTCGCAGAAATTCGGTACTGATTATGATCAGGTGTTTGCTCAAGTTGTTCGTCAAACTACGTTTCGAACATTGCTTACAGTGGCAGCAAACAAGGACATGAAGGTTTATCATCTAGATGCGAAAACGGCTTTTCTCAACAGTGAATTGTCTGAAGCATGCATTTGAAGCAAGTCATTTACATGAGACAACCTTCAGGATTCAAAGTTGAAGGCGGCGAAATTTAGTATATCTACTAAAAAGGAGTTTATATGGTCTAAAGCAATCAGCGTGCAATTGGAACAAAACAATTCAACAAATTCTCATCGATTTCGGTTTTGTTCAAAGCAAGAACGATCCTTGCTTGTACACCTACAAACATGATGGAAAAATATGCTAAGTATTAATCTACGTTGACGATGTGGCCATTGCTGGCGAAAATAACGAGATAATCTCCAAGTGCGAAACATTTTTAAGTTCGAAATTCAAGATTAAGAACTTGGGAAGGATTTCTTGAGTCTTCAAGCCAAGAAGGTAGCAGATGGCCATTACACGTTGAATCAGACTGCTTACATTGAAAAAGTACTAAAGGATTTCCAAATGTCTCATGCAAAGGAGTCCTCAGTTCCATTATCAGTTGGATATGGTAAAGGAGGAGATACGGATTTGTTGTTGGGCAACGGCAAATATCAAAAGTTGCTTGGTTGCTTACTGTACATATCAGTAAACACGAGACCTGTCATATCGGCAGCGGTTTCAATTCTCTCACAAAAGATGTCCAGTCCAAACCAGGAGGATTTGAACGAATTGAAACGAGTATTAAAGTATCTCAAGGGTACTGCCGGTTTGTGATTGTCACTTGGAAAGAGTGATGGTTCGGATCAGTTAATCGGAAATGCAGATGCAAGTTGGGCTGATGATCGCGCAAGTCGAAAGTCACAATCTGGTTATATATTCAAGTATTGTAACGGTATTCTCAGTTGGTGCAGTCGAAGACAGGATTGCATTGCATTATCATCAACGAAAGCAGAATTTATTGCGTTGTCTGAAACATGTCAAGAGGCGAATTGGATTCGTTGTTTACTCAACGATTTCGATCAGCGCATCTGGAAACCGACAACAATTTTTGAAGACAATCAAAGTTGTTTGAAATTCATTAAGGAGGAGAAATTGTCGTCGCGTATCAAACATATTGATGTTCGAGAGGCATTTGTCAAGGTTTACATCGACAAATGTATTGTTAGATGCCAATATTGACCTACGAAAACTATGGTGGCAGAATTATTGGCAAAACCATTGGCGGGACCTCATGTTAATGTTCTTCGGGATGCATGTGGAGTTAACTGATGATTCAAATGAGGAGGAGTATCGGAAATAAGCATTGAATCATTTCCTATGTTTATTGTATTTGACTTTTGTAGGTAACTTCACTTCTGTACAAATCATCAATGAAGTAACACGCGAAAAACATCATAAAATAAAATAAAGGAAGTTTTATAATTAAAATTAATTTAGAATTATCCGTGTTTCATTTCCAAGTTTCCAGTTTCAGTTAGCCACAAGCGCCAAAACGGTGGATTTATGAACTAAATTGCTGATTACAGAATTATCGTAATTCCAAGACTTTTGAAATGATATGGCTTATGAGTATATGGGAATAATAACAGTTGTATCTGGTTCCAGCGCCACAATGGTAGTTTTGAATACTAATGTGTTCAGAAAAGTTAATGGCATTCTTCAAAACCTCTCCAACGATATAAAACAAGTATAATATTCTATAATAAAAGAAAAATTAGCTACCAGCGCCGAAACGGAAACAACATACCATGTTGTATCTAAATTGAGATATGATCCAAGACCTTTTAAGCAATGTACTGCACTAGTATTTGGGGAAAATGTAAAGCAATATCGTGGTGTCGACCCGACCCCCTTGAGGTAGAGATCCCAAAAGCTTCGCAAGTCTCCGAATTAAAAATAAAAGAAGATTGACGCAAACAAATTCGAATCACTTAAGCCGTTCTAGAGATATCATCGGTACAGACATCCATCCATCCCAACATCCAGACGGATAATTTTTTTTAATTTTTAGGTTCAGAGATCTTCAAAACGTCGAGAAAAGCGGTTTTGGACCCGGTCATTTTTCATTATTTTTAGCTGGATTTCTGTTCTCCATATGCTAGGCATCTGTCTTGCAACAAGCGGATAGTTGAATCGGATCCCGCAGTCGTGATCAGGATTTGCGTTTGGCTGATAATCCGCTTAAAATAATTATTAGACAGGAAACGAAAAATTGAAATACTGAACCGAGTTGGGGCTCTCGTAACATACCGCGCATAATTTGCACAGGTTTGTAGAGAAATGGCTTACTGCCACTTTGAAATAATCTGCAATGGAGGCACCAAATTCTCACACAAAAACATCAAAAATGTCATGTATATCGCCGAATGGATTAACCCGTAATAAAATTAACCACTTTTTAATCGGCAAGAAATTATTTGGGTTGTAGTTATGGATATTGACACTATCGGCGGGGCCGACATTTATAGAGACCACCAAATTAGCAGGTGTTATTAGGTTGCGGCCGGCAGCTAACAATCATAAACCAACTCGCCGATTTTACTTTTAACGTTTTCAGAACAATGTCCAAACATCAGCATCGCCAATCAATATGTTGAGAATACTTGGCCTAGCATCGTAGATGTACACAAACGTAGAGCGGAAGAGATCTTGGAGTATTTATAACATCGAAAAAATCATAGATTCGTGAAGTAACTTGGAAATAATAGGATGAATGCAAATGGCTTAAAACCGAACTCGTAAAGCCAACCATCCGTTGCCGAACTTAGAGGAAATTGAGAATAGCCCAAGCAACCAAGTAAGAAAACACGAAATCATTTCCGCCCCTAAAAGACCACCACAGGCGCATTCCAACCTCAGAACAAAAACAACTTAATCGCCGAAAAGGATGCTTTGATGGCCCCATTAGATAGTCAAGAAACAAGAGCTCAGAAATTTCAGGCGGGATATCTCTACCGATCCATCTTATTCTGAAAAATGTTGTACGCTGTCCAAAGCTTAATCCCCGGAATCAGCCCTAACACCATTTACACAGCATCGACAGACCTTAGTGATTGTAAGAACTGGAGCTATATACATCGTAGTAAAACGCTCTGATTAATGAAATTCATAACTTTATCTACTCTTTGTCGGCTTCGAGGGCTCATTCTTCATTAGTTAACCTAATTTATTTGAACTTTATACAGATGCTACTTTCAAGGATGGATAATTCAAGAATGGATGGATAATTCTGGGAAACTATTAAGACAGACATGTCAATTGAAAACTTCATCAAGTGGCTCAAAAAAGATGGCAATGGCAAGTTTCCTCCAACTGGAAAAACAACTCATAATGAATGTCGACTTAGCTGCTTAATTCAGAAAGTTCGTAGAGGAATATGAACACCTAGGGTATAAGCAAAAGGTTGCTAACGCATGAACGGCTCAAACAACATACTATTTGCTGCATCATACCGTCTTTAAACCGCCAAGCACACTAAAACAAAGTTTAGAATGGTGTTTGATGCTCTGCAAAAACAACCAGTGGCCGGTCGCACTAAATGACACTATGCATGTCGGCCCAAAATTACTATAAGACCATTGGCATATCGTCATGAGATGGCGAAAGCACAATGCACGAATGCGCATTTACTGCAGGCATAGAAATGATGTTTCGGCAAATATGGATCGCTGGAAATATGGAAACATCAGGAATACTACCTCGCGGTCAGAACTTTACAAAAACTGACGGAGGACGAAAAGGCGGTTTCAAGTGGGCATAAGCAATCAAAAAGAGCTAATACCGACCGAAAGCACAAACATATAACAAATTGAAGTTGATGAAACCATGAAAGCTCTGGAACTCTATTGGAACCTTCGTACATACATTTTTGAATTCAACGTAGATCTTCCTGCACACACCTGGATCAGTGACGAAGCAAATATTCTATCTACGACAGCCAAGTTATTTGATCCACTAGAATGACTAGCCCCAGTAATAATCACTCCAAAAGTGAGGTTGCAAAAACTTTGGCTTCTAGGAATCAATAGGTATGAACCCGTCTCAGAAGAAGTTCCTCAACAATGGTTAATATACGAGTATATAGAAGAACTTATTTTGGTTAATGTTTGAAAAACCCAGGATGGATATGTTTCACAGTGAGAGATCCCATTTGAGAATTTTGAAGTGCATCTCCAAGCAGCTGTATAACACAATTATTGGGGTACAGAGGAGCAGCTCATCGCACCCTTTTTGGCTCTTCTCCGGAAACCTGCAGATGTCTTGCAAACTGTATTCGCAACAGAAAGGAGCTATGAGCGGGCCATAACTGCCACGTAAGATATTCATGCAAGATTCAACTCCAAAGTAAGTGACAACTACATGGGGAGAGCCAAAGCCAACAAGACCTAGGAAGAGAGGTAACGAAATTGGCGCATCAAGCTTACAGTAATGCATATGTAGGTGTGTTGAACGGACTAACAATGAACGCGTTTGTCAGTGTTGTGAAGGACAACCATCTAAAACTTCATTTGATAAGCAATAGTAGAGGTAAAATCATGAATGGAGTACTGGCGTTGGCTTTAGAGATTCGGAGGATATCACACAAATAAAGTCACTAATAAAAGAGGATATAAGGAAACAACGGCCATCTTTTCGAGCTAACGGAAGGAAACGATCGCGTTCCCGTTGATGTTCGGAGACCAACATCCCGAACATTACATTGAATGAGAGAGAAAACATTTATTTCATTTAATGGGCATGCAACCGTAAAACTAAGTTACAGAAGTTTTGAGAGGCGTAACCTGGCGGAAGAAAGAAAATGCCCCAAGAACATCATTAAAACTGCACAACTACGGGCAGATTATCAAGGTGTCCCGGTTATTGGTTTATTGGCACAGCGCGAATGCACCATTACATTGGATACCGGAGCTTCGAAATCTGTTGTTCTTCCTGATATGGTAGATCCTGAACAGATTCATGCTACTGCCCGTTACAACTTGCTAACTGCAACAGGGGAATCTGAGATAATCAAAGGAGAGTGTACCCTTCCGAATAATAACTGATGCAAATGCAGATATCATCAGATTGGATGTTATGAAGAGAAACCAGATGGTCATGGATCTGGACAACCAGGTACTAAAATGGCGTAATGTGGGACGAAGTGGCACAAAGGACAGTTATCTGTTAGCGCATTGACAACACCTTGGACATACTGTTAGGAGCCAAGATTTTTAGTTGATTGGATCTGAAAAGCAATCCATCTTAATGATAGAGAGAAAAAAGCATTTTGAGCAGCCAACGGTCTTAATCAATTTCCGCTAATTCCGCCTCCTACATTTCAAAGATTAATGGACCAAGTTCTAAGAGACCTAAATTGGAAAAATAGTCTGGCTTATTTGGATGACACCATTGTACTAGGCTGCACGTTTGTTGAACACGTTACCGATCTTAAAAAAGTACTACAAGCTACCTGGGTAGCAGGATTGAGGTGTGTACTGCGAGTAACGAACCGCAAATTAGGGCGACAGGGAGAATGCATCAATACAATGTTGAAGCACCGTGAGAACGAATAGCAATATATATCGCCGGCCCATTTTCAGCAACAAAAAATGGTAGCAGATTGAAGAATGGTTGCAGATTCGGAGTACCACAAGAATTACACGCAGGTCACGGTAAAATATTTGAAATTTTCCGTATTTCAAGAGCGGTGAAAAATTCTTAACAGAAAAAAGACTCGTACCACACCATTACACTGGAAAACATCTGCGGAAAGAAGTCAATGCCAACCAAAGGATAACTTCGATGTTACCAGATCTAGTATTCCTCCAATACTGTTTGGAAATTGGATTTTAGAATGACATACCACGTGGAGCGGAATTTGGAATTAAGCGATAGTCATAACGGAAAATGCTAGAATTACCAACGGCGTTATACTCGTATATAACTGACTGATAACTTGAATGTACGCAAATACAACTACATGCAAGTGATTTACAATTGCAATACGCATACGAGTACCTCGCCAGATACAATAAATGGAATAATCTCGCGAGCAATTTGGGATACATACACATAGTTGTAATTTAACCACTGAACAGTGGAAGTTAAGAAGTAAAAAGTAAACAGTGTGAAAAGTAAAAGTGAAATTGGTGAACAGCGATAAAAAGTGAAACAGTGAATTGTTAAAGATAAAATTTGTAACTTAGACGCAGAATGTTTTATTTGCAAAGTCCTGTACGAATCCATATCAAACACCTGAAATTCGTAACAATGTAAGAAACGGGATCGGTACTAAAGCCCGAATTACAAAATTCTGAATTATCATAATCCCGAATTTCCAAAATCCAGCTTTTCAAATTCCTATTTTTAAAAATTTCGATTTTGCTAAAATTTTAAAAAATTCTGCTAAAACGCGGGATTTTTTTTATCTACATTTTTATTTAGATCTCGGCCATTTTTGATTGATCTTAGTCAAATTATGGGATGTGATTTGCATTTTAACATGAGTTTTTAAAAAGTTTTTGGAATCTGGTTATGCTTAATGGAACTTGGCCATTCCTTAATTGTCAAATTTGGTATGCAAAATTGGATTTGGCTTCCAACTTGTATTTTGAACTAAGTTCCGTAATTTGGCCATGCTAAATGTTACTAGACCATTTCTTAACAAATATTTAAAAAATAAAAATTAAAAAGCGGGCTTTTGAAAATCGGGAACCCATAATAAACATAATACAGTATGTAAAGTGTGAACCCGCTAATTGAGTTGTTTTAATTTTTATTTTTTTCTAATTTTTCTAGGAATTTTCGATTCGAAATTACAATTTACCAAATTTACAGTGTGATACGATCGTTTAATTTTTTTATTCTACAGTTTTACTGGCCTATAAATACGCTACGGTCAAGCTATATACTTCATCAATCCCATTGTTAATGAAAACAGTTTGCTTACTTACTGAGTACCAAGTGAGAAGATTTGTATAAGTAGAAGTAACATTTCGTTAAAATGCTGTTTAACTAATAGAAAGAGGTTATACTTATCTGACTATCTGCCTATCATCTCAGACATTGTCTAAAATACAACTTTTGTCTCATCCAATGAACACGACCCCTAAAATGTTGGTACTAACTGAAATGGTCCCAACAGAGTTCAATTCAAGTTGTATCTTTCTGGGGTAAAATGTTTGGGCCTGCGTGCGGGGGAAAGTCAGAATCTGAGCCGATAGAGTGACACAAAAAATGAAAGCCTTTCTATTCATGATTTTGATAGTATTATTCATTAAAGTGAGTATGTGCTGAAGTTTAATAAACTTATTCGACCGAACAATTTGCTATGAAAGAAATTATTACCTTGTTTAGATATTTGAATTTATCGACAGCATTACCCGGTTAACTGGTTTACCATCAACATAGATTATTGTATACCAATCAAACGGATATAGTAATTACACGTTTCTTATAGACGTACGAACCAAATTATATATTCAAATCACGCTACGACGATTATCTCTGTTAGATATTACATAAATTTTGTCTCGTGTTTTCTTTCGATTTTCCTGTTCAATTTTATCATTCGATAATCTTGTTTTGATCTAATTTCTTGTTTTATCCGCATTAATTTAATTAAATCGATTTTCAATCAGTGCTCAGGTAAATTATCTACAAACAAAAAATGGTACGATGACGCACGATGTTCCTGTCTATTCCAAGGTTCTATACTTCAATCTCTAGTATCTCGACCGCAATCATCAACATACTCGTACCTCAATTTTCTTATGTTAAAAACTCTAAAACATTTTCATGTAGGTTGTGTTGTAAGACAACCATATCATTTTCATGTTGTTAGTTTGTCTGGGCGCGCAACAATATACTACGACAAGATCATTTCTTTATTTTAATATTCTTCTTAGAAGGAAATTACATGTTTTTGTACAATTTTCGAACGAAAACAAAATAATTCAATTGCACAAAACTACAGAATATGTAATTCGAATCGATCGTCGACAAGCCACACAGAGAACATTTTTTTGCATTAACACAAAAAAATGGTGATCGTTAATTTTTACGATCGCGGTGGTGCACAGCAATCAAGTTAAAACTGAATATTTACTTATGCTTGTTGAACCGCACAGTTACGTTAAGGTATATAATGTTCAGTGTCTTCTGATTTGTGATGAGTTAATTAGACGTAAGATCGTTTTATGATTTTTTAATTTTTTTTACGATCTACAGTAATTAACACTGTTTACGAAAACAATTCTTTCTAAATCGTACGCCTTTACAGCATTTTATTGTTTTGTCTGCCCATGTAAGAAATACTTTAAAAATTACACGTAATTCGTCACATCAAACACCCATCAATTAAAATGCTCATTATATGTAAAAAAAATAAACCAACGTAACGTAACGAAATGCGATCATATTTCAATTTTACTGTGTTACTCGTCTCCGTTGTACTTTAAGATGCGATCATTAGCGTGCTAATGGTGTCTGCGCGATCGTAAAAAAATATTATTATTACTTTTTTCATTTTTAAACTCATCAATATAATTTACATGAAAAGCATTAAAGATATTTGTTGACCCGTTGCGGTGAATGGCACATTTCATCACCAGAAGCTCTGTAAAAATACTTACATTTATACGCGTGTTCGCGCGCGCTCTATTAAGATGATTGTTGTTAGATCACGACGATCATCATTTTTTGTTGTTTATTGACGTTGTGCTATTATGACCTTTTAAGTTCTCTTATATTTTTTTTATTATGATTATTGATTGTTATTTTTTTTTAGTTCGATCTTTGATCGCGAAATTCTTACATATTTGTGTTTTGCATCAAAAGAATTTAAGAATTTATTGTACTTACGTGAATTTATGCTCGGCTGAAAATTCGATAATTTTGTTTGACATACCTGGAAATAAAAAAGAAAAACAAAGCAATTGAATTAGTTTTTGCCAATTGAAATTAAATAAAATCTCGTTGGAAGGAGAATTTACACGTATGTGCAAGAATTTAATTTTTTTTTTGTGGTACAATTTCTCGGCGACTTACTAAAGCATGTAATTTAAAACCACACTTGGCACGGTGTAGTTAAAGTTTATAAAGATTTTTGAAATTAAATGTGATAAAAAAATTACGCTTAATTTCAAAATAAATTTTTTTTTTGTGGTGAGTAAATGCAATTGGAATAAGGACACAATACATTTGAGACGAAAGATTCAAGGTGAAGTTTGGATAATTATCTTGTTAGCTGAATTAATCCAATTTTGTTGTTTACTTTTAGGCACTTCCTTCATTAGAAAATCGAACTTTTTTCGATTGACTAGCTAACAATAATCGTTTTTTTCCTAAATTATTATTATGTTATTTAACCAACTTAAAAAATTAAATCAACAAAATTAAAACTAAATTAACAAACATTTAAATATTTAAATTCACTTAGTTATAGTTGCTTGTTGTCTCTTTCGACTTAAAAAAAAATGACCTAACCAAGAAATGAATGCATAAAATATTAGAACAAGCCCTGTCTCACAATAATGAATTCTCTTCAATAAATGTACAAACTAAAGCTTGCACCTTTTGAACATGACAGGAAGTGAAAAAACTTATAACCAAAAATGGTCATACTGTTGGAATGTAATGTAAACGATTTTTCAGCAACTAGCACCCACAAATATCTGTCATTTGATACCTTGACATTCCCTTCACCAACTTTTATAAAAATTATAAAGTTCGGGACCCGAGCTGCACCAGATGACATCAAATTCGTTTGAGGTGGAACAAAATTACCAGAAACTACTCACAAATCACATTTTCAAAAGGACGCGATTAGTGAAACCATATATTGTCACCGTAACGCAACCAACATAATATAAAAACACAAGACGCAACACGAAATAACATCACGCAACATGGTGTAAAATCGCGCAACATAATGCATTACTATGCAACATGGTGCAATATCTAGCAATATCTCAGTACATGAACATGCAACATAGTGCAACATCACGCAATGTTGGTGTAATATGACGCAACATCCCACTACATGGTGTAACATTCCGCAACACCATTCAACATCCTGCTACATCATGCAATGTGGTGTAACATGATGCAACATGGTGCAAAATGACGACCCATACGGATGACTTCCAAACGAATTATCCAGAAATCCGAAGTCTCAAAATTTATCCCCAAGATGGTGCAACATAACGCAACATCGTGCAACATCACGCATCATGGTGCAACATCCTTTTAAACATGGCGAACAATATACATGCAACATGGTGCAACGTTACGCAACGTAGTGCAACATGACAGACTATCCGGGGAATCCTAAATGAATTATCCAGAAAGCAGAACTCATCGTAAAATCAGGACCCATTACAATTGGTTTTTGGTAATCGAAAATACTCCTCCAGTAATTTTTACAAAAATCGCTAGAACCCATCGCAATCGATTCCAGGCATTCGAAAAATCGAGCGAGTCAATGAAAAATTAAAGAAAGTGGGCCCCGGGTCCCACAGTTCGACTTTCTGAACGAATTCTTCCGAAATCTGTACCAATCGCAATGGATTTCTCTTAATTGAAAAACCCATTCACCACTTTTTATTAAAATCGTGCGAGCAAAAAAATTAGAAAACGAGAAATGGACCTCACCAAATGACCTTTCAAATGAATTTTCCGAAACCAAGACTCATCGCAATCACTTTCTGAAACTCGAAAACACCGTTTTAGCAATTTTCACGAAAGTCGTTTGAGCCGTTTCCAAAACTATGGATACGTACATAAAAATAAATACACAGCTATTTAGTTTCTAACGTTATCCTTAAGCATCGAGGAGGTCAAGTACCTCGACAGGAAGAAATTGGGAGGAGTCAAATCAGGGGATCGTGTGGGACAGTCGATATCACCACTTTTTGACATTATTCGTCAGAATACAGAGAACAAGCTGTGTGTGAAGAGGCACAGTCTTGTTAGAACTACATGTTCTGTAGGCCTAATTGATGCAATTTGGACACACGAAAATTTTCCAACATTTCCCGATAGCAGTCACTAGTAACTGTTACACTATTACCTCTAGCATCCTCAAAAGTGATGCCGCCGGTCAAAAACGGCACACCATACAGTTACTCTACGAGGATGTAATGGTCTTTGGTGTAACAATTGAGAGTTTTCAGTGCATCAATAGCGGCTTCTCTGTTTATTAACAAAGCCAGCCATGTCGAAATATGCTCCGTCGCTCATAATGATTTTTTGTCAAAAAGAAAATGTTTTAATAATTTCAACACGTTGTTACGGCGTTATATGCTCTCTCTCTACGACTGTCAAATACAAACTAACATATGTCATCCAAAACAAAATGGCGGCCAAACAAAATCGAGCTAGAAAATAAAAAGCACCTTGTATTACTCTGTGCGACAAAGCAATTCTTAATTAAGGAATTTTTCAAGTCATCATACACTTCCCAACGATCTTCCCGATAACAATAGCATATATAATGAGCAACAGCGCTAGCAGCTCTGAACGGTGTATTGTTAATAAATGAACTAATTTTTAATGGTTCATTAAATTGTGTTACGTGCTGAGGAATGTCGGTAATTGGAACTTTAGCAAATGGATTTGTTGCAGATTTCACATAAATGAAATCAGTTTTACTTGTGAAGATCAATATTTCGTTATGTGGATATACATATTACACGTATCTGATTAGATATACTTTCACCCGGGTTGTAAAATATTTCCTTTAATTTGCGCACGTGTTCACTGTATGATAGCAGAAAGTAGGGAGAGATTTTTTAATTTTTATTCTGAAGTTGATGACGATTTTATTTGTTATTTGTATGTGTCAACATTTTTATGCCAATGCGCGTGTACGTGGCCAGTTGAGTGTCGTGCGTTCGTGCGCGGTTGATTATGGAAATTGATGTCGATTAGTTAATTATCGAGCGTCGACGATTGTAGCATCAGATAGTTTGCGAATAATTGAGTTGCTACAAATTCATTTTACATATTAGGCAAATTACTAAATTACTGTCTTGTAAACAATTATTAAAATTTTTAACTCCTAAAGCATCCAGCATAAGAATGTTTATAGGAACGTAGCTCAAAAAACCAGTCCCAGTGTCGAGTGCAACCTCTTTCCAAACCAAATACCTCAAACAAATTTGAAAAACGGAGTTATTCTACTTCTTCGAAATAGCCTACTTCTTTTAAATTTAAGATGCTGGTGATGAAAGAGTCAAACGCAGACGTGTTATAATACAGGGTGGGCCATCTAAATTTTTTTTGAACTAGCGGTTATTTTGAGTATGGTAAGGGTTATGTCACTTCTGATTTGAAAGAAAGTTAGTTTTATCTTTCCGCTGAACGAAAATCATGGTAATATTGCAGAATGTGTGCGAAAATTGCATGCGGTTTTCGGAAGAAACGAAGCGCAGAGAGCTCCATATGTGCTTTATTTTGTAAATAAAGTTAAAGAATCAGGCTTGCTAATTAATAAACCAACACGAACCAAGCAGCCAACCAAGCATACACCCGAAAATGTTGATGCTGTAGCCGAGATTGTGCGTGAGTCGCCGGGAACGTCAACTCGTCATCGTGCTCAAGAATTGAACATTTCACGCACAACATTGCGACGAATTCTGCATAAAGACCTTGGTATGACACCGTATAAAGTTCAATTGGTTCAGGAATTGAAGCAAAGAGACCACCCATTGCGTTTTCATTTAGCCGCATTTGGTGGCTATGTAAACAAACAGAATAGTCGCATTTAGGGCACGAAGAACCCGCACCTGATCGTAGAGAAGCCTCAATGAGTGACTGTTTGGTGCGGATTTTGGTCCGGTGATTTGAAAATGAGCAAGGAGCCGTCGTTACTGTCAATGGTGAGCGCTACCGCGCCTTGATAAACGATTTTTTGTTCTCGGCACTTGAAGATGGGGACATAGGCAACATTTGGTTTCAACAAGACGGCGCTCCGTGCCACACAGCACACATTTCAATTGATCTTTTGCGCACTGTCTTCGAAGATCGAATTATCAGCCGAAACGCTGATGTGATTTGGCCGCCTCGGAGCTGTGATTTAACGCCGTTGGACTATTATCTTCGGGGTGCCGTCAACGATAAGTGTTACGCCGATAAACCAGCAACGATTGACGCTCTCAAGAACAATATTCGCATTGCCATTGAAGACATGATGTTGCATACCATCGAAAATGTGCTCAAAAATTGGACCGACGGTATGGAGTACGTCAAGGCCAGCCGAGGCAGTCATATGAATGAAATAGTATTCCATAATTAATTGGAGGGATTGTTCTTTACAAAGAAAAAATAAATTTGAAAAAATATTGAGAACTTTTTGGTTTTATTGCATTTAAAAAAAAAAAATTATTTGGCCCACCCTATATGTATCTCCCTTGATTGAACCATTTCTTAAGTAACAAAGATAGGGCTTTCTACTTTTAATTTGTTATTTAAATTTTTTTCAATTTTGGTGTACTTTGGTGTCTGCAATTTTTTTGTTGATGTTTGCAATATTTATCGTATATATTTTAATTACTTATTTGATCAGCTCTAGAAAAGGACGTTCTTTTCGATGGCTTTATTCAATTGATTGATAACGCAATTCGTTTCGTACAATATTTCAGATTTAACAGTATTCCCTTCTGCTTGCTGAAGCGATTCCATCGCCAATTGCAGAACTATTCGGAAAAAATTAAATAAGAGTGCCTAGACCCTGAAGGCCGACCCCTTCAAAAATATTTCGAAAAGCAACTCATTTTTATATATAATACCTATGCAAAAATATAATTCGATTGGTTGAATGGTGTGGAAACTTAAGTGGATACCTTGATCCAGGAGACAGTCCTCTCGGATTCAAGCATGTCACTAATATCATATAATGCCTTTCCTAATCATTTATTCTCGTAAACATTTAAAATAAAGTTTTTAGATAAAATGAACCCTTGACCCCGGGGTCCAACCCCTTTCAAAAATATCGTAGGGTCGGACATTTTAGGGGAAAAATTGTATGAGAACACCTAGACCAAGAGGGCTAACTCCCACAAAAATATTACGAACACCTACTCATTTTGATATAAAATACTAATCAAAAAATAATGTAATTAGATGAGTGGTGTGTAAAACTTATAAGAAGAGTCCTAATGATCCAGGCGTCGAACCCCCCTCAGATTCGAGCATGTCACTATTGTAATATAACCCCTTTCCTAAACTCATTCCCGTTGAGAAATTAAAAAAAAATTGAAATTTTGGAAAAATTCGTACCGAGGCCCTTGGGTGCAGCCCTGGTTATACCAACTCTGAAATTTTCGTGGGCGTATACACAACAACTCCGGTTGTTCAGAGATCCGATGTTAACGAAATGTTTGTTGACCTTTCCTCTTCATTACCGGACAAGTGGTGCAGTGGTTAAAGCTTCGGCACTTGGACCGGGAGGTGCTGGGTTCGAATCCCATCAGAGGCTAGATGCAAATCGAATTTTCATCATCGATTACGATCGGTGATGCTAATAAATACAACTAAGACCCTCTGATGGAGTGCAGAATTTCGTGTCATGCGCCGACCCACCTTCCATGTCAATGTACAGGTTGACATGGAGCTTGCAATGTGCAGGTGGTATACTGTAGTTGTGTGAGTAGGTAAAGTAGGTGGGTTAATGATGTGGAGTGAATGAGTGGTACCTAAAAATTGGCCTAAGTGTGCAGTAAGCAACCACTGAAACCTGAAAACCGTCCTCTTCATTCTCGTAGTTTTATTTATTTCCCATCAGAGGAGGGCTAAGCGTCATGAGGGACACAATTAGATCCCGAGAGTCCGTGAGAGTTAGTGAAGCCGTTAGCCCATACTATTCCAGATGACTTTGCACTAATCCATACAAAGTAGTTCGTGGGGTAAAGAGTGAATCATTTCGACAATATAAGACTCTCATATCTTATAGATCGAAGCAATAAAACAGTTTTTTTTTTATTTTTATTCGGATATTTACCGATTTCGGGCTTTTAACGTAGCAAAAATCCTTCATTAAGTGTATTTCAAAAATTTCAGTTTTAAATTAGGGTTGAATTAAGGGTTTTTATTCCCAATTCTGGCTGAAATGGAGTATGCCACCAGTGACTCCTGGTCTTATTAGGTTATATACTTCTAGTCTAAACATTGTGGCTAGAAAACTACGACTTTTTCTTGCATAGTTGATCTACTTTAACAGATTTTGTACATAACGCATGTAACTGGGCAGATAAAGCCGTTCTAGGAGAAATGCTGATCAATTCTGGAGGAGAACTAAATTGATTTTGGCATGCACAGTTTTGCACAATTAAACTAAAGCAAAACATATGCTCTAATGATTGATAATCACGTCAGAAATCCCACATTATATCTCAAAATACATTATGCACAAATTTTACCGTTAGACGAACAAAATTGCACAATGAAACACTACTCGACAAAATAAGAAAACCGTGGGATTTCCAAAATGGGATTTCTGGCATGACTCACACCATTAGATGTTGTATTTGGGAAGGTAGGCAATTTTCTAAAGTAGTAACTGGGGTAATACCTGCAACTATACCATAAACTGACCCTCACACGCATAATATTCGCAGCATCCGTTTTATGTTCTCAATGTTGTATTAATCATAATACTTCAAACCATATAGTTTTGTTCATATTGTAATTTGGGTTAATCTTAATAACACTGTTGTAAGCGTTACACATAATTAAACTCAAATCGATTGTACGTAACGCGTTTCTTATTAATATTATGCAAAAATACAGTTAGCTGTAAATAATTCAACTGTACCTAAAGTATTAAGACAATACTTAATTGACTCTAAGATCATATTAGTAAATAGATACACATTCATTTTAGTGACTTTGAACGACTTTTCTTTTACGCTGCGAGTACGTGTGTGCACACATAAGAAAAATTGAAAAGTATGCGCAAATATCTCTTACACTATAACGTTATTTCTATACGAAAATTGCACAAATTTTAAGGTCATAAATTTTATTTAATATGCACATAAGAGGTGGTCTTACCGCCATTAGCGAATCATAGAAATTCTCACAATCACAAAACAATATTTCTGAGTATTTATGTGTTGTCAATGCATTTCGGCGTAATTGGGTCACCAAATCCTTGACGTCGTATGTAATAAACGAAAACATCATCAATTATCTGTACAGAGGATAATTTACTGTACTGTATTTCTAAAGAATATAAATAGCCAACCATCATCAATTCTTTATAAATTTTCTGTTTCTAGCCAATCAACGGGTAAAATGATATTTAACCGTCATTCCATCGTATATTTTAACTTAACGGTGGGAAAACGTTCACATTAAACACTTTGCTTAGCTTATAATGTTGACGCAATCTTATGTCATTAAAGCTTTAATCAAATTTTCACAATTAAGTAAAGTGTTAGACTAAATCTGTATCTAGTTAATATTCAGAGTAAACAACACTAATAAAATTAAATTTAATTAGTTGCCATTTTCATTCTTAATTTATAATTGATCTTATTTAAAAAAGAAATATAAAATGTTTATTACACAGACCGGCAATTATACCTGTGTAGTCAAGCATAACTTTTACAAAAGCAAATGTTAATTTTCCACGGTTATTATTTTGCTAATTTAATGGCAAAATACAAACGCTAATAACGAAAAATGTAAAATTTTATATTTTGATTGAAATGTAATTGAAATTTAATTTGGAACAAATTAATTATCCTTATTAAGTTGTAAAAGTTCACACGGATTGTGTACAACGAATTTTGAGGTGAGATCACTAAAAGGATAAAGTGCAAACAGGAGGGTTAATTTAATTATCCTGATTTGTAAAAAGTTTTCGAAATTTAGAGGGTTAACGAAACGAATGCATATAATTTTTTGGCCTTTTCACCGAAGAAAAAATATTATACAAAATAACGTATCATTTATTTGATTATACTGCCATCTATAGTCAAAGATTGGAACCGTTGACATAAAATGACGTAATATAGCAAAATTTTTATAGCCATGCGGCCGTTAGTGAAGACAAACCACCACTAGTTTTTGATAAATTTAAGATAAACTTAATTTGAGCTTAGATAAGGTTCATAGTTAAAACTTTCGACAAGTTTTAAATGAATAGTTTGTACCATTTGCTTCAAATCCTGCGAACCATTTGTACGTAATAACATTTTTTTAAAGTTTTAAGCACACAGGCTAATCATTTATTTTCAGTACAATTTTTTTGTCACATATAATATAAAATACAAAATGAAAATAAATGATTAGGGTAATCATCGCCGATTTAACGGCAGTATTGATCTACCCTTTAACAAAGAACAATTTATGATAAAAGGTTATGATAACATACGAAATAAAAACATTACATTTAAATAAACGTAAAACCTTATAAACATATAGATGTTGAAATGGTAAAACTTTGCAACTCAAAAATAATGGCCAAACAGAAACCCGTGAAGACTTTAAACACATAATACGAATTGCATATTTCTGAACAATTACGAGAACTTTTAAAGTTGAATGATATCAACCACCCCAACACGATAACACATATTCAAGCCTAGAGTCAATGCAAGCATAGTAGAATTTTAACAATACCGATTTAGGTGCTACTGGTCTTAATAGATATAAAGTTCGTAACGCATTGCTAAGAGACTTTTTTATTTTATCGACATGTTGCTTCCAACTCAGATTACAATCAACAATAACTCCAAGGTACTTGAAGCTCTCAACAGTTTCAATGGAAATGCACGAGTTGGAGCAATTAACAGCATTACAAAAACTACTGAATGTAAACTACTGCTAGCCAAACTAAAATGCATAAACTTAGTTTTGTCACTTAAAATTAGGAAATAGTGGTCAAACTATTTCCTTAAAACTAAAAGGTCGGCTGCAAATTTATGGCAAACATCGGTTTGTGACGACCCACGAACATATAAGGCCAACGGAACTTTTAATTAAGTAATTGCTACAACCGAATATATCGTAAGAGTTACTTGATTTTAAAGAAGCAATGGCTTTAGAAACTTCAAGGTCGTCAATTGAATGAAAAAAAAGATTGCTCAACATAATCGCCGGCAGACTCCATAGAATTCCTATTATTTAATGGAAGACTGGACTTCAAATTTGACGCAATACTCCCAAAATATATAATTGCTGAACTCATTGGCAATATCAGACGCATCAGTTAAAAGATTATTATTAGATGAGTTTATAGAATTAATGAGCTTAACCTTTGACGAATTATTACTTAAAATGTCATTGATAGTACGCCACATAAGTTTGGAGTCACCGGAACAGTTATCAAATCTATTTTTATAATAAGCTACGCGAGCAGGTTTTCCAACTATCCGAGGCAATGGTTTTCTTTTTTACTTTCTGACAATAGGCTGTAACATATTGCTGGAAACGTTGATTGGTTCTAACACGTTTCGCCTTTCTCAATAACCATTTTTTACGTTTGATCATGTTTAGCAAGGCCTCAGAGATCCATGGTTTAATAGGAGAATTACTACGGATTGATTTTTGTGAGTCTAGGCTAGCTGAAAAAACATCATTCCAAAGCGTTAAAAACACATCAACAGCTGCACACGGATCATCAAGGGCATAAATAGGAGAGAAATTAACTCTAAATTTTTGAGAAAATGACGTAGTAGGACAATTTAGATTAGTAGTGTGTTGATGAGTATTAAGATACAACGCCGATAAATAAAAATTGTTTTGAAAATAACATCGTTGGTTTCGACGCCACTAATTTAGGTACTTATATTTCCAGCTTAATATTAAAGAACTTTGTTTGTGTAAAAGTCAATTTTCAACCTAAATGATTATCAAAATAAGTCTTGAAATGACGTAGAAAATATAAAATTTAGGTTTAAAATGTAAACATTTCAATTTTTATCGATCGAAAAATTACGTCAAATGATAAATTTATTTGGTTTTACGCCGCAATGACGATAATTTATCGTAAGCTTACCCCCCTAGATGGAAAATTACGAAATAAAAAGTGTGTCGAAGAAAATTGGTTATTAATTTATTATAATATGCAACGTTTAGATCAGCAATAGTGAAAAATAAAAACCTTACTAATTAATTTTACACAAATAAACAATATACTCGTAAGTAAAGTTTAGTAAGCAAATTATACAAAATTTTGGTAAACAAATTTATCAAAGAAACAAACCAGTTACATACATTTAGGGGCATTTAAATATCGATACTAAAAATAATTTCGTTTTCTCAGTATCATACAGCCTTAAGGCTTGACAATTGCCAAAAACGATGTTTACTAAAAATCAGTTCTTGACCATAAAGCATTACATATATTTGAGGGATTAATACATGATTATCCAAATAAAATGTTTAGTTTGTCTATGGTTATGTTTCAAAGTTTATCGTTTTTATGAAACGCACAAATCTATTTTTCAATATTTTGAACTCTAAACAGAAGGAAATATGTGCATCACGGTGTTAAAAAACATAAAATCGAGGGCGTAGAAACGTGCGTAGAAAGTGTAAAATTTAGTGTAAATATTACACAAAAATTCCGTCAAAGTTTATTTATTTTTACGCCGCAATGACGATTATTTGCGGAAATTATACTGTCACTAGATGGCAAATTTCGAAATAAAAAGTGTGCCAAGATAACCAGCACATACATTTAGGAACATTTAAATATCGATACTAAAAAAGAAATTTGTTTTCTTAGTACCATACAGCCTTACGTCCAACTTTTAGCGACAACATTCATATGAAATATTTAAATATTTCATATAACGGGTGATAAAGTTAGTATTGTATATTTTACAAACATTATAGAGACCATTTTTCTGATTCCCTTCAAAATTGACATTTGTGTTCAGTATTGGTTGAGAAATCTCCATTTATTGCATAGAAATTATGCAGAATGGAGGCAAAATCGTCGCATTTGGAGTGAAAAAAAACTACCTGCTGTTCATGAAACACCTATACATCCACAAAAATTAACAGTTTGGTGTGGTTTATGGTCTGGAGGGATAGTTGGACCATATCCTTTTGGAAATAAAAATGGCATTGCAGTTATCGTCAATCTACATAAACATGATTATTGTTTTTTGTGGCGTGAATTATAATTAATTTATTCTCAATTAATTTATTGAGAGAAAAGTTTAAGTTTAGACCGTGATTTCTATAAAATTTCGCGATATATTCATTGGACTTTTTTCTTTGGGGTTATGTTAAATCATTGGTTTACTCTAATAAACCACAAACACTCAATAACATTAATACCAACATTATTCGTGTTATTGGTGAAATAAATGCAGATTTATATGAAAAAGTGGTCATTAATTGGTGTTCCGCAATCGAATTTAAAAAAAAAAATCCAGAGGCGACTATACTTAAGTTCAATTTCTTGAAGGTTTAAGCATTGATTTAGATAATTCGCAATTTTCTTTTGACAATAAAAACTATAAACAAATTTTTGGTTCTATTTGTTAATGCAAATTTGTTAATGTAAAATTTGGAGTGTTTGGCACCAAATTCTTTAGATTTTCAGCCTGAAAACAAAATTGATATATTTTTGAGCAGCTTTAACAAAAAGTTTAATCGAATAAAATTTACTTTGGAAAAGGAAGTTGATAACAAAATTTATTTTATAGATTTACTTTTGATCCACTGTGATTGGTATCACAAAAATAGTTGGTGTGGCAGATATCTAAATTTTCATTCTTGGTTTTCTACTTCCTATAAAATTATTACAGTAACCATTTTTGCTCAAAATTTTTTTCATACTATCAAACCTCAAGTATCACATTAAAAATGCTAAAAGAAACATTGTTAACTAACCATTATCCTGCAAAACGGGTGCTAGAAGTTCTGAAATTCGGCCAATTGTAGTCTAGTGGATATCAACCGCAATTTCCTTTTGATGTTAGCATAATTGTATTAGGTGTGGTACATTGTTTGTTAATTGCTGTAGCTCGACCCAATAATTTTACAACTTAAAATGAGCAACAATATTCCATTCCTCCAGAGCTAATGGATATCGATTTTGTCCCAAAATGAGTGAAACGAAATGAGTTTAACCGGAAAGACATAGTAGTAGTATTTCTGTTTGGGTTAGTGACTTGCTCGTATTTTTGTTTTCGCGCATGCATGTCACGTGCCATTGTTTTCGTTTATTTGTATTAACCTAAACGCCATATTTTTGTGTTGTTTACAAGACAGTGTTACCTTTTATATTATTTAAATGTTTAAATATTTTTTCATATTTAGTAAATTAATTTTTTTTAAAAATAATTACTATTCATCTAGTAATTTTCCTTTCTTAATTTAGCCATTTGTGAATGAGAAGAGGTCCATTGGCCAGCTTCATTTATAGGTTATTTACTGAAGTAGTATTTGCACTGGTGTCCTTAATCCATTAAATCAATTGGTTTTGTTCCCTGCAATCGCCTTACGTTGTCCATGAATTACAGCAAGCTTTTTTATTTCTTTTTGAACTGTCTGGATATTTAGGTCCCTATGAAGGTCATCATTCCTAATGTACCACGGAGCGTTATCTGTACCACATAGCACTTTGTTCTGAAAAGTTTCTATTATTGTGGTGAGTGTTTTCTTTGTACAGCCCCAGAGCTAAATTCCTTAAGTCCATATAGGCTTTAGCACCTGCAATTTATTTTCGGTTGACAATTCCGAATTTTTTCCAAGCAGCCAAGACATTTTTCGATATTTGATATTAAGCTCATCTTTTTTTTTAACGTGCTCTTTCATCGTTAATGATTACAGGTTTGTAGCTGACTTTTAGATTAGTAAAATTGACATGCGTGGATTTCGATTCATTGAGCCCGATACGCCCCATTTTTGTCCATTTTATGATTTTATCACATGCTTCTTGTAGTTTCGTTGTCGATTTCTCGATAGTGTCTCCTACTGAGAGAACTGCAGTATCATCAGCAAATGCTGCAACGGTAACACCGTTTAATGAAGGTAAATCTCTGGTGTAGAGCAGGTAAAGAATAGGTCCCAAAATTTTTTTTCTTCATATTTCACCCGAAAATGGAGATTATAAAATAATAAAATATTGTTTTGGTAAATCGCTATGTCGTTTGAAAAGTAAACCTCTGTGCTACACCTTATCGATGGCCTGCGCCACATCTAAGAAGATACTAGAGCAAACCTTTTTCCTCTCTAATGTATTCTCAATGACATCTGTAAGCCTATGAACCTCAATAGTTGAGTGATTCACTCTGAAACCAAACTGATATTCTGGGATAAGGTTTCTTTGTTCTATGGTGTTGGTAGAAGTGAAATTGGCCGGTAAGATTTTCTATCTTCCAGTGGCTTGTTCGGTTTCGGAATCAGTATTACTTCTGCTAGTTTCCACTTCATTGGTACATATTTTTCCTGAGGATCGCATTGTTGTACAATAATTTACGGGTGCATTTTTCACGCAGCTCCTTTATTATTTGCCCTGATATTAGATTGTAACCAGGAGCTTTCTTTGCTTTTATGTTTTTCATTTCAGTTTTTAGTACTTTCAATGTTACAGGGCTGATATCTTCGAAGTCAGATGTTCTGGACGTATCAGCAGTGTTTTCGTAACTGGTCTACCGACCTAGAGGTTTAAATGTTTCGTCAAGATGTTCAGCAAATAGATCAGCATTATTTTTCGCACTTCTAACCCATTTCCCATCGTTTGATTTGATTGGGGGGGGGGGGGGGGATCTGCGTTTTTGGTCGTTTTAACCCTTTTGTTGCTTTCTAGAGGGAATAGTCGGTATCTTTAGTTGGAGCTATAGAGAACAAAGGTATTTTCCAATTATTTCATTTTTCACTGCTTTTATGAGTGCCTTAAGTTTGATGCACAAGTTGTTTAAAGTGATTTTATCTAGTGGCGCACGCGTAGTCTACCATTTCTTTCGGGCTTTTCGTTTTTCCTGCACCCCGAGGGGTTTGCGTGCCTGATTCCTCATTTTCTGTAGCTGTTGGTAGTCTCACATCATCGGTAGCTCGCTGGATGCTACCCATTACAATGTATACATTTTGCTGGTTCTTCGTTAGAAAGTTTGAAATCTTGGTGTGCATATACCAATATGTACTGTATTAGTGTTCAATTTACCTTTAAGTAACATCATTTCGGTTTTTCCGGATGATAGATCTAGTTTATTTTTCATGCACCATTCCCTCATACGATTTAGTGCCTACTGAGTCTTGTTTTGAAGATCTTGTCTGGAGTGCCCATATATGATTATAACCTTATCGCCAGCATAGGCAATTTCGTCTTTCTCGCTGCAGAAACTATCGTTGAAATTTTAGAAATATTTTTAGAAGTGCCAATGGTTTTCACGTGATTCATGATACAATGCCACCAGAGATTGTCGAAGGCACTTGCAATAGCCAGGAATAGTCCTAACACGTACTTTGCATTTGAGACTTTAACTTTGTTCATTAGCGTTAGGATAGCATTTTCCGTTGAGCTATTTTTGCGGAACCCGAATTGTTTGGCAGAGTAGAGTCCACTGGCGTTAAATTTTTCTATCATCCTGTCCGTTACTAATTTTTGTAGCAGTTTACCCGTTACCGAAAGAAGGACTAATGGTCTATACGCTTTAGGGTCAGCTTCATTTCTATCTCTTCCTTTTCTGATCACAACAATACGTGTTTTCCAGATTTCCGTTTGAAACAAACCCAGCTCTAAACACTTATTGAACAGTTGTGTTAGTTTACTCTCAATGATTGGCCTTACAGCTTTTAGCACTTCTGTTTCAATTAGGTCAGGTCCAGGTGCCTAGCCATTTTCCCTACTCATCAGTGCTATTTCAACCTTTCATTCGTATATTCGTTTGCTCTTCTGAATCATGTGCAGTTTGTTTCTTGCCATGTTGTTGTTGTTGTTACATGAGATAGAATTGAGTTGAGCGGAATGACTCCAGATATTTAGTTTTACCAGCCTGGTATTTATATATAAATCCCCATGGCTCGCTGTTACCATGTAAGGAGACAAATTTTTCAATTTTTTTTTGTTTTTCGCGTGCAATCTCATTAAAATACGCGTTTCTTAGTTGCCTGTACATCAGTTTCTTAATTTCTCTTACCTCTGTTTGTGTAGTGTTTTGGAATTATTTCTGACTTTTTTGCACTTCGTTTCTCTTTCTGTTAAGGCTAGGAGTCCACCATGCGACTTGTTGTTTGGATGCTGTCGGTGACTGTAGTAGCAAGTCTGTTTACAGTGTCTTTGTTGTTCCAGTTTATGCGATCCCATTGACCAGAAAGATCACTGGATGTCACTGGATGTCTAACTTGTTTTGACACTCCAACTTCTAGTTTTGTTTAACAGCCCACTAGTCACTAAGGTGAGATTAATATTTGACTCGCCATTCTGGCAGTAGATACTGTCTTGTCCTTCCTTAATTAGCAAAAGCAGTCTATCGCTAGATATAAAATCTTCAGCTTCAAGGACCGCGATCATTAGTTGTGGTGTCATACCAGAGAGCTGACCTGGCGTTAAAATCACCACATATCCTTAATTGACTTCCTTTTAGCGCATTAAGTATAACCACTAGTCTTTGCAGAAATGGTTCCGTTTCGTCACTAGCCTGAAAGTAGATACTCACAATGTAGAAAGTACCAGCTAAAGTTCTCAACTCTACACTGACACAATGTGAGTCACTGAATTGGGTGAGCTGTAATATTGTTATTGTGGATACTATGTAATTGCAGATTTGTAATCCACATGAGTTTCAGTTGCAACAATTGCCCTTGTTGATATTCCTCCTATTCTACCATATGCCGAGTACGGTTTTTGCATACATACCATATCAATCATCGACCGTCTCCCGTACTTCACTCCCAACCGCAATCGCACCTTGCATGTTTATTTGCAGTATTGTAATTTCTTGCATACTCAAATTACTTGGCAGTATACTAACCATAATTAATTCGTTTCATGAGTGCTGTTATAGTTCCTCAGTATTCAGGGCACTTTTTGTTAGTAACACTGTGCGAGTATGGTTTTTTAATTTTAATGCAATTGGTGCACTTGCGCATTTTTTTTTCTGCGCACATTCACTGTACCTATGTCCCACCTCGGAGCAATGGCCACAAACTACAGTCAGTCTCTGACTTGCAGTGCTTTCCTATGTGTCTAAACATATCACATCTGAAACACTTGGTAGGTAATAAGAATTCGGCAATGTTGCAGGAGGAGCTTTTTGCGTATGTCCGGCTCAACCACAGTGACCCAGTGTCCCATGTCATGATCTCTAAGACCAGTTCTAAAACATGCCTTTATCCCGTTCGGATCAACTCCAGGCAGATTTTGATCAACTTAAAGCGCTGGAAGCTCTTCTTGTTTCAGTTCTCTACTGACATCATATATGATCATTCTAGGTGATCTTTTAGCTGGGACACTAGTTTCTAGCCCAGCGTTTGTAATTTCAGCGTTGTTAGTTAATGCATTTAAACTTGAGTCTTTTAAAACTTCGATTATTACGCCATTTTCTTTAATCTCCCTTATCTTCTTAATTTTTATTTCCAGCTTAGCCGACTTAACTAGTTCTTTTAATTTCTCCTTAACTTCATTGGTACTGACAAATTTGGAAGCGTCCTTTGGTTTAACAATGATATATTGCATTTTTTGATGTTCCGTCTGTTTGGACGAAGTCTTAGTAGTTCTTTTGAATGTGTTTCGGACTACCTCCGCAAATGACGGCCTTGCTAGTTTTACTTGCTTATCACGCGGTTGGTGTTTTCCTAGTGATTCTAGGGACTCTTTAATCGTGTGAATGTATGGTATGTGTTATAAATTAATGGATTCTCTTTTATTATATTTATTTTTAATTGCCGTTGTATCCAAAATAATTAAATCTGCGCATTTTCTAACTGCGCTTGTCATTTCCAGCAAGGTTACAAGAGCCCAGGACCTTAATTGTTCTGTAAGATCTCTACATTGTCATTTTGTACCAGATACACCGGTTAACTCATTTATTTTTGTCTCGTTATCAGTGCGTTGGCGTTTTGCAGTTTTAGCTTCGTCTGAAGTCATTTTTTTTTGTTTGGATTATCAGGAATCCTTGTCCTTGTCTCTTCCAAGTACGTTCGTTCGCTGTAACTTGGCCGTACCCAGGAGTTTTATTTCACCGATGCGGTATGACCTAGGCTTCGTTGCCTCTCCTAGACCTCGCTCAGGCAAACAGCTTCAGACGCGGTATAAACTATTTTTATTACTAATTAAATTTATTTTTATCAGTCCACTTGTAGCTACACGTATTTGTCTTTTATTAATCTACACCTAGTGTACGTGTAATTCACTATATTTGATTATATCGTTATATCGTTATCGGTAATCACTTTATTAAAATTTTCGCAACTTATATATGTAGCATACAACAATGAATACTTATCCCCTAGGGGAGATCCTTCCATCCTTGAAGATTCTTCCGCCGTCTGTGCCCGAATTTAGATCCTCAGTTTTGCCTAGAGTTCATTGAGAAGGCGGTAGTTTCGGTTTTTGATTATAACATGTATTTCTATTTTCTATACTTGGCTTTTATTCGTGCCATTTTATTGTTCCAGGTGCCTCAATATGTGCTTGATAGGTTTAAGGGCCTTTGGAATATTTTCGAAACCAAAAATATTTGAAATTTTAAAATTCCCATAAGATTCTTTAATTAATAAATAATTTCATAAAAAAATAATGCTAGTTTTAAGAATTACTACTAGGGGTATATTTATCTACTATCTTCAATAAAAGCGCTGTGTTTTAACAGTTTTAGAATTTAAATTTATTTATATTGGCTGCCATTGACCTCGAGCGCAATACTATATAAATTATTCATCAAGTGAGCAAAATAGGAGGTTATTTCTCGGGTGGTGAAATCAGTAATCGAGGCCGAACTGAAAAAAAGCCATATTCGACGTTTATTCCCAAGTTGATAGCTTTTTACGACGTCATTTGTTTTTTTAACAAATAAAGTAAGGCTTTTGGTAGAAAGAATGGAAAAAATGGAGGGGTGCAATTGTTGTGGCCAACACCAGACTTTCTTTTACAACAAATAATAAATGTACATAGATCTCGAACACTCACACTTAATGTCCAAAGCGAAAAATTGACCCTACCGAATTTGTGGTACAAATTGACTTGTATAATAAAAAACATTATTATGTAAAAATTGAAAAAGCTCCTTTGGAAGGTGCCACTCCTGGTACACAGATGTCCACCACATCACTAGAATCATTGTACAAATATTTGCACAACATGTAAAAGCTCCTATGGTAGCGGCCATTTTCGGTAGATCGATTTCGGCCAAAAATCACTAGGATCTTCCATTTTATGAAAAACTCTCCCAACAGCCCCCCCCCCCCTTGCCTCTCCTTCCATTCCCGACCAACTGTTGATGAATTTTGTCCACAAAAGTTGGTTTAGCCACCTCCACAAAGCTGTCGAAATTTTAAAATTTCTACCTTAACTGTTAAGTTAAATTATATGATTTGTTGTAAAGCACAATTATTTGTAAATTTAAATTAATTAGTTCTGATTTAGATTTTTATTTTCTACTTGTTAATTAATTTTGCCATCAAATAATTGGGGTTTTCCACTCCCATAAATACGAGGGCGTAGTGAGAAGACTGATAAAATTGCAACAGAGGCCACCACAATCGCAAATCCCAGATGTCACGTGTCAATACGATCTGTCACTAGACCAAATTAAAATTTTCATACAGATCTGTCATTGACGACCCATTGTTTTTTTTGCAATTATGAAAGAAGTGAATTTCGTGTATTAATTAAACATTATTTTTTGTGTGGAAAAACCATTACCCAAACCAAAACAAAGCTTGATAAATAATATGGGACTCTTCACCATCGATTAAAATGATTTACAAGTGATTTTCATTGTGGTCGTACAAGCACAACTGATGCCGAACGTTCAGGACGCCCAAATGAAGTCACCACACCAAAAATCGTTGACAAAATCCATGATACCATGCGTTTGCTTGCAATCAACCAAAAACCTACACGTGTGACAACTTCAGAGGCAGGTTTGGCGATGTTCAAGTGAAATAAAAAGGAGTTTTGCGTCGTTTCATAACTGTGTATCGAGCTAAAAGGCTTGTTTCATTTTTACCAGACTTTTCACGCCGCCTTCGTATATGTAAATTACTATGAAATGTCAATTTAAATATGCTAGTGAAGTTTATCCAAACTAATCCAGAAAAATACAACAACAACAAACTTATTGTAATAGGATTGGTGAAAGTAAACATTCAGGCGGATTTATATTAAGTGATTTAGAGGAGATGTGATTTTTTAATTGGCCTTAGGTACATTCCAAAGTCATTCTAAGTATTTTCTAAGCATTTAGCACGAACTTCAGTGGTACTGGTGGACTACTGAAACAAAAAGGAGTGTCCCAAGCAAGTATAACGATTTTATAATGGGACTGACAGGGTGTTCCATGAGATTTAAAAATATAATTATTTTAATGGGCCTTAGGTACATCCCAAAGTCATTTTAAGTATTTTCTAAGCATTTAGCACGAACTTTAGTGATACTGGTGGACTACTGAAACAAAAAGGAGTGTCCCAAGCAAGTTATATGATTTTCTAATGGGTCTGACGGGGTGTTTCATGAATTTTAAAAATGTAAATATTTTAATGGGCCTTAGGTACATTCCAAAGTCATTCACACTTTGTCAGACCTATTAGAAAATCGTAATACTTGCTTGGGACAGTCATTTTTGTTCCAGTAGTCCACCAGTATCACTGAAGTTCATGCTAAATGCTTAGAAAATACTTAGAATGACTTTGGAATGTACCTAAGGCCAATTAAAAAATCACATCTCCTCTAAATTACTTAATATAAATCCGCCTGAATGTTTACTTTCACCAATACTATTACAATAAGTTTGTTGTTGTTGTTGTATTTTTTTTGGATTACTTTGGATAAACTTCACGAGCATCATTGCCTGTGGTTTGGAATGGTATGTTCAGATTAGTACTTTTGCTGAATATTATAGATGGTTTTGTTGAAGTCTGTTGTCACTTTCGTGGGAGTGGAATCATTTTGGCAATTTTAGGATGATCAGTCGCACGCTGAAATTTTTGAACTATAGGGTCACCATGATACGTTTTTAATCTGTCATTGATTTATCACGGCTTTGGAAAGCAACAATTTTGTTGATTAATGATGTTAGCAGGAGATCGCTTTTTCGGAATTCACTTTATGTGTTGCAGTTTGTTTGGTTTTTATTCTAGAAAAGCGAGTATCGAGTATTCCTCTGGATAAAAATTTTTCTTGGTACACTCTACTATGATTATTTATAAAAATAATACCTTCCACAATTTGATTTCAGGATTTACTAATTGTAGTAATATTCCTTTATCCAATTATTCAGCTTCGGAGTAATAAATTATTATATTTTAATTTGATTAGCGTTTAGAGTTATCAATGTTTATCAGGTGTTCCTTATTAATTCTATTATTCATTGCAGTTAGTAATTAGGCTAATTTATTTAGTTCTAAGGCAGATTTTTGATTACAAAAGATCTTCGTACTACTTTTTAATAAAAAAATTAATAAATAAATTTGAAATTCAATCAATGCGGCTACATTTAGTTGTAATTAGTAAAAATAATTCATTTAAAAGTGTTTGTATCTCTAATTCTTATTGATTAAATTTATTTAAAAATTTAAGATTCTAGAGCCGTCCAAGATGTTCAACATTAATACTATATTTACTATAAATACTTTATAGTTTCCTGCCTCCTTCTGATTAACACGTTTTAACTTCGGATAAATTGATTTGATTTGGACAAATATTTTGTAATTAAGGATTTCGTTCCTTTTAAGCTCTTCCAATTGATTTGTCTGAGTATAAAAGCTTCCTAATTGCTCTGGTTTGCGATGTAATTGTCGATTTCAGATCAAACTTAGTTTGCTTACAAATGTTTAATTATAGGACGAATTCTAATTTCATTTAATTCTTATTATTATTCTTAATATTATTAATATTATTAAATCAATTATTATTAGATGAATATTATTAAATCACGTAATAACAGTTTTACCAGTTTCTTGTTTAAATTTAATTTTAATTCTAATTAATATTTTTTTTAGGAAGCTTGCAAATTTTCATGGCTTTTGATGGAAGCAAATAAGGTAAGAGTCTTTACGGCTATCGGGCTTGCTAATAAATTTCATATTTGAATTTTTAAAATTACAGAATAAAATTTAAATGCAGACAAATATTGCTGTACTTAGATAGTTCTTGTATTTTCGGGATTCATGGCATTTCTTTAATTAAATTATTTTTCTAGGTTGTTCGGGAGACTGCAAATTGGTAAAGGTTTTGGGTAGCATGTTCTAGGTTGGATAAATAATTTTCGTTGTTTGTCAATCATATGATTTTTAATTTATTTAATACTGTTAATAATATAATAATTTATTTAATGCTAGATTAATTTGAAAATTTCCTGAATCATTTATTTTATAATGTTGAATAATCGATTTTGTTATTTGGTATCATGGATTCTACAGTTGTACTAGCTACTAAGATGCGTAAGATGCGAATATATACTTGAAAATGCAAGCGGGCGTGGTAGGTTGTAATTCGATTGGTTGCCTATTTGTCTGTGTAATTATAATAGTCTTTATAGGTATAATTACCACCACTGTTGAGCGGCTAGTTATTTTGGCAATCATATACACATGATGACACAGCTGACCATCATTATTTTTTACATGACGATTTATATAATAATCTACTAAGCCTAATGTATTGCATATACTTTGTTTATCCACTCGGCCAATTGTAAAACTTGGTATTAGTTTGAGTGTGTGTAAAGCATTTACCTATAGGCAACCAAAAAAATTAAATATTTGTTAAGCGCAAAGCTCCAGTCACAAATTCGAAGTGAAACGAATTTTAAATTAAAAAACAAATTAAATATAAATTTGGGGGCTATTCCAGTAGTGTTTATTAAGTAACATAAGTTATCGAAATTTAAGTGCCGTGGCCTCTTCATAAAACACAATATTAAGCAAAATTAGAAATATAAATTTCAATCATTTTAATCCCGTACACCTACTTCTAGGTGTTTAGCGAGAAGTTAGTGCAGTGTAACGCAATTTAGATCTGTCCAAGAGCAGTTAAATTTGGGAGCATTGGGATAGTGCCTACAAAAATTATATTTGAATGGTAATTATCTGAGATGAGTTAATTTATTTCTTTATTCTAATTTTCCCTTGTGTTATTCCTATTTTTTCTTTACAGCAAGATAAACAGTAGGCGACAGTTGCCTCAAATGTGACGGCAAACGCACATTCGCGGAGGTCACGGATTTTAAACAAAAAATCATTTCATTAGTTTATTAATTTTCTTACACATATTGCCATTTTACATTACGCATCTATTGGCATAGCGATATATTTAAAAAGTGCTTAAGGTGTAAATTTCCAGTTTACAAATAGCGTCCTATGTTAGAAAGAATTTGGTTTGCTTATTTTTTTTAAATATCTCCAGTCTTAATAAGTCGAGTAGTTTATAAAATTTTTTTTTGAATAAATTAGAGTGACCATGTTATGGACAGTTACACAGTTAAAATAATCAGACAGCTGATATTTTAATAATCGGTCAATCAGTAGTGGAAATTCTGTTAACTGTTATTTTTTAGCGGGAAATTTCACCCACACACCAAACACTGCATTGAAGCGCTTCAAAGGGAGTTTCTGGTAAGTGTTTTACAAATATAACATTTTTTTTTTGATGAGTACTAACATCAGAATAGGTTAATTTGAATTTTCACCAAAAAAAAAAAAAAATATTAAAGGAAACGTTACTCGCTTATTCGCATTAAGTAACTGGCTCTCGGTTAAGAACCTCTTTATATTATAACTTTAATGGTTCAAGGTCACAACATTTTTTTTTGAACGCAAATTTGTAATCCATTGAAATATTACGTAACAAAATAAAATAATAAAATTTATCTAATTTAAATCAACGAAATGCGATTCTTTTTTTTTAGCATCAATAACAATATGTTTTAAATAAATTTCCTAAGTACGGGGTGTCCGCCGGGAAGGTATACTACTTTGTTTGTTTATGATTTTTGATTAACTGAAAGAGAATGGATCTTATATTGATAAATGTTTTACTTAATGTTGGCAATTATGTATGGAATACAATATCAGATAAATGTCCGCCTCTGTTAGCCTCACAAATGCGAGCCCGTTTGAGCACATTTTTCATTACATTCTCACACATTTCACGCGGTATTTCATTAATTTCATCACGAATATTTTGTTTGAGTTGCTCAAGCGTTTCTGGTTTGTTTGCATAAGCCTTGCTTTTTAGATATCCCCACAAAAAAAAGTCCGGAGCAGTCAAATCAGGCGACCGTGGAGGCCAATCAACATCACCATTTTTTGAAATAACTTGTTGTGGAAAGAGTTCTCGCAGTAATTCCATTGCAATCCTGGCTGTATGCGATGTGGCACCGTCTTGTTGATACCACATGTTAATCAAGCCCAAAGTATGCAGTTGTGGCGTTAAAAAGTGTTCAATCATATCACGGTATCGCTCCCCATTCACAGTTACCGTTACGCCGTTTTCATTTTCAAAGAAGTAAGGTCCAATGATTCCTCCTGACCAAATTGCATACCAGACTGTCACTTTTAATGGATGTAAAGGTGACTGATGAATAATGTGAGAGTTTTCCATTGCCCAGAACCGACTATTCTGTTTATTCACATATCCATTTAAATGAAAATGTGCCTCGTCACTCATTATATTTTTTTCTTGAAAATCGGGGTTGTCATGGGCGAGCTGTAACATCCTATTGGCATATGTACGGCGGCGTAAATGGTCTTGTGGAAGAATTTGCCAAGTGTCTACTTCACGACTGTCAAGTATGAACTGTCAATACTAATATTCGCCTAAATGGCGGCAAACCAAAGTAGTATACCTTCCCGGCGGACACCCTGTATTTCGGTGGTGATGTTTTTCAATAAGGTGCTTGGTTTTAAATTTAGAAAACAACATTGCACGTAGGTAAGGCTACGGTTTCAATTGCTTTGGAGATTCATTAAATTAACAGGTTCACAAAGATTCGATCCATTGTAGATAGGAAGGTCGCGCGTTCCTGATACTACAACTACAATATTTGGATTCAATTTATTTTATTTTTAATTGATTTGTTTTAAGAGAAACAAATTAATTTAGTTAATACTAATTACATTACATTTACGTTATTCAAGTATAATTTAATTAAATCGTATACTATTCTAAATATGCTAATGAAGTTTATCCTAAATTAATCCTAAATTATAATAATGGCGGTTAGTACTATTTTAGGAAAAATTCAAACTTCTGCTGAGAAATATGAAGTTTATACTATAATACAAAATAAAACAAAATGTATAGATGTATTAGGGATTTGCGATCATTTAGGCGATTTTACAACATTGTTGGTTTACAAATAATTTCATTTCACAATGTTTATATTAGGATCAATGTGCACCGCAAAGAAATTATGTTATGCTAGAAATAATTAAACATCGTTCAAAGTTTTTATCAAAAAAATTAAAAATAGGATCAAATAAGGTGTGAATTATCGGAAAACAATAATCGTTAAGATCTTAAGCACTTTATCCCTACTAAGTACTCAAAATTAAAGTAAGATAGTTTCAGAAATAGTAAATAATTTAAATTCCTCAACTATGTAATGCTAACCAAATTAAAATTCCAATGGAGCTGGCATACCTAAAATGACATTCTTGTGAAGAACGGAATTTCTTAGAAATTTTGATTCGAAGAAAATTAATATCTCAAAATTTTCACCGATCGGCAAACTTGCCACTATAATATTTTGGTAGACCCGTGTGTGCACTCTACTTGTGCCAACCCGATTAAAATTCTAATGGAGCTCGCATACCTAAAATGACATTCTTGTGGAGACTGACATTCTTGTCATTTTAGGTATGCGAGCCCCATTATAATTTTAATCGGGTTGGCATAAGTAGAGTGCACATATGAGTCTAATAAAATCTTATAGTTGTTATATTGTTAAGATTTTTTATTTTCGACTTTCCTAACTATCTTTAAGTAGACGTAAATGATAATGTTTTATATATTAAAACTCTTAAATAAATAAATAAATAAATATTTATAATTATTTTAATAGAAATATTTGTTGCGTAATGACTGCGCCTAAATGACTACTTTAAACCAACACACTCTCATTTATTTTTGTTTTTGTTGGTTTAGGATTAATTTAGGATACACTTCAATTGGGTATTCTAAATAATGAATCTTTAACTCATAATAATGACGTTTTATTTCAGGAAATTTACTATTGGCAACCTTATTAATTATAAATTTATTTTTAGGATGCCGATTATTTACATCTAAAAAATCAAAAATAATTGTGCTGTCTTGTGCTAACCGCCTTGCATTATATTTCAACTAACAATTTACTAACTATCAAATATTTAGGTGTCTGTAACCGGGTCAATTAGGTCATATTTAGCTTGCCTAGCTTATCCTTCCATCTAGTTGAATGTAATAAAGATGTATGACGGGCCCGACGTCATCCAGGAGCCTCGCTAAATTGCCTGGGCATACATTGCAATCAATCAATCAAATTAATTTAAGTGTGGACAATTCTGAAACATAACTAATTTGAGAGTGCTACTCAACATTTTTCTAAGTAAACTCAAAAGTTCCTTATGTAGCTTTTGGAGTGTGTTATTGGCACACGCCTTTAAATTTACTTTTAGCTGTATTCACTCATATTTTACTCATGTTTTAACGCTTTTCGGGGTGTTTCTCTTAAATTGGCATTTAGGGTTACTAACTTTACACAATCTCTTATACTTATTGTTTATTCGATTACCTTACACAATACAAATTATCTTGTGTCCATTTCACATTTCCATTTTATTTATAAAGATGTGATCATCTTTAATTATATGCGTACAGAAAGGTATGTAATTAGAGATACATATGACCTTAGATGACTGGTTCTAGATTAAAAATGTTAATTTACTTATGTTACTTACTCGTATATGCATGATTCTTATGTAATTATCTTTAATTTGATTTTAATGTTACAACAATTTTTGTTATTTTAATTTTAAGAAATAGAAGCATCACTAATAACCGGAGTTGATTACTAATTGAATATTTTTTGTGCTGGTTTGAAATTTTCTACTGATCGTTATCTCCGTACGTGTACATAATTTAATGGATATTCTGCCTATGTATTGTACATATATATACTTGCTTGCTTATATGTGGTGAAGTGTCATAGATACCATCTTCCAATATAGTGGTAATAATAAGATCGTAAGTTTTATGATGATAATATAGGGTTATTATTACACAACGAGACAATGATTCTGGACTTTTTACTTATATTGTTTCGATAAACTAACGTGCATGTTATTCCCTTGCGCTATAGCCAGTTTATTCACCTCCTGTGGCAAGTTTTATATCCACATCGCTTAAATATCAACAATTTCTTATTTTTATGTGTTTTATATTCGTCTTAAAATATAAAGAACAAACAAGACAAAAACAAAATAAAATGATCATTCTTCTTTTCCAATTTAAATTCAAAAAGATCTCAAGATCATAAAATACGAAGAAAAACGTGAACCAAGATTGGAGCCTAGCAGCGACTATTCAAATGACGGTCTTTATATAGAAGACTCTGCGCACTGTTTTGCGAACGGTAATAACACAAATAATATTTGTTGTGTGGCTCGCAATTTCTGTTTTATATAATAATGACAAGTGTAGTACCGTATTTTTGTGTAATTCAGATTCGCATGTCGCAAGAAAGGAAATCTCATCACACACAGACCAAAATTGTACCTCCTTTATGCTAAATAAATTAAATTCGTTTTATTACAGACAAGACCCATAATCTAAAGCTGAACATAGAGTCGTTGTTACAATATATAGAAATACGTGTATTTAAAGTGGCTGTCACTTTGTAACATTTAATACACAATTGAATGGGTGGTAAAACCGTAAAACTATACAAACATTTTTTTTTTGCTTTATAGATTTGGAATTGATATGTGCTCTCATCTGGATATATGTACGAGAGATGTCAGAAAGTATAATGATTAATTGCTGTCGAAAAATTTATTCACATGTATAATTTGAAATCGAAATTTAAAATTATAATTTGGTTGAGGGATGCTGCTCGAGCCTACGTAAAGAAAGAAGTTGTTTAAATACTTAGATATGAACGAAATATGCGTGCCCACTACATTTTATATTTTAGTGCGCTATTCAATCACATTTGTCAATTTTAATTAATATTACATTTTTGAAACATTTAAGTTACACGAAAACATATAGGTAGAAAACTATTACACAATTTTGTTTATATTTGTAAGCAAATGAGTTCTTTGTCTTTTCAGGCATAACTCTATCTCTAAGATGATCAGCCAACCCCAAATACTTTTCGGGAGCAGCAATTCAATACTCTCATCCCTTTCAGATCCAAGCTTATCTGTTTGAGATCAACAACGCCATCTATTGCCAGGTTTGAACAGTAATTCGATGACAACACCAATTTATAGATGCATCGGTCAACTCTGAGTTTTTATTGTTTTATATGTACTGAGAGAGACTTCTTGATCCCCTGCTGTGCGGAATGAACTCGCGACCCCTGCAATAAAGATATATCCACCATGTGAGAGTCAAATGATTTTAGTCGGCAAGGCTGAATTGTTAGCCCAGATTGAACCGTTTACGAGAATATTTGCATCAAATTACGTCGACTCGTGGCTTGTATGCCATGCCAAAGCTGGAGATGGAAAATATGCGTAACCAAGCTGCGGACGTGCACTTGGATCCAGTATCGATAGCCATTTTCGATATAGACGGCCGGAGAACTGGCTCGTTTTTAACGGCATGTTCAAAACGCGCATACATGATCGAACATATTTCAAATTAAAATACAAATCAAGCAAGCTCCTGCAATTGTAAAAAGTGAGAAAGTTCCGATGATCACGCAGGTTTTTATACGGGGTAGTTACGAACAAGTTTAGACCGAGCTCATTCAACGATGTAATATACACCATGCCGGTTACTTGAGCCGTAAATCGCTTGCTATGGATCGCCAGATCATCCACCGGACCAACAACGAATTTTGCTAGATATCGTGGTTTGTATCCATAGTACATTCGTCGTCAGTCATGGAACGTCTCTTTTGAGAAATCTGCCTAAGGTCGTGGGTAATCAATGGGCAATGAGCTTTTTGGATGAGGACATACCGAAGGTTTACGACATGCTGATTTTCATCGAGCGACGGATGTTGAAATATACCACCGACCTGATATAGGGTTTTCCAATAGGAATGATATGATTTTTAAGTGACGTTTCGACCATTTGTAATATGTCATGATCTGTCATTTTTTGTTTCATTGTATTCAGTAATGTTTACAATTTCATCATGGTGAGCTCTCTTCGAGCTTTACAAGTCAATATTGAACGTGCTATTCATGACATACGACTTGATTTAGTGGAAAAAGTGCTCGAAAATTGGGTTCATCGAATTCGTTCATGCAGAATGAGTCGTGAAGGCCATTTGAATGACGTTTTATTCAGAAATTAATTGCATCGAGTGTACTTCACATTAAATAAAAAACATTTCAACAATTAGTGTGTTTTTTTAAAGAAATCATATCACTCTTATTGGAAAACCCTATGCCAACAACCCAACGTTGGCCCGCCAACGACCGATACGCGTGAATGTGGTTGCAGCAAAGTCACCACAACGAGGTTTTTCAAATGAGGAAGTGACAGCAGCAATTTTCCCCTGCTGCTCAGGACCACATATACCAATGCCTAATCTTTTGTAACCTTAGTATCATTCAGCGGTGAGACATAGAGAAGAACTCCAGGTTGTGTTTAAATTGTTTAACTTCGGGTCACAATGTTTGTCGTCAGGGCATAATTCACTATTGTGAATGGGCCTTCGGGATCGGCGGATAGTCAGTGTCAAGCACCTTACACATCGCAACCTTCGCCAATGATATTCAATAAGGAAAAACAATGAGCAAGGGGCCATATCCAATCATTCATACTCCATGCCAATATAGTATCGTTCTGCTAGCCACAGCAAACGTAGTTTTCTTATTATAATCTGAATCTTAACAAAAAGCGATCTGAATTATCAATCGAAGAAATCGGGACATCCACTAATACCTATACACGTGGCCAAACAACTGTTTCTATGAGGTCTACCATTGATGTTAAATTTAAATTACGTTTCGAAGCTTATATTCTGCGTTCAATCAATACCAGTGACGTCGATTGATGTGGGATATTGGTATAATTTAATTATTGGGGTACAAATAAGTTTTGAGAGATTTACAAAATATGGCGTAACTAATATTAAATCGCATCGGGTCATCTTGTAACTATATTTATGTTAAAGCGTTATCATTTCCCTCTAAAAATCAGTATGTATGATTTCGCTGAAGTGTAAACCACATATTTTTTATACTTTAACCATGTCAACCTTTGTGCCAACAAAAACACAATTTGCGAGAAGCACTGATTTTTGTCTAATTTAAAAAAAATTGCAGCTGATGAACATCGATTGCTGCGTGAAGCATACGAGGAACATACTCCATCAATAAAAACATGTGAGTACTGGTTCCGCCTTTTTAAAGTGGCGATTTGGACAGCAGTGACAAAGAACGCGAAGAAAGACCAGTAAAGTTTAAAGACGCTGAGCTGGAGGCGTTATTGGACCAAGATTCATGCCAGACTCAAGAGCAGCTCGCTGGAACTTTGGGAATGATAGTGCAAAAACAAGGAAATTGGGTTTCATATGAACTCAAGTCAAGAAGCGCACGGGCAAATAACTCTTCGAAGAAAAAAAATAAAAGGGTATTTTGCTTCGATCCGCTCGACAACTCGAAGCGCAGATAATCGTGGAGTAAGCCCGGTCATGCATCAACTTCAACCGTCAAACCGAATATTCGTGGCAAGAAGCTAATGCTGCGCATCTGATGAGATCAGTTCCGTGCGATCTACTGTACTGTGCAGTTAGGCCGAGCATTGAAGCTCAAATGTAAGTAATCTTTCAGTATACGACAACGCTCGGCCACATGTTGCAGGAGTCGTCAAGGAAACTTTGGAAGCGCTTCAATGGGATGTAGGACATACCCAGCCTCAAAACACGAGTAATTTTTTCGATGCAGAATTTATATGCTGCCTGAGAGAAGGAAAAATATTATAGCTTACGATGGACAATACTTTGAATAAAATATATTGTACCAATTTCTCTAAATAAAGCTTCAAAGTTACAAAAAAACCTCAAAACTTATTTGTAACTTGTAGCTTGCGGATCCAGGATTAACAAACCCTAGACGGGTGGACGCCGTGCGACACGTACCCATCTGAGTTGGGTTGTATTTGGGTCGGCTTCCACAGCCGCCACCTGTAGTCAATCAGTACATATATTAACAGACAACAAGTGTGTAAAGGAAAGTCAAGCATCGCGCATGTTTACAGCGACCAAACGTGTCGATGAACATCTCGATGAGTTATTGCGTAAGTTCTGGGAACTCGAAGACCAACCGATCGGTTTCGATTCCTTTTCAGATCTCGGTGAACAGATTTTCAAGAACACATTCATTCACGACGAGACAGGTTGCTACAGCATTCAAATCACATTTTGCCCGAACGCACCGATACTTGGAAACTCTAATCAGCTAGCTCTAAGGCAGTATCATCAATTGGAACGAAGATTAGCCGGCAATTACGAATAACGGTTCAAATATATTGAGTTTATGTGCGAATACATCACATTACACCATATGGAAATGGTTCCAGATGTACCAAAGAATCCACCCCAATCATATTATATTCCACATCATACGGTGATCGAGATGTTCCGAGTAGTGCTCAACGCTTCGGCCAAGACAAACAACGGCATGTCACTGAACGACACATGTGTTTACGTGTGTATTGCAATATTGGCTGGTCCACAGTTACAAGATTTACTTGTAAGCATAATATTTCGATTGGAAATGTCGAAAAAATGTTCCGCCAAGTGAAGGTGACCTACGGTATGACATGTGGTCCATACAATGCAATTCACGCATTACAACAATGTGCAGTTGATAATCATAGGGTAGTCGTGAATGCCAGCCGCAGCCGAAACGATTTTGAGTAATGTTTACGTGAATTATTTTCTAGATAGCAGCAATTTTTCCAACGAAGTAATAACTCTAGCATCTGATATTGAGTCCATACTACAATGAGGCAAATTCCAAGTAAGGAAATGTAATTCAAATGACAAGGAAACCGATTGTCGGTTCACAATAAGTAGATTCAGAACTGCAATTCAACGATCCTGAAACCACAGTACTCGGTCTTCACTGGCATCCGATTATTTCTCAAAATCAGGGTCGATGAATCAAATACCGTACCTACTAAACGCCTCATACTTTGTGATATACTGGCGAACTGCAAATCTACTGGTTAATGTATCGCAATCCCTACACCAACTGACGTATATTTTTATCCCACGCTCGCTTGGTAAGACCCAAGGTGCAAGGGCAACGGTTGCTCCAGAAATTAAAATTCATGGAATTGTGAGTAGCACAAATCCTTTTAACAGCGATGAACAATGTACGCACCGCAGTTCATCTAAGTAATGTGGGATACACATTATGGAGCGATTCCAACATTGTATTGTGGCTTTCTAATATCAATCGAGCATTCCCGGTTAGAAGAAGATGAGCATTTTTACTAAAAAATCTTCTTTTTCGACGAAGCTTATTTACTTATCGGCGGTTGCGTGACAAACAAAATTGCCATATTTTGGGCACAGTTAATCCACTCGTAACAATTGAGAAGCCAATACGAGTGACTGTTTAGTGTGGAATGGAGAGGCCGTACTAACAGTCAATGGTGACCATTATCGTGTCATGTTAGCTGATTCCGCCGCATTATCGGCCGAAATGATGAATTCAGTGTTGTGCAGATTAATTACGTTACATTAATTATGTTATTGTTACATGGCGTAACAAATGTAAAAAATGTAAGAAGTGTAAAGATATAATTAATTAGCGACATCTGCATGAAAATACTTAAATTAACGTTATCTAGTCGATAATACAACCAACCATTACATGCAACTACATCAATTAAAATTTTGACATTTGAATTTTATTTTTATTGTTGGCTAAAATAGATTTTGTGTTTCTAATTTCCTTTACATACCAAAACTCGTAAATCCGGGTTTTCGAATTTTTTTAAATGCATGTACTTAGTGTAAAACACATACACGCTAAAATTCTAATTGTGTAATTCCTATTTTTATTTAATTCGAAAAATAGTCGTAAATAAGAACACTTACGGAACAAGTGATGCAGTGGTTAAAGCTTCGGCACTTGGACCGGGAGGTACTGGGTTCGAATCCCACCAGAGGCTGGATGCAAAGCGAATTTTCGTCATCGAATACGATCGGTGCCGACCCACCGTTCAATTTAAGTATTTTCGTGCAGATGGTGCTAATTAATTACATTTTTTACATTTATACATTTTGTTACAGGAATTAATCATTATTTACATAATTTACGTAAAAAATGTAAAAAATTATTATTTACGCGTAATTGCACAACACTGATGGTGATGTCAACTGGCCGCCTAGGAGCCTATTATTTGTGGGAGCTGGCAAGGACAAATATTGAAAGACGCAATTAACGTGACTATTAGTGAAATAGAGGCTCAAACGATTGAAAATGGACCGAAAAATTGAACCGACAGACCTGTTTGAATGAAATTGTACCTGTTTGAATGAAAATAAAATACTAATCATTTGGAAATATTGGTTGCAATTTTTGTTTAATATACATTTTCAAAACGATCTAAAAGGTGTCGCACCCTGTATTTACAGATACTATAATATGAACGAAGGCGGAAATCACACCAAACGCTAATTACGAATGCGAGTAACTACGTGAGAAGTGCAAATGATGGTTCCTTTAGCATATGCAATAAACATTTTTGCGAAATTACCTTCGATTACCTTTCGAATTTGTTTATTGGAACTCATTAGGAAAGTGCTAATCGCCCTATTTATAAAGGGTGGACTATTTAAAAGTTTGTTTTACAAAAACTATAAAATGAGTGTTCATCGTTATTTTGTGGAATTTTTTTTTTATTGTGCAGAGTGGAGTCTTCGATTTAAGAATGAAAAACAATTTAGTACATAGGGCTCCCTCTGCAGGCCTTACAGTAAGATTGTCTCTGGATTATCACCATAACATCTACTCTTAATCTCCTTAAAAAACGTCCAACGGCTGATTATTCGGTTGCCAAATGTGGTGCCATCTTGTTGAAACCAAAAGTTCTTCACATTCACAAAGTCGATTTGAGGCCATAAAAAGCTGGTCAGCATGGCTTTGTAACGGTCGCCATTGACGGGAATCGCGTTTCTAGCAGCGTTTTCGAAGAAAAATGGGCCAATTATGCCACCACACAAAACAGTCACTCTTACAATTACGTGTGGCGGTTTCGAAACACTGAGGCTCACGCAGAGAACTGATATCGAAGCGGATGGTCATTTGCTTGCAACTGCTGATCTGGACCTTGAAGGCGACTAATCTGAGGTCTTTGTGCAGTATTCTCCTCAGGCTGGTGAGACTAATGGCCAGTAGTGCGACCGGCGTCGATGTGAGGTCAATGGATTTTCTCCTCTCTATGAATCACAGCCACAATATTCTCGGACATGTGTACTGTCCGAGATTGGGGACCACTTCTGCCATCCAATAGTAGCTTGTCTCACGAACTGTCTTCAGCAATTTCACTATACAGCGGTTCCGTTTCGGCTACCCAACACTGCCTTTGAAAATAAGTTTTCAATATTTCGAATCGCTCCTTAAGCATAAACATGATTGTTTCGTGACAAATCGTTCAAAAAAGTGTAGGCATAGCCTATGATTTAAAAACAAACCTATAGATGGCCCACTCTTTATAAAAAAAACATGTGTTTGACTTATCGTTACCTTTAATTTTGCGAACTAAGTTGTTCTCATTCAGAACTCGGCGTCTGTTGTAAATACGGCCTAAGGGCCCAATAAGTAAAAAAACGTCGATGCTCTTTGAAAACAGCGAAAATTTTCTCACCATTTTATCGTTAGATATTTTCGTCCCGCTGTTTTTGTAAGCGATCAATTGGCTCTAATCTAACCTCAACATTTAATTATATTGGGACTTAATCATTAAACGTTTATGTTAAAGCGCGTCAGCGGTGTAATATTAAAACACATCAACAGTTCTATCAAACATCCTGACAACCCACTTTAATTAACGCAGCATGTAACACATATTCTTGGAACTCATCTCGCCTACCACTTTTCCAATATTAATTAATTCAGCGAAAATTACACGATTAACCGTGCATCGAACTAAGTGTTCATAAGGTTAAATGCTAAACACCATTTAACAAGAATCAGATTACATTGCTTCGTCCAACGAGGGTTAATTTAATTATGACTGAACCGATTTTAAAACAAGAAACAATTTCAAATTTTTTTTATTTACAGCATCTTTAGTATTTTTTTATTGATTTTGCATAATAAAAAATAAATTTTTTCCGTTCACCATAAGATCGCATTCTCTACAGTACGTACAGTTAAATAATAATTTATTGATTTTAAAATGTATATTAAAATTTTATAGGATGTAAGGGTTTTTGCACTGTTTGTATATAGACGAACCGTCGAAGCGGTCGATTTAAATAACTCTTTTGCTATAAAAGAATTAAACACCACCATACCCAAAAATCAGAAATTGTAAATAACAGAAAATCTTATTTTCACTTTGGAATTTTTACGTACGTTGATTGATTAGACGAGAATTTTCAAATAGGTGTACATCTGAATCGAAGCTGAATCTCCACTTGAAGAATAAAAACAATTTGAACATACCGCATAAAATACAAAATAAAATATAAGTTGACAAGTTGATTTATTCGCAAAGTTGAAGTTATGCAAATTACTGTTTACGATCAAAATTGACAGCGAGTTTCATAAAATTTCATTTCGATGATGGTTAATTGAAAGAATTTGTGGTATTCAAATTCAGAAACTCGAGGCACTGGTGTTTCACTTCGAACAGCTGTAAAATTTCTGAGAAACATAACTTCCCATATAACCAGCCTACTCGTATCTATCCGATCCTATATATCAAAGCATAATAGTTCCAGCATCAGATAAGCTTTTTAACAACAAAAACGACATCACATTTTAAATTCCATTAAAAAACGATTTTTTCTGTATTCATCTTTAACATTCGCGTTCAACAAGGTATCTTCCTTATCTTTAATCAAATACAATAAAATCACATGTAACATGGCACAAAACTGCAATTATTATGGAAACTAAAACAGCAACAACAAATGGATTTTAAATTTAGCATAAATTTTTTTTTATATTAATTCACATTTAACACGAAATCGTTATGCTTATTAGCGTTAAACACAAATACATATCAACGTATTCTCCTCCAATGGTATAAATGAGTTTAACAGACACAGACGTAAAGTACGTTTAGACACATATTTTGTTAGTTACTTAGAAGTAATTTGAAATTTGCAAAAAAAATTTATAGAAACTCATTACACTTTCCTTGGCCTGGATAAGTAGATTTGAAGTAGTAAATGTAAAAGAAAAAATCGTAAATTAGAAGCGATTTTTTTTTGTCGTTGAAAGCGTATTCCACCAATCAGACTTCGTGTGCGCTTCGAAAGACAACAACAGCAATGCTTTTTGTTTGAGGTTAGGTATAAAACTTGTGTGCAATTGAATCGTACATTATTAGAGACAACTTATTTAGATTGTGGTAGGTAAGTTATATCGTTGTCATTTTGTTATACATTTTGATTTAATTGAATGGGTGGTTTAAAAATTATAAATTGTAGAAATGGGATTGGAATTTAATTTGATACTATGTCGTCATTATGAACATTGAATTATATTTTTTATGTATGCAAATTTGTTTTTGTACACCAAAATGATGTTGGTTCAATAGTTAAATGAATCATTGGGCTCGACGAAATCTCCCGTTTGGCAAGCCAGCCTTAGGATTTGGTTAAGATTCAATGGTTCAAACATTCATTAATCCGTAATCAAAAATGATTTCAAAAACGAATACTAGAAGAAATATTACAAAGCGGCAACACAACTTACCGAGTAAAATATTTCCTACAAAAAATCCTAATTAAAAATTGTGTGTTTGATTAGGGATTACACACTAAACAACATTTAGGCGAAACTACATTTAAAATGTAAAAATTAAGAATATTTGTTAAATTAAATTTTTATTAATGATCAATAATCAAATAACAAAAATGTTTTAAATTATATTTAAAAATTGAGAATATAACATAATATCCGATTTCCACGGAATACTAGTCGATATTTTGCGAGGTGATCATCGATCTCACTATGTTTTTATGTTAGATCTAGCAAATGTCCAACTCCATGACGATTCTCAGAATTTTGTCGTAGTTGTGGAATGGCCAAACGTTCTGAAAGTCGTTATGGATATGAACATTTCATAGATCTAACATAAAAACATAGTCAGATTAATGATCACCTCGCAAAATCTCGGCTTCCTTCGAGTATATTCCCGATACCTTCGAGTATTCCGTTTTGAAAAATCTCGGCTGTATGGTACTAAGAAAAACAAATTTCTTTTTAGTTGGATATTTAAATGCCCCTGAATGTATGTACTCTGGTTTGTTTCTTTAATAAACTTGAGTACCATAGTTTCGAATAATTACTAATCATTACCATAAATAAAAGAGAGAAAGATAACCTAACAAGAATGAATTATTTAATCCAAAACGCGGCTAGCGACGCATCCAGTATATTACCTTTTGGAACTAACATTACGATCGTGAAGTACAACAACTGCAAAACAACATAAAGTAAACAAACTCTCTTTCTCTCATTTTCTTTAATTTATATATATGTGTAATAATTATGTGACATGGTACCGTTGTTGTTTCAATTTACTCATACATTTTTATGTAAGACTTGAAGGACAAAGTTATGAAATAGGAAGGAATGAACAATTTTTTATTTTTTTAAATTTTTTTAATAGACCAACAGTAAAATTATGAGAAATTATGTTATTGTTTTGTTATGTAGAGAAGGGAATTGAAGGAAGACGAACAAATATGTATACAAAAATATTTTTGGTGTTTAGATCAATGAATGTAATTTTTTATTTTTTCCTATGAATGTATGTGATATAATAAACTTTTATTTAGGACGTACACACATTCAAAGATTTTTTCTTTTGAAAATGACGTAAAAGTAAAATACATAATGTGTTGTTGTTTCCACAAAATTATTTTTCCTCTCGCCCTTTAAATATTATGAACAGAAAAACGAAATTTTAAATTCCTATTATGTTCTTTATTATTTTACATTGATCGTGTACTTCAAAATATTCTATTGATAATAAATAGCTGATTCTTAATATGACAAACAAATTATAGTATGTAATATACATTAGTAGCCCTTTTTAACGATTTAAATATGAACTGGAATACGTCCAAATTAAACAAATCTTCTTAGCGGTTCAACGATTGAATTATGTAACGAAAGTTTAATATCTATAAATTTCGCCCTTAAATTATTGCTCATTACGAGTACTTTGTCGAATGAATGATTTCAACTTGGTGGGTTTAGGTGCGATTACTTCACTTATTCAAGCGATGTTCTGAAATATGGAAATTGTTTACTAATTTTAATTCGAATTGAAAAATCTAATTAAATTGGCAGAATATAGAATCGTTGATTTTTTGTTTTAAGTTGCGGAATAAATTCAAACCAAATTGAACTGGTCATTTCATAACCAAATTTAGTAAATGAATATATTCATTCGAGGATTTTTTTTAAATTCGAGCAATTAACAGAAGCTTGGGATGAAAATGAGATTTTATTATTTTCCAGTAAAATTCCATAATACGGGTTACTTAGTCTCATGTTCCTAACCTTTATACTATGTAAAGCAAACTTTTGTTGAAATTTTTTGTAAACATTACGCATGAACCCCTGCGTCTGTGTTGCGAATCTTATTGATACAAAGTGAATTGATGTCAGAAAACCTTGTACAAAAATGGAGAGGTGAAAATGTTGTGGCCAACACCAGACTTTGTTTGGTACTTGCCTATTAATTCACTCCAATTAGTTTTATTTATTTTTTACAGAAATGAATGCAAAATCATTTGTTGTAACATTCTGGTCTGTTAAATTATTTAATTAAAATTTATTTATCTAAACTTGACATTCGAAATGAACGATTGGCGTTCAAATACGACCCAACAATCGGTATCGCCGACTTCGGAATAATGAGCACAGTTTGTCAACATTGCAATGCTTTGAGGTTTTGACACGAACCACCGGATTATGTTGTGCGAGCGGAAATGTCATATTACTACAATTAACATCGCCACTGGCATCATTGCTTTCTGGTCAAGAACCTCGATCGAAGCATTTTTTGCAGAATATGGGCCGAATATATAGGTTTTAACTTGATTTTTAAGGTAAATTCTTTTTCGATTATATAGGTATAGCACACATTAAACAAACCCACATCACCGATTCACAATGTTTCACCGTCAAATCCACTAAAGATGTAGAACTCCGAGGCTCATAAATTAAGAATTTGTCTTCAATTTTACAGGTTCAAGGACAAATTCACCATGATGCAGGAGCATTGTTGCCGCCAATGAATGCTGACCACAAAATAGTGATCAGAGCAGACAAAAGACCAGCTGACGAACACAAAAGGCGCTTCAATGATAAGCTTCACCATATCTGCGAACCCATCGTTCTTATGATGCATTACAATATCCACTGATATTTTCCCGAGGAGAGGATGAATATCACTTTATGATCAAGATGATTAATCCATTAACCCGAACGTAGCAATTTTGTTAACTGTTTCTCAATTCGATTCCTAACAAAAGTTCATTATTCATTTATAATTCGAGAAACAAACAAAAAGATCAACTCGATGAATTTTTATGCCTATCGTTTGATGATTCGTCGAAACGAGGACAATGACATATGGAAATGGCGCAGATTGTTTCATCAGTTCACCGTTGGTATGTATGTCAAAATCGAAACAGAACGTCTGACATACACACGTTTAAATCAGCAAAAATTGCGTACAGAAGAATACATTCATCTGCGCGATGCCATGAATGTAGATAGAAATGCAAACAATGTCGGTCGACTTATCATTTTGACAGCGACGTATGTTGGCAGCCCGAAGACATGCAAACCGGACTTATTCATCACTTTCACTTGCAACCCAAAATGGATTGAAATCACGCAGCTGTTACTACCCGGTCAATCATTAGGCGATCGTCACGACATTACAACAGTGCCATCTGTGTCATTGACTCGATGATCATGTGCATGATGTTGGAAAATTTACATTTACAAAAAAACAGCAAGGAATTAAAAGATTTAAATAAATTTGAAGATAAAATTTTCAACAACAGTTGATCTTGTTCGTTGTCTGAAATTTAACCAGGAATAATAATTTTGTATTATCAAGACAGTTTTACCAAAAGTCCGGGAACTTCAATTTTCCGCTTTAGAAATCAAGTGGATGTATCCGAGATCCGAGATATATACATTCGTGATAAAACAAAGGGTACAGACGATTATTAATTAACAGACAGTTAATTCACCCGAACTATTTTTTTTTATTTTTTTACAGAAATGAATGCAAAATCATTTATTATAATATAAAACAACATTAAGTGTGTTATATTTAATTGTTTGCACACTAATTGTCACAGGCTAAACAGGTGGCCAAAAAAGCATCAGCGAGAATCGCATCAAATAAATTCAATTGCCGAACTGTTGTACGTTTACGCCACATGTATTCACACATGTACGAATCCAACATGCTTCTGTCTGTTCCATTGCTGCCTTCCACGGACGTTCAATTCTTTGAGTATTTGCTCCAGTGATAGGATCAATAAACTACAGAGAGTGGTTTACAGAATTCTTAAAAATTAAAACAGCAAGTAAAATAAATTTTAGTTAAATAATTTAACAGACCAGAATGTTACAACAAATGATTTTGCATTCATTTCTGTAAAAAATAAATATGTAAAAATAATTGGAGTGAATTAACAGACAAGTACCAAACAAAGTCTGGTGTTGGCCACAACATTTTCACCTCTCCATTTTTGTACAAGGTTTTCTGACATCAATGCACTTTGTATCAATAAGATTCGCAACACAGACGCAGGGGTTCATGCGTAATGTTTACAAAAAATTTCAACAAAAGTTTGCTTTACATAGTATAAAGGTTAGGAACATGAGACTAAGTAACCCGTATTATGGAATTTTACTGGAAAATAATAAAATCTCATTTTCATCCCAAGCTTCTGTTAATTGCTCGAATTTAAAAAAAATCCTCGAATGAATATATTCATTTACTAAATTTGGTTATGAAATGACCAGTTCAATTTGGTTTGAATTTATTCCGCAACTTAAAACAAAAAATCAACGATTCTATATTCTGCCAATTTAATTAGATTTTTCAATTCGAATTAAAATTAGTAAACAATTTCCATATTTCAGAACATCGCTTGAATAAGTGAAGTAATCGAACCTAAACCCACCAAGTTGAAATCATTCATTCGACAAAGTACTCGTAATGAGCAATAATTTAAGGGCGAAATTTACAGATATTAAACTTTCGTTACATAATTCAATCGTTGAACCGCTAAGAAGATTTATTTAATTTGGACGTATTCCAGTTCATATTTAAATCGTTAAAAAAAGCTACTAATGTATATTACATACTATAATTTGTTTGTCATATTAAGAACCAGTTATTTATTATCAATAGAATATTTTGAAGTACATACACGATCAATGTAAAATAATAAAGAACATAATAGGAATTTAAAATTTCGTTTTTCTGTTCATAATATTTAAAGGGCGAGAGGAAAAATAATTTTGTGGAAACAACAACACATTATGTATTTTACTTTTACGTCATTTTCAAAAGAAAAAATCTTTAAATGTGTGTACGTCCTAAATAAAAGTTTATTATATCACATACATTCATAGGAAAAAATAAAAAATTACATTCATTGATCTAAACACCAAAAATATTTTTTTTATATATATTTGTTCGTCTTCCTTCAATTCCCTTCTCTACATAACAAAACAATAACATAATTTCTCTATTTCGTTTCGTCACTTCGTCGACACATGTGTTTACGAATAAAAAAACCAATTGCCGTCCTTCAATTTAACGTGAACAACAACAAAAACTCAAAACGATCTGTATTATGGTTCAAAGGATAGACACGCGCGCTGGTGTCAATGAAGAGATTTACACTACATAATTCATCTTTGTCTTTTTTATTTATGTCTTTGTCTTTTTTATTTATGTAACCACTTATCCAGGACACACTTTTTGTTTCGTAATTTGCCATCTAGTGACAGTACATTTTCCGCAAATAATCGTCATTTCGGCGTAAAAACAAATAAGCTTATGCGATCGATAAAAATCGAAATTTTTAATATTTTTAAACTAAATTTTACATTTCTGCGTTATTTCAAGACTAATCTTGATAATCATGTATTAATCCCTCGATTTTATGTTTCTTAACACCTTGATGCAATTTTTCGCTGTTTAGAAGGAAAATATTGAAAAAATTGATTTGTGCGTTTCAAAAAAACCATAACAAGGGTTGACCTTGGTTTTCTGAAATTTAAGCAGGGATCATTTTTTTGATTATATAAGAAAGTTTTGCCAAAAGTCTGTTAAGTTGTATTTTTCGCCTTAGCAATCAAGTGTGGTGTATTCAAGATCTAGAAAGGCCACAACATAATCATCAATCCATCTTTATATATAAAAGTCAAATTGTGTCTGTATGTTTGTTCGCAAAAATCTCAAAGACTCTACTGCCGCTGGACATAAAACTTTCACGCAATGTGTATCTCGGCAAGAGTGGTCGTGAGCATAGTGCAATTTTTTACAGATAGGTGGCGCACGAGTTACACCAACAAATATCACGAACCGCTCAACCGATCGTCTTGAAATTTTGACGGTGTGTAAGTTGCATGTCTAGAACCACCCTTACGATATTTTTGAAGGGGTTAAATCCCGGAATCTAGAGGTTCCGGTACAAATGTATCTAAAATAATTTTTTTTTTAATTCTTTGATGGGAATGAGTTAAAGAAAAGCTTATATGAATCCGAGGGGTCCGGAAAATGTACAAAAATAGCCCAGCAGCGATTGCTATATACTCTATCGACGTCATTCAATTAACGATGGCGGACATTCGACAATAATAAAAGTACAAATCAACGACATCGACATCGATAATCGCTAGGTTGTATCGTATTCACCATTGCTCTCCAAAACATAGAAAGCCCATATTAATGTGGAATATTGCAATTCTGTTAAATTGATCGAATATATCTGCAAATATATAAACAAAGGATCGGACACGGCTGTCTTTGCATTGACCAACAGAAACGATGAAATCACGAGATACCAAATGGGTCGCTATATAAGTAGTAATGAGGCAATTTGGCGCGTTTTCGCTTTTCCAATAAATGAACGCCATCCAACAGTTGTTCATTTGGCTGTTCATCTGGAAAATGGAGAGCGTGTGTAGTTCACTGTAGAGAATGCATGACATCGAGCAGTACACTACTAGCCACAACATTAACAACATTCTTCACATTAAACCAAAATGACGAATTCGCTAGGACCTTGCTACTCAGAGGTGCCAACATACTTCACATGAACAACAACATCAAAAAAATGTCAAAGACGCAAACATGGAAAAGCTGTAGAAGGATACAATTTATTTTCAACCGATGCTCAACCGATGAGAACAATTGGTGCCTAATTATGCCAAACTTATTATGAAGCATGTCAGAAATTAAAATTACAGGAAAATGATACACATTGGGATACATCACTATTTATTTTCCATCATTTTGAGAAATTGCTTCCCGTCTAATCCGAAAGAACTAAGGGAAAATACTCGTACAAAGATCAACTGAGTGAAGATATTTTACATCGAGTGGGCACAACCAGCAACAACGCAAACATGCAATTCTCACCGGAAATGTATACCGAAGCGCTAATCAGGATTGAGGACATGTGTTTATCAATCGTCAACAGAAATAGCTTTGGGAGTAGAACAGCGCACTCTGCATTCAAATTGCCATTGAACACGCTTGGAATGAAGGAATGGAAAAAGTTTTGCAAACATGTAAACTAATTATATGGGATGAAAGCACAATGGCCCACAAAAAAACTTTGGAAGCAATCAATCGGACGCACCAAGATTTAAGAGGTGATACAGACCCAATATGCGTGTCCAACTGCAATAAGACGAATCCGCTGCTCGATTCGCCAAGAAACTTTTAGATCATGGAAACGGGAAAATGCCAATCAATGACACCACAAATTGCATTACCATTCCACCAGATTTTTGTAACTTTACATAGACAATTGACAAATTGATTAAAAGCGTATTTCCAAACATTAATTGCAATTATAAAAATCATCAATAGCTAAGCGAACGTGCAATATTGGCGGCCAAACACAATGATGTCAATGCTATCATCGCAGCCATTCTAAATCAAATATCTGGCAATTCTATAACATATAAGTCGGTTGATTGCATCATTAACTAAGAAGGAGCTCTCCATTATCCGGTCGAATTCCTAAATTCACTTGATTTGCCAGGATTGCCTCCATACGAATTGGTGCAATGGCACCAGGCTTGCAGTCAAAAAAATGATCAACATTATTGAAGCAACAATATTGAATGGCAAATTTAATGGAGAACATACGTTATTGCCGCGAATAACAATGATAATGCAATAATCATTAATAAAGCACAAGCACAGTCACTTCAAGTATGTGGATTGAACCTAAAAAATCCGTACCTCTCACATGGACAGCTACACGTGACCTGTTCACGCGTCGAAAAACCCGCCAACTTATTTATGTACGCACCAAATGGCAAAACCAAAAATATTGGTTACCCAAGAGCATTACAATAATATAATTATCATTCAAATATAAGTTCAATCAATAAACAAGTTCGTCAGAATATAAAACTTATGACCATATAAATGCAAATTCAGTTCATATGTAAACTAAAATATTTTAATGTAGCAAAGACAGACCTCCCGCGAATATACCTAAAGCATTTAAATTTTCTTTTAGTTTTTATAGTCAAAATATTTTTAAAAACAATTGGCATCAAAACTATTGTTAACTCCGTTCCAAGACGTGTCACTTACGTATACACAACTTTTTAAAGGAATGATTTATCCATTTAGTCTACACAGATTAAGAGTCAAACACACATTGATTCCAATTCCCCAGTTTTAAAAAAACATTTCGTTGACGATAAATTCTGTTTTGTCAAAATAGTTTAAATTTATAGTTCCAGTATTTCTTGCATTTTTTTTTGTACTGTCTGGTTCTAACGATCTCTATAAATTACTCAACCAGGCTGGACAACAATAACAATGCGTATATACGACACAGTATAGGAATGAAAAATAAAATAGAAATTAAATTTATACAGATCTCGTTGAATTAATAAATTTTAATTAAAAATTACAAGTAGGAAATAGAAAATGTAAGGAATGGAACAAAAAATGTTAAATTCCAGGAAATAAACAAGAAATTACGTTACAAGAAACCAGCATGTAGCATTTTATTCTACACAATTTTATCTTATCTCTAGCCCTGATTATATTCACTTGCTTGAATAATTGCATTGAATTGCATAAAATGGTAAAGTATTAAGGTATAAAAAAAATTTGACATGATTAATTATGCATATAATATGTATGGAACTGGAGTCTGACCTCAAAATGTGGATTCCTCATAAATAATGTACCAGAACCTGTTTATGTCACGATGAGTACCACCATCCTATTAATATTCCGTGAACGCGCAACACAAACCAACTAAATTCCTGGTTGCGTATACTTGCAAAATTTACAAAGAACGAAATTATTTATAAAAACCTAAAAGTGATGGCATTTTCAATTCATTCAACTTCTTAGATTCGAATATTGTAAGTAAATACTCGTATGTGTACCTCAAGAAATGAGAGATACATAAAAAGTCATGAATTATTTATTTATTTTGAATTGAGTTTTTCATTATTTTCTTAATCAAAACATAAATAAAAAAAAAATTGACTTGATGCAGAAATAATTCAGCAACAACAACATGTGCAAAATAAAAATAAAATCGAGAAATGATATTAAGGTGTGGAAATTTATATTGTTGGTTGTTCTTTACGATTTTCTTTGCTTTATGTAAAAATTCTTTTGATCATTATGACATACTGCCATAATTATGATTACGTGATGATCATTCAACCTTAAATACAAAGAAAAATCACGTGAGTTTAGTTCCAAAGGATTTTCAAATCTGCATTCGAAAGACTCCAATATTATAATTTAAACAGTTCGATTGAAAGATTGTTAGAATCAATATTTTATGGATTAGCAGACCCTAACGCAGCCCGTCCATCTTCCAAAAACTCAGTTTCAAACTATTTATGTTTAGTTTTAAAAATATCTGAGGTAACTTCTAGTTTAGAATATCAACTCTGGACCGTTTCGAAACAACGACTTTCTATCATGCCATCTACCAAGCGAAAGCTAATGAAACGAATGTGGAGGCCTCGAACGATGAAAGTCGAAGAACCGGTCTTTGACATAACTCAAAAAGTGTAGCTACACAAATTGACAAAAAAGTGTAGTGTACACAATTTTTAGTTAAAATTGAATTTATAAGAAAATATATTAAGAAAAGTACAGAAGTTCCACATTTGAAATAAAGTAACTTGATTGAATCCAATTTATTTATTTAATAAAATTTTTTAAACAAATTTTACTCATTTTTGCCCATCTCAGAATTTTCTACACATAAGTGCTAGTATATATGCAAAGAGGAGATCTAGGCCTATTCCAATTGGTGAAATAGGTTGGGCTCCTCCGCTATAGTTGCAACTAAGTCGAATTGTTATTAGTATCTCATTAACTTTCGAATTGCACCAGGGAGACCAACTCTTTTTATGGTAATGACATGCATCAACTCGAACAGATTTTGATCCCCACTTTCCATATATAGTAGCATCTATGCATAGAACAACACTCTTGAGTTTTGTGACATGATAAAAAACGTGTCAAATATGTTTATAGAGTTTTATTAAGTAAATTGGATGAAATAATGTTGGAGTTAGCTTTTGCAATCAAATTTAGAGTTTCTAAGTTACTTACTATTGTTACTCTATTTATCTTATAAAGTCAATTTTAACAAAAACCAAATTGTGTACTTATGTAACAACTACTACATTTCGGTCAATTTGTGTAGCTACACTTTTGTGATTTTTCACGGGAACTTTATACCGTTCGTCAAACAAACAAATTTGAATGCCTATTTCTCTAGAATGAGTTGCCTGTCTCTAACTAATTAGTTTCTTATGAAACGTAAGCCAAACAAAAACGTAGAAAAGGGAAGCGGATCCTTACCAGCCTTCCTTATGTATAAATAAACCTAAACCAATCCGTATAACAAACTCAAGCACAATCAAAAGAGAAACCGCCACCACTGGTAGGGCTGACTTACGTCTCAAAATACAAACTACTCGTATGATGAACTATGCAATGGGACATGAGTATAAAGCCTTCAACTAAAACAGAATATTAATACATCAAACTCAAATCCATACAGATATTTAACAATAAATCTCTAAATAGTGAAAATATCAGTGGCACACATACGAAAAGAAAAATGATCGCTCTATTAAAGTTATGGCCAGACATAGTGACGTAAATGGTAATATTCTCGTCGGTAATATTATCGGTAAAATGGGTAATATACGCAAAGACCGAATTGAACTTTTAACGAAAAGGGTAGCTACACAAATTAATGAAAAGTGTAACTTCTGAAAAGTGTAGCTAGGAAAAGTGTAAATAGCATACCTTTACAAATAAACGTCAAAAATGCATATATGATGCAAATATCGGGATAAAATTTTATCATAATCATTCTAGTCTAAAAGTTGAGGTTATTAAAAAAATTAATTCTCTAAATGTTTGAAATGATTACATATGCAACACTATGGCCGATTAAAAAAATCTCAGAAATTTTATCAAGTGTGCGCATATGCCATCTAATAGTGGACAACTTGAACTGTGCAAAACAAGTAGTTTAGAGGTGGCTCCACACAAGTTTTAAGATGGAAAATTTCATAAAAATTCAAATATTCTTCAAAATACTTGCTACACTATGGCCGATTCCAGGAATTTTAGAGATGTTACCAAGTGTGACCAAATGTCGCTTAATAGTGAACAGATTCAGCTATTTGGAATAGTTAACCACATAAAAATAAAAACATTTGAGGTGTCTCCACAATAGTTTTAATGTCCAAAATTTTTGAAAAATTCAAATATTCGTCAACCCTATGGCCAATTCCAGAAAGCTCAGAGATGTTACCAAGTGTGGGCATATATTTTCTAAAAGTGGACGAAACGTCCTGTTCAACCACAGTTAACCAGCCACCCGATATTTGCATCAAATATACATTTTTGATGTTCTTTTTATAGAAAAGGTTTGCTATTTACAACACTTTTCGTCACCCAAAGTGATGTTACCGCGGCAATATCGTTAACTAATTTTAAAAACATTTTTAGACCGACCAAATGGCACAGTGGTTAAAGCTTTGGCGTTTGGATCGGGAAGTACTGGATTCGAATCCCGATAGGGTGCAAAAGGAAATTTTCATCAACAGATTACTATCTGTGATAAAAAGGAACTACAACCCCCTATCGGCGTGCAAAACTCATGGGCCGACCCATCTTCCATGTCCAGGTACTATAGGCTGGCATGGAGCTATGCAATGCGCAGATGGTAACGTAAATCGGACCTATAGCCATACGTCATCGATTTGGCATAACTGCATAAGGCAGGACGGGAAAAACAAACCGCGAAAGAGTTGGGAAGTGCTTCGGCCCAAGAAAATGCAGGAATTAAAAAAGAAAGGTTTTTAGAAACAGCTTAACTAATTTAAACGCAATAAAAAATTGCGACGAAACTGGATAATTGTTCCATTTATACGATATTATTCAACTACATTTTATTATACAGGGTCTTTCAAAAATCGCGCCTAGATGTTTTTTTTTTAAATAAAACGAGAACATACTTATATTTTTTCTGGTGTTTTTTGTTTTTTATGGCCTTTAACAATTATACGTGAAAAATCACATCATTTAAATGTCCACTAAGGGCACGTCTACAGGCTTCTATTCGAAAATCAAAATTTTTAAGAACTTGCTCACACATTACCGCATTAACTTCACAAACTTCGGTCCGAATGTTGTTTTTCAGCTGTGCAATTGTTGTTGGTTTATTCACATAAACTTTACTTTCAAGAAACCCCAAAGAAAGTAATCTAATGGCGTTAAATCGCATGATCTAGGTGGCAAGTTTATGTCACCAGTTTATGATCTGCGTTGATAATGATCTGAAAGATGAATGCCTAATTCCTGAGAACGTCGAGATATCGATGTTGAAGGTTCCTCCGCGATACTTTCGGCCACAGCCGCAATGTTCTCACTAGATCGTCCACTTTCTGCCAGACCTTTATCGATCCTCGACAGAGCCAGTCTCTTCAAATTTGTTCACTCACCTTTGAATTGTTGACTCATTTGGATGATTTTTACACCAAAAAAATCACGAATTTTACGATACGTATTTTTTAAAGATCGATGATTTCCATAATAAGTTTGAATAACTTTAATGCGTTCTTCTAGCGTGTAAGTATCCATCGTTAAAATTGTACTTCCGTCTACTTTACAAATGTCAAAGATGACATAAAAAAAGATTGCGATTAGAAGTTATTTACTACTGACTCGTTATTCCCCCTTTCTTTTGGTTGAAACAAAAGAAAAATGTAATTTTGTTTAGTTCTTTAGTATATTTTAAGTTCGAGTTCGTAGTTGTGATACCACAATATCAATATTGAAGTGTGTCACAGACACACTGATTGTCTTCACAGACAATACCTATTGGTTATATTTTAGAAACTTTATTTGTTATAATGCAACCCTCAAGAAGTTGTAGGTCGCCGTATCAACGATCATATTTTCACTTGGAAATGCAAACAAAATGTAATGAGTATTTCCACAAAATTTTGGGATTCAATGAACATTTTTCAGTTGAAAATATTGTCGTGCAACTGGTGTCATTATACTTGACCTTCCAAACAAAAATCGATCTATCTTAAAACAATATGATATTCGGGAATTTGTCAGTAGCCCATGTCTCACAGTCAAATTTTTCTATAAAATCCCGTATTCACATCTGCGAAAATTTTTGGAAAAACATAACTTTTCGTATGCGTTGTTCAGCTATTTGCCAAATCAAAAATCATTGTAAATATAGTACACAACAAATTTCGGATTAAAATTTTTAACACGAAGGATAAAATAGGATAAAGTATTTTTAATTATTCGAAAAATTTAAATCACTAAAATGTAAACATACCAAAAATAAAGTGTTATCACTAAAATAGAATCAATGCGAATTTAACAGTTTCCTTAGTTTATTATTGTTCATTGCTGCCATCTCACGGAAAACAATACAAACAATTATGTACGTAGCGGCGCTAGCAGTAAACTGTAGTACATGACAACAGTGCATGACATCATTACATCATTTGCGTTTAGACGTAAACTATAAAACTGTTGACACCAATTGCAACTTGTGTTTGTATGCGTAAAATTATTTTTCCTTGGTATGTTGCTTAGGGACGAATAGTCAAATTACAAATGAACAGCGAGAAACAACAACAAAAAATTGGAACCAAAAATTATTTCTATTGCTTTTTCAAGCAAAAAATGCAACACAAATATCCCCACTATAAAATTAGTTTACAGGCAAACAGGTAGGAGACAAGGAAAATACATCATGTAGTGTATACTCGTCTAAACAGGCTCGTTGGTTCTCATCGGAATCATAGAGCAAAATATACATAAGAGAACTCATGTAGTGTAAATTTGTTTTCTGTTCCGAGGTTAATCTATTTTACTATTAACAATCTGTATAAGCCTAACAAGCACAATTTACTATAAAATAACTATGCCGATATATTTATAAGATACTTGTATATGGGTTAAATATAAAAATAATTAAATTTGTGTATATGAACATATCAAAACTATAAAATAAGGTTAACCTCGGAAGAGAAATTGGCTTATAAAATTTGCACTACATGATTCCTCTTATAAATATTTATTCCTCCATGTCCGAATGCATTGCAAGTAATCGCAAGGGGAAATTTTTGTGTCATGTAGTTGTATTTGTGTATTATTTTCGTTTGTATGTGAATAATTTTGACGTTTTTCGTGCTCAATCGGTTATAAACAACATTAATAAAATTATTTGACAAGAGATTTTTAGACTACGGCAGAATAAAATTTCCAAGTAATGCCAAAATTAAGAAGTACAAAACAAACCAACGGCTTATTGCGCCGTTGGTTTGTTTTGTACTTCTTAATTTTGCTGGCATTACTTGGAGATTTTATTCTACCGTAGTCTAAAAATCTCTTGTATTGTAATCTCTTGACCCAAGCTATTAGATAAACAATCGAAAGTATTGGTTACTAGTGGAAGTTTTTGAGATATTGACCAAAAACTGATAATAAAAAAAAAATTTTAATTTTCAAAAGGATTGGTTATGAAATGGACTAGTTTAGTCCAGCATGAACAGATCCTAAAATTTTTTCCTAAGTTTTGGACTCCTGATCAATACTTTTATCCAAATTTCATCGTCATTATTTTAGTATGGCGGAAAGACGGAATATTGTTAAATTTCAAGATTTGATTTACTGAGTTCCTTTACTTCGGAGATTAATCAATTTGTCATTTTAAGGATCACTTTTAATATTTTATTCCGCTGGGGTGTTTTATTTAGTGAAAAAAGAGATGCAAAATGAATAATAAATTTCCGCTGGTAATTATATAACAAAATAAATTATCTTTTGTGATTGTGCTGCCGCTTGCGGCGAGTAGCGAAATCTCTTATTTTCCGCTGAGAAATTTCCGCTATCTTATACAGCATTTGTCCCGGCGTCTTCACAATTTTAAATTTTTTATTTAATTTGTATGGTCCAACGCATTCACTTGTCTGAGTAGTTTTTATGTCGTCTATGATTATGAGGATCACGTCTTCTAATATGATGTGTTACTGGTATAGGTGGTTTATTTTTAATCCCTTTCACTATAGTGCCTGATTTATTTAGCGTTACCCAGATAGCACCACGTGGAGGTATGCATATCGGTCTTCGCCCCCGCCCCTTTTCATTTTCTGCCTCTTTCCCTTACTCCTTGCAACTGCAGTTCCTCAAAAACCCCTCCCCCTCTCAGCCCTTTAAAACTTTTTGTTTTTAATTAAGTGCCTTTACTTTTTCACATAAATTATTACTGAAGGATTCACACAAAAATCAGGTTTAGTAGGAACTACAAATTTTCTAAGATCGCCGTGGCATTCCCACATACTGTTTGGTATTTTAACAAACGTCGTGTAATGCCTCTCACCGCCAGTTACAGATGGATGATAATAAATGATAATACCCTTAAGGGAGACCGTATCTTTCATAGATTTTACTTCGGCTTGAATATCCTGAAGTTTTATTTTATAAATCGTTTCACTATTTAGGGGTTCCACGTCGATCATCAAGATTCCAGTAGGTTAGGGGCGTGTCAGTGTGATACATAGGGCTATTATATTCACTGATTATATTCTTAGAATAATAATAGTCAAAATAAAAATAACTCAAGCAGGTAAAAGCGTAGGGCCATACAAATTAAATAAAAAATTGAAAATTGGGGAGACCGCTGGGAAATGGTATATCGACTTTTCATTACTTAGTACATGTACCTATTATAATCTGCTGATGACGTCTTAAAAGAATCCCTGTGATCCTCATAATCTTAGTCGACATATAAACTACTCAATCATGTGAAATCGGTATGCCATACAAATTACATAAAAAAATGAAAATTGGGGAGACCACTGGGACATGACATATGGACAGGTTATTACTTAGTACATGAGGCTATTGTAATCTTGTAACCTCTTAATGACGTCTTAGAAGAATTTGCGTGGCGCTTATAATATTATTCGAAATATAATCTACTCAAACAGTAAAATCTTCATGATATACGTAATTACGAGTATTTAAAAATTCAGAAATCGGGAGGACGTTATATAATATGGCATATGGGCCTATTGGCTTTTATCACTTGAAACTATTTTATTGACTTGATGGCATATTATAACAATATTTTAAACCAAAGCATGTTTTTCCAAAAAATTTACACTCAAAATTCTTATTAGAAATTAGTTAACAGTGTAACACCTAACCTAAAACCTAACACTAATACAATGATATATTTGTTATTTGTTAAAACCTTCACGCCTGTATTTGCTATTGCAAATCATCCTACATTCATGTATTACTAAAGTTTTGACATAACATTGTAGTAAGTGTTTATTGCAGGGTTGAAAATTTCCCTGTACAATTTCGGTAAATTTTTGGTTTCCTTTTGTAAATGCAAAAGCAAAAGGTTGTAAAAATGTGTAAAAATTTATATACCGATACGGAATTATTTTGCATGTGTACGACCAAAGAAAGCGATTGCAAATAATTGCAAAGCAATATCAGATGAGAACGCAATTCCTGACGATTCTGTCGAAAAATGTGGTGAATTGTTATCGAAAAGCAGTTACGGAGATAACTGATTATATCAATTTTAATCTAAAATTAAAGATCATATATTCACTGAGTGAAGTGAGCCCCAGCATCAATTACCCCAGGGTAATTGATAGTTTTCCATTTATCTTAATTTGTTTTTAAGATATCAGGCCTTAAATTTGGATCACATAAGTACAGCAATTCCATTCACTTTTACGACTTTGTGTAGAAAACAATAAATCTTCTCAACAGGTTTTATTCCATAAAATGAACATAATTAGTTAACAACAGTAAAATTACAATTTTCAGATGTGTGTGGGATATATCAATCGAGCATATGTAATTTGGTATCCAATTACGATACATATTACAAGTTTTATTGCATATAGACATTTTGCCAGCGCGCATACGATACATAGAGGTACACATATCTCTGATGCAAATCGTAAATAAATTTGGTATTATTTCGTTTGCATAACATAATTACCATTTAAAGCCATATATTTAACTGTCTCTCTACAATACGAAATTACACAGAAACAGAACAAAACACTAGAATTATAAATTTGCAATCCTACATTCATGACGATTGTGGTATCGGGGACATACTCTTTACTATTTCCCTTTCAGATTTTGATTACATATGCCCTATAGTTATTATGCACATTGCAATTGTATCATGCGTCGATCGCGCAATGCGATCGCATAAATTATATGCGAACATTTATATTTCGAAGACTCGATCTCAAACCAAAACAAAAAACATGTTATTCCAGCCTCTTTATTTATGTGCTGCATGAGAATTCAGAACATATAGATTTATTTAATAAATTTTAAAATTCCATCTTTTCTCGATCGTACCACGGTTTTCACGGAAATATGATCATTTTATCAATAAATTTTGTAAATGTTTGTAATATTTATGATTTCGATTTTACGAAATACTATTTTTTATATCTTACAGTTAATTTGTATTATGCATGCAAAAAGCTGAATCGAGGATCGCGATCGATCGTTATATATTATGCAGTGTATACATAAAACACATTGAGTCGCGCGATTTGAGTAAAGAAAACGCAATGAAAATAGATTTTTAATTATATTCTATGATCGAGATCAAATCAATTGATAACGCATTGCGATTGAATAGATAGATCGTGATCGATAGAAAAATTTGTTATTCAAATAGTTACTATTTTTTTCTGTTTGATATACACGAAATACGTGGTCGCAGTTTAAACGATAATTGGAAAATTTTGCTGCTTATATAGTGATCATGATTAAGCGATCGCATGATATGAGGTGTGTATACGATCACCGAAATCAAAAATCTTAAAACTAATTAGAATGTTGACACGTTTGATTTTGCGATTTATTCCGTTTGTGATTCTGTGGATTTAGTGTGATTATATATCGATTTGTCCTTCTAGTGTAGCTACATATATAACCTTATAAAGAATTAGGTTAATTATGAACTCATAATTTATTGTGCGTATAAATTTATTTAAATAAAAGTGACAAGATAATTTGATTCAAAATGACATTTTATGCAAATCAAGCCATATTCCATGTTTCGGTGTGAGTGCAGGGGTAATTTCACCGTAAACCATTGGGTTTGTCGTTTTCGGATTCACACAACATCTATAATTCCGTAGTATTGATATAATCCCAATTTTTACTTGCATCCATCCAAATCGCATGCCCAGGCAATTGCGTGGCCCCTCGCCGAACGGAAGAAATGCACACTGTGGAATTGAGTTAATTTTAGACGATAAAAATCGGTTCGGATCAAATGTATCTGGATTTGTAAAATATCGCGAATCATTTTGAATCGCATACACAGGGATAAATATTTGTGTCCCTTTTTTAATTAAATGATGTGAATCTGGAACTTTGTAGTCTTCGGTTGCAGAACGAAATAGTGTGGCTGCCGGTGGATATTTTCGTAGTGTTTCTAAAAATATATTCGATCATTTTACGAATGTTGTGCTTCAAAAAAATATTTAACTCACCGTTAATACACATTTCAAGATATTTCATTTCGTTTAACCCTTCGTACGTAATCTCTCCGCCATGCCGATCGAGCACTTCGTTAATCTCGTCACGTAATTTCTCCTGAATATCACGGTTCAATGAGATCTCGTACAATAACCAACTGATTGTGCTCGATGAGGTTTCAAACCCGGCGGCAAAAAATAAAAACGATTGTGCTGCCATTTCGCTCAACGTCAAATTAAAATCATTATTTTCATTTTTTAACTCGATCAAAATATTTAGAAAATCTCTTCGTTGCACATTATTTTGTTCACGATACTTCACTGTTTCCTCGGTCGTTTTCATAAAATATTCGATCACTTCGGGATCGTTTGCCAATATACCTAAACGTTGTGCAAGCGATTGGAATGAATTCGCAAAGAACTGCAATAGCATTCGTTTCATTGACATGTTAAATATTTTTGCAACCGTACGAAAAGCTGCATTCGTTTTTTCACGCAGGGCACAACACTCGATGCCGAAAGCACACTCACCGATAACATCGGTGGAATACCGTACTAACATATCCTTTAATAAATAACCATCACTTGATTTATTCGAGTCTATATATTTCACCAATTCTTCACCATATTTCACCACAATCGGGAACATTTCTTTCATGCGCCCTGATGTAAACGTTGGTGAGAGTTTAGCTCGCATGCTACGCCATCGTTGTCCGGGCAACGAAAATAAATGGCCCGATAATGGATCATCTTTTTCGTTTAGGTATAGACCACGATCGTGAAACTTATTAAAATCCTTGATCAGTATACACTTAATCAACTCTAAATCGAGTGGTAAAATAACGGGTGACGTCATCGAATAGAATCCACACAAAACATCTTTTTCTTTGAACTTATCGTAAATATGTTTCAGTGAGAACACAAATTGTTTTTGTTTATTTACGCGCAGATTACCGAACGGAAATTTCCCGGGAACGTGTAAAATTTTTTTCCGTTTAAAAAAGGCGTACACGTGATCACAGTAGTAGTACCCGATAAGGAAAATTAAGAAAATGAATAAAATCGCTTGAAAGAGATGCTGCATATCGCGTGACCTAGTATAACTGTATTTGACGAAATTTAAAAATTGACTGACATACATAAATATTTCGGTGTACGAGTACAAAACTATATAATGGAATCAAAAGTACACAAACACAATGCCAGGGGAACACATATATGGAACTAATTGAATAAATTAGCTTGATAATAGTACGTGTGCGAACGAACGAACGGTTTATAGACGAAAATTAATAATTCAATTGATCGTAAAAAGATGGAATGAGATTTAAGAATGTGTAATAAAACCGTGCTTATCAAACCGGTGTGTGAGTGCTCAACATACGAGTAGTCGAGCACATATCAAATATATTATATATCAATATAATGACGTGTGCGTTGTTTACAGTCACGGTCGATCGAATCGCGAACACACATAAAATAAACATATCAGCGGCGACGGTTTATTTGATTACTTAATTCGTATTACATGAATTTAGATGAATAGATAGACATTGCTGCGGTAATAATTTCGTGTTATCCAAAACTAATTTAAATTTTTTAGCTTTAAATAATTTGATCTTTCACTTTTTTCCCTCAAGTGTAGTAGTAATGCTCGTGTAATGTATTTTTACGGTTTAATTGCAAATTTTGTACAGTTTTAAACTGTAAGTATAAATTTAAAACAAAATGAAGTCATCAAGTTTTGAATACAATAGTGCTTTAGGTGGTTTATTTTGAGCGTATAAACGATTGTAACGAAACGCTCCTATTTGATCATTCAATAGATCTGTAATATTAGATTAGACGAAGTAGATACGGTCGGTAAATATTGTACACTCACGTTCTTAATATTTTCTTACATTGTGATTTGCATTTGTTTATATTCAATAATTCAATCCTGTCGATGTGAAGCCGGCCCGAATAACGACTTTTTAATTTTGGTGTGTGTTTCTTTGCTAATTTCAATGATTGTAGGGAAAACTCAAGTTTTGAAAACAAAAGAAATTAATTTAACCTTTAAATCACCGAGCTAATTATAGAACTCAAAAACCGAGTGGGGTCACTATGCTCTCCCAGTTAAAAAGTAGATTTACATGTATCCAATTTTTAATTTTGAGTATAATTCAAATATAATTCAAATGTCATCACAATGAAGTACTCGTACACTCCTCATATCATATTTATGAGTAAAAATTGATTGATCACTATCACTAGAATTCCCGTGATGTAGACATACAATTCGGTTTTTTTAATTCTATGCCCGTTACAAACAAATCTGGCGCACTTAATACACTTTATTTATGATTTTTTATCTTTATCCCTGTGACATAAATAGCAACGACCACGTTTTTTCCCTCCGCAGATGAGGGACATTCCTTCACTCCTTTTGGAGGCTCAACAGCGCAAGCCCACAAAGCACGCTGTAATTTCGGATTTATTTTACCAACTTCTAATCGTTGTATCATATTGTTATTAACCAAATGTTGCCCAAGGGATAATAGAAACTGTTTTCTTCGTTTGAAAGTTGCCATTGTGGATTTTTTTCCACTTAAAACAGTAACGTATGGGACCACATCAGCAACATATTTAGACACTAAAGTCTTATGTCAATTAGCGCATGATGAGATAAAAAACTACCCAATTGCGTCAACAATAACGTTAAGAGATTTCTATGTAGATGATCTACTTTCAGGAACGGATACATTACAAGAAGCATTAGAAGCCCAATCACAACTCATGCAAATGCTAAAGGCAGGAGGTTTTAATCTAAGAAAATGGGCGAGTAACAAAAAAGAATTGACAACACATCTACCTACAAGCGCTCGCGAGGATGGGCTATGCTCCATAAACATCGATGAAACAATTAAGACGCTCGGAATAACCTGGAACCCCGTTTTGGATTTTTTTGGGTTTAAAATTACATTATCCGAAAACATGAAAGAACCAACAAAAAGGAACATATTGGCAGAAGTAGCCAAACTATTCGATCCATTAGGATGGTTTGCACCTATCATCATCCAAGCAAAGTTATTAATGCAAAACCTATGGATAGCTGGTGTCGGATGGGATGAAACTTTAAGTATCGAACTACAACAACAATGGAGTGAATTCAAAGAAGGGTTGAAGGAAATTGAAAATATTACCATAAGCAGATGGATAGAACACAGTCAACATGGAAAAAGTGAACTACATGGATTCAGCGATGCATCGGAGAAGGCATTTGCAGCAGTGGTATACTACAAAACAACAAACTCCCAAGGCACACCGGTCGTTTATATAATAGCAGCAAAAACCAAAGTAGCTCATATAAAAACAGAATATCATTGCCAAGGTTGGAATTATGCGGTGCAGTATTATTGGCAAAATTATTAAAAACAGTTCAGGATGCCATGGAGTTGGAACACACTACTGCCTATGCGTGGACCGACTCGATGATAACGCTTGGATGGATAAAAGGCGATCCCAGTAAATACAAAACTTTTGTGGGTAACAGAATAGCTGAGACCCAGTCGCTTATGCAACCTAGTCAATGGCATTATGTAAAATCCAGTTATAACCCCGCGGATGTAGCTTCACGTGGAATGAACGTGCGGCAATTGCAAAACTACAAGCTTTGGTGGGAAGGACCAAGTTGGTTAAAATCCTCAAATTACCCACTAGCGCTTGAACCAACTGAAGAAGCAGCCAATGAAGAACTAAAAACAAATTGCTTATTTATCAATGCACCTCCTCAACCAGAGTTCATAGATTTTTCACGTTTTTCCTCGGCTCTTAAAATCAAAAGAACTTTAACGTACTGCTACAGATTTATTACTATCCTTAAAAATCGAATACATCAAGTTCCTGGAGAGATACCAAGTTTTCTAACAGTAGAGGAATTGGCCAGATCACACAATGTAATCATAAGAACAATTCAAGATTCGGAATTTGCCGCAGACATTATACTCCTCAAAACAACGAATAACGACAGGAAAAACAACAAACTATCATCACTTAATCCATTCATAGACGAAAATGGTTTGTTGAGGGTCGGCGGTAGATTACAAAGATCTCATCTTAAGTATGATCAAAAGCATCAACTGATTTTACCAAAAAATTATACTTACTCAAGGCTCATCACAACTGAAGCACACCATCTTGTATTACACGGAGGCGTACAAGCAACTCTAGCCCAATTACGTTTAAAATATTGGGTTTTGAGTGGTAAACGTCTAGTGCGCACAACAATTCACAACTGTGTAAAATGTTTTCGATACAGAAGAGCAGCATCAGAACAGTTAATGGGTATGTTACCAGAAGCAAGGGTTACTCCATCTGCCCCTTTCTCCAATACGGGCATTGATTACGCGGGTCCATTTGCAATCCGAGTATCCAAAGGACGAGGAAACAAGTCCTACAAGGGATATATCGCGTTATTCATATGTTTTTCTACTAAAGCAATCCACTTGGAACTGGTGAGTGATCTAACAACAGTAGCGTTCCTGGCAGATTTTAGACGATTTACCTCAAGAAGGGGAACACCTTTAAACATATACAGTGACAACGGTACCAACTTCGTTGGAGCTCGGAACGCGCTGAGTAAGGAGCTACAGATGGCTATACAAGAAGCAAACAACAACACAGCTCAGGAAGCAGCTAACCATGGAACAAACTGGCATTTCATCCCGCCCTGTAGTCCCCACTTCGGGGGCATTTGGGAATCTGGAGTCAAATCAACGAAAGGCCACTTAAAGAAAGTTATCGGTGAAGCAACACTAACCAACGAGGAATTCAGCACCGTGCTAGCACAAATTGAAGCATGTTTAAACTCCAGACCGATTCTTTCACTGTCAAGCGATGTAGATGATTTTGATGCTTTGACACCTGGGCATTTTTTGATCGGGAGACCACTGATTTCACCCCCTGAGTCAGACAAAACCAACATAAGTGCAAAACAGAGGTGGACCCTGCTTACAAGGATGACTCAAGGATTTTGGAAAGTATGGTCAAAGGAATACTTAAATAATCTACAGCAAAGATACAAATGGAAAGAGCCCAAGGCAAACTACAGGATTGGTCAGCTAGTTCTAATTAAGAATGAACAACTACCACCTACAAGATGGGCAATGGGAAGGATAACAGATACACATCCAGGGTCAGATGGTCTAACCAGAGTAGTATCAATAAAAGGTCCAAAAAATATTACCTTCAAGAGACCTATTAAAAAGATAAGTCCCCTTCCAATTAAGGATAATGAAGATGCAACAAGCGACTCAAATGAAGTTGTAACAACAGACGACAACAAAGTAGAAAAACTCAAGGTCTGCAGGCCTTGAGTTGCCATGCTCACAAAGATGATCTATGCACTACTGCTCATACTACTAATTACGTTCAGTTTTTGCAATTCAAGCTCACTACCATACAATATCACAACGTTCGAAAATCAACCAGGTATCTATTTTGAATCCATTGGAGAGCTCAAACTTACAAACAACGACTGGAACATAATAGTGTATTATAATCTAACCAACTATTATGCAGAACTAACTGCCTATAAGCGCTCCATAGATAGGCTAGCTAGACATTGTTCATATCCTATCAAGTTCACAAACTCCAGTATCACTAAAAGATCAAGAGCAAATACATGTGAACTAATAGAACCAGCGTTCGAACAATCCTTACAAGAAATGGAGCACAATGATGAATTGCTTCACCACCATAAGATGAGTTTTAGAAGAAGCAAACGAGGGCTTTTTAACTTAGGAGGAAACATAGCCAACAAGCTATTCGGAGTGCTAGACGACAGAGCTCGGTGCGTTATGAGCAGGAAATAGAAAATCTCAAGCTGAACAACAACCATTTCACGGAGCTATTAAGGAATCAAACGTCAATCATAGACGCGACTATAAACGTTTTCAAAACTAGAGAAGAAGACATTAACAAGCATTGGCTGGTATTTAAAAATCAGTTAGAGGAGGCTTTGGAGAACAACGATAAAAAAAACGATTTTCTAGCTCTATCAGTACATACAATGTTACGCATGATTGCATTCAAGGAAATTCAAGATACACTGATACAAGCGGTATTGGCGCTATACCAGCTCATGACAGCCAAGACAAGGCTGCAAGGAAAATATTTGATATTTGAAGTGAAGCTGCCATTAGTATATAAGGAAATATATCAGATATATAAGCCCATACCGCTGCCTACCCCCAGCATTCCATCTATATTTATACAGCCACAAATGGAACTTCTGGTGACAGATTTGCATCGGCACACATATTCCTCAATGACAACTTCGAAATGGCAAAACTGTATTAGCACCAACGATTTTAGCATATGCCAATTAACCCAGGCTATGCATCAGAATCAAGAAGATGACGTTTTATGTGAACTGCTCCTATTACGACAAGAAAGAGTCAATAACAAATGCGAGGTGGTTGAAAGAAAGACGACCAACATGCCCGAAACGTGGATCCAACTAAGGGATTACAGATGGCTTTATTCAGTAACAACTGAACGTACGATCAGTATCGTTTGTCAACCAGAGCCATTTTCAACAAAGATATCAAGAAGCGGGATAATAAGCTTAGGTTCTGGTTGTACACTGAAGGGAAGAACCATAACCATACCAGCGAAGCAGTCGTATTATCACAAGGTATACTCCTCAATAGTACCAACATTTAATCTCTCAACAGAAATGGCCAAGCAACCACAAGATTACTCCTATCACTTTCAAGGCTTGTCAAAAATACAAGGAATGGAAGAACTTCAGACCAGAATAAGAGCAGTAACGATGAATACAGGAGAAATCACCTTATCTCACCACCACGTGCACCACTATGCACTCACGTATGGACTCCTGGCACTCACACTCATAGGCATCATCTTTGTGATGATCAGAAGGAAAATTGATGCAAACAAAAATAAACCAGCCAGAGTCACTCCTCTAGAGGCGCTGGTGTAAAGCACGTTAATCTTCACAATTTGGCCGGGGAGAATGTTATAACATATGCAGTTTTGCATAATTTTAATTTAGTTATAAATAGAATAATTAATTTTGTACAATTCTGCACTTTTGAATTTAGAAAATAATATATTTGATATGTTCAAATATAATGTAAAACCCAACAACAAGCAAATATCAAATTTGTATATAAACAGCAAGAAAATAAATGAGCGTTCAGTTCTAATTAAACTCCAATCTATGCCTTTATTTCAGTATTCCGGTATTAGCCCTCACCAGTGGAAAGCTCGGAATATAGATTAAAGGTATTACATTAGTTCAAGCTGAGGCTGAACTAAACAAAGATAATAAATGCGTTTAGTGCAGCTATATCTAATGTGTTCATAAATATTCTGTACGGCCAGCGAGCAGTTCGTCTATCACATGAATATTCTCTAATTAGTTTGTCGCTACTATCTATACCCCTCCTTTAGTCCTATTGTAGTCCATAATCATGATTGGTTTAGAATGATCCTCACTTGAGGTTGAGGCATCCGCGTGTTGCGAAGACAAAAGATGTACCATTCGTTTTTTGGAATATATGATAGCATAGATATGGATTTGGTAAAAGCAATGTTGAAAAATGCTCTGGTCGATTGTTGTACACTTTCAATTCATTTGGTGTATCCGTTTTATTTTTTCTTACTGGTCCAAGGAGTGTCAAATTCTTGCTGAGGAGAAACTCTGCTAGATCAAAACTCGTGAAAAAATGCACCTTGGTTTTTTTCTGCGATCCCACTATGAGCCTTTCCCGTATAAACATGCATATTATATAAATATAAAGTTTTTATATCAGATGCTGCCCAAATTTTTATGCCCAGGATTTGATTTTATGCATTGCCGGAATGGGCATTTTCACGAAATGTTACTAATTGTTCATCGATCGTTACTTCGCCAAAAGGTGAAAATGAGTTTCGTCATTTACAGGTATCTCTTATGGCAGCAAGCTTGTCCACCTGTCGTCTCGCACTTCTGGTAGTTTTGTCGTCAAATCGAAGGTATCGGGATATTGCAACAAATCTGTTACGAGATATGGCTTCAGTGAAAATATTAAATCAGTCGTCCAAATTTCCTTTAAATTTTCTCTTCTAAAGTGTAGAGCTCCAGCTGATAGAAGTACTCCAAAAAATGCATCAAGCTCAGTTATAGTTACTGCATTCCATTTTCTTTGTTTGTCAGAAAACGTTTCATTGTATCTCTTAAAAACTCGTTGTGCTTCCTCGTTAGTATGATTAACCATTTTTTCCATCATTATTGGTGTTAGCAGATTATTGAATATATCAATAACTTCAGTTGCTGAACTCATATAGCTGGTTACACTCGGCGTCAGGTTCAAAATATGTCTTTTTAACCGGTCGCGTCTTTGGAAACGGGTTACTGGACCAAACTCGACCTGACTTTGCCACATACTGATCCGAATTCTCAGAATTAATCACATTATAGGCGTCATCAATGCTAGTTGGTAAAACATAATCAGGTTGCTCATCTACTATTTCAATTTCGTCGTCTATTTTTGAGTCTTCTGCATCAGGTACGAACTCCGGGTCATTATCACTGTCGACACACCCTTCCGAATCACATTGCTCATCAATTTCGCCTTCCCTATCAGGCTAGGAATGAAAATACTCAACCGCATCTTCTAAACTCAAATACAGGCGTCCCTCGTATAACACGGTTAATTCGTACCGTGCTATATCGAAACCGTGTTATACGAAGCAAGGTATACCGTGTAGTATCGAGATCTTGTCTTGTGTTATATCGAAACCGTGTTATACGAAACCTTGAAATAATATAAATAAAGGCAATGTGTACCGTGTTATATCGAAACCAAATCTTAAGGTGTAAAATTTTATGATAGCTGAAATTTCGTTCCAAATACTACATAAATGAAAAAGGAAGTTACCTTCAAGATTTTATTAAGAAAAATAAATTAAATTCAATTTTATGATGAAATACAAAAATTAAAAAATACAACAAAAAATAATTCAAAGACTAATAATTATAATTACATATTAAAAACAAGTAGAAACAGCTTATTACGATTACAAAATTACTTTTCATCATCACTCTCATCAGAAATTACAGCTAATCTACTTTTTTTTCTCCAGGTTGGTTCAAACTCCTCTTCACTAGTTATTTCTCCATCATTACAAAGGTTATCTGACGTAGTAGAAACTACCTGCCTATTTCGATCTTGCAATTCTTTCAGAATTTCTCTATAAGGAGCTAAAGAACTATTCAATTCTCTTTTAAATTTTCCGCTACGTACAACTGAAGGATCTTTTTCAACGAAAAAAATTTCCAATTTTTTAGCTAAAGCTATTCCTTCCTCCAGATCAATTAAATTTAAATGAGGAACCGTTGTAATATTACAAATGTTTTCCGAATCATCGGGGTAATCGAAGTTGAAGGTATTTAGTAGTTCAATTAGTTCTTCCTCATTCAAAGTTTGCTCTTCAAATTGTTCCCGAACATCATCAACGTTCATATCTGAAAATCCGTCACCTTCTAAACTAGAAGCAACCGATATTATTCTGCTAAATTCTTCTTCTCCTCAAATAGGACACAGCTTCCTCTCTGGACCATTTGCGGTAACAAAGGTTTCCAACACGCATGAAGTGTAGACTGTTTTAATTCCTTGCAAGCCACAGCTATAGTTGTGACACAATCTAAAATAGAAAACTCTTTCCAAGCTTGAGTATGCGTTACATTTTTATCGTTTTCCAGTCTTTCGAAAATTTTTGGGAATGCTAGTCGTATGTAGTATGCCTTGGTTGTTGCAATGATTCCTTGATCTAATGGTTGGATCAATGACGTACAACTTGGAGGAAAAAACACAATTTTCACGTTAGGATGATATAACTCTCTACTATGGCGACCTGCATTATCAATGAGCAATAAAACTTTAAAACTCAAATTTTTTTTCTTCAAAAACTTTTCTACTTCTAGAATAAAACAACTTTTAAACCAGTCTTCAAACAAATTTTGCGTCATCCAGCCTTTTTTATTTGCTCGCCAGAGGACTGGTAGATGAGACTTATCAACGTTTTTCAATGCTCTGGGATTCACGGAACGATTTATTATCACTGGTTTTACTACAAAATTTCCTGATAGGTTACTACACATATGAAGGGTAACACGATCTTTACAAGTTTTATAACCTGGTGATTGCTTCTCATCTTTTGAAATAAAAGTTCGAGACGGCAGTTTCTTCCAATATAAAGCTGTCTCATCGGCGTTGAAAATTTGATCTGCTGAATACTCTCCCTCTTCAATAATTCGTGGTATTTTCAATATATATTTTTGAGCAGCTTCTACATCTGCTGAAGCTTGTTCTCCTTGCAATTTTACATTGCGCAAAGAAAATCTTTTTTTAAAATTTTCAAACCACCCTTTACTTGCCAAAAATGATAGGTTTGGTTCGTCTTTAGAAGAAAGCTCATCTTTACTTAAATGTGTGTAAATTCTGAGGGCTTTTTGTTTAATAATACTTGTACTCAAAAGGATTTTTTTATCTAAACAATCTTCTATATTTTCAATATTCTTCAATATTTTTATCTCTTTTGCGGGACACACGTTTTGCACCTTGCGAGCAACCAAAGGCAACATTTTTTCTAATTTCGCTTTCATTTTTGAATATTGTTCGAATAGAAGCTTCGTTTAAATTTAATGATTTTGTAATCGATGTAGGCTTTTCTCCGCTTTTTATGCGATCTAACATTCCAATTTTTTCTTCGTGTGAAATAAATTTTCGTTTAAATTTTTGCTTCTTGATCTTGTAAGACACTATCTAAATTTAGGGTCCAAAATAAGATTTACAATAAACGTTACAACTTCATTTTTACATACCTCAAATTAAAATTATTATGCACTTATAAACTTGCAAAAGAAGGCTTTTTTACTATGTACTTTTTATCACTTTTTACTTTACTTTCTAAAATGTTAAAAACAAAGCAAGCTAAAACTTTATCAACTTCATTTACAAAGGACAAAACGCATATGCAGTTTCACTTCTCAAAACGAAATGAGATATTTTTTTGTAGCAATGAATTTGGAGTATTCCCTTTATTGAACGGAAAAAAATTCAAATTTCCAATGCATATTTTTCAAAATCGTGTTATTTCAAAACCGTGTTATATTACCGCGTAATATCGAAACCGTGTTTTACAAGTACCGTGTTATACGAGGGACGCCTGTACTCACTTCGAGATGCCATTTTTACTATAAACAAACAAAAAATTCAAAAAAAACTTTAATAATAATATTGTATGCCATATTTCCCCCAAACGAATAAGTTACAAATTGTTAAAAATAAAATAAACGGTTAAAAAAACTATTTCTACCTCACTTTATGAACTCTATAGGGTGGGTCAAATAATTTTTTTTTAAAATGCAATAAAACAAAAAGTTCTCAATATTTTTTCAAATTTGTTTTTTCATTGCAAAGAATAATCCTTCCGATTAATTATGGAATACTATTTCATTCATATGACTGCCTCGGCTGGCCTTGACGTACCCCATACGGTCGGTCAGATTTTTGAGCACATTTTCGATGATATGCGGCATTATGTCTTCAATGGCAATGCGAATATTGTTCTTGAGAGCGTCAATCGTTGCTGGTTTATCGGCGTAACACTTATCTTTGACGGCACCCCAAAGATTGAACGTTCAACGGCGTCAAACCACAGCTCCAAGGCGGCCAAATCACATCAGCATTTCGGCTGATAATTCGATCTTGTTGAAACCAAATGTTGCCTATGTCCTCCTCTTCAAGTGCCGGGAACAAAAAATCGTTTATCAAAGCGCGGTAGCGCTCACCATTGACAGTATCGGCGGCTCCTTGCTCATTTTCAAAGAAAACTGGCCCAATGATGCCATCGGGCCAAAATCCGCACCAAACTCTCACTCGTTGAGGATGCATCGGCTTCTCTACGATCACGTGCGGGTTCTCCGTGCCCCAAATGCGACAATTCTGGTTGTTTACATAGCCGCCAAGTAGGAAATGCGCCTCATCCGAAAATATGATTTTTTTGCCAAAATCGGCATCTTCTTCAAGTCGATCGCAAACCCACTCAGCGAACCGAATACACAATCATTTTCGTTCAGCGGAAGGATAAAACTAAATTTCTGTCAAATCAGAAGTGACATAACCCTTACCATACTCAAAATAACCGCTAGTTCAAAAAAAAAATTATTTGGCCCACCCTGTACTATATGAATCAACTACACGAAAAGAAAACAAAAAAAAAAAAATTTGCGATATAATTAGGGAAAAAGCTTTTTTGGGGGACCCAAATTACTCCGCTCGGTGCTTTAAATGTTAATTTTAAAAATTAATAAAAAAATCTTAAACTGAATAGGAAAAAGTTAAAATTTTCTAGTGCAATCTGGATCGTAAAAGTTGGATTGATCCAGTATTGCTGCATTTGGTAAACAAGACAATACAAATCTGAATTGCATCTACCAAATCCGGTTTCAGCTGGTTACCAATTTGTTTGAATTATAGATGGACGTACGCCTATGAACACTACTGCAATGTTAAATTTAATTTGTTATGATTGCCATGCCATGGTCATCTATAATCTTGGTTAATCTTGAGTCTTCACGAAAATGATGGTGGCATCTTTGAGACGATTGCAATACTGTTCGTTTCAATGATAAATTATTATTGGTAGCGATTGTGAGTGGTATGAAAATAGGCATGATAATGATATTTGCTAATTAATTGTTTTTGTAGTATGTATCGATTTTATGTAACAAGGCCGTAGTTGCATATTCTTTTGGAATATGCTTATTTATACAGAAAATTCGTCCGTTAATAAATAATTCAGTGTACGGAGAATCGTTTGTAATTATGTACTCGTATATTGCGCAGTGTTAATTGTAGTTGAAGAGACAAGCCGCTACATCACTCCCTCCTCAGTGAAAAGGTCCCCCATTTCGAGGGTTTTTGCTGTCCATGTTGTATGATCATTATAATAGTAATGGTGATGTAATTGTTTACCAGCTAAAATTGATGATAGCTAATGTATCATTGTGACGATGTATGATCATCATAAGAAATATGTATATTGTCTTCATGTCCACCAGTGATTGTGGTTGGAACTTTTGAGTTGGAGCTTAATTTTTGAGTTGGAAGAATGTGTCGAAAACTCGCAAATGCGGACAGTTTTCTCATTCCCGATATTTGATCGATTGAACTCAGTATTCCATAGACTAGATTGAGTTTATCAATAGAGACAGATTGTTGCTTGTCTTTGATTTGCAATACAAAGTGCTTACGAAGTCGTCGTATCACTTTGTAGGGGCTTTCATAAGGTGTTGTGAGGCCTGTGCGTACTTTGTCTATTCGTACGAAAACGTAGATACAAGTTTGCAGTGATTTGGGTACGAATATGTTGTATTGATTGGTTTTGCGCGTGTCCATTGGGATGAGTTTGTTCATCGTGGAGCGCAATTGATCAATCACTGTGTCAGTGGTTACTTGGGGTGTATCCACTTACAAAAAATTCCTCAGGAAATTAGATCGTTTGACCATACACCAGTTCTGCTGGTGAATATTTTAGGTCATTTTTGACTACTGCTCGGATTCCCAACAATATGATTGGATGTCTGAACTCCAGGGATCTCTGAACTCCATACCGTCTCCTTGTGGATGATAGACAGTTATTCGTATTCGACGTGAGCCTCAAAGTTGCATAAGATCTCCGAATAGTTTAGATTCGAACTGTGGGCCTTAGGCGGTCGTTATGTTGACCGGAACAATGAATTTAGGCCTTTTCGCCAACGCGTAAAACGATCAATGCAGGTTAAGATATATGTGAATACATTAGATGGTAGAATTGGTTCAACAATATCTCTACATGGATATGTTCAAATCTACCACGTGGAATTTTGGTTTTCCTTTGCGCTTTACATTTTGGGTAGGATAAACAAGATTTCGCCCACAGGGTTAAATGTTTATTCATATTAGGCGAAAAGTATCTTGAAGTGACGAGTTTGCGAGTTGTTCGTACACTTGGATGTGAAATATTACGCAGAATGTTGAAAATCGTTCGATGGAATGACTCTGGAATATATTTTACCTTTGGTTTTTGCAATTGTAATGGTGTTATATTGTGATTGTTCTGTATATTGGTATATTTCTTACGGTTTTATGTGTGTCGACAGGACATAAAAATTGGTATTAATTGGTACGCTCTGACGAGATCAATTTTTGAAAAAATTGAGCATCAATGTAATTGCACAGAAAAGCTTTGGATGTGGGGAATAGAGTAACGTTCAGTATTTGTGACAGCGTTAAGTCTTCTTTAGTCCCCACATGGTCTCCAGTCGTTGTCCTTCTTCTTCACCATGTGTAATGGACATGATATTGCTACAGTTGTCCGGTTTGTACCACTGGATTGTGAATAACAACGTTATGGAATTTGACGGTTTACAATAATACTCAAAATACTGAAAATAATCTTAGAATAATTTTTCAAATATTTACTTAAGACTTAAAAAACAACAATAAATAATTTTCACTATTCACTTTCCACAATTTATAATAAATTACACAATTTTAGAACACTTATAACACCACTAATAAGATTTCGCACTGTTCAATATCGCTTTGAATTCTGCGTACCGTACTTCCGGAATGACTTACTAAGACTCCTCATTGAGTTCGTTACACTCGTATTTATATACCGATCGAATATTCTAGACCCGCCGCCTGGTTTTGTTTTTAGACGCTTCTGTTCCAGACTATTATAATCATCTACACAAAAAACTGTTATAAAACTATGGTGACATATTCTCGATAGACAAGATTTCGCGGAACAAAAACCCGAGAGTCATAATCCCAAGGATACAAAATCCTGATGGTACAAAATCCCGGCGGTACTAAATCCCGAAGTTACATAATCCCGAGAGACAAAATCCTAAATTTACAAAATCCCGAGGGGCCAAATCCCGAAAGAACAAAATCCCACAATCGCGAGAAAATTCCGAATAAAATTGAATTCAGCGCACAATTCAATTTTATTTGGAATTTTCTAGAGATTAACAGAAATCAAAAGGTTTCCGAAGCAGGTTACTTTCATTTAGTTAATTATGGTTATATAAAACGTACCGCATAAATGTAAATACATATGCTTTTTAAAAATTTCGAGAGAGGGACAAAATTCTTTTGGTACAAAGTAATAAATTCCAGAGGGTGCAAAATCCTGAGGATACAAAATCCCGAAAATACAAAATCCCGAGATTCCTGAGGTTCACAATCTTCCGGGGACAAAATTGAGAGGAACAAAATTCCGAAAACCTATGAAAATTGCAAAGTCTATTTGTTAGAGAACTATGGCTGTTATTGCGGATTTTAGGAACGGCAAAGTCACATCAACGTATTGGTCCAACATTGGTATACATTCACTCAATGACGCACAACACAAGGAAACGTAAAAAAAATATTAAAAATTTAAGTTTAATTATGATTTTTGCAAAACTATGATTTAAAATTTTAAGATTAACGATACATAACATAATTATAAAAAATTATTAACATATTGATATGAATAAAAAATAAAACAAAATAATTAATAATGAGTAATATATAACCATCATTAAAAATCATCTTCGGAAACCCTTTGAATTAAGCACGGAATTCAATTTTATTCGGGATTTTCTCGGGTTTTCGAGTGATATTGGGGATTTTGTGCTTTTGGGATTTACTCCCTCGGGATTATGTAACTTTGAGATTTCGTGCCATCGCGATTTTGTATCCGCGGGATTATGACTCTCGGGTTTTTGTTGTGCGGGATTTTGTCTTTCGGGAAAATATCGCCATCCCAACAATTTTAGAATACAAATTACTACTTAAATATAATTATTACTTATTATTAATTATATTGTTTCTACATTTTGTTTCATTTTTTAATCAAATTAATATGTTAATAATTTTTATAATTATGTTATGTATTGATTGTTAATTTTAAAATTTTAAATCGAAGTTTTGCAAAAACCGTAATTAAACGTAAAAGCTTATCGCCGTTCCTTAAATCTGCACTAATAGCCATAGTTGTAATTTCCATAGGTTTTCGAGATTTTGTTCCCGAGAGATTTTGAACCTCGGGATTTCGAATTATTGGGATTTTGTATTTTCGGGATTTTGTATCCTCGAGATTTTGTACCCTCGGAATTTACTAATTTGGGATTTTTATAAACCTTCAGGATTTTCTACCTTCGGGATTATTTATATCGGGATTTTGTCCCTCTCCCCCACATAAGCGTATGTTCGTCCCGAACATAATCCAAACAACTGATAGTTCCAAATGCACTAATGCACTTGTGCTGACAGTTTATGGCCCCTCCCACGCCTGTTGAAGCTTCTGTGATAACCCTTTTCTTCGTTATGGATTGTAGAGCCAAACCAATTGTCCTTCTCCGAAAGTTTTATTATTTGCACGTATGTCGTACCGAGCCTTCATTCGATCGCTTGCTAACCAAATTTTTACTGGTATAAATTTATGTATCTCATCAAGCAGCACAGCACCACACTTAATGTCCACTGCTGTTCGTAGATTACTCCCGAAAAATATTTTGGCTGGTGTAACCCCGGTCGAGTAGTGTACTGTAGTCGCACTGATTTTTATTCACAACCTTTGCTACATATTTCTCCTGTCTCCTATTAAATCTTTCCACCATACCATCTGACTGAGGATGCAACAGCGTTGTTTTTGCCTTACTTAAGCCAAACAACCAATAAATTACCTGGAATATCAACGATTCAAAATTTCTTCAATGGCCCGGGTGAATTTTCATTGGAACTCCATAGCGGCTGATCCAGTTGTTAATTATGCCATCAACGATAGTTATGTTGTCTCCTGATTGGTTATCGGATAAACACCTCCGGTCATTTGCCGAAATAGTACATTATCACTAATAGAGGTTATTTCATTTTGAGGTATAAATCTTTAAGTTGGCAACACTTTTTTCAAGGACAGCCGATTTGATAGCTGCTGAATAGACTCACGCCAGTTTGCAAATTGTTCAAATTTACTTTGAAAATAATGGTTCAGTTCGTGTAACTCATCGCGCGCTGCGTCCTTTTTATGGTCAACATAATTATCCATCAGAGCAGTTAATCCGACTAACTATGGATCGCTTACACGCCACGGTTACTCTATCGATTCGTTATTGTGCACAACAATTGGGACTTGATCCAACATCTTTATGGAGGATTTTACATAAGGATCTTGGTTTACATGCTAACAAGATTCAACAGGTGCGGGAATTGAAACCATACGACCTTCGTTCCCACTGCTAAATCGGCGAATGGGCCGAAGCCAATATTGACATCGATGCAAACTTTCCGTATAAAATTTTCTTCAGTGATGAAGCTCATTTTTGGATGAATGGCTGTGTCAACGGAGATAATCCACGAGCCATTGTTCAGAAACTATTACATCCACATAAAGTTACCATTTGCTGTGCTTTAGGGGCCGAAGGAATCATCAGACCACATGTGTTCAAAAATGATGTTGGTGGAAGCGATACAGTCAACGGAGATCGGTATGATTACTCATTTGTTTGTGCCTCAATTGGATAGTATTGACATCAGAGACATGTGATTCCAACAAGACGGGTCCACATGCTATAGAGCGCGCGATACTATTAATTTATGGAAAGAAATATTTGATGAACGATTAATATCGAGAAATGTACCTGCCAACTGGCAACCGCATTTGTGTGATTTAACATAGCTCTACTATTTTCTTTGGAGATATGTGAAGTCACTTGTCTACGCTGATAAACCAGAGACTATTGAACACTTGAAAGCCAGCATTCGACGCGTTATTGCCAAAATATGATCAGAAATGCTGCGAAGTGTGATCGAAAATTGGAACTCCAGATTACGTCTTGTACGCGGCGGCATTCGTGGCCATTACAATTATTTTTCCGTGTTTGATTTAAATTAAAATTTTTATACCTCGAAATGAACCATCCTTTACATTCCTATTATCGCTTTCCGTAATATGGAAGGATCCAGCCACGTCCATAGTAGTTATCTCGAATAGTGCGCTGGCGTTGTACTGTTGCATTAATCCTCGACTTTTTCGTGTAGGTCCTTTCACTACTGCACATCGACAACATTTCTTACACCACTCTACTACCGACTATCTACACCCGAACCAATACAATTGTTGACGAATATCTGAGAGCGTTTTATCAATTCAGAGATATGATTGAGCGTGTTACTGCTCAAAATTATGTTGCTAATAAGCGGTTTATAACAGCAGACGAAAGTCGCATATTTCTAATACTTATCGATGGAATATCGAAAAATGTAATATTATGTCCTTCCACCAGGAAAAAAACCAGTAATTAGTGACCATCATTGACATACAAATGAATAGAGCAAATGAGACAAACGATATGAGTGTCATGTTTGTTGGAAATATGCCCTTTAACAAACACATTGATCTAATTATTTCCAAGGCGGATTCTATGTTTGATTTTATCAGGAGATGGACAGTGGTTATCGGGCCGGAATCATTCGAGGTATTATGTACACTTGTTTATCCCGAATTACCCTCGAAGAAGACATACGAGAAAGTTGTAAACATTTTAAAGGACCATTACAAACCAAAAACTATTGAAATAGCGGAGAGCTACAAATTTTATAAAAGAGACCAAAAAATAAACGAATCTCTTAATGATTATATCGTCGAGCTTAAAGTGTTGGCAGCACCGTATAATTTCGGTAAATTTTTGGAACGAACGTTGCGAGACAAGTTTGTATTGGGGTTAACGGACGAAAGAATTGTGAATTCATTATTGATCGAAAAAGATACCGAAGAGATACCGTCATCAATAAAGTAGATTTAGGAGTTAAAGCACGTGTTCACAACAAAGTGATAATCAGAAATTTAGTAATGATTTTAACTGAAGACAATTTCAAAATCAATTTGTTGGTAGACGGCAACAGCGAGTGGTGACGTGTTTCATATGTGGTAAGCCAGGTCACATTGCACGATTCTGTAGAAATCGCAATGAAGTAAATTATTCGTATAATATAAAATTTATTAGTTCATAGAACTTTAGAAAAACCCTTAATTGTTGAAATTTTAATAGACGGTATGTTTATGGACACGAAAATATTATGTCAGTCAGTGTGATATCGGGTAATATAATTGAGATTATCGGGCGTACCGATGTCACTGTCGCCATGAGTGGAGTGAACCGGGATTTGACTTTAACAGTTTTAGGCACGGAGGAAAATTGTATACCCATTATGGGGCGTGATTGGCTATCAATATTTTACCATAATTAGAAGAGTTGTTTTTTAAACGATCGAGTTGATGAAGTCAATTAGGTGAATCCAGACTAATTTAAATAAATTTTTTTTTTTTAATTTCCGTTATTTACTTAGGACATATTATTTCTAAGGAGGGGTTAAAGCCCATCCCAAAAATTGTTGAAGCCATTGAGAATTCGCCAACTCCAAAAAATATTACGAAATTAAAGTCGTATTTAGAGCTTCTCAACTATTATTGCAAGTTTTTACCTAATTTGTCATCAAGATTGTTTCCTTTGTATCAATTAAAAACTAAACCGTTTGCCTGGAGTAAAGAATGTTAACAATGTTTTGACGATTCTAGAACACTTTTACGGAAACACAATGTGTTAACTATTTTCGATACCATCCCTCCCGCCCCCAACTATTTTCGATTTTTTACGTTCATTTCATCAACTCTTACACCGGCTGAAAAAATTACATCCAAATTCATAGAGAGGCATTAGCGGTAGTATTCGCTGTTGAAAAGATTTGAAAAATATCTCTTGAAAATGATTTTTAGTGGAAGCAATGGATTGCTAGCTATGCTAGCTCAAAGAATTCAGCGATAGGCAATTTATCTATCACAATTCGACTACACGATTAAATACAGAAAGGGTTCACTCATGAAAAATGCTGATTGTTTATCTTGTTTTCCCTTGCTTAATTGCACGGAGTTAGAAGAACCATTATTATTTTACATATTAAATTAAATTAATTACATTAAATTTTCCGATAAGCCAAGAAGTAATTAAGAGGGACACAAAAGAAAATGAAAGGTTGGTTACGTTACATAATTTTATGAATATAGGCTGGGCTCATAATATACCGAAAGAATGGAAACCATATTATAATGTTAGGGACTCTTTGGATATTGAGGATGAATGTATATTTTACAATAATCGCATTGTAGTTCCAAAAAAAATGTACTTGGATATCATTAAAATAATGCATGATCAACATATAGGGATAGTAAGAATTAAAAAGATTTGTAGATCCGTTGTTGGATCAAGTATCGGTATTGATCAAGGTATCGAAAATTTTGACAAAACGTGTAGATCATGTAAATTAGAACAAATAGCAAAACCGGGTTGTGAAAATGCACACTGGCCTCAAACGAATTATCCTTTTTAAAAGATTCATCTCGACCTATTTTACTTTGGTAATGAAACGTTTTTGATGTCCTTTGATGTCCGTTGATGATTTTAGCAAATGGTTAGAAGTGAATTTGTTGTTAAAGAATAGTAAAGCAGTTTCGGTAATTTCGAAGTTATATAAAGATTAAATTTTTTGTTTTTAGGTTCCCTTCGGAAATTGTAACAGATAACGAACTACCCTTCGGGGGATGTGAGTTTGATAAATTTTGTAGGTCAAATGATATTTATTAAGTTGAGTTATTCGCCCCTTTATCACCCACAAAGTGATGAGGCAGCCGAACGTGCGGTGCAAACTCACAAGGATTATATTATTTCTAGTTGACGAAATGAGTCGCGAAACGCTTCAACAAAAGTGGGAAATGTTGGAAATTTACGTGATGAGGATTTTGCTCAAAAAATCATCTTTTCAGACGAGGCGCATTTCCAACTCGGTGGATTCGTAAAACAATCCAGAAGCCAATCCATTGCGTGTTACTGTTTGGTGCGGCTTGTGGCGTGGCGGCATTATTGGGCTGAATTTCTTCGAAGATGAGGCCGGCGCGATCGTTACGGTCAACGGAATCAACTACCGCCACATCTTAACATTTTTTTTGTGGTCATATCTTGAAGATATTGGTTTGGTTCCAATAAGATGGTGCGCCATGCCACACATCGGGCGTTACATTAGCGAAACTGCGTCAAAAATGAGGGCCGGCAAGGAGCTACGATTTGACGCCTTTGGATTTTTATTTGTGGGGTGCCATGAAGGACAAGTGTTATATTGACAATCCACAAACAATTGAGCATTTGAAAGCCAATATTGAAGCAAACATTGGCGAAATAGCTCCGTACACAATCCAAAATGTGTTCAGAAATTAGACCGACCGAATGGAGTACGCCAAGGTCAGTCGCGGCTTCCATTTGAATGAAATCATTTTCCATAAATAACTAGGAGGGTTGTACTTTCAAACAAAACAATCAATTTCGAAATATATTAAGCCGTTTTTGTTTTATTAAATTTTTAAATCTGAACTTCTTATTGGGATCCCTTTATATGGAAACATAATTTTGGTGGATCTCATTGATATAAATAATATAGAAAATGAATCGTAAAGTCTATGGGAAAATTCCACCACGTGGAAATGATAGAATTAGGATAACAGGCAAGGTCGTTCGTTTCCAAACGAAGAGCGGCGGTATTATTTTTCGTTCTCGTAAATCAAATCGATGTTACATTGGTTTCAGTAGTTTTACTTTAGATAAATTCTGGATATCGCAGAGTTTGTCGAACCATTTGATTATGTGGAAATGTTAGCCATAGGTTGGCACAAGCTGATGAGTCAAGAGCTATTTCCAATAGGAGGAGACAAGTTCACTTAAATTTAATCGACTTTCTTGGTTTGAGTAATTTTAGTTTAAATAAATTCTGAATATCGTGGAGATTGTCGGAAAACTCCACCATGTGCAAATGTTAGCTTAAGGCTGATACAATCAAATGAGTCAAAAGACATTTCCATAAGGAGGGGATAGGTTTCCTTATCATTCTAGTAAATCTAATCGATTTTAGTGATTTGAGTAGTTTAAGTTTAGATAAATTCAATCAAATGAGTTTAGAACTATTTCTTTCCGAAAGGAGGGAACATGAATCCTGTTTCGTTCATCCTAATCTAATCGATTTTATTAGTTTGAGTGGTTCTGGTTTAAATAAATTCTGGATATCGTAGAGTTCGTTGGAAAATTCCATTACGTGCAAATGTTAGCCTTAGGGGACATATATCCTTTTTCGTTCTCGTAAATCTAATCGACTTTCTTCGTTTGAGTAGTTTTAGTTTAGATAAATTTTTGATATGGTAGTTTGTCTGAAAACTGCACTATGTGCAAATGCTAGCTTTCCCCATGGGATGAGACATTGATCCTTTTTTGAGAATTTGTCTAAACTAAAACTAGTCAAACCAATAAAATCGATTTAATTTACGAGAACGAAAAGGATACCGCTCCCAACCTTTGGCATTTAACTCATTTGATTGTGAAAACCTAAGGCTATTATTTCCAACTAGTGGAATTTTCCGACAAACTTTCCGATTTCCAGAATTTATATTTTTGATTTCCGTGATTTATTTAAACTTAAACTACTTATACCGATCGAATTGACTTAATTTTCCAGAATAAAATTCTGACATATCCCATTTTTATGGAAATGACTTTAGCTCACTTGCTTGTCTTACCGTAATATAATAACAATTTCCACAAAGGGCTTTGTACACAAATTAACTCCTGGCATCTAGAGATATTGGCAGGTAGGTAAAACTGCTTAAAAATTAGAATTTTTCGTGAAATTTGAAGAGTGTAAAATAAGTTTTGTTTAGTTTCTTTTACTTTTAACTCAAAGTTTTTATAAACAATTTTTAACAGTGTGTTTACTAATACTTGTTTATTTTTCTTACTTTGGACATATTTCACTATTGAATATTGTATTTTTGTACTTTTTCTTTTTGGTACTCGATTTCTTTCAATAAATAAATAAAAATAAATAAATTGTCCCAAAATCTTAAATTATTTAGTAAGGGAAACTGTGGTGATTTCATGTGCCGCCCGCCGGCACAAATGATTTGTGGAAGAAAGTGCGAACTTTTAAAGTGCCGTCAAAAGTAGCGAGATTCAACCGTGGAAGTTTAAAATAGGATTTCAATGGATTACGTACTGTTCATACTGTAAAGGAAAAAAAAAAAGAATTTCACCCCATAATATAAAATTGTGCGATATCTATCGAATAGAGATGATCGAGTTCCAATTCACAAGGAAAAATTTCAAAACTTTTTCAACTTAAATTTTAGAAACGGAGACCTATTACATAAATAACTTTGGTTATATTCGTTTAGTGTACATGAAAGCGAGTTTCATCCAGCATCGCCAAATTCCTTAAAATTCATGTTTTCCCAATCACTTTGTAAATATTTTCAGGTTTTTTGAGTACATACTACATTGTGCACTGCAGCCAGTGTACAGTGTAAATCAAGAATTTGATTATATCAAATAAACATATTATAATTTTTTATATCTACACCAACCGGTTCAAAATAATAATAAAATTTGTATTCAAAACCAATGAAGGTATACAGTAGTGATCAAAAAGTTCGTTACAGAAATATATAGTACACGTATAAAATCAATTTCTAAAAGTAGCTTAATGTAAACAATTTTATATAGCTAATCCAATTAAAAAACCAAAAATGAACAAAGAAATCAATCAAATTAAACTAGAAATGCGATATTAATTACGATGATCTATTTATAGCAGCGCGCAACAACACAACCAAATCAAATTTAGATCAAATAATAACAATAAGCTACGTCTGAATCCAAACATAAATACAAATCAATTTTAATCGCCTTAACGAATTTCTTACTTATTTTGACGTTGATTTTAAACAAATATTTAAAAAAAATTTAATTCACGCGTCGGTGGTGTTATAATATAGATTCACTCGATCCGATTAATTAATTTGCGTGAAATTCACTGAATAATACTTTATATGCAAACAACAACCTTTCAATTAGTTATTGAGGCCTACGCGCCCGCCAATACTTCAGATACAAAATAATATAATGCTACGATCAGCACATAAATAAAATTACAATTCAATGTCTGTTGGATAAAATTACCGAGTAAATAATTTTTGATAATAATGTAAATAATAATAATTTTAAGGTTATTTTTAATAACGTTATTATTGAAAACAAAAGAAAAATTCCATTGTTTTGCTGCTTTCAAAAATTTTAATTTTACGATTTGTTTTATTGGTTTTTAATTATTTATTCGTTTGTTTTTCCCGCGAACACACAAACACATACACATCCGATTTACATTACATTTATTATTATTAATGAGCTATTGGATTGCCGAATGGCAGAAGAAACAATAATTAAACAAAAATATAAATTATGATGAACATTTCAATATTTACTTGAACTTGGCGCGATTTATTAACTTTTAAAATATTTTATTTTCATAGTAAACATTGATGTAAACAAATGGAGTTTACATATTGAACATTTTCCATATTGAATTGATAGTAAATGAAACACTGTTTGGAAATTTTTCGAAAACTGAGCATACAAAGAGTTTTTGACATAGGATTAATAGAAGTATATAAGGCCTGTTACCGACCAAACGGCACAGTGGTTAAAGCTTTGGCGTTTGAATCGGGAGGTAACGAGCTTGAATCCCGATAGGGGTAGGATGCAAAAGGGAATATTCATTCAACTTCCATGCCAATATAGGCTGGCATGGAGCTATGCAATGTGCAGATGGTGATAAAATTGGAGCTATTACCGTACGTCCTCGATTTGGCAGTGCTTGGGAGTACTTCGGCCCCGGAACAGATTGCATAGATTAAATAGTAAAAAAAAGTAAAAATTCATATTAAGCTTGATTTGAATAAATCTAGTAGATCTTACAATAAATCTATAGTACCTGGCAATTGAATTAGAACCACATTCGGATTTTGGTATTTTTTCAAATTTATCAGGAACAAAACAGAAATGGACACATATTCGGCGATCGATTTCACCGATCGGCAAACTTGCCACTATAATATTTTGGTAGACTTCTACGTTCACTCCACTTGTGCCAAGCCGATTAAAATTATAATGGAGCTTTCTTGTGAAGAAAGGAATTTCGGGTTGGCACAAATAGTGGCAAGTTTGCCGATCGGTGAAAATTTTGAAATATTAATTTTCGTAGAATCAAAATTTTTAAGAAAATTCCGTTCATCACAAGAATGTCATTTTAGATATGCGAGCTGCATTAGATTTTTAACTGGGTTGGCACAAGTAGAGTGCACGTACGAGTCTACCAAAATATTATAGTGGCAAGTTTGCCGATCGGTGAAAATTTTGAAATATTAATTTTCGTAGAATCAAAATTTCTAAGAAATTCCGTTCTTCACAAGAATGTCATTTTAGGTATGCGAGCGACATTAGAATCTTAATCGGGTTGGCATAAGTAGAGTGCACATATGAGTCTAATAAAATCGTATAGTTGTTATATTGTTAAGTTTTTATTGATTTTAGACTTTCATAAACATCTCTAATTATATGTAAATGATAATGTTTTTATGTTAAAACTCTTAATTAAATAAATAAATAAATATTTATATAATTATTTTAATAGAAATATTTGTTGTGCTCTGACTTCGCCTAAATGACTGCTTTAAACCAACACACTCTCATATATTTTTGTTTTTGTTGGTTTAGGATTAATTTAGGATAAACTTCAATTGGGTGACACGGTGCTCAATCCTGAATGACGGTGTATGGCCCTTCTTCTTCATTTAGTCAGTTTAGGAAAGGCAAAAATACAGTCTCAACAGCCTTTTTATATTGCACTTGATTCATGGTGCTCTCCACAAAATACAGAGGTCCGGTGCCATTCGTGGTTATGCATGGTCAGATCATGACTGGTGGTGGGTTTTTAATTTTTTCTGTACAGCTTCATCACTATAACGTTCCTTGGGTCTTCGTCTAACGAAATTAACACTCTCCGTCATTGCTTCAAGTCAGGAATCGCTAAAGATCACCTGTTGCAAGGAGGATGTGAGTTGTAAAAATGAAATTTATTATACAAATCGATACTTTGACGAAACGATTTATTACGACGAGACGACAAAATTTGTACTCATTTACCTTTTTCCAATCTTCAACCGTAAAATTTATGTGCATTTTTGCCCATTGCAGGCGTGCTTTCTAAATTTTTGGTATCAAACTAGGGTCCTTGGCTGGTCTGCGATATTTGAGTCCGGCAGAGTACAATCATGATCGTGTGCTCGCAGATACATTAGTATAATGCAATTTTAATTTATTTAGCACCTCTTTAGCAGAACTTTGTTTATATTGGGGAGCTGTTTTTATAATTAGCCGGTCGTCTGTCGCGGTGGTTTTACGGACACCACGGCAATGACTGCAACCGCTCGATGTCGACGGCATATTTTTTCGAATTAATGCGGCGATTTGGTCGACTGTATGTCGAGAAATTTTTTGCATGATTGCACTTTGACGGTTCGAATGCATATACATGTTTATAATAAAGTCTCTATTTTAATTTTATCCACGCTATACTAATGTCTTTCAATGTCTTTCACTTTTCCTATTCCGAATAAATTACAGAGCTGAAATGAAATTCACAATAGATTATTAAAACACTTTATTACACTTCTTAACACGAGCACTTACACATTTCAACTGAATTTGGTTGAATTCGCACTCCTTTTACATATTACATTATATGTGTTTAGATTCTAATAGCAGCCACCTGACCCAAAACCAGTAATACTGGAATTACCCTACTAATATAAGGGTTGTTGTTCATATAAATAAATTCTCTTAAAACAACTAGATCCGCTTACAATCGAAAATTTGAAATATGTGTCAATACTGCTTGTATTACAAATTACTTGATACGCAAAAGTGGCTCTAATTCAATTGCCAGGTACTTTATATATAAAGGGTGAACCAATAAGATCTTCCGGAAGTTTTTTTTGAAATAAAACCCTTTAAAATCCATTTAATAATCAAAAATTATATTTGTGACGCAAGTTCGGTTTATGACATTTAATGTTTGAAAATATTTTCTTTTAAATGTTGTTCGCGACTGACTCATAGATGATCCATTCGATGGGTCCAATTTTCAAGCACTCGAATCGATTGTGGTTTAACGATATAAACAAGTGATTTCAGATACACGGGTGATTTCAATTCACGGGTCCGTTTCAATTTGGAGCTGTTCCAACGCACATAAATCAAATCGAAGACGCAAAGGAAGGTCAACCGGCTTCAATTCTTGAACAAGCTGTATTTTGTATGCCTTCAAACCAAGATCTCTCTTCAAAATGCGCCACAATGTGCTACACAAGGGATCCAGAGCTTGAGAACGGCGACGAATTGATTGATTTCGGTCTTCACGTACACTTTCAGCTGCAGCAGCAATATTCGAAATTTATTGATTGTTTCGCGAATAGTGCGTTCAGTTGGACGATTATGAGCACCATAAAATGGCCGAAGAGCACGAAAACATTATATTCATGGTGGGCTATTCATGGTGAAATGTCAATGAATACTGAACACAAATATCATATGAACACGACAGTTGTGACGCATGAATCCCAATGAGAATACCAATTGGAAAAAGAACATCCTATTGGAACACTTTTTATAAAAGTATGAGTATGAAACTTTCTCACAATGTGTATCTCGGCAATAGGATGGACATGAGCATAGTGCGATTTTTTTACAATAGGTGGCGCACGAGTTACACTACCAAAAATCGCGAACCGCTCAACCGATCGTCTGAAATTTTAAGTGTCTATTAGTTGCATATTCAGAACCAACCTTACGATATTTTTGAAGGGGTTGAACCTCGGGGTCTAGGGGCCCCGGTACAAATTTATCTAAAAATAATTTTTTTAAATTCTTTGACGGGAATGAGTTAAGAAAAACGGTTACAAAAAATTAGTGACATGCTTGAATCCGGGAGGTTCGTCCCCTACGTCAAGGGGGCCCTCCTTATAAGTTGCCATACCATTCATCCAATCGGTTTCAAACATTGGATAGGGATTTTATAGCAATGAGCAGGGTTTCATAATTTTTTTGAAGCGATCGAGTCCCTGGTCTAGTGCTCTGTACAAATTAATCAGAGATATCAAGAAATTGTATTTTATAATACTTTGATTGATCGTTACTATACTTCTATCTAAAATAAATAGAGTCCATATAAACGATTCATCTCTATAAGGATGCAATCATCAGCAATTGGGAATGGAATCGCCTCAGTGAACAGAACAGCTCTTCTAGCATACTGTTGACCCTGAAATATTGTACGAAACGTATTGCGTTATCAATCAATTAAATTGATCCATCGAAATAAATTGACGAACTCAAAAAGATATTAATTAATTCAAAATTAATTAATTTTAATTTAAAATTAAATTTTGGTGAAGCTGAATCAAATAAAAAAAATAATAATTTAGGCTAAATATTCGACTAACTCGATTTTCTAATAATTTAACAACTAAAAGTTAAAATATATAATTTCCATATAACTTCAGAAAGCAATTTATAATAAAAATTACTTATTCCATTTTTGTCCTCTATAGCTACCATTCCAATCACCAAAAATTGCATCTTCCACAAGAAATACCCTTTGCTACAAAAGATTATACGTGTACAATTAGTTTGAAAAGGTACTAACCTGTTATATTTAAAAATTGTATTCTACAAGAAATATCCTTTGCTACAAAATATGGCTTAGTTTGAAAAGGTACTAACTTTATATTCAAAATGTCGCATCTTCTACAAGAAATACCCTTCGTATAATGTTCGTCGATTATTTCAACATAATTTTTAATCATTTTGTGTAAATTAATACTGATTTGAGTACATCAGAATCCCCGTTATTCCCGAATTAGGTACAGTGAAATAAAATAATTGGTGGTGACTGTTTTCAGGTATGTATTAAATATTGTTTCAATAGAATATACATTCTTATTAATGTATATAAATGTGTAATCTGTGATTCCTTTTTGTTTGTAGTTAACCCCCGAAGAAAAGATCTATTGGGCACGCAACTATATTTTTCATTATTGTTTAGTACATCATCCAAAGAAATACGATGCCACGACGACGATTTATTGGGCGAAATACACGCAAATCGCTTAGAGTTATAACCTTTATCACTGGCAACGATGGTTATCCGCTCTATCGACGTCGCACAATTAACGATATTCCACAATAATAAAAGTACGAAACAACGACATCAAAATCAATAATCGCTGAGCTGTACTGTATTCGCCATTGCTCTCCAAGACATATACAGCCCATATTAATGTGGAATATTGCAATTCGGTCAAATCGATCAAATATATCTGCAATTATATCGACAAAGGATCGGACATGGCTGTCTTTGCATTGACCAACAGAAACGATAAAATCACGAGATACCAAATGGGTCGCTCGTAAGTAGTAATGAGATAATTTGGTGAGTTTTGCCTTTTCCGCAGAGATTGCACGACATCGAGCAGAAATACCACCAACCACAACATTGACAGCATTATTCACATTAAACCAAAATGTTGCTCGGACCCCGCTATACGCAGAGGAGCCAACATACTTCACGTGGAACTCAACATCAAAAAAATTTCAAAGACGCAAACATGGAAAAGCTGTAGAAGGTTACAACAACTTATTTTCAACCGATACATTGAGTAGATTGTACACCGTTCACTCAACAATGCTTTTACGCATCGTTTCAACAATTGAGAACAGTTGGTGCCCAATTATGCCAAACTTAGCGTAAAGCATGCCAGAAATTAAAGTTACTGGAAAATGATACACATTGGGATACATCACTAGGGGACGCATCAATCACTTGCCAATGCCTTGTCTAATCCGAAAGATTTGTGGGAAAAATACAAAGATCAAAAGAGTGAAGATATTTTACATCGCAACACAAGCATGATATGGAAATGTATAACGAAGCGCTAATCAACAGAACGCTCATTCAATTAGGAATGGTGTCATTGAATCGATTAACAGACGATGTATACAATCCAGATTTGCACAGTGTGCAGCAATTTCATGTCAATATGAGCTGTAAACATTAATTCAAACAAATCTGTCAAAACTGACGATACAACAACACAATGCATATAACCGCAATATGAATGCAATTTCAAAACAAATTGGCGGTTTGATTTTCCTCGATGTACCCTCCCGGTGGAACAGGCGAAACATTTCAATTTGATTTTGGTGACCATTCGCTTACAAAATAGCATTGCATTGGCCGTCGCATCTTCTGGTATTGCAGCAGCTCTTTTGAATGGAGGTAGAACAGCGCACTCTGTGTTCAAATTGCCATTGAACATGCAATTTACTGAAACAATCACATGCAAAATAAAAAAGAATTGAGGAATGGGAAAACTTTTGCAAACATGTAATCTAATAGTATGGGATGAATGCACAATGGCTCTTTTAAGAGGTAATACAGAGCCATTCGGAGGTGCCCTCATTTTGCTGGCTGGTGATTTTTGCCAGACTCTACCAGTTATACCACATTCCACACCAGCCGATGAACTAAACGCATGTCTCAAATCATCTGTTCGTTGGCAAAATGATACTGTTAAAGTTAGCCGAAAGTTTCCAGCCGAAAGGTCATGCAGATGGTGTCCTCGCTATCCCAGTCGAAAGATGAGAATGCAGATATTGTTTTTCCTATCCAAGCAATGCAACCATTGCCATCCAATTTGCATCCATTTATCATCCATTTTGTTGAGAAATTCTGAAGGGGATGCAGGGGTGTAATTTTGCAAAAGTTCTCTATTTCATTATATCGAAAATGCATTGAATGGCCTGTCGTTCAAGATTATCGTGCTTTGTCATTGATGCCACTATGGTTATTTGATAGGCCATAATGTTGGTCAACTTCGGCTTAATCTTGGAGAAATTCTTAAGGGGATGCAGGAGTGTAATTTTGCAAAAAATCGGTAATTCAATATATCAAAAATTCCTTAAATGGCCTGTCGCTCAAGATTAACGTGCTTTGTCATTGATGCCACTATGGTTATTTGATAGGCCGTAATGGTGGTCAACTTCGGCTTAATCATGGAGAAATTCTGAAGGGGATGCAGGGGTGAATTTTAGCACAATTTCGGTAATTCATCGCTAATTCAATATATTGAAAATGCATTGAATGGCCTGTCGTGCAAGATTATCGTGCTTTGTCATTGATGCCACTATGGATATTTGATAGGCCATAATGTTGGTCAACTTCGGCCTAAAGTCTTTGGCTTTGCATTCTGGAAGAAATTGTAATATTGGATGTCATACTTTAGGAAATCGTTCTTTTGGAAATCGTTCTACACAGATTACGAATGAATCATGAGATACGAAATTTTCTCGGAAAAATAGATATAATAGGATTCATAAAAAAATCTAGACTGAGGTGGCTAGGACATGTTCTTACGATCATAAAACCGGCCCACAAAGTAGACCATGGAGTAGGCACCAACGAATGTGGGTCCACGCGGAAGGCCTACAACTCGATGAATTAACACCTTGAAAACGGATCTGCTCAAACTCGGACATTGTGTCTGGCTTTTCCTTGTTTCGAACCGTAATAGCTGGATAAATTTCAGGATGTAACACCTTCAGTTACTAAATAAGTTGTTAATGGAGTTATTTCAGAAATATATAAATGATAGGCGAAGTCACTTCCAAATTTTAATATAAAGTACCAAACTCTTGGCCCTGGGATCTGATCACTTTCAAATTTAATATACAGTCAAACCAGTCTAAGTTGACTACTCAAAAAACCCGAGTTCAATTTTTCGAGATGAGCAAAAGTGGGAGGAGGTGGTCAGATTTGCAAGTTTTACTGTATTTAAATGATTTTTAAAAAACTATTTGGCAACCCCTCTACTTTAGGCTCTGATCACTTCCAAATTTTATTTGGTGTGCAAGTAGAAACTCGGCTCTGTGTGTTAGTTGCATTAAAAGATACTTAATATGATGCACGTGTGCATCAATTTTAAGAGATGAGTGTCAATAAGCAACATTTACGTCATTGCATTCTATTCTCAATTAACTCGACTTTGAGTGAACATTCTGTGAGTCATTCAGCAGTAAAAAAGTGGTTTGCAAGATTTTGTGATGACAATTTTCGTCTTGAGGACGATCCACGTCCAAGTTCAGTAAAACAATTTGAAGATAAAGAACTTAAAGTTTTACTGGATGAAAATCCGTGTCAAACTCAAAAGAGCTTGCAAAATAGTTAGGAGTTACTCACCAAGCAATATCACTTCGATTGCATGCAATAGAAAGAATACAGAAGGAAGGAAAATGGGTTTCTCATAAACTGACCGAAGAAAACAAAAACCGAAGAGTGGACATCTACCTGAATTTGCTTTCTCGGTAGAAAAGAAAGAATGTTTGCACAAAATCTTTACGGGTGACGAAAAGTGGATTTTGTACGATAATCCCAAATGCAGAAAACTATAGTTTGGTCCAGCGAAAATGAATATTCATGCCAAGAAAGTGTCTCTGTGTGTCTAGTGGGTTTGGAAAGAAGTCATTTACTACGAACTTCTGGAACCTGATCCAACTGTTATAGCTGAATGTTCCCAGGCTCAATTGATCAAATTGAGTGGTGCTCTGGAGGAAAAAAGATCATTTATGGGCCAAGGAAGGCAGAAGGTGATATTACTGCATGACAACGCTCGTCAACATACAGAAAAATCAACCAAGGATCTCATATTTTCCTTAGGCTGGGAAGTCTTACAGCAAGCACCGTATTCTCCATTCTTGGCTCCCTCTGATTACCACTTATTCAGATCGATGTCATCATATTTGAAATACCAGTGATTCACGAAAGGTTTTGTTTCGACACCACTAAGTTTCTATCGCGAAGACATTCATCATGTACCTGATAAATGGCAAAAGACCATAGATAGGAATGGGGAATATTTCGTTAATTCAAAAATGGAGAGTTTCTACTTGCACACCTAATAATAGGAAGTGATGTTCTGCAAACCACTTTGCTATAAGCTATAAATGTCATAGATTTTCGAAGTTTCAATAGCATCTGGTTTTAGAAAGTGGCTCAAACTTTTAACCGTTTGGTCGCCAAAAACAAACAAACACAAAAAATTATTATATTTTCGACATCCCCACCTAGGTATGAAAATCGAAGTTCTGATGATGACATCATTGTGATATCGAAAAAATTTAACAAGTGTTTAAGAAGTATTTCGTATAATCAACGCGCCGATCATTAAACAATATTTCTTCTTCCGTCTGACAACTTTTAACGCGGTGCACTCGTAACTAGAATTATGCTGTGCAGTTTCTATTTCAATTAGTTTTTCATGGTTTAATATAAAATATCCCAACAAAAATTATTTTTTAATTTCTCATTACCAGGAAAATGTCATTAAAATGCAACGGATACAATACTTTTAGGGGAACTTTTAAATTTAGTATACTTTCAGGGGAACTTCAACTTGACTTTAACAATTAAATTTCAATGTATATCTCTATTCGCTCGAGAAATTTATTTACCGAGCCATTCTTGTTTATTCCTTTTGGAGCATTCTAATGTTTTTTTACCTCAAAGCAATTAATTAGTTTTAAATTTTCAAAAATTGAAAACCACGTCTAATTAAAATACGCCAAAAAGTAGCACCACAATTATTGCTTTCTAAATGTTGAATGACCATAGTCTTTGATAAACATTAAACAACTCGTAAAGACATATAATTTTGTGTTGCTTTGGTCGCAGCTACATCAAAGTATTTTACATTTACAAAAATGGCAACCGCCTAATAACATATAGAATCAAATATCCATTTAGGGCACACTTGAATAAAGAAATTAGAAATCTCTTTATCTTGTAACTAAAAATGTAATTCGTATTTGATTTATTATGACATTTGTACACAGAAAATCCAAATATAATTATTATTTTGTTCTCATAGAATCGATCTTATCGTAAATATTACGATTCCTTAAAAAGTACTTTGTTGTTTCAACATGTTGTTTAGTATTGAATTTGCCCCTCAGCCTAGGGTACTCAAAGGGCTTCGGCTGTCTCTGTGTACACCTAGGAAACACCATGGTAGCCGCGTCCTCGTCGCGAGGGGCGGGTATCGCTTCGACAGTAGCAAAGTGCTACCGGGGACCAAGTGCCAGTGGTATAAATTGGCTAAAACAAACAATGAGTACAACAAATACGGAATGTAATACCCCAAGTGGTACAACAGATTCTGGGGTGGGCCAATCATTGTTTAACCCATTTGGACGGGGTTCCAAGTTATCAAGATCACCAAGATCTTCAACTGGAAATATATTTCAGTACGAGAAGGAAAATGCCGAACTCCGTGAACAACTAAGACAAATAAAATAATTTACTACTAAATTGAAAGAAGAATTTACAATTTTAAAGAAAGAGAATGAAGAACTCAAAAAAGCAGTTGAAACACGTGCAGAACTTGGGACGACACGTAGTCCAACAGTCGCTGATGGCATTAATTCATTACATACGGATGAAGACGAATTAGAAAGAGAAACAAATTGGATGTTGAACCGGAATAAAAGACCAAGTAAGAAAAGGAAAGCGCAACACTCACCAGAAATGGCAGTGACTTTACCATCAACTTCAAAAGAGGTTTCCAGAAATCAGTTGATCATCAAGAAACAACTAGCTCTAGAACAACAATCAGCTAAACCAAAAGAAAAATCACCTCCATCAATAAATGTCGTCGGGATATCAAATTTCTCCACTATAAATCGATTATGAAATCGATTACGATAGCCGAGTACAAACTCGTATCTCTCAACAACGGCGTCTGGAAAATTAATGTTGTAGACTCCGAAACTTATAGAGCTTTGGCTACAAAGCTTAATTCCGAGGGGCATCAGTGGTTTGCCTATGAGGATAAGAATGATCGCCCAATTAAAGTTATGGCTAGAGGCCTTCACCCAACCTGTGCAAAAGAGGAAATTATTGGGGATCTCAAGCAAAAGGGTTATCAAATAGAAAATGCCGTAAACATCATTAAGAAAGAACAAATCGAAACTGAACAAGGAGTTCAAGTTAAAAAAAAAAGGGGGCTTCCACTATTTATGCTCACTTTTAATAACAAACAAAAAGTGGAAGATGTGTATAATATCAAGGCAATACTTAGCATGAGAGTTAAAATAGAGCCATTGAAAAAGAATAACGGATTAATACTGCAGTGCAAAAAATGTCAAGGTTTTAATCATACGCAGAAATATTGACCAAAGAGAGATTAGATGCGTGAAATGTGCCGGAAAGCATCATGTCCAGGTATGCCCGGTTAGTAAAAATATTGCTGAAAAATGTCTCAATTGCAATAAGTCACATCCCGCAAACTACCGGGGATGTGAAATAGCTAAGGAGCTACAAAGAGTAAGAAATAAAACGCGAAAACAAAGTCCAGGAATATCGGTAAAAAATTATCAAACTTCCACCAAAGAGAAACCTAAACCTCATGCTAGTAAAACGGGAGAACCAAAACGAAAACTGTACTCGCAAGTAGTCATGACAAAACCAGTTATTTCGGAGGGCACTACTGAAGGTACAGCAGTGCTCCAAAAGATACTAAGAAGCATGGAAGCTCTTAACATTCGTCTAGCTAAACAAGAGAAATGCCTTCAAGCTCTAAGCAACAGGTTAGATAAGCAAGACTCTCTAAATGAAATGATATCCATCCTCTATTAAAATGATGCAAACAACAACAAATAAAACATTAAGAATAGTAACCTGGAATGCAAATGGGCTAATGCAACATATTCCAGAATTAGAAATTTTCCTAAATACTGAAAAAATAGATATATGCCTAGTATCGGAAACCCATTTTACTTCTACTTCATACAGCTGTTGATACAGTTGTTACCACGCCATTCATCCAGCAGGAAGGGCAAGGGGAGGATCGTCGGTGGTTATAAAAGAAAACATCAAACACTTTATAAATCTTAAAACTGAAGAGGAATTTATGAAAGTAGTCACCCCCAAGATATAATTTAACTAAAGAAGACTATTGCACGTTATTTAAATCACTTGGATCAAGTTTCATAATCGGAGGTGATTTTAATGCAAAAAACACCTACTGGCGATCAAGAGTAAGCTCTAAAAAAGGAAGAGAGCTGTTTGCAGCAGGAAGAGTATGCAATTGCGATTTGAGTTTGTTGAAGATAAGATTGATTTTCAGGTGCCAATTAAAAACCCGATAGAGCTAGAAGAAGAACTAGACAACAACTCCACAAAAGTATACAAGAAGCGGCTTGGAGTAGTACTCCCTCAAGTTCAAAGGAAATGCGCCGAAATGCTATTTTTCCTCTAGAAGTTAGGGAACTGGTTGCAGCAAAACGAAAAGCAAGAAAGGCCTGGCAAAGAAGTCGAGCGCCAGAATATAAAACAACTCTAAATTTGTTATCCAATAAACTAAAGTTGCTAATTAAAGAAATCAAAAACGAATCCTAAATACTTAAGAATAAATACTTGAGTGGCCTTACTGGGAAAAAAGATGCCGAGTACTCTCTTTGGAAAGCGACAAAAAGATTAAAACGACCTAAACTATAAATTCCACCAGTAAAAAATGAAGATGGCACATGGGCTATAAGTGCAAAGCAAAATGCTTCGTTGTTTGCAACCCACCTCGAGAACACGTTCCAGCCTCTACCTAGACAAACTGCAGAGGAAAACATACCACCAGTATACGAAATGGATAACTGCAATATATCTCCTGTCACATCACAAGAATTAAAAGAGGAAATCAATCTCAACCTAAATACAACAAATCTCCAGGATATGACTTAATTACAGGACAAATAGTAAAAGTTCTTCCTGAAAAAGGACTACGTAAACTACTCCAAATAATTAATGCAGTGTTCAGACTTAAACACGTTCCAAGTCAATGGAAAGTAACAGAAGTAATTATGATACCTAAACCAAACAAACCACTTAATGACAAAAATTCGTATAGGCCGATTTCCTTACTCCCAATAATTTCAAAATTATTCGAGAAACTACTCCTAAAGAGACTAAAACCAATAATAGAAGAACTCTTGTTCCTCCACATCAATTTGGCTTCAGGAAAAACCATTCAACAATAGAACAAGTACACCGAATTACAAACATAATTGAAGACGTAATTGAAAAAAAGAAAGTATGTATGTTCAAGCGTCTTCTTGGATGTAGCACAGGCTTTTGACAGAGTATGGCATAAAGGTTTGGAATATAAATTACAAAGAGACTTACCAAAGCAGTTTTATGAAATTCTAAAATCTTACATATCTAACCGACACTTTCGAGTTAAATTAGATGGCGAATACTCAGAAATAAAGAAAATATGAGCAGGGGTACCACAAGGTAGCGTTCTGGGACTAACTTTATAAGTTCTATACACCTATGACCTGCCAACGATAGAGAATACTAACATAGCGACGTTTGCGGATGATACGGCCATCTTAGCAGTTGCTAATTGCATAGAAGAATCTACAAGCAAATTGCAAAGTGCTACTAATATTGTCAGTACCTGGACCAAGAGATGGCGAATAAAACTTAATGAAACAAAATCTGTTCACGTAAACTTTACCAACAAGAAGGTCAACTGGATAGTAGAACTGAACTCCCACCAAATTCCCTATGAAAACACGGCAAAATATCTAGGCATGACTCTAGACGCGAAACTAAAATGGAAAGAGCATGTGAAAAAGAAAAAAGAAGAGTTAAACATCATATACAGAAAGATGGATTGGCTCTTAGGAAGAAATTCTGAGCTAACTCTACATAATAAATTGCTACTATACCGGCAAATCCTAAAACCTGTGTGGACTTACGGTATTCAGCTCTGGGGCTGTACAAAGAAAACTAATGTCAATATCATCCAGTCAAACAGTCATCCATGTAAAACACATGCAACGTATTAGTCTACACCAAAATGCTGAGATACGACTACGTCGTATGTTGGATGATTCAAACCCAGTAAGACGGCTGCGAAGGAAGAAACCGCATGATCTACAAGATCCAATCAGGATCGACTAAAAATATAATAAAATTGTAAAGGGGACTAGCCAAAGGGCTACAACCCTCCAAACAAGAATATAAATTATGAAAGGTAAATTACTAGATGATTTGTAAATCAGTTGTAATAGATAAATATAAAAAAAAGTATTGCACTAAATCATTCAACTTCATCGGCGACCTATTTGACTTTAATTTATCAAAGGATAACTTCAAAAATATACTGAAGAATTAAGTTTTAAATTTTTAATTGTTGATTGATTGATTTAATTTTAATTGATTTATATTTTTTTTTGTCTTAAAGTTTTGTTGTTTGAATTTTTTATATACTACTTTGGACTACTTTAGACTAGTGATGCACGACAACTAAAGCACGCGACCGAGCGAATTTATGATGCTCCATCAATTTTCATCAAAACAAAATCTTTCAACATTCAAGTTCTACTAAATTAAATTTTGATAAAGATAATTATTTCGGCCACAATTCAAAATTGCTTAGTAAAATAAACTTTCACCATCAACTAGCAGTCCAATGATTAGCACTCCGCTGTTCAAAATTACCAAAGGGATATAATTACTTAAATACACCGCCTGTAACCATATTAGAACCGTAATACCAATTACAAGCTCATGTACCTCCCACAAATTATCTAGACCAATAAGTCCCACTAAGCACACGCATGTTTCAAGTAAAACAGAATACAAATATAAAAAATTACGTACGCGATTCAAGTTCAAATTGTTTCACAGGTAACCTAATTACCTGCGCGTATAAAAGTTCTGTTTGACTTTCAAAAACCTGTTATTCTTACGTTAGAATGGCAAACCAAATAAGTGGTTACGCAGACAGAAACAATATTTTATGTGAATTTTATGCTAAACATCTTAGTGACCACAAGCTTACGACGGCAACCAACAACAGAGTGTTTTTTATCACAAAAAAAATATTGGAAATAAAATTTTAAAAATAAACAATAAAATTATTTATTTAAATATACATGTTGATTCCAAAAATTTCAGGTAATCCACTTTGGCTATAAATAGCAAGTTTTTTTATATGTTATACCAAAAATAATAATTAAAATGTGGCGGATTTGAATGCTCACTTACCTGTTCAGAAAAAATACGACGAAAACCATCACGCGAATGTTTACCATCACCAAGTAACGCACTACATTCCGAAATTAAGAGCCAGCGTTTTTTATCACGTCTCACTTCTAACTCCATTGCACTACACTGATTCGGATCATTTTCATTCGCCACCGTTGCACCAACAATTTTCTTATTTTCATTTATTTTATTCACATCACCATAATTAATCACTTTTGTTTTTTGATCATCACTTTTGTTTAAATTTACCGCGGCCGATGCTGATGTGGTACATGGTGGTGGTGGAGGCGTTGGTGATGATGACGTTACTTCATCATCGAAAATGCAGCCGTCGCCGCCACCATGATTTGAATGAATCGATAATTTTCGCTCGTTTGGAAACATTTGGTGGCCATGGTGTTTATTCGATTCAACCACGGTTGTTGGTAGCATTTCGTTCGCCACCAATTTCTCATTTATCTCCGTGTACTGATTATTCTGGTGCAAATTATCCAAGTAATTCGTATTCTGCCGTAATACGTGCTCAATTGGGCTTAACATTTCAACACTATCACTATCTTTATTATTTACACTATCACTATTACTACTATTATTTGGCAGCTCGTCCGAAAATGATACTTTTTTTGGCGTTTTAATTGGCAACTCAGGCGACCCGTTACTACTAATTTCCACATCCATTATAACGAATTTTCTATTTGCTCTTGTTTTTTTTTTTTTGGAATATTATTTATTCATCAAACAAACAACATTTCACACTTGGCACACCACACAGTATATACTCGTATATATCCACAAAGGTTTTCGGTTACACACTCAAAATCCGCGCAGCTTTGATCTTATTCTTCGAAAACCACTAAAAACTCTATAAAATAATGTCTACGATTTCAAACGATTGTGCACAAAATTCACTTTCGATTTCGATATATAAAATTGGAAATTTAATCAAACACAAATAAAATAAAACCGACCACGAAAAACACTGTGCGGGGAAATTAAATTTTTTTTTTTTATTATTTAATTTCGAATTTTCTTTTGTTAAACCGCGATCGAAATCACAAACTAAACTGTTAATACTACGCGAAGTACACCACAAAAACAAAAAAAATCCACTTGCTTCTAGACCAAAATATTCATCTTTCTGAAGAATTACGATATATCGTACTTTGTAAGGTGAAGTGAAAGATAAATACGCAAAAAAAATCGCAAAACACGAAAAAATCCGCTCCAATCGCCAATCTATTTGGGGATAAAATCATAGAGGTAAATATGTAATTTGTATTACATAATTTTTATTTTATAAGTACGTTATATATGGTAATTAACAGTGTACAAAGTCTCCACACACATAAGTCTCCACAAGCATATACCCCGCACATACGATCGTTGATCTTTTCTTTTCTCTCTCCCGTTTATATGCGCGCACATCACATACCGACTGTTTTATTGGTGAATTTCAATTCTTCGCGATTTCTTTCTTTTTTTTTGGATTTGCGATCATAAAACTGTTTTTCCAGTTCCATTTGAGCTTTAATGCTCAAAGTTGTAACATCAAGTTTAGGGACCGAGTATTATTATCATGATCATGATCTCATATTTAGTGGATGTATAATAATGTGAATGTGACTCGATCGATGTTTTGTGTTGTAAAATAATGTGATCGATGAAATTATGTTGTGTGATAATTATGATACGACGGATTCGATTGTTTTAGTGTTTTTGAAGGTGAATGATCTCATGTGTTTAAGCGATCGGCGTTTTGTTTCAAACTGTGATCTTTGTTGGTAATGGAAGCCTTATTTTTGCGAATGATTTATTATTTGAGTTTTTATTGGTTTTTCTTGTTTACCCAATTTACGTTGTGTGATATGAGAACGATCGTATAAAAGTGCTTGACCGCAAAGTGTGTGTTTTGTATATTTTTACGTGAAAATGAAGTTTTTATCAAATATTTTATTGTACGAATGAAGTGTAAATTTTTTAGAAGTTTTGTTTAGATAGACCTTAGTCACGAATCATTTAAGATTAGCAAATTAATAGTTAGCCGTCGGAGCACAACCAAAGCTTTTCAAGATACATAATATATGGTGATATAAAACGAAGTTCTTCCATAAATTGTGGTTAGTTCCTAGGGAAATTTATAAACCTGAATAGATTCGGAGAGAGTTAAATAAAATATTGACATCAATGGTTGGATGTCGAGAATAATTCCCATTGAAACTGAAACCAAGAATATTTAGACCACTCTGTACATTCAAATTAATTTCCGAACCGGACTAAATACCCAAATAAGTTTCGAGGATCCCTTCTGAAGATTTATTAATTGTTTTTATATAAAATTATAAGTATTATGTACTGTAAATGCCTATGCTGGTTAATTTAAAGTTTTAAACTTTATAATCAGAAGCGGGATTCCAAAGCATTTAAAACCATCAACGGTGTCTGTTCCAACTAGAGCGGTATGGGTCTTTCTTGACATGGAAGTATTTCTTTACTTCCTAAACATTCCTAAAAAAACGTAAACAACAATTAATTGTAAATATGTTTGAATAGCTATGGTAAAAATGAAAGGGTGAATATGTTGTGACCAATATCCCACTTTCTTTTACCATTACGGTGAAAGTCCGAAATAAAAATTGCAAAAAATAGCTTTATTGTTCCAAAACCTTTGAAATAAGCGTCCTATAATCCTGAAATGGTTCACACTTCATCCCACGAACTATTTTTTAGTGCTCTTAACCTGTACTATAATTTGTTACACATTTATTACAATTTATTACAACAAATCCCGATTTTATTACAGTTACCGTTTTAGAGGAACGAGTGGTCGGTTTAGCTTACAATTAAACCTGCACCGCCAAAATTGTAACTTTTGATGTAGCTATGATACCGGGATGATTCTTGAACCAGAATTGATTACAAATTAATTACATTGAATAAGTTAGTTCAAGACCACCCCTATAACTATCCTAAGGGCAAATTTTACCCCAAAACGATTATATACTTCAAAATCGTCAATTTAACCAAATTTAATAAATTTGGTTACACCAGACTGCCGCCAGATTTTAGGAAAAATGTTGCAAGAAGTCTTGTCGAGAGTAGTTAATCCCTATCCAGATGTGTAATAAATTATTTTTGTGTCACGATACGCGGAATTCGCTCCCAACGGTAGAGGCCTCGAATAGGTAATTTAATGGTCGATTTTACCATCTTTAATAATTTATTACACCAGACCGCCACCAGATATTGAGTCAAATGTTACTCCTTGGACATTATGGTGGGCAGGTCAACCTTGTTCAGTTGTGGCGGTCTGGTGTAATAAATTATTAAAGGTGGTAAAATCGACCTTTAAATTGCCTTTTTGAAGCCTCTAACGTTGGGAGCCAATTCCGCGTATCCTGACACAAAAATAATTTATTACACAACTGGATAAGGTTGACTTGCCCACCACAATGTCCAAGGAGTAGCATTTGACTCAATATCTGTTGGCGGTCTGGTGTAATAAATTATTAAATGTGGTAAAATCGACCTTTAAATTACCTATTTGAACCCTCTACCGTTGGAGGCCAATTCTGCGTATCCTGGCACAAAAAAATTTTGTAACACAACTGGATAAAGTTGATCTGCTCACCACAATATCCAAGGAGTAACATTTGACTCAATATTTGGTGGCGGTCTGGTGTAATAAATTATTAAAGGTGGTAAAATCAAACCTTAAATTACCTATTTGATGCCTATGCCGTTGGGAGCCAATTCCGCGTATCGTGACACAAAAATTATTTATTACGCAACTGGATAAGGTTGATCTATCCACCACAATGTCCATGGAGTAACATTTGACTCAATATTTGGTGGCGGTCTGGTGTAATAAATTATTAAATGTGGTAAAATCGACCATTAAATTGCCTCTACCGTTGGGAGCGGATTCCGCGTATCGTGACACAAAAATAATTTATTACACATCTGGATAGGGATTAACTACTCTCGACAAGACTTCTTGCAACATTTTTCCTAAAATCTGGTGGCAGTCTGGTGTAACCAAATTTATTAAATTTGGTTAAATTGACGATTTTGAAGTATATAATCGTTTTGGGGTAAAATTTGCCCTTAGGATAGTTATAGGGGTGGTCTTGAACTAACTTATTCAATGTAATTAATTTGTAATCAATTCTGGTTCAAGAATCATCCCTGGTATCATAGCTACATCAAAAGTTACAATTTTGGCGGCGCAGGTTTAATTGTAAGCTAAACCGACCACTCGTTCCTCGAAAACGGTAACTGTAATAAAATCGGGATTTGTTGTAATAAATTGTAATAAATGTGTAACAAATTATAGTACAGGTTTCATTGAGGCGGGCTAATTTGGTCGGTGCAGGTTAAGAGCACTCTATTTTTTGTAGTATAATAGTGCAAAGTCGGTTGGGTAACTGCGGAAGGTCAGCAACTTCGGACCTCTGTACAACCGGTTTCTAATCGTGTTAGATATACATAGATTTTGATTTCTAAAGATACTTGTGAAGTTTATCCAAACTAATCCAAAAAATATAACAACAACACATTTATTGTAATAGTATTGGTGAGTGTAAACATTCAGGCGAATTCATATTAAGTAATTTAGAGGAGATGTGATTTTTTAATTGGCCTTAGGTACATTCCAAGTAAGTATTTTCAAAGCATTTAGCATGAACTTTAGTAATACTTACTGAAAATACTTAGAATGACTTTGAAATGTACTTAAGGCCCATTAAAATAATTACATTTTTAAAACTCATGTTACACTCTGTCAGACCCATTAGAAAATCATATAACTTGCTTGGGACACTCCTTCTTGTTTTAGTAGTCCACCAGTATCACTGAAGTTCATGCTAAATGCTTTGAAAATACTTAGAATAACTTTGGAATGTACCTAAGGCCAATTAAAAAATCACATCTCCTCTAAATTACTTAATATGAATTCGCCTGAATGTTTACACCCACCAAAACTATTACCATAAATGTGTTGTTGTTGTATTTTTGGATTAGTTTGGATAAACTGCACTAGCATTTCTAAAGCGGTTTCTAAAGGGTGATCCAATAAGAGCTTCCGGAAGTTTTCTTGAAATAAAGTGCATTAAAATCAATTTAATAATCAAAAATTGTATTTGTGACGTAAGTTCGGTTTATGACATTTAATGTTTGAAAATAATTTCTTATAAATGTTGTCCGCGACTGACTTCATTCTACGCGTGTTATGTTCGCTTCTAATGCAGGAATCGATTGTAGTTTATCGATGTAAACAAGTGATTTCAGATACCCCTGTAAAAAGTAATCTAACGGCGTTAGATTACAAGATCTTGAAGGCCAATTCACGGATTAAAATTTTGAGCTGTTCCAACGCCCATAAACCAAATCGATGACGCAAAGGAAGGTCAACCGGCTTCAATTCTTGAACAAGCTGTATTTTGTATGCCTTCAAACCAAGATCTCTCTTCAAAATAGGCCACAATGTGCCATACGAGAGACCCAAAGCTTCACAAGATCGACTTGTACGCACTCTAGTCAGTTAATGAATATCCAATAATGAAAAAGTGCGTTCAGTTGGACGATTATGAACACCATAAAATGGTCGAAGAGCACGAAAACAATTTTTCACTGAACATTGATTTTTGAAATAAATTTCTACAATTTGAAAAAAGTTGTTCTCGCGTAAGTCTATTCATGGTGACATGTCAATAAATACTGAACACAAATGTCATATGAACATGACAGTTATGACGCATGAATCCCATTGAGAATCCCAATTGGAAAAGGTACCTCCTATTGGATCACTCTTTAATTAAACTTCCCGACTTTTGGTACCTGTATTGTATAAGCAAAACCAACAATGTCGCTCGGTGTTGAAACTTTAATCTTTAAATTTATTTGAATCTTTTAATTCTGAGTCGATTTTTGCAAATTTTAAACTTTTCAACATCATCGCAAAAATTGAAAACTCTGCCACTTCCGGGACACATTTCTACCAAATTTTGCAAGAGTCTCCCAATTTATACAAAAAGGTTAAGAAAGAAGTTTCTTTCCGAATGGTCAATTCGTCTGGACCGTAGAGGTACCCACCAAATTAGATCACCTCAAAGAAAACAAATAACATATTTTGTTACACATTTAAGAGGGTTGAAGATCAATACAATCTTTCCACTCCGATTGAGGTACCTCCAAAACTTGCATTTCGAACGCATCAACCGCAGTGTCGAAAAACGTTGACTTTGCAATTTATTTTTGATTTGTGGGAATAAAAAAAAGTCATTGGATGCCACATCGGAATTATACGGCGAATGACCCATTAATTCGATGTTTTCACCGCTCAAATATTCAGTTGTTTGTGCCGATGTGTGAAAGCTTGCATTATCGTGGTGGTGAATGATCAATCGCCGCCGGTTGTTTTAATTATTTCGCCGAAGATTTCTGGCAAACAAATGGTTGTGTTTCATTTAGAGTTGACCGTTGTACGTTGCACCAATGGTGCGGTTGCGACATGCCCAGATTTTGTGGAAAAAAAAACAGACGACCATTTACTTCGAACAACTTTTGTTGGATTTTGCTCATATTGGAACACCCATATCGTAAAGACGCAAGAAGGAAGCCCCAATCTCACGACACTTACATGACGATCTTGCAGTATCCGTTCATGCACAGCGTCCATGTTTTTCGAAACAATAATCGATATTGGACGTTCTTCACGAAATTTGTCGGTTGGCGAACTGCGGCCACGACTAAATCCTGTAAAGCATCGATAAACACTAGTCCTTGATGGTGCTTCATAGCCAAAAGTTGAATTAAGTTCATGAATGCAATGTTATTGAGTTAATCCACGTCGAAAGCTGTAAAAATATAATCGCACGTAAATGTTCACGACTTAGTGAACAACTGTACAAGACTAGGGTTGCCCAATCCCGATATATAAAAGGCGAACCTCGTATTATAATTTATTACAACAAATCCCTATTTTAAAACAGTCACCGTTTTCGAGGAAAGAGTGGTCGGTTTAGCTTATTTGATCTAGCTATGATATCGGGGTGGTTCTTCGACCTCCCCTATAATTTGCCTATATAAATTTCACACTAAAAAGATTATTATCATTAAACACTCATTAAGCTCAATAAAAAAACTACTAACTACTAATATAAAGCGTGTTCTAAAAATATTCTGTAAAATTTAATACTGTATGATCAGTGCAATCCAGATGAATTAAGAATTTTTCGGGGTGAAAACTGTATTTTTTCAGTTTTCAAACATGATTAAAATAAAATCGATTTTACTACATTTAAAAATTTATTATACCAGACTGCCACCCAATAATGGGTCTAATGTTACTCTAATGACTCTAATGTTGCTCCTACCTTACCACGTTTAATTAGTACACCAAATCGCCACCAGATATTGGGTAAAATGTTACTCGTTGGGTCTGGTGGAGGACAGTTCTATTGAACGGAATTGGCTTCAGACGACGTGGGCTTCAAAATGAAATATAAATATCAATTTTACCACATTTAATAATTTAGTCGCTGAAGCACCGAGCATCGCTCGGCCAAAGTGGTTGAATTAGAAATTTTTGTGCCATTAAGAATAAGCATTTCAAAATTTGAACCCGTGGTTCATCCACTTTATTCAATTTCCAAAGTCACAACTGGGACTCATTTTGAAATCTTATGTTTAACATATAAACACAGTTTTATCCTAATCGGTTAAGAAATGTCTTAGGCTTATTTAAATTGACAATTTTCCGTAGGCATGACCAAAATTTATAGTGGATCCCCTTTTTCATCATGTAATATAAATTCTACCCCCTTCGATTAAGGAATTACTTAGTACTACTGAGGAACAAGATGCAATATAATAGCGAAACTGGAGGAACCTAAAACAAATTTCTCGAAATCAAGATGCATTGAGGTCTTTTCATGACACTCAAAAAACCCCTACCTCAAATTTTGTTTCAAAACCTTAAACTTCGTTGTTTTACATATGGACCAAGACTCCGTTTGAGAATCCCTTAAATAAATTTTTCCGCATTCAGAATTCATCACCTCATAATAATTACATAATTTGAAAGTAAATTTGGAGCCACAACCAATCATACAACATTTACTGTAACGCAACCAAAGCAACATGGCAAAATATGCTGCAAAAAACGACATACCTCCATTAACAGAAAACACATGATGACAAATGTCGCAATAATGACACAAAATTGTGCAGCATGCTGGTGCAACATTCTGCAACGTGAAGCAAATCACGCAACATCCACCAAAAACACACGACATGATGCAATATGAATTTTCATCAAAATCATTCGAGCCCTCATGAATTTTTAACAATTTTTTTTCTTCCACAATATCTTGCAATATTGCGCAACACAGTGGAACATCACACAACATCCCTCAACAAGATGCAACATAAAATAACATGGTGAAATATGACAATCTCTTCGCAGGATTCCCAAATGAATTTTCTGAAGATCAAACCTCCTTGTAATTGCTTCCTTGCAATTGAAAACTTTATAAAAACCGTTCAAACCTAATAAAATGTAAAAAGAATGCCCAACCAGACGTCCACCTATACTAAACGGAGTTCTCCATAACTAAAACTAATCGCCATTTGAGCCGAAACAAATTTAAAAAGCGAACCCGCCCCCTACCGGATGACCCATCACTTAGCGAATTTTCCGGAAGATAGCACCCACCGCAATGAATTCCTGGAATTTAAATTCCTCCTTAAAATGTATGTCAAAATTGTTCCAGCCGCAAAAAAAAATTTAATAACGGAACCCGGCCTACATCGGACGACCCTCTGAATGTGATCTTTGGCTACGTGAATGACATATTCTAACGAATTGTTGAATAGAATTTGGGTAATTGGACTTCCTTGCCGCACTCCTAATGTTATTTCGAAAGCCTTCGAGAGCCTGACTTCGACTATCACCTTGATTTTAGAAACATACATTAACCCTTTGCACATTCTTATCAATTTGGAAGGAATACCTAAATGTGACATGTCTTTATCTCAGCACTTTTGTAACACAAACCTCAGAGAAAAAGTTTGATCGGTTGTCGACGTGCCTGGATGAAAACCGCACTGAAATCGCCCAAAATGTCAAAAGCCGAAAAATGGTCAACACGTTATAGTCGGTGTTAAGCAAAGCTATCCCGCGATAATTATTACAATTCAGCCGGTCCCCTTTTTTATGTAGTGGACAAATTACGACTATTTTCCACTCGTCTGGGATTTTATCTGTGAACCAAATCGTTGCAAAGCTTAAACTCAAAATGCCATCCTCACCAGGTGCCTTATGACTTTTCATTTTTAATATGACGCTTCGCACTTCATCGTCAGATGGTGCGGGTAGCGGTGTCATTTTTACATTGATATCAGATTGATATAATGATGTTGATTGATCGCTAGAGAATATCGCCTGTCTGTTAAAAAGAGACAAGAAATAATTTCGCCACCCAGTTAGGACGGTATTTGTGTCGTCTTTGTTGTAGGTCCCCAAATTCGTTGCCAATAGCGGTACTACGTGGATGGAAGTCGGCAGCGATTTCTTTTAGAGAACGGTATCTGTATCTTAAACTAAGAATCACGGTTCGTCCTTCTACATACTCGTAGTCGGTTGGAGTATGTTCTCACGATCGTGTAGTTGTTGGGCGACTGCCACATTGATTGGGGGAGACCCGTTTTTGTGCGCGATCCTTTGGAATTGAAACTAGATAATTCTCATCCGGCCAGAGATTTGCTGTTGAAGCAGTTGTTATTGCTAGTTTTATTATTTTCGACTGTTCTTCCACGGAATGGGATAGTGGAACGCTGTCTAGGTTTTCTGATAGGCTTTCTGATTATTTAATGCTTTGGTATTCCAGAGTGAGATTCGATGGGATCGGTTATTATACGTGGTCGATAGACGGACGGCATATTTCGCAACTTCCAGAAAGTGATCAGAATCGATATTGGTGTCGCGCTTGATTTTAACATCTTTGATTTTAGAAAAATGCTTTTGGGACACGAGAGGATGAGGCCAATTTGATTGACCGTAACTCCATCGATTGATTCCCACGTGCCTTAATGAATTCGCTTACATATAGGATGTATGTCATATATGAGATTATATAGGAGAGCTAGCTCAGTGGTGCGTATTCCGTAGTTGTTTGAAACAAGGTGTAGAGCCTGGAACGATGATACCATTATGAATACTGCCTGCATTACCGATAACAGCGTTGAAGTCACCCTAAACAATCTTTACATCGCGTTGGGGAATTTTGTTTTAAAAAAATAGCAGACTTGGCAGAAGTTTGAGCCTTGAAAATTAACATAAAAATGAAATTTTGGTACAAGAAAGGTGGATTCATCCTCTCGAAAATAACTAAAATGTGCATCATAAAATCTTAACAATTACGGCATCTCGATCATGTTATTTAAAATAAATATCTCTCTGACCATTTAGCAATAAAAGTGGATTCCTTCCCTAAAAAATCTCTTAAAACTGTGCTGTTTTAAAGGCGTTATCCTAAATTTGCATCATAGAATCAATCTGCCACTTGATGCTCCAGTATCTCACTTCAACAATCGTTCTTAAAATTTATTGTAGTTCAAGCCCTCAGGCAATCCTGTTTTTTCTTCTTCAGATCCTTATTGCCGTCATTTTTAAACCACCCATGTTGTATTTCTGAGGTTAATTCATCAATTTCGACACTTGTGATGCAACAGGAAAATAAATTATTTCCTTCCTTGAGCAGGTCAGAAAAGTTGGTTTATTTCCGACGTTCTTCATTATCAAGTTAAAAACTGATAAATAATCTAAAGAGGCAGTACCCTTGGATTTATATCTGAATATCCAGCATTTGAGGATACGCTCCGAGTATTTATTATTGAACCTTTCACCTGTTCATTTTAATTTCTTTTTCATTTAATTGATCTAGCAGATTTCGATAAGAAGCTTGAAACGTATTGGTATTTTCATACATCGTTTAAAAAATGATGAAGATACTTCTGAGGGCTGCAAAGTTATCTGCTTAAAATAAATGTCATCTATTTCAATTCAACCGACAATCAAACATATTAAGCCAAACGCTTTGCAACTAAAACATAACGTTTCTCACACCCGTGTGAAGTACTTAACGTTAATAAAAAGTGTAGCTACACATTTTAACGAAAAGTGTAGACTCAAAAAGTGTAGATACACAAATTATCAAAAAGTGTAGCTGCAAAAGAGAAAAGTTTTGTCCTAAAATTACAAAAACAAAATTTAGGACAAATTTAGGACAAACTTCACGCGTGTGTCCACGAGCGTGAAGTTTGTCCTAAAATTGTCCTGACTATTTTATCATGAGTATGTATTAGTTAATCTCCCGTTATAATGAATTATAATATTTGTAATATTTGACATACGAGTACGTACAGTAAACGCTCGATTTAATGGACTAATTGGGGGTGTCCGTTAAATCAGAATGTTTTTTAATTTAATCGATTCGATCGAATTTAATCTGGGACGGAGCTCAGCCATTTCTTAGCCGATTATGATGGGATTGGGAATGTTGGTTAAAAATGGGATTCTTAAATTATTTTTGGAAGAAATTCTGGAATATGGCCACCTGGGACGGAACTCAGCCATTTCTTAACCGATTATGATCGGATTGGGTATGCTGGATGTAAATGGGATTCTTAATTGATTTTGAGAAGAAATTCTGGAATATCGCCACCTGGGACGGAACTCAGCCATGTCTTATCCGATTATGATCGGATTGGGTATATTGGATGTAAATGGGATTCTTAATTGATTTTGAGAAGAAATTCTGGAATATGGCCACCTGGGACGGAACTCAGCCATTTCTTAACCGATTATGATCGGATTGGATATACTGGATGGAAATGGAATTCTTAAATTATTTTGGGAAAGAGTTCTGAAATATGACCACTTTGGACGGAACTCGATCAATTCTTAACAGATTATGATGGGATTGGGTATGTTGGATAAAAATGGGATTCTTAAATGATTTTTGGAAGGGATTCTGAAATATAGCCGCTAGGCACCGAACTCGATCAATTCTTAACCGATTATGATCGGATTGGGAATGCTGGATTGAACTGAGATTCATAAACAGATTTTTGAAGAAGCTCTGAAATATGGCCATCTGGGACAAAGAAAAAACTAACGAAGGCTAAACATAAGTTTCAGATTTGTAGGTAAATTCCAAAGTAAAAATATTTCTACCCGGATGCGATTTACGAGTATAGATTGAACGGCTTGCATTTGGTGCTGATATTAATGTTAAAAGCGATTAATGGTGTCTTCTATTACCCGACCAACATACAGAAAAATTGTATGACCTTTTACGGACATATCTCATTTTCCGTATTACCTTCCATGCGATTTACGAGTATAGATTGAACGGCTTACAGTTTTTTTTTGTTTCACTCATCTATTATTCTTTATTTGTTTATTTATTTAACCTGGAAATTTTTCTCTCGATTCCTAGTACTTTTCAACAATTTTTTATGGAAAACGTTGGGCCTTAGAAAAAATTTAAAAACGTAACCTAGGCCCCAACGAGGGACCCTGTAAACAAAATTTCCTTAAGCTGAGACCCAACCCAATCGATTTCTGGTACTCGGAAATATCCTTTCTGCAATTTTTATTGAAACCTTTTTAACTAAAAAAAGTGGAACCTGGGTCCCGACGGAGGACCCTGTACATTTTGATACCCGAAATTTATACCCAGCACACTCGATTCCTGGGACTTGAAAACCCCCTTTCAATTCTTTATACCAAAATTGTTCGGACTTAGAAAAAAATTTAAATCGGAATCTGGGTTTCGACGGAGGACCCTGTAAACAAAATTTCCTTAAGCCCTACAAAAAAAATTCCGTTAAGCTGAGACCCAATTCTAAAATCACCAGCCGCATTTGCACCAAGAAGCAAAGTTAACCGCTCCTTGGAGACTTTGAATCCCGAAGCTGATCTTTCATCTTTGGGAATATAAGTACGATCCAGCATTCGCTTCCAATAAAGGTCAGTCTCATCGACGTTAAACACTGGTTCGGGAACATATCCGACGGCTTCAATGATACTTTTTCAAGTATTCAGATTTTCAATAGCAGCATTTTCATCAGCAGTAGCTGTTTCTCCTTTCATTTTAATATTATATAGGTTATGTCTACCTTTAAATTTGTCGAACCAACATCGACTTGCCAGAAATGGGCATTCTGCGATTATTATTATCCTCAATTCATATTAATAATAGTTTGCCATCTTTTCAAAGTTATTGCTTCTCTGGTAGTTAGCCTTGAGGTAGTTGATGCTGTCAATTGTGCACGCTCCTTGATTTTATCGGCGTTATCACGGATTGTTGGGACAGTTCATTTGGCAAGTCCCATTGCGTTACAAATATGCACGATTTTCTCACCAGATTCAATACGGCACAAAACTTTTGTAGATTTACAGACACACAGCATCTCTTTATATTCCCCTTCTTTTCTTCATTAGATGTGTGCTAAATAAATTAACCAAAAATACATTGTTAATTAGATTGTTACGGTTATTAACATAAATTAGTTCAGATTAATTAGTTACTTAAGTGCAAGCGGTTCAATCTATACTCGTAAATCGCATGGAAGGTATTACTAAAAATGAGAAATTTATTTGTATTCTATTTTAATTTTACGTACAATATCATCCCTTGGTGCATTAAATATTTCTCGGTAGTTAAATAGGTAATATAAGATTTTACAACTATTCGTTTCTACCCAACTTACATATAAAATAATTTTAAATTTTAAAATTCGTTATAACGAGAGTTTAACCCATACATACACATTTCTTAAGGTTAGGACAAAGTTAGGACATACTTCACACCCGTTGGTTTTATTAAAATTATTAAAACCTTCACTTGTGATGGTGTCTGGAGTTTGTACATAAAAATTCAAGACAATTTGCTTGTTGCGATTGGCGATATGACTCTACAAGTGGAAGCGTCTTTGGCCAAATTCGGCTAATTCTTCTTTTCATTCAAAATATATTCGGAATCATGAGTGCTGAGTGTGGATGTTAGTGTTCTCAACTTGGTTTGGTGTCTGAAATTTGTACAATAAAAATTTCAAGATAATTTGCATGTTGTGATTGGCGATATGGCACTACACGTGGAGGCGTCTTTGGCTAAATCCACTTGCCGAGTGTGGAATTTAGGGTTCTCAACTTGGTATGGTGTCTGAAATTTGTACATAAAATTTTAAGACAATTTTTTTTTGTACAAATTTCCGATACCATGCCAAATTGAGAAGACTCGGCACTCATTGTTCCGATGATTTTTTGAATTATTAAAGAATTAAGAGAATTTCGCCCTAAAGGCACTTCCGTGTAGAGCGCCATATCGCCAATCACAATATGCAAATTGTCTTGAAGTTTTTTGTACAAATTTCCGACACCAAACCAAGTTGAGAACACTAAATTCCACACTCGGCAGCGGCACTCATTGTTCCGATGATTTTTTGAATTATGAAAGAATTAAGTGAATTTGGTCCCAAAGGCACTTCCAGGTGTAACACCGTATCACCAATCACAACATGCAAATTGTCTTGAATTTTTTTTGTACAAATTTCAGACACCAAACCAAGTTGAGAACACTAAATTCCACACTCAGCACTCATTGTTTGTACACTTTTTCATAATTTGTGTATCTACACTTTTTGAGTCTACACTTTTCGTTAAAATGTGTAGCTACACTTTTTATTAACGTTTAGTATTTCATACCGGTACTCTTACATTGGAAACATTGGCAATTTGGCAGACGTATAAAATCAATTATTCAGGTAAAAAAAATTAGATGTGAGTAAATTTACTTGTTGTTAATAATTTTTATCTAAATCTTCGTTCAAAATGGATTAATCCAAAAGCAAAGAACTCAGAGATGACTAACATGAGATTTTACAAAAGTATTAATTCAATCGTTACACTTAAATACCACAAGACTGTCTAACAGTCTATAATTTATGACCATTCATGAAAACATTCAATTGAATATGTGAGGTGCCTGTCAGTCACGACGGCACCAATCAATCTCCCAAAACAAATCAGAACATCTTACAGATATAATTACAGTGTTTTTGGTTTAGTTTGGCTTTTCAATACCAAATATCAATGATAAATGATCTTGAAAGTGAATTAAAAAATTGCTACGACCGTTCGTAATGTTACAATAGAAACACGTGCCGAACCGTCTTCGTCTGATCAAATAAATGTGAACGAGAGTAAAGAGGAAAATTAATTAAGAAAATTTTTATACGCGTATACACATTTCTCCCAGCCAGCATGCGATTTACCTTATCTCAAAATATTTGTTCCAATCGCATACTGAATGTACAATAAGACAGTATAACGTCTTTAAACACGAATAATTACATAAAGTATTTTTAAATGGTTTGCATGTTTTGGTGATGTTGGTGATCACAAAACTCAATCACCACATGGGCCTTGCGCACATCTCATACGGATCATGTTGATCGCGAAATAAGATAATCAAACTTAACATTTGTTTTTTATTCGAATTAAATGTTTGATAATTTAAACAAATAAACGGTTCATTTGTTTATTTAAATTTCGGAAATTTATTTGGATCTTAATTTAATCGAAATGTGTGTATATACACGACCGCATCATGTGAGCATAAAATGATAAAGTTAATGTACAAAAGACTGGCTTTAGCTAATAAATATTGATGTATAATAACAGACCCCTCCCAATTTTACCTTTCTAATCCAAAAATTTAGATTTACACATAGCGCACGCAATCGTCAAATATACTCGGTTGTACATTACGATTTGAACAGTAGGCGTCAACGATATACATACAGTACACATTATTTAACAGCTTAACAAATTGCTGGTGGTAAACTAACTGTGTAAGCAGATCGTATAAATATAAGAAACTCATTACAATACCAATTTTGTCGGATTTGTAGAGCGGAAATACTTATTCGCGCACACCACGGCACACACAAAAACAAGAAATCATTTCCATCTTTACGTTGAAATCTTAAAAGCCATCTCATGTAATTTTATTAAATTTTTTTTCTTGTATTATTTCACTTCTTGTCCGGTATTTCATCTATTCCTCATCTTATAATGTAGGTATATATGTATAAGATTATCGCCAGTTGTATACAAACATTTTAATTTTTTGCCGCTGATGTGCGACACGCAACCAAAGAGATTACATGTCAAAGTAAACCTCTTTATATGCTGCTCGCAGAATCAAATCAAAAATTATTCAAAAAAAAAACACCTAACAAAGAAATTCTTAGCATGATGTACAGTGCTGGGAAAAAAAATTGGGCAACTATATTTTATTGCAAATTGGAGTCTTTTTTTGCTAAAATTACAAAACTTGACGTATGACGTAATTTAAAAAAAAATTACCTGCAATTTAGGGGCAAAATCCCGAAAAATGTCAAAATATTCAAAATACGTCGATTGGAGTTAAAGTAATAGAATAACTTAAGCACCTATTTTTTAATTTTTGTTTTATTTTTTATTGATTTATAGAAGTTCTATCTTTAATATTAATATTCTGTTAGACCGCCTTACACCGGTACAACCCCGCAACTGATGTGCAAAAAAATTGGTCAAGCAATTATTTTATTTAACGCCTACAATTCTTGGTCGTCATTAGGGTGCAGATGTTTTATTGCCTGTAAATTTTTTTGAGCATTAATAGTGCATATTTTGAAAGATTAAGTTATTCTGTAAGTGATCCTAGTCAAATAAAGAATAAAGTGCAATTTTTGTTTAAAAAAAGTTAGTGAGCAGCGTAAAAGTCATATGTCGATTTTGGCGCGAGAAAATTTAACCACGCGTGAAATAGCAGAAAGATTAAACATTCTTAAAAGTACTGTTGCGTGGAATATTAAAAAAATGCGAGAGATAGGCAGTACACAAAGAAAGAAAGGCTCTGAAAGGCCCAGAAAGACAACGCCAATGGAAGTTCGTTTCATAATGTTACAATGTCGTTGGAACCGTTTTAAAACTTCATCGGACATCAGACGGGATGTTGAACGAGCAACGAGAAAAGAAATTTCAGCCAGGTTAGTGAGAAAAAGACTTGTTAAAACTGGTTTGAGAGCACTTAAACCAGCCCAAAAGCCTGAGTTCACATTACTAGTGAAAAAAAACGTTTGCTATGGACCCAGGAGCATGTTTCTTGGACTCCAGAGATGTGGAATGATGTGATTTTCTCCGCTGAATCGAAATTCAAGCAGCATGTTGGAGATGAAAGAATTCTCGTTAGAAGAAAACCGGGCGGGAGGCTTAGCAACGAATGTCTTTTAAGACTTCCACCGAAAAATGAAGAAATTATGGTCTGGGGATGCTTTTCTGGAAATGAAACCGGTCGATTGTGCTTCCTTAGTTCCAGCATTACAGCAGCTGTTTATCTGCAGGTCCTACACAACGACTTTGAGCCTTCTGTGTTAATGCTTTTTGGCGAGACTTGCAAATTTATTTTTCAACAGGACAACTTAATTTATTTAAGTTATTAATTTTTAATTGTAGATAGAAAAATTGCGGTTCAGATAAACATAAAAAATTTGTTAAAAACTCGTTTTTTTCTTATCTCTTCATTTAAAGTTAAAAAAGTACTTCGAAGAAAGAAGTATCGATGTGTTGAGCTGACCCCGTATAGTCTAGACTTAAATCCAATTCAAAATATTTAGCCTATAATGAAGCTAGAAGTAGCAAGAAAGCGCCCAGAATCGATTCAAGCTTTAAAAAGTTTGTTCATGATCGAATTCAATAAATCGGAGGTGTATAGCTGTAATAAAAGCAAAATGGCGGTCCAACAAAATATTAATATTAAAGATAGAACTTCTATAAATCTATAAAAACCAAAACAAAAATTAAAAAATAGGTGCTTAAGTTATTCCATTACTTTAACTCCAATCAACGTATTTTGAATATTTTGGCATTTTTCGGGGTTTTCCTTTAAATTGCAGGCAAATTTTTTTTTTCAAAAAACTACGTCATACATCATATCATATCATCATCACGTCATATTTAAAATGAAACAATAAGCCAATTGCTTTCAAAAGTTTTGTAATTTTAGCAAAAAAAGACTCCAATTCACAATAAAATATGTTTGCTCAATTTTTTTTCCCAGCACTGTATACACAACATTCTATTCATACAAGTATTAAGATGAAACTAAATAGATAAGACAGAAATAGTTTATGTTAATTTTGCAGGTTTATAGCGGAACTTCCGAAGTTCGTCTTAGGAAGTGTCAATAGTTGATATCGAATGGGGACTTCCGGACAAATGAACATAAAATAACTAAGGGCGCTGCACCGGGTGCATCGGGCTCACACCTCATCGCTGCTGACTATCGTATTGCAATTATAAGGTCACATTTGTCTGAAACAAGTATTGCAGCCAGTTGTATCAACAATAAACAGAATGTCTCAGAATTGGACGATCAAACGAAGAAGGATGATAGGAGAACACATTTCCAACAAAAACTGCCAAGTAAACTACCAAGTTTTTTCGAATTGTTGATGGTGCAAAAGTTATTCCACTTTTAGTGTGTTTTAGTGAAATCGCATGCGCACCCACCAAAAAATTTATTTGAAAAACCAAGAGTTTTTTTGTTTAACTTTCTTTTTTAATAAGATCTAGAGGAGTGTGCCTTTCCAACAAGATCATTTTTAAAAGCTGTATTATCTTCTGCCAAATTACAACTGTGGATTACAACTAACTTATTGATTCTGTTTGCTGATTTAACATTATGTTATGGTGCAACGTGCTATTGGTGTCATTATAGTGGACGCAATATGATCCCCTTGTGTTTATACGGCGCGTGTTAACTGTGGGGTGTGTTAACTCTTCCCCTCTTAAGTTCAAATGTCCGCATTTGATATTTTGGATAGAAGAACGGGGCTTCGTAGAATTTCCTTTTATGGCGTGATGAAGTTTGTGATTGCCGTTTTTCTTCTGTGTGAGGTTTTGGGTTACCTTCGATGTTGTTAGGCGCATCGGAATTTTGGGATTCAATTTCGATTCCTTTCTCGTTACTTATAGTAGTAATAATTTGTGTTGTTCTTTTCTGTTTCTGCTTTACGAGAATGATGACTATGATTATGATGATGATACCGGTCGAGATGAGTCTGTAGCGGGTAAATTGATGGATATAAGCTTGGTGATGAAGGAGCTTGATTTTATCGGTGTTGTTGACGTGTATTTCCCTCATCATTTGTATTGATAGAATTTCTTTAAACTCATCTCTTTCTGGTGTCGGTTGTGGGATGGCTGGGAGTACCTTAATTGTTGATTTCACTTTTGAGATAAATATTCTATTTCCGATGGATATGGTGGCGTTATTAAAATTTATCAGATAGGTACCATTGATTTTTTGGGTTTCGTTATTGACGTTAAGGTCTCCTTCGAACTGATTGAGCAAATTCTTTCTATAGCTAATTTAACTTCAGAATTTGACAAAATGAGAGAATTTATAATTCCCGCTTTTGCCCAGTGTATTGCGTATTTGATATTTATAATTTCTTCTTTCATTAATCTTAACTTATACTGAATATTTAGTGCCAATTGGTCTGTTAATTTGTTTTCTTTATGAATCGCGTTTGTAATTATATCTGCCAGTTTGGTAATGTTATTTATCCTATCATTATGCAACTGGTTAATAATAACCTGTTTGTTGTTATTCTCATAATTATCTCGAAATCCTCATGATCTGGATTTCCAGCGATCCATTTCCATGTCGTGCCGATAAAATCTAAAATCGTTTGCATCTTCAGTCCGTCTAATAGTGTTTATAGTAGAGTTAGTTCGTGGTGCAGATAGGGGTACAGAGGATGTATTGTCATAATTTCCTGTGTCAGTATAGTATTCATCCTGGTTTTATATTATTTTATGGAATTTGAGTAGTCGAGTATTTGAACTCCTGCGTATGCTTTACTTATGACAAATCTGTAATTAAAATGTTTTTAAGATTTAATGTTGGTCTTATGTACTGCTCTTCCTGATTTTGTCAACACTGTAGTAGTCCTATCTTCTTTTACTACTTCTTGCTTATATAGGGTGTCCGCCGGGAAGGTATACTACTTTGTTTTGCCGCCATTTAGGCGAATATTAGTATTGACAGTTCATACTTGACAGTCGTGAAGTAGACACGTGGCAAATTCTTCCACAAGACCATTTACGCCGCCGTACATATGCCAATAGGATGTTACAGCTCGCCAATGACAACCCCGATTTTCATGAAAAAATCATAATGAGTGACGAGGCACATTTTCATTTAAATGGATATGTGAATAAACAGAATAGCCGGTTCTGGGCAATGGAAAATCAGCTCTCGAATTAATGTATCTCTGTAAAACGAAGTACGGAATACATGAAACAAGCTGGAACAACTCTCCCACCTCTGTCATTTATTTAAGATTTTTATTGGATTCAAGATCGGGAAAGATCTCAGTTTCTTTTGATAGAGGCACCTTTAGAAATATGATAGAGGCCTGACCTTGAGAAGTATACTTGGCATTCTAACCGGACATTGTACTCTAAGCCAGCATTTGTTTGGAATGCGGATTAGAGGAGAGACAGACGGTTGAACACTAGCATCAAGTAACGATACTTAAGATACTACAAAATTTTGGACGTCATAGAAGAACAAACCAACTAAGTGTGTCGGTGGTTTACTACAGTGGACCGTTTTTTGCAATGGAGTGGCAGAGCAATCCCGGTTGCCCGCCCTAAAAATAGGAAAACGAGTTCAAAGTAATAGCAAACAGTTATAGAAAGGTTTTTTAAAGCACCAAAGCTACATCATGAACCATGATCGAATACCACTCCGGAGGCTAGGATCTAAAATGGATCCTTTACGCCAGAAAATCATTCATTTAACAGTTTTTGTTGTTCAATGGAATTGTGCAAATCCATTGAACAACAAAAACTGTTGTATGAATGACGAGTCTGCCAACCACTACGTTTTTAGGATGTCCATGATAACATATCTTATAGAATACGTAATCATGAGTGGCAAGTCTCATTCATTTGTAGTTCAACTTAAATATTATTGAATTATAAATGTATTTCGTTTTCAATATAGTATCTTCAAGAGGTACGTTTGATTTTCTTCATTTTATAACTGAAGATTTATGAAAATCACTTTTTATGATTTGGTCGGGGCCCGCCTTTCTAAAACATTAACTTGTTCACTGATTTTTGGTTCTCGGTAAAAATCGGGATGTATTGTTGGCGTCCTTTAGCCAAAATTTGAAATGTTTATTTCCCTGTTGCATTATACCCGCACATCAAGATTGCACAAAATCGGCCATAGAAACCAAAGTTTTGTGTAAACTTACTGCCGCAGCAACCTAATTACAAAATTCGAAACATAGCTCTCCACTACGATAAACTTTAATTAATGTGTAATTCATAATCTGCGGTTACATCCCACAATTTATAAGATTAAGACAATACCTGCAATTAAATTCAGCAAAAATTTATAACTTTTCATCTCAATTATTATCGAACCAACCCACAAATCATTTAAAAGACTCGATCACAAAAGAACTAAACCTTCAACTTACAACTTTTGTATTTTGTAACGAAGTTTTAGTTTTGTGTGTGGGTTTGATTGATTGTTTGAACGATTCTCGCGAACAGCGCGGTGTTCTAGACAGGTTAAGGAAATGTGCTTTAAAAACGATTGGCACATAAATATACAAAAGTATCAAGTTGATGTAGAAGTAATGATTGTATAGAGCATGTCTTATCTAAATGATGGAAATACTTCCGTGTAAACAACAATTATCGGTTATTGAACTGCGACATATAAGTGATTTGTAATTATATATCGTATATGGTAATTAAACAGGTCTGTTCGCGATAACAACTAATGTAAAGTTGCATCTAAGGTTTCGTATAAATACATAAGAGACTTTTAAGAAGATGGTTAATTTAAGTTTATCAATTTAAAATGACGTTACTAATAACGTTTGTGTTAGTAATAATTTCAGTAGTGAAAGCACAGCATGAACCGGTCGCTGACCTAGTACCATTAAACTATAATTTGCACTACATCTTCAAGGATCCCGCGTTAGAATCGTATACGGGAGAAGCAGCGATTATGTTTAAATTAATCAAGGATACCGATTATTTGGATATCGTGTACAGTGGTGCAATTGATCACGTCCGGATAAAGCATATGAACGATTCGACGGAAGTTCAAAAATTTAACTACAGTGTGAATCACGATAAGCATCGAGTCGAGGGTGTATATTTTAAAATCGATAATGTTTATGAAATATCGTTAAATTTTACGCAAACGGAATATGGCGGAGGGTTGGAAAAAACGTTCGATGAATCTGGAAGGTATAGATTTATAATATTATTTTGATAACGCTCAATTTTGTAATAAACTTATCTATTTCAGTCCAATTGTGTACACCAGTGATTTGCAATTTGGTTTCCCCTTTTTGAGCTCTACTCGTAATCGCTCAGTAATTTTTGAGCTCAAAATTACGCACGATTCAATATTCACAGCGGTTTCAAACACGCCTGGCACCAGTACTATAGGCAAAAATGCTAACCAAACTACTACAACATTCGAAACAACTCCGATCACATCGCCTAAATTATTTGGTTTTATACTCGGCAAATTTAAGCCGCGGCCAATAAAAAATCAACGCAGCTTTCCGCTTAACTTTTACGGACCCGAATCTAAAATCGACCATATGTTTGGACAAATATTTTCGGAATATGAAAATTATTTTAATTGCACGATACCCGGACTCAAACTAGATATTATTTCAATGTCTAATTCACCGACCAACTATAAGAAATTAGGATTTATTCTGGTCGAAGAGAAAACGTTTTCTTATCGAATTGATCCAAGAGGTGCGCTCGCCGGTATCAATTTGATCAGTAAAGCAATCGGTGATCAATTTATCGGCATTTGGAATGACACGGATGATTTGAATGGCTTAACATCCTTTTTGGCCAACAAAATTCTTTGGATATTAGAAGCTAACATCCAGGATATTATCACTTTTGAGAATTTGCACGATGTCATGGTTAAAGAATACTCCACTTTAGATTTTATGGCACGAGAACTTGCTTATCATAAGAGTGCCGCAATATATCGAATGATTGAACAGATCACCGGCCCTGTGACATTTCAAACTTGTCTGCAAACTGCATTAAAATCGAAAAAGAATTTTATTAAGTGTTTACCCGAATGGATCGACGCGGAAATTAATTTAACTAATTTTTTAAACGATTGGGTAAATCACAAAGGATATCCGATCGTAACTATTGGACGAAATTACGAAAATGGCGAACTTATTTTGATCCAAAATTCAGTCGATCCAAATAGCAACGTAACCTGGAAAATTCCGTACAATTTTGCGACTAAATTAAACCCGAGCTTTAATAAAACCGAACCAGACGGTTGGATGATCGGCCGGGACAAACAACTAATTTTGGATGTAGGTGCAAATGACTGGATTGTAACTAATAAGCAAGCCTCTGGTTACTATCTTGTAAGTTATGATGAAAAAAATTGGGATCTTATCATCGAAGAGTTGTGTAACGGTAGCATAGGAATGATTCATCCACTTAATCGGGCTAATCTTTTAACGACTGGTTATATACTATCGCTACTCAACGATTTTCCGGAGAGCACGCTTTTAAGTTTAATATCGTATTTAGATCGAGAAACTGATCCACGGCCATGGTTTGTAGCTGACAATATTTTAGAAAAATTATATAAAGATTCGTATGGCCGAATAAAATCGTACCGTGAGCAACTAAACGATGTAATTCTATTTATTACTCGAAATCTATACGACAATTACACGAGAGGTTTGAATCCATTTACTAGGTTTATCGCAATGAAATGGGCATGCCGTGCCGGTTATAGGAGATGCTTAAAAGATTTTGATCAACTCTCAATTACCTATCTGGAATCCATGGAAAATGGCACTTCACTCGTTATACCATCAGACATGATGGATTTGATGATGTGTTACGGTTTTAGAAATGAATCGGATTACATTAAACTATACAGTTACGGTTCAAATGAGTTCCATCAAATGATGAAAAATCGAATCGATTGCCATCTCGACACGAACGTATTTCGTTCAGAATTTATGAAATCATTTATTTTTAAAATGTTTAACTATCGAACATATTTCGATCAATTAAATTGGATGGAGTATCTAGAATCAGTGCCCGGATTCAATCTTCGGCTTGGTGATTTGGTTTTCGGAGTGTTCGAGAAGAATTTGAATGAGTTTGATACGATATATTTGCAATTGCGGGACACTGAATTGGAGCTGCTTCCATTTAAATATATCAGTCAGATAGTAGCGAGATATAAAAAGCAGGCCGAACTTCAACAGTACGAATTTAATCGTACACAATTCGATAAAATGGTCGCAACGGTGCAACAAAAGTATGGCGAAATTGCAGCTGAATCGATTCAACCATATTGATTTACAATAATACACGTAAACAACATTTAGGCGAATTTTATTTTGGTACTTTTGGTGCCAAAAAATAAATCTCTTTTAAAACTTAAAATATTGTATTAAGAATTAAAAAATAATGAAAGATGAATTGATTATAACAGTAGTATTATTTTATAATTTTCTGTGAGAAGCAGGTAAATAATTAGGATAAGATCCTGCCATGTTGAAAACGGCAACAAAGTGTTGTGTGAATTTGAGAAGTGAGATTACCATACTTGTACTATAAATTAAAATTAAAAGATATTTAACTTGGTTAAAATTATCAACAAGGAAATTAAGACAACCAGCTTCCCACAGTTTGATCATATCCGCCGTAAGTAGCTAGAAGGTCGAGTAGAGGTTTACGGCTCTTGCCTATCCCAACGAGAGTCTCATAGACATGATGTACATCGACAAAGATGCAACAGGAAAAATAAAGGCTCCTTTAGCTCTCTTTGAAGAAGAACAGAACCACGATAAGAAATATGTAACCTATCTTAGACATGTGAATAGAGGCACACAGTTCACGGTTTTAAGTACCAATGTTAATAGCTTAAAAAATAACTCATGTTGGCAGAATCGATTTAGGCTATAACTTCAAGTAAGAAGAGCTATAACTTCAACTAAATTTAAATCAGTGCCAACCGCCCTAGAACCTAAATATTATAGACATTTGGAAGATAGTGCTTGCAGCTAAGCTGCGATCTCTTCCTAAAAAGCTGGCAGAGTTTCTTCGTTTAAGTTTCAACAAAAGCCAATGTAACATAGTTTTTATGCCACTCCAAGCAAGCCAATTGAGCAGTCCACTCACTTCCTACGATACTCATCTTGCTATCTGGCTTATTGTAGATATCTTAGAAACAAAGTTGAACGAGAAACTTATATTCCATAAAATTTTTCTCGAAAAAATTTTGTTTCGTTCAATTCGAAAATATTTACACCAAACTGGCCTCAATTAAGGCCAAGAAAGTACAATTCAAACTAAAATGATATGAAATTTGTTTCCTCAATTCGACTATAGCCAGGGAAAGGATAAATAGGGTC